>CM062811.1:941566313-942766313 GCA_031772625.1 Pinus tabuliformis | reverse complement strand
CTCGGTTACAGTGTAATTCAGCTCAGCTTTGGACAAGTTTTTGCTAACAAAGTAAATGGCATATGGAAGTTTTTGCTCAACTTGTCCTAAAGCTGCACCTATGGCTTTGTTCGAGGCATCAGTGTGGATGTGGAAAGGTAGGGCCCAGTTTGGACCTCTCAGGATTGGGGCTGACACCAACTTGTCCTTCAATTCATTTAAAGCCCTCTGACAATCGTCAGTCCATTTAAACTCCACATCTTTTGCCAACAGACCAAACAATGGCGAGGCTAGCTTGCTGAAATCTTTAATGAATCTCTGGTAGTATCCTGCTAATCCCAAGAAACTCCGGACATCCCTTACCTTTTGAGGAGGTGGAACCCTCTTGATGAGAGCAATTTTGTTAGGATCCACCTGCAACCCTTGGCAAGAAATGGTATGGCCTAGCACGGTCCCTTCAGTCATTAGGAATTCACATTTTTCAGGACTAAGGGACAAGTTCATCTCGGTGCATTTGGTTAGGACTTTTCCCAGGTTGGACAATGCTTCCTGGAAGTTGGCCCCATAAGGAGTAAAGTCATCCATATAGATTTCTACTGCATCATGGACCAGCTCCGAGAAGATGCTCAAGACAGCTCTCTGGAAGGTAGCAGGAGCATTGCATAGCCCAAAGGGAAGGACTCGGTAGGCAAAGGTACCCCAAGGACAAGTGAAGGTGGTCTTATCTTGGTCTTCCGGGCTGATTTGGATTTGGTTGTACCCGCTAAACCCATCCAGGAAAGAGAAGAACTTCTTTCCTGCCAGTCCATCCAACACTTGATCTATGAAAAGTAGAGGGAAATGGTCTTTCTTGGTAGCTTTGTTCAGTTCTCGGTAGTCCACACAGATTCTCCATTTCCCATTTTTCTTGGGAACCAACACTAGAGGGGACACCCATTCACTATCTGAGATGGGGTAGATGAATCCGGCATCCAACAGTTTTTGCAATTCTTCCTTGACAATGTCCTTAAGGGCTGGATTCATTCTCCTCTGGGGTTGCCTAACCGGTTTACAATCCTCTTTGATGTATATATGATGGGTACAGACCGAAGGATGGACTCCTTTCATTTCCTTATAGCTCCAAGCAAAAGCATCTAGGTGGTTGGCCAACAGACTACACAGCTCCTTTTCCTGGGAAGGAGATAGGGAGGAGCTGATCTTCAATGCTTTCTCAGGGCCGAACTCCACATTCTTGACTCTGGGAGTAACAGGGTTGGTTGTACAAAGATCCACTAAGGTGCTAGCTTGGGCATCCTCCACCAATTTCTCTAAGGGTAGTGCACTGGAAGGTGGATTCTGGATCAAGGTCTCGATCAAGTCATCCTCGGTTGGGGGGTCTCTTCTAGTGGTATCTAAGGTGCACAGAGGTGCTGAGTACACCTCGTCTTCCTCTCCTTCTTCCAACCAGAGTGGTAAGTCATGCTCTAAGGAGGGTTGGGCAGGAGGGTATAGGACTAGCTGCTTGGACATGGGACCATTTTTGATGGTCATGTTTCCTGCACGACAACTTATGTAAGCATCTGCAGTAGCTAACCAAGGCCTTCCCAAAATGAGAGGATATCCAGTAAGCTTTGCCTTTGGTTGCAGAACCAGGAAGTCTGCAGGGTATTCCCAAGAGTCAATAGAGACCAAGACATCCTCCACAATCCCTTCGGGAGTCACAGTGGAGCGATCTGCTAATTGCAGTACTGTCGAGGTCTTCCTCAAGGAACCCTGAAGATTGAGTTTAAGCATGGTATCCCTGGTCATCACATTAATGGCAGCCCCCAGATCAATCAAGGTGTGAGGTATAATGGTGCCATTGATGTGGACATCTACTACAGGACTTCCAGGATCTAGGTACTTTGGGCAGATGACTTGTCCTAACATAAGGTCAGACAGTTGTCCTATGACATTGATAGTTGAAGCATCTTTCTTCCGTCTGCCTGGGTGTTTGAAACACTTCTCCTTAACCAGTTTGTTGTATATTGGCACATCCTTGATGGCTTGGAGAAGTGGTATTTTTACACACAACTGCTTGAGCTCACCCAGAAGCTCATCCTCCTCTGGGTTGGGTTGTGTGGTGGCTGTTAGTCTCTCAGGAAAGGGTGGAATAGCCTTTGGTTCACTTTCCTGTTTATCTTCCTCATCCTCTGGGGGAGGAGGTTGGCGATCTGGTAGAGTCTTTCCAGATCGAAGATTGATCTCCTGGATCTCCACAGCATAGGTAGGGCATGAGGTTTCCCCAGTGTATACCTGTTGGGCCTGTCTATTGTTGGGGTTCGGGTTCGGTTGAGCAGGCATTTGAGGTTGCCTTGGAGGAGCAGGAGGTAATGGCTGAGGTTGAACTGGTGGTGGAGGCAAGATGGCAGGAGGAGTGTTGTATTGGGGCCTCCACCCCGACTGAGGTGCATTCCATTGAGGCTGTGGCTGGGCATGTGAGTGATATGAATGAGAAGTAGGTTGAGTGGGGTACTGAGGTGGATAAGACCATGGAGGAGGCATGGACCATGAAGGATGAGCAGGGGGACCCCAGGAAGGCATAGGGGTCGATTGGTTGGGGCTGTAATAAGCTTGAGATGCCCCTTGCATCCCCTGCTGATAAGGTCTAGATCCTTGTGGCCTCCTTTGGTTGAGGTAATAGAGAGGTTCTGTGGGAGCTTCTGTCCCTTGGTACATGGCTTTAAACCCAGGTAAGGTTGGACACTGATTTGTGGGATGGTCCTCCTCACAAACGAAACACACTTCAACCGAATGCAATGGACATTCGTTCTTAGGGTGTCTCCTTGTGCACCTAGGGCAGAAGACAGCCAAGGCTCTCTCAGCTTCTTCTTTCTTTTGCTGAATCCTGAATGTGTCAAGCTGCATGGCAATGGTCTGTCTCACCTCACTCTTAAGATCTTCTAATTGATTTGCAAGCTCATGTTTGGAGAAAGGGACACTAGTTGAGAGGAGGTTTCCTCTACCTCGTTTCCGAGCTGCCCTGGAGTGGTTTCTAAACACAGTCTTGATGTCCTCATAAGGCAGTTGGTAAATGTCCCCCCCAGCTAACATGTGAAGGGTATCTAAGAGGTCTTCAGGGACTCCTCGGAGCAGGACCAACTTGAGGGATTCAGGGTCAAGTGTGCACCTGGCCCGCTTATAGCTTAGTTGGAACCTCTCCTCATAATCCTCTAAGGACTCATCATTTCCCATGGTCATCCGAAAGATTTCCCCCTTTGTTTCCTTGGACCTACAGTAATCCCGGTACTTAGTATTGAAAGCTTGCTGCATCTGAGCCCAAGTGGTGATACTATTCCCAGGTAAGCCCATGAACCAGCGTAATGTTGCATCCTTAAGAGTGGAAGGGAAAAGTTTCAGCTTTTGCTCATCTTCAGTATAGTCATAGGTTCTACAAAGGACAGCAAACTCAAACAGGAAGGTATCCGGATCTTCAGTAGTCAGCCCATGGAAGTGAGGTAAGGCGGAGGGGCTAATGTTCTTCATTTTCATCTCTCCATTGGTCTCTCGAATGGTGAAGGCACCTTCTATTCTCTCATCTTCTCTTCTATTGTCAGCCATAGCTTCAGATGGAGTGGTCTCTAACTCTTCTTCTACTATAGGATCTTGGTATATCTCAGGATGTTCACCTATAGGTCCTCTGGGTCACTGTCACCAAAGAAGAGAGAAGGGTGACTCAGTGATGTGGTGGGGGTGTTTGGTAGGAATTTGCCTGATCTATCTCGGTTCCTACGAGGCATGAAATGGAAAAGACTTTCTTTTTCTTTTGATTGTTTTTGCTTTGCTTTTTTCCTTGGTACCTGCAAAACTGAAACAGATTGATCTACAACTAACTATGAAAGATGCAAAATTAAACTGAAAGCAGGAAAGAACTAATCTACTTTGCTCAAATGAAATTGCAAGAATGGAAATGCTAGTCTACGCTTGCAGAAAGGAAATGCTAATCTATGAAAGCGAGAAATGCTAATCTATGAAAGCAGGAAATGCTAATCTATGAAAGCAGGAAATGTCTATGCTACTTTTGCAGAATGGAAATGAAATAAACTACTTAGCAGAAGGCAAGAGTAAGAAAGTAGAAGAAAAGCAACAATTACTAATACTCTGACGCTTCCCTGGCAACGGCGCCAAAAATATGGTGGGCTCCAGTATTGTAGCAATAATGCTACAACTCCTAGAGCTCCCTATCTCTAATTTTATCAACCCGGTAGTTCGTACAAACTTGGAAGCGACGGTGCTGTATGCACAAGTACTAGCTCTTGTCGCAGCTGTCACTTGGTCAGCTGGCACAAGTCTGCTAGGGCTCAAGCCAACTTCTATATGCTCACAGAAGAAGCTTTATGAGTGATGGACGAAAGCTAACTCAAAGGAGACTAATCTATTTGTAGGAAGAAACTGAAAGCCAACAAAGCATGAAAACCCTAGTAAACCCTAATTTGACTAGCTAGGCCCTTACAATGCAAAACTGTGAATGAAACTTCTACCAATGATGCCATTACTTGCAGTGAGCTGAAATACATGCATCTACGCTACTTGCATCTGAAAAGACATGTTTTTGTATTTTTTCATTAGGTGGTTGGATTTATTGTGATGGTGCTTTTGATTAGGGTTTGACTGTGCAGGAGCGATTCAAATGGAAGGAAAGCATGGGCACGGTCAGGATGGCTAGGAGAGGTCCCAGAGGGTCTCTAGCATCAATCCACAGAAGTCTACCACGTTCGGATGCTCAGCAACTGAGTTTGCAGGCTTCTACAGGAAGTCTGCAGGGGATCCTAAAGGAAACTCAAGGGTTCTACAGGAAGTCTGTGCAATTCTACGGGATGTTCGATCGTGGGAGTTTTGGGAGATGGTGAAGTGATGGAGTGGTGTGGGATGATAGGTGAGATGGAGATGGAACTGGTGATGGCTCAGGAGCAGAGAAGTCATATGGAGAAAGAGTGCATGCAGTGGGTTGATGGCTGGAAGGATGGGATCAACGAAAGGTTAAGTAAATGGAGCTATGTGAGTAATGGGAGAGCTGGAAGGTAAACGAGCTGAACAGAGGTCGGTTGAGTGGCTTCAGGTGTGGTTGAAAAAAAAGAGGAAGGCACTGGAATGGTGTGGAGCAGTGTAGATGAAACAAATTGTCTATGAATGTCACCAAAAACGAGAACTCTTTAACCTATGTTAACTGTGCTATTTTGAACCAATGAACAGCGGTGCAATTTGTGAAAGAAACTCGTGCATGGAAGTGGAATGAAGAAGTAATGATCAAGACCAAAGTGCATGGATGGATCTACGACTAAAGTAACTGTTGCAGCTTGCATGGACGTGAAAAGAACTGCGTTTCTTTTTGGTGGTTGATATGGACTGCACCCCAATCCCTAAGCAGAGATGGCAGTGATCTATAACAACCTTTTTCTGGAGCTCCAATGAATTATAACTATCCTCTTCTAACCTAAGCAACTGAAAGCAAATTCACCATAAACTAATCCTATTCAATCTCATAAAAACTAAATCAGCAGACTGTAAATTCGAATTGCATGTCAAAGTAAAGAAACGAAGTGCTGGAACGAAAGGAAAATAACATTACAACACCGAGGAGATATATTGCTCTCAGGTTGGGCCCTAACCTGAGAGCTATAGCTCCCTTAGAAACTCAGAATGAGATCAAAATCTGCCTGCCTTTATTCATAACAAAAAATCTGATGTCATGCCAAAACTGGCTTACAAAAAGAACCAACACCGAGCTGTAGCTCGTACTTCGAAATTACAAGAGTAATGCAAAAGTTCAAAAAATCTCCTATCAAAGGCTACGGCCTCAGTATTTATGCAAAATGATAATCCAACAGGTTTCCTTGATTTGTGGAGCTCGGCTGTCCAACTGAAGGTTAAATTGTTGATCCTGTAGAACGGTTGGCTGCCTCTAAGCTCGGTGGGGAGATTGGTTGGAGCTCGGAGCTATCGTGGGAATCACGAGGAAGGTCCCAAAGACTGTGGACATCCTCTCCTAAAAACCAGCAGTGCCACCTTACTATCTCCTTGTCTCCTTTCTCGTGGTCTTTGCTCCCTTTTAATGCCAAAAACCTGAAATCATCATGTATTAGTCACGTAGATAGAATGCCTACCCTTCTTCCTACAAAAAACATGAATAAACCAAGAAATGAATGCATAAGCAATAAAAAATGAATGGTTTGAGCAAAGAAAGTAGGCCAAATGAGCCCAAATTGTACCAAAAATTGGGACTCATCACTTGGGTCAAGCAGGAAGAATTTTTCTTTTCTCATTTTTTTGCAGGATTTTTTTTTGGGCGGCGACTTTGCAGATCAGATCTGAAACATTTGGTACAAAATTTACAAAATCAAATACCAGATCTAGATTCCTCTCGAAAAATCACCCAATTTCAAAAAACAAATGTGTCAAATCGGAGTACGGATGTGGGAGATATCGCTGATTTAAAATCAGCTATTTTATCAGAATTTTTGTGACGGCAAAACTGTTGCAGCACAAATCTGAGATCTCAGAGTGCCCAGATAAGGATTTCCATCACATGGGAAGATGCAAAATGGTCCTTCTGCTTCCAAAAACAGGTTATAATAAATATTCTGAGTTATATTGGCCGAGTTATGTCCATTTTAATTCTGGAGCAGCATTCGGAGTGGGTTTCCATTGGAGACGTGCCCTCCCACCCCACTTTAGTAGACACCTGCTTCACATTCATCAGTTTCAACATCGCAGCAATCGGCTTGGGTTATTTGGAGATGTGCCCTCCCACCCCAGGCTATGTAGGCACCTGCTACTTCATCAGCAACCAACATCACGGTTGTGGGACATCCACAAACCCACACTTCATCGAAGTCCATTTGCTAGGCCATACACTGTTAGTATCACAGTTGGTCACAAGCATTACAGGGTATCTCTATCCTCGGATCTTCGTTCTCCATGGTTATGGGTCATCCAAAAACCCACAGTTCATCGAAGTCCATTTGCTAGGCCACACACTGTCAGAATCATAGTTGGTCACAAGCATTACAGGGTATCTCTATCCTCAGATCTTCATCAGGGTTTTGGGTTAACCACATAAAACCCTTATCCTCAGTGGATCTTCATATTCAACAAAGGCTTTGCAGGAGGGAACTTTACGCAATGGGGACCATTGCTTCTTAAGGAGGGAGGAATGATCCGAATGGAAAAAGGCATCAGCTCATGGTCCTCATCCACCCATATTATTCATCGACCCATGGAATTTACCCATGGTATTGTAAATGGCATCCGCCCGTGGTATTGTAAAATCCACCCATGGCATTCATTCACCCATGGAATTTACCCATGGTATTGTAAATGGCATCTGCCCGTGGTATTGTAAAATCCACCCATGGTATTCATTCACCCATGGAATTGACCCGTGGTATTGTAACTGAAAAAATACTATAAGTAACAAGTCACATTTTGTAAAAGGACAAATTGTCCGCCACAATGTAGCCTTTACAGTTATTATCGGTTTTAATAAAAAAGTTTCTTTGTGGTTTTGTTTATTGGGAATTCTCCTATTTTTCTTCTGGCACTGCAAGTTTTCAGATCTTGGGGGTCTCTCCTCCCAAGATCCATTTCAATCTTTTAGATCTTGGGGGCCTCGTCCCAAGTTCCGGATCAATGACAGCGCGGTCCTCAGGTGTGGTGTCAAAGATGCCACAAACCACGTGCGGTGCTACGCATCTATTAGTGTCATATTAGCCTTGTGGATCATACTCTTTAGCCTCTAATCTAGATCCCAGGGGTTCTCGCCTAGAAGCATCGCGATCTCTTCAAATCCTATGATCGTCTATGTCTCTGATTTCGACCGGCTAAACTCTCTGTTCAACGCATTCTAGATCTTCGTTATTCCTGCATTTGGGTGATCATTCAAGTGCTTTATATACCATCTCAACGCGCGATCCTACAGTGCCCTTACCAATGTGGCCTTATTAATGTTGTCATCCGTGACCCCTTGTGCTTCCCACACTGCTCGTACCACGAACCAGAACTGATCCGGATCCTTTTTCCCTACTCCTCTGAATACAGGTAGCTTGATCACGCTCACCATGCTAAACTACGGGTTTGGTGGAGGTGGGGTGGCTGAAGATGGAGGTGAAGTAGGTGAAGTGGGTGATGGCATAAGGGGAGGTGAAAACTGCGAAATGTCTTGCCTTATCAAACTGACTGCACTCCTCGGAGAAACCTGAGCACACTCTTCACTCCGCATTGCTCCACTCATTAATGTATTCGCATAACCCACTTTTCACATAACAACATCTTAATCTAGGTATTCAGGGATTTGATGTACCTACCTCATAGTCCCTGGAGAAACTATCGTTCTGCTTCGTTATAGCTCATGGTCATGTCTATTGCGAACTCAGTGATAAACCCTCCTATTATCCGGTTGAGCCAACGATGCACGGCCCGCGCGATCTTATCTTCTGATGCCTCTAGTCTGCACACCAATTCCGGAGTCCAAACTATTGGTTGGTCAAGCTTATACCTTCCCTGGTTGTCGGCTAGCCTCACGATCCAATCATGCATCTCTAAAGAGAAGGTCGCGAAGAAGATCTCGTGGATTTCTGTATATACATAACAGTCCAGCCACCTCTTTCCGGATATCTATGGAGTCCTGTTTTCCTGTGTCACGAACTCGTTAAGCTTCTGATCCAACCAATATTCAATTTCCTTCTTTGTAGGGTTCCAGTGTTCTGAAATTAGACATCCCTTAGGCAGATTCCAGTCCCGGCAACGGAACCATTTGTTGGCTTGTTGGGGCCTGACCCAGGTTCAGAAGTGTTTTAGCCAAACAAATCCCGAAACTACCGGCCTTTTCGGCAACAGTCCGCGGATCGCGGACTGAGGTCTCACCCGAGGTAGTATGGGAGGGTGCTGGAAACAGGTTAACTGCACCCTAGGGATGTCTTGATGAGATATGGGATGGTCGCAAACCGATCCTACGCACTAGTGCAGCTCCACGCAACTGTCTGATCTCCGAGTAGCTCTATACTGAACGTGAAGGGGCGCTATCTATATCCTTTAACATTACTGTGTTATTATTATAGATCTGGCTTAATTTTGTGGGCCCAGTAATCTTTATTAATCATTCAACGTTTACAACCAATGCGCACAACCATAAACTGTAAAAGATGCATAAACATATAACAGAAGCATAACCATACAAATCTGCGAATGGATGCACAATTTTCCATAGTCAACTTATATTTTATTAAATTCTGTCCCACTACAATCCCAACTCTGCCCTGCGCACTCAGCTATAGGGTTCCACGCACACAGCTACGAACTCTACCAGGCCTCTATGCACACAGCTACAAAGCCTTCTTCTACTGTTACCACCCAAGACTCGGACTTACAGACTCAAAGCGAATATCGCATTCAAAAACCCATAACACTTAAAATCAAGACTAACCAAAAACTAACTTCTACACTTAGAGCCTCGCTCTATTTATACATTCCCATGGTCTGGTAGGCCGACACATTCTATATTAAATTACAATATTTTTTGGCAGACAAGCCTTTGACTTGACTCATTACAATTCGTGCTCTGTGCACTTCGTGGAGCCTTTACAATACCATTACCCAAAATTGTGAGCTTTAAGCCCCAAAACCGTTACGTGGGGGATCCGCTGCCCAACAATCACCACAGCTTTTGCAAGTAAAATACTACAAAAAATGAGCAATCTTAAGTGACTGAACTAAAAACAACTAACATAAATCAGTAATTTAGTCGTGGGTTAAAATATGTGACTAACTAATAAGTAATACAACTAAAAATGACTAACATGAATGACTAATTTAGTCTAAGAACAAAAATACAACTACCTAACAAGTGCTACAATAATATGAATCAGTTTTTTATGTTATTCATTTTAATTGTGTCAAGCAATATAAACTTATAAGTGACAGGGGATTGAAAGGATGTTAAAGGTTGGTTGAAAGGTTATCCTTCCTTAAACACTTCTTCATCCTCACATGGTGTATAGGTAAGCCAACTTTGCATTATTTATCTCTATTAATTTGTAATTTTAAAAATATATTTTTTAATAAAAAAAAATAATTTTATTTATTTTTTAAAAATTTATTCATTGAATCTAATTGGATCTAGTTCCAATTTGAAATCAAGTTGAAGATAATTTTTAATTTTTAAGACTATAATATCAAATAAAAACTACTTTAATTTCATATTAACCAACCTAGATCCATCTTAACCCTAGATCTATCAAGCGCCGAGAGGGATCCAATCTCTCGAGGTGCAAACATTTTTTCTAGTGCAAAACTTGAGGAAATGTTTGCACCTCGAGAGATTGGATCCCTCTCAGTACTTGATAGTGATAGGGTTAATATGGATCTAGTTTGGTTATATAATACTATATAATATCTATATTTGTATTTGTATCTCTTTTTTATTCCCTCTCTCTATCTCACCTTCCAAACATACACACACTCTCTCTCCCTATCTTCCCCTTCTCTGTCTATCTCTCCCTTTCCCTTCTCTCCCTATCTCTATCCTCTCCTCTACTTTCTCTTCCCTCCTCTCCTCTCTCTCCATCTCTCCCTTCTCACTACTCCCTCTCTCCACCTCTATCTCTCTATGTCTTTGTTCTTTACTCCATCTCTCTCCCACTCCAACTCCATCTCTCTCTCTCTCCTCTATATTCCTTCCTCTCTCTCCCACCTCACTCTCTCTCTCTTCTCCATCACTTTTTCTTTCTCTCTCTCTTCCCTCCAACTTTTTCACTATCTTCCTCCTTCTCTCCACCCCCTCCCCAAATCTCTCTTAAATTTGATCACATTGTATTGTATTTAAGAAATTATATATATATATATATATATATATATATATATATATATATATATATATATATATATATATATATATATATATGTATGTATGTATGTATGTATGTACATACATACATATATATATATATGGTTGTAAAATATTAAACCTATATTTTGGATCAATCATGTCAAAGAAAATAAAATAATGAAAAACTTTAAAAATCGTGCACCATTTTTAATCTATTGTATATATATATATATATATATATATATATATATATATATATATATATATATATATATATATATAGAACTGACATAGAGGGTTTAGAGGGTTTAGATATATCTCAAATTGTAACATTTTCCCTTTAGATTCAAATAAGAAAATGTTGTAAAATTAAATTAAAATAAAATATTTTTACTATGAAATAAGGTATGTTTTTTTGGCATGTGGTATTGATAAGCCATGGTATTGGCCCATGGTATTGTAACAAAGCCGATTTACAAGTTAATATCCATGGTAAAGTAATGTGAGTATCCATTGTTAACAATCTTGTCATATTGTTATAAAATATTTCGATTGTGAAATAATTTATGTTTTTTGGGCATGTGGTATTCATAATCCATGGTATTGAAATAAATGCTATTTTTTACAAGTTAATAATATCTACCGTAATGTGGGGGTGAATATCCACAGTTAAGAATCTTGTCATATTGTTATAAAATATTTTGGTTGTGAAATAAGCTATGGTTTTTAGACTTGTAGTATTGATAAGTCATGGGATTGGCCCATGGTATTGTAACAAAGCCTATTCACAAATTAATAACAAAATCAAAATATAAAAAGTTGAATTTTATTATTTTTATTAATTTAACTTTTTATTATTAATTGAGGCCATATTTAAATGTTTACACTCATCCCAATATCATTTTTAGCTTCTTCTTCTTCTTTTTAGTTTAGCCCCTTACACAAAAATAACAAATTCTTATTAAATAAATAATTTAACCCAATTGCAATTTATATATTTTATTTTATATTATAAATACTTCTTTTATTTTTCCCATTATAGATATTTCTTTTCTTTTTCATTTTCGCGTTGGGTTCAAATAAAATATTCACATATTGCAACATCACATTGTAGCACTGCATTTTTCTCTGCCTTGTTGCTATCTACGTGGAAATTCTAGAAGAAGGAATACCATCAACGTGATCTATGGATTTCATGGTATTCGAACGCCAGATCGAGTTTGCAAGGGAAACACCTTAGGAGAGCATCAGCAATTAGATGGAGGAAAGGAAAGGTCGTTGGGTGTGGAGATCATGGGCATGAATTTGGACTTTGGAGAGTTCTTCCTTTTTCTTAAAGATGATTTTTTTTCTTATGGGTAAATAATTTGGAGGGTTTATATGATCAAAGCATAAATTTCATCTAGAGTTGAGGGTTTAATAATTATGATAATGCAGATCTTGATTGCGGCCAACAATTCATCAAAAGGCAATGCACAAGTAAGCATTTTGCATGTCCTTGTTGTACAAAGGGTTTAATGATTATGATAATGTAGATCTTGATTGTGGCCAACAATTCATCAAAATACAATGGACAGGTAAGAATTTTTCATGTCCTTATTGTACAGATCAGTTCGCTCCTCCCTAACTTTTCTAGGGTTAGAATGCATGAAATTTTATTTTTTCTTTTCACCTATTTTTTAGTGGTTGATTGTTTGTGTAATGGAATCTACCATGCCCAAATTCAAAGGGCTCGAGTGATGCAAGCAAATTTTCTGGTAAGATGTAAATGCTATACCTTCCTCAAACTTTGTTACATGAAATTAAAATTTCTTGTAATCATGAACATAGAATCTTTTCTATTTCATCCTTAGATTCTGATCTCAATGCCTATAGTTTTAAACCATGTTATTATATTTTAAGTAGAATATACTTAAATCCATTAAATCTTACAACTCTCCAAATATTAGGTTAATTTCATCTAAAAAGAAGGAACCTGAATGGCTTTTGCAATTTAGACTCAATGCTTACAGATAATGATTAAAAATGGAAGAACCCAAATGGTCTAGTAACTTTTACCCACCCATAAATTTCCAAGACCTTTGCTATTATTCTAAACCTAAACAGAGAGAGCAGAAGAAGAAGAGCCTAGATGAGGTGGACCCTGACCTTCTTGATACTTTTCAAAAGATGGGAATGCCCTTGACTAGAAGAAGAGATTAACCAATGTTGTTGCATATGTTGTTTTTGAAAGTGTTTTCCTTGCTACCATGCATAGGTAGACTCTATAGGTGGTTGAGGTTACCTTTTGTTCATTATAAGAGGTAATTCAAGAGTATCTTGATCTAGTTAGAAAGTATCTTGTCAAGGTTGTTCCTCCTACTGATAAATATTATGCTGCATTGTATTTTTTTTAGTGATAGCTCCTTCTATTAAATCCCCAAGCACACTTTGTCACCCATGGAAATATCTACTTATTTCAGGATGAATGAGATGGAGATCAGGAAGTTTGAGAGGAATCTTATTGTTGTAGATGAGAGGAGTTCTTTGAAGTGAGAGGAGTTTTGTGACATATATTGAAGGATGAACTGCACCATTTTATGACACCAATCATCTCCATGCCACAGTAGTGGATCTCTATTGCACCAAGGGAGCAATGATAAAGTATTCCACAGTAAATAATTGGTATGTCAGGGACGAGGAATGTAAATGTGGATTTATAATTTTATTACGAAAAGAGATTTGTGCAATGGAGACAAATCAAGGATTTCATGGACCTGAGTAGAGACTGGTTCGACAATCACGTGGAAATATTCAAGAACTGTTTTGAAAGGCGATGATGCAATTGAAGATTTCTATTCTATTGCCTTGAAAAATAACTATCAATAGGGGGTACAAAGATGATCCATATAGGGAAGAATTGTAGGAGTAGGATTGTTTCAAAAATTATATCTATAGGCAAGTCAATGAACTACTACAAAGGATTAGTGTAGGTACAACCAAATTCTCATAATGCAAGGATTTTTTCACAGTGTGGTATGTTGGTCATCGGTGACCAGGAAGCTGCAAATACTTATCGTTACATTCAAGTGCAATTTAAGTTGCATTCTAAAGTCTCTAATTTCATTTATTGATAGTCCTTCTTGTTTCCTTATCTCTCTTAATTTCATTGTGGTAGGATTAGAATGGGTTAAAAAATCAAGCATATCATTGAGTAAAATAGACACCCACATGTCACTACATGTCATTTGTGCATAGTGTTTATTTTCTATACAATTAGAAGTGAAAAATATGATGTGTGCACAACTAAAAATCCTAACAGGCATGATGAATCCAGTCTTAAAATGGAAATCGAAACCAAGAATCATAAAATATCAATAAATTTGTGACACAAAGTAAAAAACAAAATAAAATATTTTATGCCAACATTGTCTATTTAGTGCAAGATACTACTAATATTTCATCATTTTCAAAGATGGTTGATGTCATGAAGATGCCCTCAAGCAAAGTTACAGACTTGAAGATAAGATGGTCAATGCAACTATTTACTTTAAATAGGCTAAATTTAGGTAATTAAAACAAGTTTGAAAATCACTAGAAACACCAATTACTAACTTGAAGATAATATCGTGAGTGCAACTATTTACTTTAAATAGGCTAAATTTAGGTAATTAAAAAAAAATTGAAAATCACTAGAAACACCACCCCTCTTTATTTTAAATAGGCTAAATTGTTATGAAACCAGCTCACAAAAAGATAGAAAATAAAGATCAATTCCTTAGAATTCAGCCTCCTCGAGGGGGCAACCTCCGTTACATTACACAAATGAATAATTCTTGGATGATATAAATGACAAGACCTCCTTTCTATATATAGGAATCTAAGGGGTCATAATGTAATCAAAGCCGACATAATAATAATAATGTAAAGGCATAATAATAACAATAGTGGGCTTCTATGGAACACAATAATAACAATATGGGGACTACATGGGCACAAAAATATAATAATGGGGTTGTACTAATAACAATAAGGGGTTACACTAGTAGTATAGGGGCCTAACATGCCCCTCTCCTTCAAAAAGTGTTGTCCTCAATGCTTGAGTAGTTTGGGATGCTTCTGTATCAAATTATCATCCTCCCATGTGGAATCTTCAGCACGTAAGTTATTCCACTTGATGAGATACTCTGAAATTGATCGATTTTGTAGCTGTCGTGTTCTTAAAACAAGTTTGAAAATCACTAGAAACACCATCCCCACATCCTTTTATTTCTAGTTGTACAAGATAATATTGAATAAAATTATGAGCACTTCTGTTTAAATTGACCGTACATAAAATAACAAACAAGGTTGATGCTTTTAAAATCTATATCCATCTTTAAATATAAGATAGGACAAGGATGGCTCATAATTTTTTAAAGGATATATCCATCACCAACTATGATAAGAGTTAATGAGATGAGAAAAAGTTTGTCTTGATATAACATGTAAATATCATATTACTTATAACTCATGCATATTGTATCTTATTGTGTATATGTTAATTGTATAACTTCAATCTCGGTAATTTTTTACATTTAAATTATCAAATATGTAGAAGTTACATTACACTAGCTTAAATCCACACAAATACAATATTAGAAATATGGCAGGGGAATGAGTAAGAATTTTCACACTGGTTTAAAATTTCCCATTGGTTGGTGAAGAACCAATTCAATGCTACATTTCGCGTAGCTATATCTACCCTGACGTAACTATAATATTTCAAATCCATTTTTCTATATAGAAGTTACATCTCATGTAGGTATAGAAGTTACATTTACCTGTTTAGCTATAGAAGTTACATTTACGTGTTTTAGATAGAAGTTACATTTTACATAGCTATATCTACCCTGACATCACTGTAATATTCCAACTCCATTTTTTCACACTTTTCAACATTTTAAAGATTTGTCTATTTTAGTGTGATTATGCAATTAAATAGCTGGTATTGTTTAAGACATTTCCTATTTGCAACATTTTGAATTCTTAAGTTGGATCTTGGGTAGGTTTTTTTTACTACCATATATCATGTTTTGAAGTAGATGGTGTTTTATAATTCCCAAGATACTTTAGGAGCAACCTTGAATTGCATGCTTGTTTCCATTATACATCTAATATTTGCAACCTTTTCCACGTGAGGAAGCCAATAGCCCATGTTGAACATGAAGCAAGTACCTCAAATATTGGGGAATATTAGTTTTTATATTTCTAAATGGAGCTAGATCTAGAGAAGGCAACGACAGCTATCATAAATGGCTTTTGTTGGGTTGTATTTTGATGAAATCCCACTAGAATTCGCTACTAAAGTAAACCAATTGATGAATTTGAAGCTTGAAGGTAGTGTTGAATAGGTGTTGCAAGGTAACACTATCTACTGACATGCTTCTAATGCCATGAGATGGTGTCTCAATAACATTATTGTCCAGTGACAGATGTTAGATGTAGATAGCTTTCTCATGTCCTATAGGTAAATCGTATCATTATATTTCTATGAAATCTCGGAATGTGTTCAAATTTTGTCTCAGATAAGGAAATATGTATGTACTCTTAAATTTATATATGTTGTAATAAGATCATGAATAAAGTTGTCATTGCAAATAATTGGGATTTACCTGTAAGTTTACTTTACTACATGAAATTCTTAATTTGTTAGATCCCAACTAGTTAGGGTTGAATTTATTTTTGTTGTAAAGAGATTAAGAATAAAGTTGTTATTTTAATCACTAAAATCTACCATGTAATATTTATTCACTGCATGAAAATTTTTATTTGTTAGAGTCCAACTTATTAGGATTATGAAGAGTCCTCTTTCATGACAATATTTATGAATGCTCTATTCTTTCTCAAAGAATTACATATTACAGAAAGGTGGAAAATAAATGATATGCAACTAAATGGTTCTGTTTTAAAATGTGTGGAGGGAGTGTAAAATCATTTTCAGTTGCATTCAAATATTTTGGAGCACCCACTAAAGTGCTTCATTTTCCTCTTAGTTAATTCCATTTCTACTATCCCAATTATTCTAGAAGTCTTTCTCCAAAGTGATCTTTGAACTATCTTGGAGGGAAATTGATTACTTGATTGGAACCCACATATTACAATTTGATTAGGAGCAAGGGATGAGAAAGCTTCATATTCTTCAATATATTCCGCAAGTTAAAATCATATTGAATGATTGCCTTTCTGTTTAATTGATACAACAATCACTCAAACATTTGTTAGGATTTTGAGACCTTTTTCAATGATTTTTTTTCTAAAAAGTTATGTTCTCAATTAAATAAATTAAAGAAAAGGTGAAAATGATGCAATGGAAGGATTTTTTGTTTTAGTGCCTAAGAATGCCTTGCTAATGTGAAGGGCTTGGTATTTTCTTGACTCAAGATTAGTCGCATTTGACTTCCTAACATTTCTTTTAATTTCATTTTTGTTGTGTTTATATTGCTATCCTTGAAGTTGGTTATCTACTATGTGTGTAATAGGAAGTATTAACTAATAAGCACTCTCAAAGGGGATATTGATGGATGACTAATTTTAAATGTCCTTACTTGACATTTTAGTATTACATGATCATGAAAAGAAATTATTAATCAATATTAAAGGGAATATTATTAACGTGCAGTGTTTCTTGGCTTGTGATATAATTTTCTGAATTTTGGCCCCTAATAATATATTTGAGGCTACTTTTTGGTTGTTACTTGTGGAGCTTCCCTTTGGCTCAGAAAAAACATCGAGGATAAATGTCCATTGCATTGGCATTGGACATCATCAAAGAGGAATTCACCAAAAGAAGTAGAGGACATGGGATCAATTGGTACAATGAGTTGATAACCACTAGAGAAACGTGGAGGAAACATAATTTCTTATGTATTTATATTCACTTGAAATTAACTAGTCACAAAAAGTACCTTTTTTCCGAATATTTTCATGTACACAAAAATACTAAAAATGCAATTTCAGGCTAATTATTCAAACTAATAATTATCTAATAGTCATAATTTATAATTAAATAGTATAATATGATTAATATTATAGGACACAACTATAGGGTCTGACTGTGAGGGGCATTATGACAATATATGTACACTTCTCATTGTATTAGACAATCATCTCTCAGAGTGTGATATCCATCCAAAAAAATGTACTCGTAGAGGCAATTATGGGATTGAAATTTTTTATTTCGGTGGAAAAGTGGTGATATATTTTCTTAGGCCTTAGTGTTCTGCTTCCCTAAGGTTTTGACACTACTCACAGCTAGCACCTTCATTCAACCAAGTGAGTTACTCATCTTGGAAAGTTGAATCATTTTGTCTCCATAAACCAATTTGATGTTGGATCAATCTCATGATTCTAAAATCATAGGTCATAATAGCGAGGAACTTTTACTATGGGCAAAAGGATATCCAAATTTAAGGAACGTGACTCTTTTAGAACAAACAATAGGCATGTTTTTTACACTGATCCTTTTTTTTTCCATTTGTTTTCACAAGTTATATATTGCCTGATATTTTTAACATGCAACTTAGTTGGTATGATTGTGCCTAAGGTTTTTTTGAATTTTGAATACTAAGTTCCTAAGGTGTTATTTTCTATGGTGACATTTTATTTTCTTTTTTTATACAGGTCATCTAACCACATAGTGGCCACTATCGAATCTTGAGGTATATGTCGTATAAATATTTTATGGTCTACTTTATTTTATATTCAAGTATTCATCGTCTTTCATGTCTTATAATATGCATTGTATATTCCTTCATTTTTAGGAGAGGAACTCAATATTGTGTTGGCATTATGAGATAAGTGTTGTCCTTGATGGCAAACCACACTGATGACAAATCATAGTGCAGAAGGTCAGCAGCAAGGAATTGATGATCAGACTATAAGAAGAAGAGAAAGTTCATACACGCAGGTTCGTTAAGCCCAAGTCGCGTGTACACGCAGGTTGGCTTCATCAAAAGCGCGTGTATGTGGAAAAGTACCTTTGGTCCATGGCGGTTAGTTCTTGGAAGTTGTGCCTATGGTTTCAGACCATTGTGTCTCGACGGGCGTGTCGATCCCTAGTTTTGAAGTTGATGGTATTGGATTTCTATGGTTTTGGCTCTTGGTATTGAACAAGGCCTAAGGCTATATAAGGAGAAGGAAATCATTAGGCAAGTATCTCTGAAATGTCTTGAATATCTGATGAAGCATTAGATCCAGTATGCAGGTTATGGGTTGATGATGCATTGCTTGATCTGAGCTAAGGAGAGATCTCATCGGTTGATGGAGAGCAAGATCTAAGGAGAGATCGGGATCAAATGGTTTGAAATGAACTATCTTTATGATGCTTATTCTAGATCTACATACTGACGCATGTATTGTTCTATAAGTATTATGAGTATGATTGATGTCTGGTACAGCTGCAAGTTATGAGAAATTATTTTTAGATCTGTACGCGGGTTGTCTTTGGCGAAAGCGCGTATACACGCGGGTTTGATTCATCGAAGTAGCGTATACATTGTAAAGCTTGATACTTGAAGTTGCAGATGGGTGTGATGGTTATTACAGAGTTCTGTGTCTGCTCTGTGTTCTGGTGACGGTGTTGTTAACAGGGTTTCAGTGATTCAGAGTTTGATGATTGTTTTGAGCTTCAATGATAGTTATGGGTCCAGTATGAAAATTGGATGAAATGTGGCCTTTCAGATTATGTGTTGTGCTTCAGTGTATCCAGTCTGAAAATTGATGAAACGTGGTACCTGGAGGAGAGAAGATTGTAGGCAAGCACCTACGTACTAGTATCTAAGCTAGTACAAAAGCTAAGGGAGATCTTTGGAGCATTGTAGCAGGTAGCAGCCTGTGTACTAGTAAATGGATCGGCTAGTACAAAAGCAAAGGGGGTTGTAGCTCCCGTACTGGTATAAGACTGCACCAGTACAAATATTGTAAAAGTATTTTCTTATTAAGAAGAAGATTGAGATGACTTGCAGCAGGTGGTTTTCACCCACATTGGGTTTCCACCTTATATCCTTGTGTTCATGTGTGTGGCTTTTGTGTGATGATCTGTTCTGTTATACTGCACCTGTTTACTGTTAATATGGTTAATAATGTTTTGATGCATTTACTGGAGATAAGCTAACTGAATCATAAGATTTCTTGATATACGCCAGTTGCTTTAGACACAGCAGCGTGTACACGCGGGTTCACTTAACTGAAGTAGCGTATATGTTTTTGAGCATTGAAAAAGTTTTATTGATCTGATAATACTGATTCACCCCCCCCTCTCAGTATTATTTCCAACAATTGGTATCAGAGGAGGTCCTTTGGTAGAAGCTTGATCGCTTGAAGGAGATCCGTGGAACAATGGGAAAGAAGCTTAAGAAGAAAGCTCATAAGAAGAAGAAGACATCTCAGAAGATCTATGACAGTGGGAGAGTCGATTGGGGATTAGTTATAAGAAGTTCTTCAGATTCAGAATCAGATTCAGAATTAGATTCAGAATCATTATCAGGTATGAATGTGTTATCCTCTGATGTTCCTGCTATATTTCCTTGTGAAAGTGATGGAAGTGATAGTGAAACTACTGAACATGCTTTTATGGGTGAGCAAGAAAAGTATCAAATAGAGGCAGTATTTAGAAGGCTTGCAGACAAGGTTAAAGATCAACAAGATCTATTGAACAAAAGGGAATGTGCTTTCAAAGAAGAAGTTACCAAACTAAAGGCCCAACTAGAAGAAGGAAACGAGGTAAGAAAGCTACTCAAGGACAAGGAAGACCAATGTCAAAAATTGCAGCATGAAGTGACATCATTAAGAAAAGAAGTCAACGAAAGAAGCACAACCATCAAGAAACTCAAAGATAGATCCAGCTACTATGAAAATCTTGAAGCTACAATCCTCTCACTAAAAGGAGATCTTGAAGAATCAAAGAAGCAGAATACAGATCTTCTCCAAGCTATTGCAAAACAAGAAAACGAAGTCACCAGCTTAAAATCTCAACTAGAATGTGCCTTCCGAGTTCGTCAAATGCAGCAGGATTTGAATGAAGAACAAGAAAAGGAGATTCTCAAACTAAAGCATCAGTTGGAAGAAGGAAGTAAAGATGGAGAAGACATGAAGAAGCGATGTCTAGAAAAGGAGGAACAACTTCAAGTTGAGGTAAATATCTTGAAAGGTAAATTAGAAGAAAAGGATAAACTTTTGAGATTTCAAGATAGTAGTAAAACCTTGGATGATATTCTTAGTAGTCAAAGGTCTCCTGCTATCAAGACTGGTCTTGGTTTTCATGAATCTGTTGAAGGTGAATCTAGTTCACAAGGTGAGGCAAGGAACTCTAAAGAGAAATCTAAAATGATCAACAAGGAGATGAAAGGTCAACCCCATCAACAATCAAGGAAAGAGACTCCTCAAAGAAAATATTTTACTCCTCCTATGAATAATGTTGAATGTTATGTATGTCATAATCTTGGACATGTTGCAGCCAGATGTGGAAGAAAAAGAGTTCAAGACCATCATGCAGAAAGATCATCACATTCAAGGTACTTTAATGGATATTGCTTTGCTTGCAATATGTTTGGTCACAAAGCTGCTGATTGCTACAGGAGGTATATGAAACATGTAAGATGTTATGCATGTAACAAACTTGGACATATAGCAAAGCAATGCGGGAACAAAGGACGGACATCACACCAAAAGGAGAAAACAACATCACACTTGAAGATATGGAAGAAGAAGGAAGTACAGACAGAAAGATGTGGCACAGCACAAAATACTCAGGTTCAGCACAACACAGACATAATAAACTCAGAGGAAGCTGAAGGTGTAAAACTTCAGTGTCCTGAAACTCATACGCAAGTTTCATAAATGGAAGTTGCGTATATACGCGAGTTAGACACTGCAAAGTCGCGTATATGTCAGTCTGAGGAAAAGCAGTGGGGACAGGCTCAGAAAAGGGATCTGATATGATTCAGTCCATTATTTGCTCTATTGGTTAATAGCTACAGTCTGCTGAGGATGTGTGGAAATGTTTTGTTACTTGTATGATGTCTAGAAGTGTTTTGATCCTAACTTGAGGATGATGATGTTTTGATGCTTATTGCTGATATATGCATGATCAGATCTAACAGATGGCACTAGTTGAGGGGGAGCATATGCCTTTAGTAATTCATTGTTGGCATTATGGTTAATAATCCTTGGTGATGATTCTTATATGGCTAAATGATATATCTTGCTATGATGTGGTTGTGAGTTGTCTATGATAAACTCTCATATGATTCTTGAAGTTACATAGAAGATGTTCAGATCAGATTTATGGTTGATTCTTTGATGATGCATATATGATGCTTACATGGTGATCTTCATAAGGACAAGGAGAAGTACAAAGCTTGAATACACATCTTCCTCACTTGATGATGAGTCACTCATATACTGCTGCTGTCATATGCATAAAGATCATACAGTTATGATGCAGGCACTCTTGTGAATAAGGATTGTTGCTGTTGATGATATCAAGAAGTTTTGTCAAATGAGCTTAAGCTCAAGATACATAGTGCTGATACATGGATGACTACTCAAGGTTGCTTTGTTGGAGACGTGGTGATGAGTTCTTATCTATATAATGATAGGTTGATACTTGCATGTGTTGATTGATGCAGATGTTCCCAAGTAATGATACTTGGATCATGTAGAGCTTGATGAAATGGCTATGGTGGTTTCACACATGTGAATGACTCTGAATTCTGTTCAAAGGGATGAATTGATGCAGACATACCTTGTTATAGGTTGATGACTTATTCTCTACAGGACATTTACAGGTTGCTGATATGGAAATTTGTGTACGCGTGTTGTTTAAAGGATATCCGCGTGCATACGCCGTTTTACAAGGGGATAGTCGCGTATATGGTGTACGCGTGTTGCGTAAGGGATATCTGCGTATATACGCCTGTTTATGTGTATACAGACGCGTATATGGAGATTTGAAGGAAATCAGCAGGGACAGATGTTGGTTGCAGAAAGTCTGATATAGGTCTGGCAAGAGATCATCTGGCACAGGTTCAGGGGGAGCAGATAATCTTCCAATGATGCATTGTTGGCATTATCTTAAAGCTTTTGGTTCTAGTTCACATTTGGTGTTGATTTCAGGAGGAACAAAGGCGAAAGGAGAACAGAAGGATCTCTTGGTTGCTGATCTGAATGGTGATTATCAGATGCTGCTGGTGACTTTCATAAGTCTTGGTCTAGTTATTTCGTCTCTATGTCATATATCTCTTTTGTGGTATCTCTTTCATGGTGTCAAGGTCATGTAACGGCCTATTTTGGTTTCCCCACTATGCCTGGGATGATTGATGCAATGTGATTGGTTGTCATATGTAAAATTTTGATGTATTCCCACTTGGTTGGGTGGATGAGTCAATTTTTGTATATCCTCACTTAGTTGAGAGATGGATGTATGTATGAGTCCTAAGTGATAGGAAGGTCCTTTATGATGTATAGAGTCATGTTCTTCTTGAAGAACATCTTTTGTAGACCTTGCTTACAGTCAGGGAGAGCATGATCAGCACACTTCAGCAAGAACAGAGATTCAGCATGTACTCCGAGGGAGCATGGACAGATTGGTACACCTTGGCATATACAAAGGGGGAGATTATTCAGAGATTTCAGCAGGTACTCAGGGGGAGTATGGACAGTGGAATGATTCAGCAAAGGAAGAGAATATCTTGGTCCACCCTTTGCCCTTGATGTCAAAGGGGGAGAGTGATTTGGTGTTGTTGCCATCAAGTCCAAAGGGGGAGATTGTTGGCATTATGATGCATGTGTTGTACTTGATGGCAACCCTCTCATAGAAGAATATCTCACTTATGTATAACTGGATGAATCTTCAGAAGAGATATCAGATGTGATTGATGGAGGACAGCTCAAAGGAATCAGATGATAGTTCTAAGTGTGACAAGTTAGCTTTGCCATCAAGTCCAAAGGGGGAGATTGTTGGCATTATGAGATAAGTGTTGTCCTTGATGGCAAACCACACTGATGACAAATCATAGTGCAGAAGGTCAGCAGCAAGGAATTGATGATCAGACTATAAGAAGAAGAGAAAGTTCATACACGCAGGTTCGTTAAGCCCAAGTCGCGTGTACACGCAGGTTGGCTTCATCAAAAGCGCGTGTATGTGGAAAAGTACCTTTGGTCCATGGCGGTTAGTTCCTGGAAGTTGTGCCTATGGTTTCAGACCATTGTGTCTCGACGGGCGTGTCGATCCCTAGTTTTGAAGTTGATGGTATTGGATTTCTATGGTTTTGGCTCTTGGTATTGAACAAGGCCTAAGGCTATATAAGGAGAAGGAAATCATTAGGCAAGTATCTCTGAAATGTCTTGAATATCTGATGAAGCATTAGATCCAGTATGCAGGTTATGGGTTGATGATGCATTGCTTGATCTGAGCTAAGGAGAGATCTCATCGGTTGATGGAGAGCAAGATCTAAGGAGAGATCGGGATCAAATGGTTTGAAATGAACTATCTTTATGATGCTTATTCTAGATCTACATACTGACGCATGTATTGTTCTATAAGTATTATGAGTATGATTGATGTCTGGTACAGCTGCAAGTTATGAGAAATTATTTTTAGATCTGTACGCGGGTTGTCTTTGGCGAAAGCGCGTATACACGCGGGTTTGATTCATCGAAGTAGCGTATACATTGTAAAGCTTGATACTTGAAGTTGCAGATGGGTGTGATGGTTATTACAGAGTTCTGTGTCTGCTCTGTGTTCTGGTGACGGTGTTGTTAACAGGGTTTCAGTGATTAAGAGTTTGATGATTGTTTTGAGCTTCAATGATAGTTATGGGTCCAGTATGAAAATTGGATGAAATGTGGCCTTTCAGATTATGTGTTGTGCTTCAGTGTATCCAGTCTGAAAATTGATGAAACGTGGTACCTGGAGGAGAGAAGATTGTAGGCAAGCACCTACGTACTAGTATCTAAGCTAGTACAAAAGCTAAGGGAGATCTTTGGAGCATTGTAGCAGGTAGCAGCCTGTGTACTAGTAAATGGATCGGCTAGTACAAAAGCAAAGGGGGTTGTAGCTCCCGTACTGGTATAAGACTGCACCAGTACAAATATTGTAAAAGTATTTTCTTATTAAGAAGAAGATTGAGATGACTTGCAGCAGGTGGTTTTCACCCACATTGGGTTTCCACCTTATATCCTTGTGTTCATGTGTGTGGCTTTTGTGTGATGATCTGTTCTGTTATACTGCACCTGTTTACTGTTAATATGGTTAATAATGTTCTGATGCATTTACTAGAGATAAGCTAACTGAATCATAAGATTTCTTGATATACGCCAGTTGCTTTAGACACAGCAGCGTGTACACGCGGGTTCACTTAACTGAAGTAGCGTATATGTTTTTGAGCATTGAAAAAGTTTTATTGATCTGATAATACTGATTCACCCCCCCCCCTCTCAGTATTATTTCCAACATATTGATGGTATGAAGCAACAATTGAAGAAAGAGGTGAACAATAACACTGGAGCGACAAATTCAAAATGAGATGGAGAAGAGAATTTGTCTAGTGATACCCTTAGAGCTAATATCTTGCATAAGACACACACATAGAGACTCATGGTCAAGCCTTCATAGTTGGTGAATTCACTTGCAAATGCTTTGGCAACACAGTGATAATGTTTTGAAATGATGAAACGATATTTCATGTGTAAATTGTAGTCCAACCGATATTAAGTTGGAAACTCATATTGTAATACTTGATATTTATATAATAAAATTTATATGGTTGCAATTACTTTTATTTGCACTTGATATTATTTAATCTTGTAATTAACATATGTAACTTTGCATTATCATATTAGATAAACATGCACATTGTATGGCATTGTTTTAAAATTTAGTACAGGATACTAAAGGTAGCACCATCTACCACCATTTATTTGATCACTGCGAAGAAATGCAGTAAGATCATTTCCCATACTGGGAAGTTTTATTTTCTTATGATTCGCCCTTAAGGAAAGAAGAATATTGTGGCCATGACCTCTAGACATGGTTCGTCCACACGTTATCAGCAGATGGACAAGGTTGTAGAGGATTACAGGGACATCTTCACCTCACCCACAGGGATACCTCTACACTGTCAGGTCAAGCACTCCATCGATCTAACCCTGGGAATTTCACTACCCAATTGACCGATCTATCGACTCTCTATTCTATAGAACGATGAAATCAAGAGGTAAATTAAGGATTTTTTGCAGAAAGGGCACATCAAGTCAAGTTCATCACCCTGTGGGGGCCCAATCGTGTTGATACACAAGAAGGATGGGACCTGCAGACTCAGTATTCATTATCAGGTTCTGAACAATATCACTTTCTGGAATAGGTATCCAATCCCACGTGTTGATGACCTTCTGGACCAGATCAAGGGAGAAAAATATTTCAGCAAGATTGACTTGAAGTTTGGTTATCACCAACTACCGATCGAACCCTTCGATGTGTGGAAGGTTGCCTTCAAATATAAGGAGGTCCTTTTCCAATGGTTGGCCATTTTGTTCGAGTTGATGAATTCCCCCACAACCTTCATGAGGTTGATGGAAAATATCTTGTAACCCTTCACCAACTCATTCATGGTGGTTTATTTGGATGACATTCTTATCTTCAGCCAGAGTTGATAAAAGCACCTCCACCATACTCGACACGTCCTCCAAACCCTACGACAACACAAGTTGTGTGTCAATTTAGAGAAATTCACTTTTGGTATGACCTAGGTTCAATATATGGGATACATCATTGATGAGTGGGATGTGCATGTGGACCCAGCCAAGATACAAGTCATTCGAGATTGGTTGGCCCCAACCACTCTAACAGAGCTCTACATATTTCTGGGTCTTTTCGAATTCTACCACAGGTTTGTGTCGGGGTTCTCTCATATCACTTGGCCCTTGAGTTAAGTCACCAAGGGAGGAGTGAAAGAAAAGTTAATTTGGTCTGAATCCCAACAAAATGTGTTTGTCAATTTGAAGCATCACCTTTTCTCTGCACCAGTGCTCACAGTACCATACCTACAACAACCATTTGAGATCAAGACAAATTGCCTTCGATTATGTTATTGGTGTAGTTCTTACTTAGTAGGGGCATCGAATGGCATATCACAGTGAGACACTTTCATACACAGTCTGAAAGTGTCCCACCTATGACATAGGGATGTTTTCCATTGTGTAGGCCTGTCGACAATGGAAGCATTACATTCTGGGGAAGATAACATTCATCCACACAAACCATCAACCCCTGTAATTCATATAGATGCAAGGGAATTTACAGAATGATCGCCATCAGAAATGGACCACATACCTACAATAATTCCATTTGAACATTAAGTACAAAGCGTGAAGCACCAATAATATTACAAACTACCTCAATTAATCGTCGGTCATGGCGCTGACCACTATGTTCGACTCTTGTGGGCTTGAGACTACGAGGTGGCTACATCTTTACAAGAGCGATCTAGAATTCGGAAACAGATACTAGATGCTCCTGGAAGGCAAGAAAGTTCCAAACTTTCGCCTCCAAGATGCATTGTTTTTCCACATGAGACACCTCTATGTTCTTTTAAGTGAGCGTACCAAGATGATTTTAGAGGTGCACTACAGTTGGGTCGCTAGACATTTCGGAGAAAACAACGGAAATATTTCAGAATTATTTTTATTGGTTGAACCTTCAACATTATTTTGGGAAGTACATCAGATCCAGCACTTCCTGCGCCATTGCCAAATTGACCATCAAGAAGTAAGGCCTATATACTCCTCTGCCTACTCCTATTCGGTATTGGGAATCCATCTCCATGGATTACATTTCAGGTCTTCCTTCCACTAAGCATGGAAATGACTATGTTTTCATCATTGTTGACAAATTCTCTAAGATGGCCATTCTGGCAGCTAAAACGAAAAATTTCACTGTAGAAGCCACTGTTAGTCTCTTCTTTGAACGAGTATGGGTACACTTTGGGATCCCACAATCCATTATCTCAGATTGGGACAGTAGGTTCCTAAGTACATTTTGGTCAAGTCTTTGGTCGATGCTGGATACCAAGCTCACTAAGTCCACAACTTTCCACCCCCAAACTAATCGCCAAATAGAGGTCGTCAACAGGTTTATCATACAAATTCTTCACATGTACAACTCAAAGCATCCATGCACCTGAGATGAAAGCCTCCCCTTTGCCTAGCACAGCCACAACAGATCTCTCCATAGCTCAGCTAGCCACAACCCCTTTCAGGTGAGATTGGGATTCCAGCCACTATATCCCATTGATGTGGCCATACCATTTGCAGCTACTCTGGCAGATTCGTGTCATGTCCAGTCTGAAACTGACAAGGCTAACAACTTCATTGAGCACATTCAGCACATCCCCCAGTAGGTCCATGACATATTGGATAGAGCTAATGCTAAGTACAAAAAGCGACATGATCATCATCAGGTGCCACACTAGTTCTAGGTGGGCGATAAAGTTTGGCTACATCTATAGAAGGAACACCTTGTTGGGCCCCACCACAAGATTCACCCACTCCGATATCAGCCATACACCATCACCAAGGTTGTAGAGGACATTGCCTTTGAGCTCATCATTCCACCATTCCTTGGCCTACACCCAGTATTCAATGTGGACCGCCTTCGGACATACTTTCCATCATTGCTGGACAAATATAACATTCCATAACAATTCATACCAATGGAGTTAAACACAGGCTACATGGAATAATCCATAACTTATCGGATCATGGACATGTATATCAAGAACACTCGCTAACATAGGATCTAGCTATATCGAGTTGTCAAAGCATGCCAACTCCTTCACCAGGGCAAGTGCTTCACCTGGGACCAAGTTCAATTGAAATTTCCTCACCTAATGGAGGCTCTAGATGCAATGGGGACCATTTCTTCCTAAGGAAGGAGGACTGATCCAGGTGGATATTGGTGGCCACCCACCTATTCCAACTAGACCTCTAGTTGGTTTCATCAGTTTCCTTGTTTATAGCAACATTTACTATTTTTAGCATTTTTTCGGGTCTTGAACTTCCAGAGCAGTTTTGACCCCATAAACGATGCTTTTTTGATGTCCGCAGTAGGCCTATAAACATAGGTAGGGGCCTATGGAAAATCTTGTAGTACTTAGATATATCTTTCAAATGAGGCATCATGTGCACCAATCAGAGATAATATGACCAGGTTACGACCCCAAGAAGTTGGTTGACCAACTAACCCCAACGGGGCCCACAAAATCTTGGCATTCCATCTCTTGGGGTAGGGTTTTCGTTTTTTATGGTTTTCCTTGGTTTCATAACACATACTAGATATAGGTTCCCCTCTAACCACTGGTGAGGCCTAGATCAAAGCTTCCTTGAAGAAATATATTAAATAGTCTACGAGATCATCCACCATTTTCCTCCCCACATGTGAATATTAGAAAATGCATCTCAAATATGTGTAAATTTTTAGTAAACATAATTACAAAATTCAATAAATAACACAATGTAAAAAGGTGTAATGTCAATTATTCCTCGTGCACTTTCCTATTTTCGTAGTGTTTCCTTCAAAATGTATTTCTCTTCTTTAATAATTTCATAATATTTTTTTCATATACTTATCTTGCACAAAACACATTAATATTATGCCACTTAATGTTACATAAATTTCAAGAGACACTACTTACACATTTGAATTTATAGTGTTGAAAATAGCAACAAGAAATGATAAAAATAGAATCCAGAATATTCCAATTTTAATTTGTCCTTGAATTAAAATTCGAATTTAGTCTCACCAGCTACTTGGAATTAATTAATTCATTCATTATGGATTAATTAGTTGGAGAAATTCAATTTAGAAGTCTTTTTGCAGTCATGCAACAGTTATCCCTTAAATTAAGGAGATTATCCCTTAATTAAGGAGATAAGATTAAGTTATATTTGAGTTGTAACTAGTTAGCTCAGTTTACTGAGTTAAGTCCAGTTAAATTAGTTCCAAATTGTTTGAGGAACTAATTGTGAGTTATGAGTCAGTTGATGCATGCATGCACTCAACTAGTGTACTCCAGATAACTAAATATTCCCTCATCAGAAACTCATGCATGTTTATTCTGAGAAAGACCCAGTTGAGTTAAATGTCAAGGACAATGTACTATCAGTTGCATGTTGTCTCCTATAAAGGAAGCTCATGCATGTAGTCAAGGGAAGGTTCCTTGAGGATTGCACAGTTCTGACAGTGTCTTAGAGCAGTGTATGAGAGAAATGTTCCACTGGGTGAAGGAGATCACCCCAGAGGAATTGCGCAAGGAAATAGGAGCTTGGAGGGCAGAGAGGAAGGCTTGTGGGAAGCTTTGATTGCCTATTAGCATCTAGAAGGATTGTACTAAGATTTGGATAGTTGTGAGAGCTAAGGCTTTGTATAATTCTAATGTATTTCCACCTTATATGATAATACAGATAGTGGGGTTTTTAGCTAAGGCTTTCCCCTGAGTATTTTCTGTGTTTCATGTGCATTGATTCTTCTTCTTCTGGTTATATGTGTTCAACTCGATCTTGCTCTATCTTTAAGCTTCCGCAAAGAAAATTGATAGTAGAAGTAAATTATAGTATTTTTCTTTGGTATATTGCATTATCGGGTTAATCTACAGTCAGATTTTCTATATGGTCTCAGAGCGGGATTTGTAGAGAATTTGCAGAATTTCTACATGGTATCAAAGCTAACTGATTTATAGAGAAATTTTTACATAGTATCAAAGCAAAGGTTATCAGAGCTGTGAACAATATACTAAGAAGAGAATTCGAAGTTTGAAGTTTGGTGTTGCAGGAGAAAATCGAATTCATATCATACTTCAAATTGAGATGGGACATTATGCGACTAATTTCCCATCGAAGAAGTCCAAGAAGGGATCCTCGGTAGGATCAGAAGGTGAGGCATTAGCCTCTCAGTTCGAAATGGACTTTACCCTCATCACATGCATGGTGTCATCGATGATGGGTTGTGTCTGGTATATTGACATTGGAGCCTCATTCCACATGACCAGCAATAAAAATTTATTCATTGCCTTGGAGGATAAAGACCTCAAGATGCGCATAGAGATGGGTGATGACGAAAGGTATAGTGTTTCAGGAGTGGGCACGGTTGCTTTTCAGAGGGAGCATGGAGCTCCTATCACCTTGACAGATGTGAAGTATGTGCCTGGACTGAAGAAGAACTTGGTATCAGTCGCGATGTTGGAGGACAAAGGCTACAATGTTGTCTTTAGTAAGGGAAAGGTTTTCCTTAGACACATCACCACGAGACAGGTGAAACAGATCAGTTCACGAGTTAAGAACCTGTATGCTCTTGAGGTTAAAGATGCATGCAAAGCCTTGAGGAGCAAGGCAAATGTTAGAGACTTGGTGGTTGAGACGGAGAGTAAATTACCTCTCAACATGCAGCCCTAGAAGAAGTCTCAGACAATTGTGGAGGAGCCACAATTGGAGAAGTGGGTAGAGGGATCACATGCATCCATACCTCCAGGTGTGAGGTGGGGCGATGTGAAGTGATAGTCCCAAGAAGGCTGAAATTGAGTAGGGTTCATTAAGAGGTTTTATCTCATGTATTGTACCTTGCTACGAGAGCCAAAGTACATACTAGTGAGAGGAATCAGTGGGATTGATGCGGTCAGAGATCAAAGTGACAAAGACTAGAGCAATCAAATACTGAAGAGCGCAGAGAAGGATTGAAAATAGTGCAGAAAGAAAAAGTCAGTCCAAGCGCAAAGTTTTCAACTGACAGAGGCAATAGCAGTTAGAGACTTTGATGACAGATGCATCATACTGATTCAGGTTGGATGTTTTTTTTTTTTTTTTTTTTTTTTTTTTTTTTCTGTGGAGTTGTTGGAGCAACAACACTAGAGAGAAGTGTTTCATGCATAACATTCAAAAGGTTCATGATTGGGATCGAGTTGAATTCCTTTCTTGTTGAAAGGGAGTGTTGAAAATAACAACAAGAAATGATAAAAATAGAATCCAGAATATTCCAATTTTAATTTTTCCTTGAATTAAAATTCGGATTTAGTCTCACCAGGAATTAATTAATTAATTCATTATGGATTAATTAGTTGGAGAAATTCAAGCTAGAAGTCTTTCTGCATTCATGCAACAGTTATCCCTTAAATTAAGGAGATTATCCCTTAATTAAGGAGATAAGATTGAGTTATATTTGACTTGTAATTAGTTAGCTCAGTTTATTGAGTTAAGTCCAGTTAAATTAGTTCCAAACTATTTGAGGAACTAATTATGAGTTATCATTCAGTTGATGCATGCATGCACTCAACCAGTGTACTCCAGATAACTGAAGATTCCCTCATTAGAAACTCATGCATGTCTATTCTGAGAAAGACCCAGTTGAGCTAAATGTCAAGGACAATGTACTATCAGTTGCATGTTTCTTCCTATAAAGGAAACTCATGCATGCAGTCAAGGGAAGGCTCCTTGAGGATTGCGCAAGTTTTGATAGTGTGTTAGAGTAGTGTGTGAGCGCAGTTTTCCACTGGGTGAAGGAGATCATCCCACAGGAACTGTGCAAGGAAATAGGAGCTTGGAGGGCAGAGAGGAAGGCTTGTGAGAAGCTTTGATTGTCTGTGAGCATCCAGGAGGATTGTACGGAGAGCTAGATAGTTGTGAGAGCTAAGGATTTGTATAATTCTGATGTATTTCCACCTTGTATGATAATACAGATAGTGGGGTTTTTAGCTGAGGCTTTCCCCTGATTATTTTCTGTGTTTCATGTGTATTGATTCTTCTTCTTCTGGTTATATGTGTTCAGCTCGATCTTGCTCTATCTTTAAGCTTCCGCAAAGAAAATTAATAGTAGAAGTAGATTATAGTATTTTTCTTTGGTATATTGCATTATCGGGTTAATCTACAGTCAGATTTTCTATATGGTCTCAGAGCGAGATTTGTAGAGAATTTACGGAATTTCTACATGGTATTAGAGCTAGCTGATCTATAGAGAAATTTTTACATATAGTGACTTCTATTGTAGCATACTTGCTACTAAACCCAAAGGGCAATGTCTGATACTAATCAAAGTGGGTGTGTTTAGCATGAAAAAAAACATGCATCTACCAAAATTTAAATTCAAGTATGCATATTATTTAAGCATGCACCACAACATTAAAACAATTAGAATATAGAGTAAAATGTATTAGTATAACATCACATTTAAGCATATCATTAGAATAGTAAATTAGATAGTGACACAAACACTTATCTTAATTAACACACACACAACTAATTATAAATGACAGATGGTTCATTAAACAATAGGTGTTATTTCTCTGTTTATCTTAGTATTAGGTCACCCTCTAGTTGGGGCTATGAATACACAAGAATTGTTAAATCCTATGGCTAGTTACTTTCAAATCAATATCCCAATGTCAAGTAAAATTCCCAAAATGCTAACTCTTATAACACTTCCAATCCATTTTGTAGTTTAGTTGTTTCCATGGTAAGGATCATTATGCATATGGTTTTCAATTCATTTTGATTTTTATATTTTGGGACTGACTCATTTTCCTTTCTCTTGATACAAGTTTAGTTATAGGAATGACATTGAAGAGAATCCTAGAGAAGAAGTCTCCAAGAAAGGACCTACAACCAAAATCTAAGGAAGTAGTTGGGTGTTCACATGACACATCAACACTTGAAAGAGAGGCTATTAAAATCCATGAGGCCATCATTCTATTACCAACAAGGAAGTTAAAGCTAAACATCCCCTCTTTTGGAGATATATAAGTTACCACTAGTTTATACTTAATAATGCCTTCCTAGAATTACATCTATAATTGTTTTAAGAACCAAGAATCCCCCTTCTTCACACTATAAAGAGACCAAATCGAGGGGAAATTTGACAACCATGTTTTTAGTTTGATCAGGAAATCCATATTACATTTAGCTATAGCAAGGGCCTAAATATTCCCAATTACATAAGTGATATAATGGGTAATCAAGCACAATATTCCAAAGAGTTACATGGTGAGCAAGGAAAGAGGAGAATACATTGGGAATTTCTTATCATATGAGGTCTCTAGATACTATAAGTTCATAGACCTTGAGGAGCTCCTAAATGTACTTAAATTTTATGAGTATGATACATGCAATATTTTGGCTGATTGGTGGAAGGAAGATAAAATATAATTCACTAGAGCTAGGGGAAGATACTCAACCACTAGTCACTACAAGGAAAATACCCTCTAGCAGAGGTTTTTATGGAAGCCCCTATAAAAATAGCCCAAAAATATGTTTGTAGTAGAGGTCACTAGTGAAGTTGGGCAGACGAGTGTTTTAGCGAATTTTTTTAACAACGCGTCTATAATACACTAACACATCAATGCATTACTATAATTATACGCACTAGTGCTTAATGGCATATGGTGCACCGTGGAGATTTATTTTTTATAAAAATAAAAAAAATATTGGTGTGTTAAGTACAAAATGCGCACCGGTGCATATACTACTTGATAGCACCGGAAAAGGGTTAAATTTAAAATAATGTCAGTCATAAAATTCATTTTTCCCAGTCCGGTGCTATATTATCACAATGCCCCAGTGCTAAACCTGTATACAAATGCCCTGGTGCATTAAAAATATGGTGCACCATTGTGGGGTTTTTAATTTAAAAATAGCAGTGTGCTTCTTATATTATACACACCGGTGTTGTTAATTGAACTAAAGGCCCTAATGCTTAATAGAAAATGGTGCACTGTTGCAGGGTTATTTTTTATACAAATAAAAAAACCAATGCGCTACGTATATAAGGTGCATTAGTGCATATACTATTCGTTAGAACTAGACATAGGTTAAATTTAAAAGAATTATGATCATAAAATTCATTTCCACCATTTCGATGCCTTTTTACAATATGTTTTTTATTCTTTATTTCTATCTATAATTTTTTTTTACTAGGTTTATATGTAAATCCCTATAAATAATTAATTTATCTTATAATTAACAAGGAATTTTAAATTGATATATAATTGGTGTAAATAATAAAGTGTGTCTATACTTTTTAGAGGAGAAACTCAGTAGGAAAATGATCATATATATGCAATGCTTTTAGAGCATATAAGATATGTTATTATGATTAATGAAATAAAATTGAATTATGCTTAATGAAATAAAATTGAATCTTTTCGATATAGAAAAAATTAAATTTAAATTAAAAAAATAAAAATAAAAATTACATATATCTAAAAATATAAAACATGTTAAAAGGTTATATAGAATATGATGAAGAATATAAAATATAATAAAGAAAAATGATATATCTATACCATACAAAACAAATAATAATTAACTCATAAAAATCATACATAATAATAAAATTGAAAATTTTAATAATAAAAATATATAAATAAAATTTTAATTTAATATATATGAACAAAAATAATTTTATCATATAAATAAAAATATTTATATTAAATTGAAATAAATAAATAAATAAGATATTTTTATAATCATTTTATATAGGTGTCCATTGAAGACACGATTTTGTTCGGAAAGTCATTTTTCGTCAAAATATGGTCATTCTTTTTCAAAAAAATCTGACCATAGGAGTGGTTGAATCATTTTTTTGATGGTGGAAATGGATTCAACACCATCAAAAACCTTTAGGGCACCTGAAATCATGAAGCTTGACAACTGTGACACAGATTTCCAAAAATTTCTGCCAAATTTTATCCAAATCTTATCGAAATTTCCACTATTTTTTGAGCAAAATTGTAGCCTCATTAAACTACTCTTTTCATATATGATATATAAGTATTCCAAATTTTATCTATAATTATATAAGTTATAATAAATAAATAATATATTTTGATCATGATTAAGTTAAAAAGGTTTAAAATTAACATACTACGTGTAAACCCTTCACCTGTATCATTATGTCGTAAGGCGTTCCTTTGGGAAGAACTCCCTTAGGCTACCACTCTTCACCATTAGGCATTGTTTGATTGAATGTTAGAATATTTAAATATTATTGGCCATAATATCTCTCCACTGACTCTACTTAATTGTCAATCAACTCTGTCTGATGCAATTGATCCCTCCACCAACTCCTACTTAAACTGTCGACCGATTTCATCTCATGCGAATTTTGTTCAACCGTTGATTTTTCCCTGTGCTAAACTTGTCTTCTTCAAATGTTTTCAACATTTTCTGGATCATTTTCATTGTGTAAAATTTGTTGGTTATCTCTTTGCTCGTTTGTTGGAGACTTTCGCTAGTTTCTTTAGGGTTTTCTAGTTTATTTGGGAGGTTTTTGTTGATCTTTATCTTGTTTTAGCTGATCTTTATCTTTATTTTATTTTATTTTTTTAACAGTTGGTAATTCATCTTACGACGACCAAGGTTTCTCATTTACATTCGGCTGTAAGTAATTTATCGTCTTTCACATCCTGTACATAGTCCTTTTTGCCTTACCTGGGTTATTTCCAAATTTGTGAAGGTTATAATGTGAAAGTTTATCATTGTTTTCATTCAGGATGCGGAAGCAACAACAATTATGATCCTTTTTTTAGGTAACCCCTATTCTCAATGAGTTTCTTGGTTTTAATATTCCACACTAGAAACCCTACCATAACATCTTCTAGTATTAGTCTTTGTAGGTACAATTTCACCCTTTTGTTACATTGTGGCTTGAAATTACGTTGTTGAGGTTTTATATACTTCTAGATTCCTTACTCTACCTTGTTGTAATCACCTTAGGGTTGAGGGTTTGTAGATATTACAGCTATTTGAAAGATCATTTATCAGGCTATAATCCCTACCCTAAATTGAGGGTGGGTTTTTACCAGGGTCTGGAGTCATAATCCTCCTAGGGTTTCTATTAAGAAAATGTTATCAAATTAGTTCATACATGGATTTTCGATAACCACTCTCCACCATCACTTATACAACTTATAGTTGTATTTAAGATAATGTGGTTGTTACTTAGGGTCTCAGTAGAGTGCTCTTATTTTTGTTACATGAACTCGAGGGTTTCTATGTGAAAAGTTTTATCAATTTTTTTTGGAGACTAGTGGATAACAGGGTGGAGGTCACCTAAGTGGTTTGAACTAAATGTACACTACAATGTTCTCTTTCATCGATGGGTCTTGGTAGTAATAAAAACCATAAAATAATTATGAAACTATGCATTTAATTGTTATCTATTAAATTCTTGATTGTAATGTGAATGATTGCCCATAATCTATATTTGTGTATTTTTTCTTGTTTTCTCTTTCAAGCATGGAAATTCAATACCAAAGAGGGAGACATAACTAAAATACCTATTTCTTCATTCTCTGACATATTCAATATTTATGGCTGAAGTTGTTATTTTTCAATTGCAATGTCTTCTTAATTGTTATTAGTTATAATACTGATGTACTTAAAATAAATTCAAGGCCTCGTTTATTTTGAACAGAAAATCTTGTTCTCTAACCCCAATTACAACTTCCACTTTGGTTTCATCATATTCTTAACATTTATTTCTTAACATGGTTGACCATTCCTAAATAGAGTTTTATCTTGGAGTTCACCTTTCGGGTGGAAAACCCCAAACCCTGTTCCAAGACTCAAGCACGAAACGACCATGGAGTTCCCAATAAAAAAATACATATTCAATCATTTCTTGCCTCACGAGACAATGAAGTTTCACATAAGTCATTTCCCTAGTAGCTTTTACTCTTAAGTAGTTGTATTATATTTGCCTACTTTACCATGGTAATTATCAGCTGCTCTCTTTGCATATGGGTAATCTCACCCTTTCTCAGTAACCAAATGGATCAACACTGACCCAGTTGTGTGTGTAGCTTTGATGTCCCAGAGAATGGTGAGTAGATCATCAATATTTTGGTCATCAACTCAACCAACATAATAGAGTACCAACTCCTCAAATACCATGGAATGAGAACCACTGATCATACCTCGTGCATACTTGTCCACTTTTGTTTCCAGTTCATGCATGGGGGCACCAAGTTGTTTGGTAACACTGTACAATAAAACACATCACAGACGATAAAAAGGAAATGTTGTAATTTAGGTCAATCGATGAATGAAACTGCTATTGTCAAGGAAAAGTAGAGCATGCCATTCATATGAACCAAATGAAAAACATATGGTTTCACTCTTTAATCACAAAAACTACTATCTTGCCCAAAGGCATAGCCTTTCATTCATTTTCTCTACTGTGTGACTATGGATGATTAACGTCAAAAGAAAACTGAAATTTCCAATCACGTGTCTACAAAAATAATAGTTTTTAAAGAGGACCATGAATACCAAAGCATGTTTTATTATCTATTTCTATTTCTTTGTTTGCATGAACATATCATAATAGCATTTTTGAGCTTTTGATTTACCTTTGAAACCTCTCTTAGTTCACACAAAGATTTACTTGATTATAGCTTACTCAGTGCACTACTAAGGGAACCCACTGGTATTATAGGAAAGTCAAGATTTGATGTTGGTAGAGAAAATTATTTGTTCTCATTCAGAATAACTATCATGTTGGAATCCAAATATCCTATATTTTTTATAATTTCAAAGTCTTGCCCAGTTGTCTTGGCTCCATCTCCAATAACACTAATGATATGATTGTTTTTCCTTTTCAAGTCATGATCAACAAACATGGCTGCAAATTGTCAAATAGTTAGGACTCAAAGTTAAAGTTCCTTCCCATACCAATTCATGTAGATAAATTCATCACATTTAAAAATCTGAAGACAGTCAGAACTAGACCTAGCCCAACAAATAAACTAGTAGAGTTATGACCGACACCAAAGCAGTCATATTCACTCTCTGAACATTTTGTAAAGCCTGAGAGACCATTGGTATGTCTCAATGTTGGCATCTTATCTCTTCTACCAGTAAGAATCTTGTGAGGATAAGCCTCAGGAAACGAATATGAAGAGTTAGCTTCAACCATTCTGAAAAATCAATGATTTGTATTCTTAATGATGCCAACATTGACATGTTAGTAACTTTCAGGAGTATTTGTAGAATGTTCTATCAAAGAATAGAATTTTTTCATATTATGCTTCTATATAATTCATGAATAAACATGATGTAAATACATCTAGAATGATACATGATGCCAAAGAGAATGGGTACATAGGTACCCCTCCAAACATAAGAAAGGCAAGCATGCCTTTTTTGGCATCGACCTCTAGGAAACTTGTTTCAGGATATGGATAAATGTAGTGGACGGTGTACCATATTTCCCCTATATTTTTTAATAATTGTGCACTAGATGAGTAATTCATGGAGCTCTTTTGTATTTTAATTCATGGAACTCTTTTATGACACAAATAGAAAGACAGGTAAAATTATTTATGTTTATGTTTTCCAGACTAATAGTATATTGAAGAGTAATTATTACCAATGTTGGATTCCAAAGAATAAAGAAATTTCTCCATCCTTCTGGTTGCATTACTCATTTGTGTTGGAATTTCAGCACTGAATGTGTCTAGTTAACAAACAATGACTAGCAAATAAGATGCATTTTGTCTTGGAAGTGGAATTTTCAAAATGAGGAGGTGGTAATGAGAACACCTAGCTTTCATGGTGTTGATCTTGCAAACCTCTTAAATGAAGTTGCGATTCTTGCTAGAATATTTATTAAGTCTTACTTTTGTTTCTATCCCTCTACACTTTCTAAAAATTCTAGGTTACAATGACAAAATATTTTTAAATTTCAAGGAAGTCATTACTATGAGGCTTTTGTGATATATAAACTTAATCATGACATCCATTAGTATTGTGTGCTATTTCTTTTCCATTAAAGGATCTTCATTTGTGGTAGTCCACGACTCTCCAGAATAATCCCTTGGTTAAGATTATCTTAAGCTTTTTCCTTGTAGCTTATGATCATACCAGTTTTGCAATTGTAACCTTTCCAAATTGATAATGGATGGAAGTTAAAGGTTCCTTTCTTCCATTTGGCTAGATTATTAATGGTTTCAAATTCTTCTTGGATTCTTAATTTACCAATGATATTTGATCGATTTATGAAACTCAGGTTTGAAGGGTACAAAACTATTTTGAGACGATGGAAGCTTTAAAGATTTGAAATGCAAATCCATTATACAGTAACATTGTAGCTGTCACCACCAAGTGGGAGACCTTTGATTCTAGTGTAGGCAGTTTGAATGCTCCTCCTCCCTCTGCATCTACCAAGATCACTCAGGACTGGGAATCATTCGACTGAGGATATGCCATTAGATTTTTAGAACAATATTTTTCTTTTGAAAGGAAGCCTACTATTATTTACAGACATGCATTACATTCCTGAGGTGGAAAAGCATGAAGGAATGGAAAAATATTTCTGAATTAGGAATAGATGTTATTTGTATATGTAACAATGAATAATATCTTTGTGGGGTAGTGACTTTGATTACCTAATTCAATCTCTTCTATTTGACAAGATATTTTGTCACGTGTTTTATTTATGCTTTACTCCATTACTGGAAGTTTGTAGGTTGAATTAGCAGAGGCTAATTGATGGTGCAACTACTCCTTTATGCATAGCCTACAATTTCATGAAGCCAAACATAGATTTTTTACTAGGAACATTTATGACATCATACAAAACAATGCTTTTATGCAGTTAGACTTTTGTTTTACTTGTATCTAAAAATTATCTGCGAGTTGTACACATAAAATTATTTGTATCAAAATGAATGGAATTTGACAGTCTATAACATGGCTTTCCACATTGAAGGTTATAGTTGTTGTGTCTATTTGAATCTCTTTCCTTAATCTAAAAAATCACTAGGTATTTGTACTAACAAAAAATCACATTTATTTTCTTTTATGGACATCTCTCACTAAGAATATGACTCCTCAACGTTTTGGATGATTTTAATTCATGTAGTAAACACATTTAATTGGCGTTTTTTATTACATTTATTAGACAATGGCCAAGTCTGAATAAATACATTCGTTGTCAAATGCAATATTAAACAACATTGCAAGACTTACACAGATGATTTTAACCCATTGTTATTTTTCCTGCTCATCTGAATTTATTTTCTGACTGAAAAAACTATGATTGTTTTGGTTCTTCTTGATTGTATACAGTTCTAGTCGTTTAATTCTGTGTAGAATTTGGAAATGGTGGTATTTTCCAACCAAGAATGGTGCTTCAAAATAGAACTCTTGCTCATTTTGATTGCGTTAATGGTACCTAGTTGCTTAAATGATTTTTTTTATATGCTACCCCATCTTATGTTTTATGTGTTGGTAACATGTCATATTAAATCATAGTATACTAAACACTTGATTATCATTTTGATTTGTATTACACATTAATTGGGAATAAATGCCATCAAGATTTTTTATGTGTGATGGTGCTATTTTAGTGGGAAAATGGCATTTTAGGTGTACCATTTTTCCCCTGTATTTTGTAATGACTGTGCACTGGACAAGTAATTCATGGAGCTCTTTTGTATCTTAATTCATGGAGCTCTTTTGTGACACAAATAGCAAGACAGTTAAAACTATTTCTTGTTTATCTTTTCTAGTTTGATAGTATATTGAAGAGTAACGATTACTGACATAGGATTCCAAAGAAAAAATCAATTGCTCCATCCTTTTGGTTGCATTACCCAAGACAAATAATTTTTGTTGGAATTTCAGCATTGAATGTGTCTACTTAACAAACAACCACCAATAGATAGGATGCATTTTGTCTTGGAAGTGGACTTTGCAGAATGAGGAGGTGGCAATGAGAACACATGGCTTTAGTGGTGTTGATCTTTCAAACCTCTTAAATGAAGTTGTGATTCTTGCTAGAATATTTATTAAGTCTTACTATTATTTTTATCCCTCGACACTTTCTAAAAATGTTAGGTTACCATGAAAAAATATTTTTAAATTTCAAGGAAGTCATTACTCTAAGGCTTTTGTGATACATAAACTCAATCATGATATCCATTAGTATTGTGTGCTACTTCTTTCCCATTAAAGGATCTCCATTTTCGGTAATCAATGACTATCCAAAAGAATCCCTTGCTTAAGATTATCTTAACCTTTTTTCCTTGTAGCTTATGATCATACCAAATTTTCAATTACAACCTTTTTAAATTGATAATGGATGGAAGCTAAAGGAATCAAAGCTCATACCCACATCATATCTATAAAAATTACATCATCCAAGGAGATCCTCCAAGTGTCCAAGTGTGGCCATCAATTTGGGGCATGTACAATATTCAATGCAACATAAAATGTGAGTCATGTCATACACAAATTCCATTAGGTATATCACATTAAGTATATTCTTTGAATTTACAATAACTTATATAGAGTTCATTCCACTAGTCAAGTTTAGGTATGAGATAATCATCATTGACCCTTATTAGGTGTGTCAGTACACAAGAACCTAGAAGAGTGGTATATCCTAAGAAACCCATTAAAGAGAATGTGAAATAATAGATGGAATGGAATGGTGTTTGGCTTTATGAGTGGTGTTACATAGTTATGTAAGGTTATGTGTTTTTTTTATCCATATGAGAACCTTTGTAGAGGGGATTTTTATGCATCGAGTTACCTTTTCCTTAGCATTGTGTCTTATTATCCCAGTTTTTCCTTTCTTTTGTTTTCTTTTACTTTATTTCATAGAGCCCTCTTTTTTTCTTATGCATTTGATTGCATGGGGTTTAGGATAATCTTAATTAGTCCTTTTTAGGAATGTGTTTCATTCCATAGGATGTTGGGTAATGGCCACATAGTGAGAAGGTGGAAATTGAGCTTTACTTTGGATTTTAGCTTATCATTCATATCCCTTCATTTGCTTTTACATTTTCAACTTTATATATTGTTCTCTCCTTTTTCTTTTTATACATTTTCTTCATCTCGATCATTCAAGACCCTATTTCATATGGAATTGTGAAAGATGAACATATATGTGTGACATGTAACTATAAACCCAAAAGAAGGGATAATGGAGAAGGGAAAGATGGAAAATGTTATGTATGGGTTGGGATATGGACACCTTAAACTTATTAAATTCTCATAGTAGTACCTATCTACCCAATAGAAACTACACTTGACTAGATGAAGATGATGACCACCAAGGTGAAACAAGGAAAGATAAACAAATTCAAAGATTCATGATCTAGTATAAAATCCAAGCCATGGCCACTACTTTCATGCCAAATACACATGTCATTAACAATTAATATGGATCAATGAATAAATGTACCTCATGTGTGTCAATCACCAAAATAATGAAGTGAGTTAAACATAATGTGGGGCATCTCAAGAGAAATTGTCTATGGAGAAACATAGATGTTAACTATGGAAAAATATCCTCTAATTACCCATAGATGTGAGGTGGTAACAAGGACTCAGAAAAAATTGCATTTTGTTTATTCCCTTCATCCAATTTAAAACCACCATAAAGTCACTAAATATTTGATGTTTATCATCCCTTTCATAGAAACAAATTATAAAAGTAATTTTAAAGCTAGCATTTCAACATAATTATGTGAGTCCCCCCTAATCCTACATTAAAATTACATAAGTAGGAATCATTTAAGAATAAAATCCCCCTACCCCACATGAAATTGCATTAGCTTGAGAAGCTCCATAAAAATAACCCCAAGGCCAATATTTATTTATAGACTCATAAAATATCTACCTTTGAGAAGAAACCATGAAAAGGACCTAAAGTTGGAAATTATATCCACTATTTAAAGCAAAATCAAAATAAGGAATTTGACTATCCCCGAGAATTTTAAAATCTATAACCAGCCATATACCTTAGGCTACTATTATACAAAGAGCCTTAGAATGTTTAAATTTTGGATGATACTACCAAGATTTGAAGCAATCAATTATTGAGTTGCAATGCCACCCATATCAAGGGTTCCATATCCTACTTGTTATAGACATTTTTCTGCCTTGCAGCTCCAAGCATGAAATGTCCATAAACCAAGGGCTCCTAAGTCCCTAAAAGAGTTGTTCCAACCCCTAAAGGAAAAAGGTCAACAAATTACAGCTTCTCCCAGAAGTTCTCCACCAGAAACTGCTCAGAATCAGTCAAATCAGGATCATTTCAGCTGCTCCACTGGCTAGCTGCGTTGCATAGCACCTAAATACACTAGTTGGGTGCGTTGCAACGCACCTAAATGCACTATCAGGGTGCGTTGAGTGGGAAATGACAAATGGCAGTGCCATTCTGCGAGGTGGAAAGACAATGGAAGCTTCCAGAATCTTCTCCTATGACACTTGCCTCACTGAATTCGACCAAGGATGAGTAAGAGGCTTTCAGTCTCCAAGTGGAAGCAAGAACTGACAGAAAGAAGACACTAATCAAATCATAAGTTGACTCATCCTCCTTGCATACATCTATATAAGGATCCCTCATCCCAGAGATCCAGGGGGCTGGAATTTTGTACATTGCAAGGAATTTCTGTTGGTTTTGAGATAGAGATCAGAGTATTGGGTGATTTATGCTTTGTTGGAGGTGAAGAAGGGGCTTCTTTGCTCGGAGGTTGATGCTGGGTCAGGAATCATCGGTTGTAACTCCTCCTGGATCTTCTTGTATATCGATAAAAACTATTTGAGTTTCTCCTACATGCTTGTGTATCATTGATGCTTGTTACATTTGTATGTTTAGCTTAAATCGGATCCTAAGCTGTTTATGAATATAGATCCATGTCTTTGTGTAGTTTTCTTCTTCTGTGATCTTACAGGAACTTGGTGAAGCTGGGAAAGTAAGGGAGCAGGTAGCTGGAAGCTGTCAAAGAAGAGAGGGATTGGATCAAAGGACTAGCACAAGACACAGGTCGGTTCTTTCTATCCCCCTCTATCTTCAATTCATAAAGGAAATACAAAAGTAGTTTTCTTTGTTTGTTTTTAAGGCAGTTGTCACACCTTAGTGGGATAGAGCAGTTCTAAATAGACACTTTTCCCGGTAACAAAATGGCGACTCCACTGGGGACGATTGTCTAATTAGTTTGTTTGTGTATCTTTTTGTTGTTTGTTTCATAAACTTATAAGTAGCATTCGAACTGCATTTGCCATAACAAATGCAAAGTAGACATCTGCTACTTCAATCCATTCACTGGATCTATTTATGATTTGAACATCTGATTCACAAATGATCTGATTTCCCTTTGTGATAGCTCTTAGACCCTCCTTAGATCTACCCTCTAATTGTGCATTATTGATTGCTTTTACTCAGCCAAAAACCGAAGACTAAACTGCAAACCGTGACCCAGAACCCGGACATATTCTCATTTCTGGCCCAGCGCAGGTACTGTTAAGAGTTCCTGCATTTCAGCGCAGTTCCCGAAAGGGCAACCTGCGTTGCGATCCAGTTTCTCTGTGTTACAGGTGCGCTGATCAGACTAGCCCTGTGCAACTGAGGTTCTTGTGCTTCATTCTTTCCAGTTTTGTCTCTGATTTTTACAGCCTGTGATCAGTGTAATGTGTCTGTTTAAAAACCCCTTTTCCTTGCTGTTATTCCGCCTCCTTTGTACAAAAGAACTATAGATGTTTTTGTGTGTTTGTTGAGTCGTTTACAGTTTTCCATTGCAAAAGTAGAATAGTCGTACTGTCGTCCTTTGATTTAGATCTGTCGCAAGTGTCGATTTCGATCATAGGAGAAAGTTTGATTGTTGTTGATGGTTGACTATACTTTTACTTTTTCCTTTGGTCTGAATTTGTGTTTTTCAAGTGTCAAAAACGAGTATTTATTTCAAAAACATAAAGCGTCGTAATCGTCTTGATCTTTTGATTTCAAAAAGAAGCTTGTTTGTGTTTGTCGCTTGAAAGCAAATTCAGATTTGTACATCAAATTTCTTTTTAGCATCAATATTAAGAAAGTCGAAAACAAATACATGCACATGTGCATTTGCATATTGACAGTCTGTTTGGCTTGATTTAGGAAAGTGCATTTACAGTGTGCTCTTTGCTCTTTGAGAAAAGATTGTGTCTTTCTTTTCCCCTAGTAGCTAGGATTTTCATTGCTGAAAAGAGATAAAAGTTTGCTTATCATCTTTAGATTGCATTTTAGGAATTACATCTACATCTCGTGGTGAACCCAAAAGGAAAACTTCATAAGAAAGATCAACTTAAAATAAATTCAATGAATCTAACAACGCTTTGGAACTTAACGCACAACATTTAGAGGTCTAGGCTAGAGACGTATTCCGGCGTCGTAAAGCCTGGTAACTATTGTCCTCACTGATGGTTGGGTGATTCCTCCACTTTGAGACGACAAGTGCCAGTACGGACTTGTGCTCCCACGTACCGTCGAGTATATTTTGGGAGATCCCTATAGGCTTAAATCCTTTATCCATAGGAAGTCGTGTCTGCCGCCCTGAACACATCATTCGGGAAGATTGACTGTCGTACCGTAAAAAGTATTCTGTAGTTTTGCGATTGGTTTGGTACTCCCTCTACCTAGATCTCCAGAGCAGTCCCTTTCGTTCCTTTTCAGACTCCTTAACGGAAAAGGTCCATCTAAGCACTTGTCACTTCAGGCTCATTAAAAATCGAAGGAGACTAGAGTCATCTTTTGTTTTTTCTCGACTCTTAAAAACTGAAAAAACAAGTTGTGTCAAAGCATCTAAAATTCATCTAATTCGGAAACATTTTTCCCCTTGATTTTTAGTTGATCGAGTAATCTGCGATCATGGAAGAAAGTCAATCAAAATCGCTAGAAAATCTTTTGGATATACTAGATATGTCTAAACAACCGTCGACATCTAGGACTGTGTCATCCGACACAGCAGCAGCAGAACCTCCTGCTGCTACTCCAACGATGTTCGATGGTGTACCATCTGTCCCGGCAAGTTATCAACAACAAGCCGGAGTCCAATCGGGGACTGTTTCGACGACATGGGCAGTTCCTATTTCTTCAGCCAGATTATCATCTGGTATTTCTTATGTTGAAACTCAACAAATTGATCCATTGTGTCTTCAAAGGCCAATTTACCCTTTAAGTACTGGATTTCCGCCATATGGAAGGCAGTATGCCTTTTCATTGTTCCCTCCCGGAGAACAACCATATGGGAGTTTACAACAAAGTTCAGGTCAAACTGGAATTACATCCAGTGGTTGGGTACCAATACTGCCTCAGCAACCAAGGGTTGTATATTCAATGCAACCAGTCCACCCTTTGTCGAATATTCCCACTATACCTGCTATGGTGACTGTGTCGCAAGTACAAGAGTTACCTGTTGTATGTCAACCCCAAGTTTCTCAGGTTGCGATACAACAACCTCTTGTCTCAATGACTCAATCACAACCTCAGGTTAGTGCCTCCTTATCTGGAGCGACTCAGGCTCAAACAAGTACTATGACTCCTCATCTTGGTCAATCATCCAGTATTGGGCAACAGCAAATGGTCCAACAACCATGGCTGGTTCAATCTCAACAACCGCCATTCCAGCAATCATATCAAGGACCTGAGCAACAAGTCTTTGTAAGTAATGGGCAACCGCATTTCCAAAGCGGTTATCAACAACCATATTATAATGGTTGTGCCCATCAACCTTGTCAAAGTTGCCAGCATCAAATACATTATGCTGGTATGCAAAGACCCACTACTCAGGCGATTCCATCTTATCCTGGGTATGTTTCGCCTAACCTGAATCAACAGTTGCCCTTTGTAGCAACTCTAGAATTACCATATTTAAACCAGCTGACGAATGATCCAATTGCTTATGCCTCTTGGTGGCCGGCGATTCCGCATAAACTTCCATCAGATATTCCTAAATTTAATGGAAATCTGGGTTAAGATCCATCGAATCACGTGATGACCTTTCATCTATGGTGTTCATCAAACACCCTAAATGATTATTCGATAAGACTTTGCCTCTTTCAGAGGACGTTAACGGGTTCGACGGCAAAATGGTACATTGAATTGCCTAAGCTTCGTTTGACAACTTCAGTACCTTAGCCACAACCTTCTTAACCCATTTTCAATTACCAATAAGGTACGAAAAGGGAACAAAACTTCTTACCAACTTCAAACAGACAATGACCACTCACATATCTGATCATATACATGAGTGGCGACATTGTTGTAGGATGGTAAAAACGTACGTCCCCGATCAGCTCTTAGCTGAATGGTTTATCAAGTCATTACTGCCTTCCATCACGGAAGATGTGGCAAAGGGGGGAGTCGTAACGGAAGAGCAAGTTATCGCTCATGCACAATATCTGGATTTGATTTACACTCAGTCCGGCACGCTCTACGACAAAATACCTAACGCCCCTAGACCGGAATTCTCAATTCCTCCTCCTCCTAAATCAAACAATGACTCTCATGCCGGTGATGGCGTGATTGGCGCAACAGACATGAAATCGACAAAGGCTACATCTAAAAAGGCATGTAAGATTTCCGGTCAAAATGCAAATGAGGAACTTCTTGCCTCGGAAGTAAATGCCATGTCAACCGACAAGGGCTAACAACTAAAGCAACCAGGGGGCAAGAAGAAAAAGAAAGGGAGAAAAAAGAAGCAGGACGAGTCATCTCCTGAAAAACCTTCTACAAACCATTCTGGGCAAAGGAAACCCCCTGCGGGGTGTCATATATGCGATGAGGATCATTGGACGAGAGATTGTCCACATAAAGCTGAAGTTAAGAAACTCTTTAAGAGTTCAAAAACCTCAGCAGTGTTGACTAATCCATTTCCAAACCCGGGAACCAAACTGGTTGCTAATCAAAATGCTTCCCGATCCCAAGTGCTTATGTTGTCTATCTCAGAGCAAAAAAATGATGCTTTGACAAGGAATAAAGATTACGGGAATCCACAACTGTCAAATAACAAGGCTAATGAACAACCTAGTAGTTCGACAACAACTTTGACCGAAGTTGTGCCACCCATCATTCCTGAGCCAATGATAAAGTCGCCAAAGGGAGTAGCACACAAATCGACATTTAATCCTCGTGCAAAAGTAGCACAGAATTATAATATAGTAGAGGACCTGGCCCAATCGTCGTCCGCTATGTCAACACTTGAGGTACCGCAAAATTACCCCTCCCAAAAGCAAGCTTTATTATCGGCAATAGGTGGGATTAGCCCAATGGATTCCAATCTTGTGGCCTTTGATCATAAAGGATATGAGCCTCAATTACCAGCTCAACTAGCTTTCCTTATTCAAGTGAAAGCCCTCAACAAAACTGTTCATCGAACAATTATTGATGAGGGGGCATCTACATGTATTATGTCGATGAGTTGCTGGAAAAATTTAGGCTCACCACCCTTGTCGACATCGTCAACGACGTTAAAAGCATTTGATGGACGATCATACACTCCATACGGGATTTTAAGTAACTTTCAAGTCGAACTGGGGGGCAAAACAGTAGAAATTGATGTTGAAGTAATCGATGGAAACCTCGAATACAACATCCTACTGAGAAGGCCCTGGATATATGCCATGGCCACAGTTGTGTCGACCTACTTCAGGAAGATTGCATTTCCCTTTCAAGGAGGAATTACAATCGTCGATCAACAAACATTTCTCCCCAACAGTTCACAAGTTACGGGAAGCATTCCAATGGTCTATGGAAGCAATCATTCGCTTCAAAATATTGGAGTAGGTCTCCTAAAAGACCCTGCCTTAATGGGTACTTTTGCCCTACCACCTCCGAATAATCTAACGGAAGTGGCCACAGTGGAAACCTGCAATATGAAATCTTCTATATCTAATGGGTTCGGAAGATTCCTAAACATTTTGTCAGCATGGATCATCGCCCTACTAGAAATATTGTAGTAATCAATTTTCTTGGCCTGGGGGGAAAACCCAAATCAACGCTCATCGAATGTTTGGATAGATAGGTCTAAGGAATATGGCACCTCTTCAGATCCTTGGTCGCATGTACATTCTATAGACGAAGGAATCATTCAATCAATGATGATAGAAGAGGCACCATGGGAAGATTACCACCATCACTCCCATCTTCTGAATTACCACGAAGATTATTCCAGCAACCTTAATCATCCATCAGTTTTTTATTTTCTATCAAATTCTGTAAATACGGTGGACTTCGAGGATGGTTCTTATCTTGTGTCGACCTCGTTAAAAAATGAAACAAGGAGTCATGAGGATAGTTCTTTTACTGTGTCAACCTCATTAAAAAATGAAACAAATCCCCTTTCCAAATCTCAAAGGTAAACCTTCATTCCAACCACCAAGTTGAATGCAATGAAGCTTGAGGGGCATGCACCTCGATTTGTGTTATTATGCTGGGGGCATGCAAACTTATCACGAGTAGTGTTACTGCAGGGTTCAAACTCGTTAAAAAATAAACCCGCCACGAGCAGTGTTACTGCAGAGTTCAAGCTCGTTAAAAATAAAACCGCATCGAGCAGTTTTAGCACATAGTTCAAGCTCGTTAAAAAATAAACATAAGACATGAGCAAATGTTTCTACCCGCGTTTAAGCTCATTAAAAAATGAACTATTTCCCAGTAAATAACCACCGTGAATGTAGTACTTAACCATTAAAGCCTTGGTCGTGTTTGCACCGTCACCTCCACTTTTTCATTGGCCGATCATTCACCTCCACTTGATTGTTTACCCATTTTGAGGAACAGCTGCGAAGAGTGATTTCACTAGCCATCCTTGTGACACTGTCGTGATTGGAAAATTCCAAACCTTACCTGGAATCAGCTGCTACCCATTTTATCACTCGTTCCTCAAAAGACGAGTCTTCTTTAAGCTCTTTTCAACTGACTCGTAAAATATGAAAAGATTGCCGAGTCCTTGGCCTTCCAGCTCGTTAAAGGGACAGGAAATGCTATCCCTTTTCTAGATTTTAATCTTTTTGGACCTGAGGGATTATTGCACAAAAAGATCGAGCACTTGTTTTGTTCGGCTCATTAAAGCTATCGAAAATTCATCCCTTCTGTATTGTTTTATACTTTTTCGGACTTAAGGGATTAGATGATGAAAAAGGAATTTTGGAGTTACCTTTACGTACATTTTCAGACTCTCTAAAAATGAAAAGGACCGAGTTATCTTTGTCGTTAAACTCGTTAAAAAGATTAATAGCGACAAACTTGTCTTTAGATGAGAACGAGTTTCACTATCGCTAGGCTCGTTAAAACATAGCAATGGGTTTGCCCGAAGGGAAAATTATAGAACAAGCATATGTTATCCTCCTCAAGCTTGACAAAAATAAAGAGGTACTGGTCAGCAATGACTGGGGAAAAATTGGGAAGAAAACTCAAAGAATCTTTATTGGTAGCAAGTCGCTCTTGAACATGACACTTCCACTCCGTGTCCGAGTCGGGTTGGGTTGTTTCATTCACCGGTCACATCGCCATGGTCACACCATACCATCCAAATTTGGGGTTAATGCTACCAATCCATCACATCAGTGTCTTCGACATGTTCAAGAGAAGTCATCCAGAGAAGTCACCTGTGTCCCAGCCACTACCATACACTATACTCCATTCTTTCATGACCGCCACCTTGAACCGTATATCATCAGATCGTTTTCACCTCCATCAAAATCATTTGCTCCATTTCATGTCATTGATGTGGGATTCATTAAGGCCCTCCTTTGACGGATCACTTCTTGTTGACATCAGCTCATTATCCAAGAAGTTGGTCTAGGAACACCCCATTCAGTACTTTGAAGCTTGCATGCCTTAATAGCAAGTTTCTCACTTCCGGCAACAGGTTTACATCAATGGCCTTTGACCAAAATATTTTGCGTGGTGTTCGACGCCAAGTCCTTTATTCACACCACGTGAATTGTACTGTAGTACCTTGAGGTTCATTATCATTATCGGTGATTCCTCTCGCGCTTGTTAACAATTTACATCATTGACTGGTAATCAAGTGATGTCTTTCCATGTTCGACTTCAAAACATTTCTCACATGGATCGACTTGTACTTCGAGTGAAGATCGGACGAGATTGAAGACCACGGATCTAGTTTCATCCATCCGGGCTGCAATATATATTCAGGGAAATAAAGACATTAAATGTACAGCATTGCGGCACAGATAATCATCCTACCAAAAGGATGGTGGCTCTATCAGAATCATCAGTCTACACTCAGACGATTGTCTGTCCTATGTACATGTAAATGAATTTATAAAGTTGAGCATGGGAATGCCCGCCTCAGCTAGATCATGAAAAAAACTATGAAGATAATGTATTGTATTGTATCTTATTACAGGTCTCCTCCCAGCATTGAAAGAACTTCGGATCCTCATAATAAAGCATTTCACCCGATTAACGGCCTCATACTTTAGGGGGCAACTGTTATAGACATTTTTTTGCCTTGCAGCTCCAAGCATGAAATGTCCATAAACCAAGGGCTCCTAAGTCCCTAAAAGAGTTGTTCCAACCCCTAAAGGAACAAGGTCAACAAATTACAGCTTCTCCCAGAAGTTCTCCACCAGAAACTGCTCAGAATCAGTCAAATCAAGATCATTTCAGCTGCTCCACTGGCTAGCTGCATTGCATAGCACCTAAATACACTAGTTGGGTGCGTTGCAACGCACCTAAATGCACTATCAGGGTGCGTTGAGTGGGAAATGACAAATGGCAGTGCCATTCCGCGAGGTGGAAAGACAATGGAAGCTTCCAGAATCTTCTCCTATGACACTTGCCTCACTGAATTCGACCAAGGATGAGTAAGAGGCTTTCAGTCTCCAAGTGGAAGCAAGAACTGACAGAGAGAAGACACTAATCAAATCATAAGATGACTCATCCTCCTTGCATACATCTATATGTGGATCCCTCATCCCAGAGATCCAGGGGGCTGGAATTTTGTACATTGCAAGGAATTGTTGTTGGTTTTGAGATAGAGATCAGAGTATTGGGTGATTTATGCTTTGTTGGAGGTGAAGAAGGGGCTTCTTTGCTGGGAGGTTGATGCTGGGTCAGGAAACATCGGTTGTAACTCCTCCTGGATCTTCTTGTATATCAATAAAAACTATTTGAGTTTCTCCTACATGCTTGTGTATCATTGATGCTTGTTACATTTGTATGTTTAGCTTAAATCTGATCCTAAGCTGTTTATGAATATAGATCCATGTCTTTGTGTAGTTTTCTTCTTCTGTGATCTTACAGGAACTTGGTGAAGCTAGGAAAGTAAGGGAGAAGGTAGCTGGAAGCTGTCAAAGAAGAGAGGGATTGGATCAAAGGACTAGCACAAGACACAGGTCGGTTCTTTCTATCCCCATCTATCTTTAATTCATAAAGGAAATACAAAAGTAGTTTTCTCTCTTTCTTTCTAAGGCAGCTGTCACACCTTAGTGGGATAGAGCAGTTCTAAATAGACACTTTTCCCGGTAACACTACCATGCATTGCTTGAATAGTCACAATAGATTAATGAGATGATCTATTCTTTCCTCCATTTTTCATAAGAAACATCCATTAGGATTAAGCCTATGCCTCTTTTGCAAAACCTCTCAGGTAAGGGACTTTTCCATTATAGCCAACCATTTAAAATTTGCATCTTTGAGTGGAGCATTTATTTTCCATAGTGGTTTCCACCACCATTAGATTTCTTCAGGCCTCTCATGGGAAAAAATAAATTTATATCCTAACTTAGGGGTGTAGATTCACTCATCGTGTTATATTCTTAGACGAAGGCAACTCATTCTATGATCCTCACATAGCTTACCTTAATCTTTAGTATATAATATTTCCATATTTCACCTTCATGGTCATTGAATTATGATAAATTTGTAAGCTTTACTCTCATGACAATATGGAAGTAAGCACTATATAGGTTTCCTTAACTAAATTGTATATTCCTTTTTCATGCCAATTGACAATAAACCCATTAGGGAGTTTGTATGCCTCACCACATCCAACCCAATGATAAAATCCAACTCTTACCTTTTCCATATTCCCAACCTTCCATATTAACCAATTCCCAATCAAACAAAAGGCTAAGAAAATAACATATGTAATCTACCCCATATTATGTTTTATATGTTGGTAACATATCATATTAAACCATAGAATACTAAACACTAGATTATCATTTCAATCTCTATTACAAATTATTGGGGAATAAATGACCATCAAACAAGTTTATGAGTGCTGGTGCTATTTTACTCTTATGTAGAGCTATTACATTTGTTGTCAAAATGAAGTTAGATTGAAAGGAAATCCCAATACTTCTAGCACAAGAGGGATATCCACAGGGGAAAAATGAAATTCACATTGTTCGAATACATTATCCAAATACAATACCACTCAGTCCAAAATTAGAGACCTTCATATTGCCTTGAGCATCTGAGACCTTCATTATGCTTACAGACGCAAAACGAAATTCGCACTACTACAGCTAGGGCTCAATTAATCATTCATCAAAACCAAAAGAATAGAGAAACAAGACTTACCTCACAGAAGAAAGAGCAAGAAATTTACCGAAAGTAGCAGAAAATATGTTTCCCACTAGTTAAACCCCTAAAATTTGTTAAATATGTTAAATATTTTGAGTGTTATTTTGAGAAGCATAATGAACATAAGTCTACTCTAACAGAGGTCTAGAAAATAACTACTTTTACCAAGCAATGTAAAGACGCTATAGGTTCCACTATAATTGTTTCCTTTTGTTGTTGGATTCTTTGTGAGTGGTTGAGTTCAAAAATCAGAACTATCCCATCATGCTATATGTTTTCTTCGAGATATTTTGGATATCCTTTTAAATGACTGCACTTTCCAAACAGAGCTTCTAAAATATATAATAGCAGCACAACAATTAATGTTCTCAACATAAATAAAATTCCATTCACATTGAGGACCTAAAAAACACCTATAGAGTAGACATGTACAAACAGAAATATGCCTCTACCTCTACCCCGATCAAATAATGGAGAAAGTTGTCACCAATATAATGAACCCACACCTTTGTATTGTTGAAGTTAATCTAATGATTTAGGCTTGATAACACGTGATACACAATGAGCATCAACAACTATGCAAATAACATATTGGAAATGATTTATTGATTGTTGTCACATGCTTGTCCTTTGCTAGTTTAAAAGACATGATTAAATGTGAAGCATCACACTGGTTAGTTGTTAGGTCCCTATACTACTAGTGTAACCCCTTATTGTTATTCGTACAACCCCCTTATTATATTGTTGTGCCCATGTAGTCCCCGTATTGTTATTATCATGCCCCATAGAAGCCCACTATTGTTATTATTGTGCCCTTACATTATTATTGTTATGTCATCTCTGATTATATTATGACCCCTTAGACTCCTATATATAGAAAGGAGGTCTTGTCATTTGTATCATCTAAGAATTGTTCATTTGTGTAATGTAAACGAGGTTGCCCCCTCGAAGAGGCTTATTTCTAAGGTGTTCATCTATATTTTCTATCTTTTTGTGAGCTGGGTTCCTAACATTTGGTATCAGAGCTTTGGATTCTAGGGTTTCGCTGCTCCAAACAAGCCATCGTGGTATTTTCGCTATAACTTTTTTCTGTGACGTTTCGGAAGCTAAAAAAAAAAACATTTTAGAATAAATCTTGCTAAACTGCACGCCCGAATTTCAGATCTTGTCTCACTATATTTTCGGAGATATGATATGAGGAAGTTAGGGTTTTTGCAATCTCTAGAATTTCATCTAAAATAGGTCATCGTGGTATTTTCGCTATAACCTTTTCGCTACAAAGTTTCAGAAGCTAAATAAAAAACCCATTTGAGAAGAAATTGTTCTGAATCTCGAGTCTGAATTTCAGATCTTTTCTCACTATATTTTCGGATATATGATCTAAGGAAGTTAGGGTTTTTTCAGACTCCCGAATTACATCCTAAACAAGTGATCTTAGGAAAATCATCATAACTTTCTCTCTGAGCAATAAATTGAAATTTCGTAGGAAGTTACAGAAAGAGGACAGAGTGTAGTTTTCTATGCATAGTTTTTAGATCCGAAGGTCGAAATAGTGACACGTGGCACGTCATACAAGTTTTCTCTACTGAAACATTATATAATCAAGTCATCTTATGAGATTGGACATAACTCTTTCTTGGAGAATCAAATTCTGATCAGACTTGCGGGGTTAGAAAGAGGGCTTAGAAGGCTACTGCAGGAGACAATTTCAGAAATTTGAGATCTGAAAGTACAAATTTATAGTCACTTCAAAATCGAGCTCCTGAAATCAAGAAAAGATGATATGAGGAAGTTTGATGGAAAGGATCCAGTAAATTGGATACTATAGATGGAGCAATATTTTGATCTACATGGTGTACCATCGTTACAAAAGGTATGTATTGCATCTTCATATTTAGAACTGGATCAATTTTTATGGTATAAAGGGCTTTGTTCTCGTAAACAACTTGTTACATGGTCAATTTTCACGGAGGAAATGATAACACATTATGAGGATACAAAGAGAAACACCTTCTTTAGAGCAACACCACAACAATTGGAAGAAAAAAGAGAAAAAGGGCTCAGTTACAAAGTGGAAAGCAAAATTATGGCAACAAGGAAGTCTACCCCTCACAACTATAAAGATGGAAGTGTTGTTTCTCCTAGCCTTCCATAACCTACAAGGGTTACACCACAACAATTGGAAGAAAAAAAGAGAAAAAGGGCTTCGTTACAATTGTGATAACAAATACATTAAAGGTCATAAGTGTGCTGAGAAGAAATTATTTTACATTGATTATAAAGAGGAGGAAGAAAAGGATCAAGAAATGTCAAAAGAATAGTATATACACCAGGAACCAACCCCAGAGAAAGAAGAAATGAATCCGACCATATCTTGTAAACCATTGGAAAGAATTACCACTCCTAAAACTCTCAAGATAGAAGGACATATCAAGAAGAAAAAGGTTCAAGAAGTGAAAGATCACATCGAGAAAGAAGAAATGAATCCGACCATATATTGTAATGCATTGGACGGAATTACCACTCCTCAAACTATCAAGATAGAAGGACATATCAAGAAGAAAAATGTTCAAGAATTTAAAGATCACATCAAGTCTCAAGAAATCAATCTGACCATATATTGTAATGCACTGAAAGAAATTACCACTCCGCAAACTATCAAGATAGAAGGACATATTAAGAAGAAAAAGGTAAGAGTGTTGATTGATTTAGGCAGTACCCATAATTTTATTGATTATAAGATAGCCAAGGAATTGAATTGCTTCCTATATCCAGCACCGAAGTGTCAAGTGATGGTTACAAGTGGAGGAACCATAAATTGCACTAGAAAGTGCCATAATATCCAGCTATCCATGGGAAAATATGTATTGAATAGCCCAATGCTTTCCATTCCAATGGGTGGTGCTGATGTTTTACTAGGAGTCCAATGGCTACAATCTTTGGGTATGATAGCTTTTAATTTTCAAGAACTTTTTGTTAGCCTCCTGTTGGAACAGGTGTTTATATTTCATGATTGACATTTTTTACATGCCAAATATGTCATCTTTCATGCTGTAAGGTTCCATATTTCCAGAAGAGGCCAAAGAAAAGGCCATGAAAGTGTGCCTGTCCAAGTGCCACTGCTGTATTCCAATTTTGATGAGTTTTTCAGTTAAGGGAAGGCCAAACAGTTTAATCTTGGTCTCCCTAGGTTTCAATTTCTTGTTTTAAAATATAGAGAATTGATATCTGACCAAACAGCTTAATCTTGGCAGATTTGTAGATAGATAGAGAATCAAAGGAGCCCAACTACTTAATCTGGGCCCTTGGCAGAAATAAGGGTAGATTTAGATAGGAGGACAGTCAAAAGAAAAATTGTAAAGCAGGGTCTGCAAGTCTAAGTGCACCCACCCAAAAAGAAGAAAAATGTTAGGAAGGTAGGTTGGGTAGGTAGTTGTGTGGTTGCAGAATCATGGCTTGTGATCCATTTCATGTTGTCAAATGTCATATTTATTCAGATCACAAGTTGAAGGCACTTTTCATCTAGAGGAGCTCAAGATGGATATCTCTAACTTCCCCATTCTCCCTTATCCCCAAATCACTCACTAACTTCCCTGAAGAGGTCAAGATCTGCTTGATTCCTCTTAGTTTCATCATTTTCCATTATATTAGCCTAAGTAAAGGTTCTCTTTACTTAGGAGTCTTGTTTTTTCACTCTATGAGTCACTTTTCCCCCAAAATAGCCTAAGGTCACATACTTAGCGCTTTCTGGTCACCTCCATATTAACTACTAATTATATTATATAGCTCCCTATCCATTCCCCCTTCCCCTACTAAAACTATGTATAAAATTCCCCTATGTACATATTCCCCTCCCTGGCACTATAGCCATATTTTCTTAAAGTCCCGGAAAAAGTAGTCCATCTGGAATTGTTTTTAGCCCATCCGTGTCCTAGCTGGAGTTAGTTTGACCTCTGGTCAAACTAATAACCTTTTCCCTTAACCCCAAAACCTGAAAAACCCACATTTCCTAAGTTATTAAACCCCTGCGGCGCTATATCAATATTTGAATAAGCGGGCGGGCCCCGTCCCTTATCCCTCCGCCGCCTAGCCTATCCCGCCAACCGCCCGATCGCCCATGCCCCAGATCTACGGTCGGCGGGCCTCCTCATATCCCAAATAGCCCGAGGGTTAGCGTCCCGGAGTTTGACGGTTTTACCATCGTACTCCCGCCACGCGTCGCCCTCCCGGCTATGGCAGAGCCCCCTCTGACAATACCACCTTTGCCCAAAGGCGGTGCGCCCCGAAACCGCTTACCGCCTTCTTCCCTCCTACGTCAGCACCACGTCATCAACCTGCGTCGGCCTCCTGCCACCGCACTACCAAGTCACCCTTCCACGTCACTGCCACCGTGTCAATGTCACGTCACCCGCCGTACTGCTGATGTCACCCTGCTGACATCATCATGCTGACGTAATCCGTCGTACTGGGTCCCACCCGTTGACGTCATGCTAACGTCATCAACAAAAAAGGCGCGAAGGCGAAAATCGTGCTTAGGAAGCCCGGATTCAAATTCTGAGGTAGTTTTTCATGCGTGATTAGCCCCCTGGCTACGAGAAATGGGCAAAAATGGAAAGACCCTCATCGCGCAGCCCCCAGCAAGCCCAAAAGGCGCAGAATGACCTGTTTTTCTTCACAAAGCATTTAGAAAGGGGAAAACGTAGTTTTTAAAGCAACAGAGGGCCGAACAGCAGCCATTAAATAGTGATTTGACAATTTCAGTACCACAACACATCGAAGAAGTGGCAAAGAGTATCAGTTGAATATTTTTAAAGGAAATCTTCAGTTCCCAAAGTAGGTTAACATTGAATGGCCTCCAACAAAGTCAAAATAAAGCGGTGTAAGCCCATCAAACCTCTCAAATCATAGGTAAAGCATTTAAAGCCACCGAACAGAAATGGAGTAGAGACCCATGCACAGTTATTGCAGAAACATTGCACCAAGCCACCAAGGACAACACATTAACTCAGTTTTGATACGGCTGCCCTCAGCGCAGCTCAAAGATATTTTCTTGCATTTATTTCTGGATAGGATTAGGTTAAATTAATCATTTTCTTTCATACCTGTTTAGGTCAAGCTGTAACAGACAATTTTGGACATTTTTCCCTATATATACCGCCCTTTGTATTGTTTTAAGGGTTGGTTGGTTGATAATTTTCATTAGAGACTCGCACTAGATATCTGAGATGTTTTACTTAATCAAAGATTGCTCAAAGGCTTTGGAGGAATGACTGTCTGCTCTGTGTCTAATGGTCTGAGGAATTGAATGTGGAATTCTTGTGCTGCAGCATGAATCAATAAGTGTTTCTTACCTCTGTTATTCAATTTTCACATATGCTTAAGTTACAAAACAAAGGATTGGTTTAGAATTTTCTTAGCCGCACTCTATGCTCAGTTTCTATGGCTTCTTAATGTTTTCTTCTTGAATTAGGCATAAATATGAATTCTGTTATGGCTCATGTTTGACCTTTTTCACATATGAATGACTGTTATCTAGGAATTCTTAACTGCTCCTAGATATGGCTCATTTATCTTCTTTCTGCTAACCTGAATGAGAGATTCTTAATTGCCCCTCATTCCTTAGCCTCTAATCCATCTTTTTACCTTGAACGATTGTTTCATATGCGGCTATCTTGCTCCATATTCCTTCTTGTGACCAAGAAAACGCACCAGCAGTCCTACTCCTTGACTCCACGCCCAATGGTTCTGAAACTTTCATGCTATCCCTGCCTCTTTACCTGAAAGTATCATCCTTCCCACCAAAAACTAAACAAAACCCCCTTGAACTCAATAGCTAGCCTAAAATCATCTTCAACAAAGTTAAATCAGAAAGAGAGAGCCCTCTCTGATTACAAGTGGGCTAGAACCTACAGTCCAAAGATTGGTCTGTGGTTACCTCGGCCGTATCCTTTTGCGTTGATCAAAAGGACAACCTGAGTGATAACATAATGGCGACTCCGCTGGGGAACAAATCGATTCTCTAATTGTTGTATATTCCTTAAAGCTAAGATGAAGCCTGAATAACAGCCAGGAAGCCTTTGAAACTGTTTTTTGCTTTGCATTAACAGAAGTAAATAAAAGCTGCTTCAGTCAATCTTCATGCTAGTTTTAGGCCATACACAGCTATTCCAAGATCTGATCGGTTCCTTGCTAACTTTAAAAGCATTCACAGAAAAGTACCAAAAAACAAATTCAAAATATGGCTCCCAAAATGAACTTACGTCATACAAGGTCAAACCCAGATCCACACCCTCCAGCTGCCACCGAACGGAAATGGAGTAGAGACCCATGCACAGTTATTGCAGAAACATTGCACCAAGCCACCAAGGACAACACATTAACTCAGTTTTGATACGGCTGCCCTCAGCGCAGCTCAAAGATATTTTCTTGCATTTATTTCTGGATAGGATTAGGTTAAATTAATCATTTTCTTTCAGACCTGTTTAGGTCAAGCTGTAACAGACAATTTTGGACATTTTTCCCTATATATACCGCCCTCTGTATTGTTTTAAGGTTTGGTTGGTTGATAATTTTCATTAGAGACTCACACTGGATATCTGAGATGTTTTACTTAATCAAAGATTGCTCAAAAGCTTTGGAGGAATGACTGTCTGCTCTGTGTCTAATGGTCTGAGGAATTGAATGTGGAATTCTTGTGCTGCAGCATGAATCAATAAGTGTTTCTTACCTCTGTTATTCAAATTTCACATATGCTTAAGTTACAAAACAAAGGATTGGTTTAGAATTTGCTTAGCCGCACTCTATGCTTAGTTTCTATGGCTTCTTAATGTTTTCTTCTTGAATTAGGCATAAATATGAATTCTGTTATGGCTCATGTTTGACCTTTTTCACATATGAATGACTGTTATCTAGGAATTCTTAACTGCTCCTAGATAGGGCTCATTTATCTTCTTTCTGCTAACCTGAATGAGAGATTCTTAATTGCCCCTCATTCCTTAGCCTCTAATCCATCTTTTTACCTTGAACGATTGTTTCATATGCGGCTATCTTGCTCCATATTCCTTCTTGTGACCAAGAAAACGCACCAGCAGTCCTACTCCTTGACTCCACGCCCAATGGTTCTGAAACTTTCATGCTATCCCTGCCTCTTTACCTGAAAGTATCATCCTTCCCACCAAAAACTAAACAAAACCCCCTTGAACTCAATAGCTAACCTAAAATCATCTTCAACAAAGTTAAATCAGAAAGAGAGAGCCCTCTCTGATTGCAAGTGGGCTAGAACCTACAGTCCAAAGATTGGTCTGTGGTTACCTCGGCCGTATCCTTTTGCGTTGATCAAAAGGACAACCTGAGTGATAACATAATGGCGACTCCGCTGGGGAACAAATCGATTCTCTAATTGTTGTATATTCCTTAAAGCTAAGATGAAGCCTGAATAACAGCCAGGAAGCCTTTGAAACTGTTTTTTGCTTTGCATTAACAGAAGTAAATAAAAGCTGCTTCAGTCAATCTTCATGCTAGTTTTAGGCCATACACAACTATTCCAAGATCTGATCGGTTCCTTGCTAACTTTAAAAGCATTCACAGAAAAGTACCAAAAAACAAATTCAAAAGATGGCTCCCAAAATGAACTTACGTCATACAAGGTCAAACCCAGATCCACACCCTCCAGCTGCTTTTGAAAATACGAACTTAATCCCAAAGATCCTTAGGAAGCAAGAAAGGCAACAAGATTTTGCTGATAATAGCCCTGAAGCAGTTCACCCTAGCTGTGTTCCAACTCTAGTCAAAGTTTTATTTCGTTCAAACCCTATTTCCCCTTGTTCATCATCGACATCTCAAAGCACTCCTTCCACACCTTCATTCACTGCACATACTCCTATTACCACTACTGTTGTTACAGTTGTTCCAGTTGTTCCTGTTGTTCCTGTTGTTCCACTTATCCCTGTGAATATGGCCAATACATATGCACCCCTGCAACTACCTGCTAATCATGGGGCTTTGCCACAAGATTACCAATCTAAAATCACATATTTTGATAGTACCGGTCCTTGCACAGCCCTACAGCATACCAAGAAGATGCAAGACTATTTTGAGAACTATGAGATAGATGATGACAGCGTAAGAATGAAAATTTTTGTTCAAAGTTTAACAGGTGATGTAAGAACCTAGTTCAGATCACTTGCTGCAAATTCTATAACCACTCTGGATGAGCTTTACCAATCCTTTACCAACAGATGGGAGAAAAAGAAAGACCCCTTCCACATACTAGCTGAATATGATACAATTAAAAGAGGTCCCCAAGAGACTGTTTTGGAGTACTGTGCAAGGTTCAATAATGTCTATAATGCAATACCACAGAACTTAAGACCACCCCCTGACCTTTCCTTGTATAAATTCCCTGATGGATTCGACCCGGATATGGAATATTAGTTAAAGGAAAGAGCCCCTCAAACCCTTGCAGACATGCAAAATCTTGTTGTTAGTGTAGAGGCCAACCTAATTGCCAAAAGAAACAGAGCTAGAATGGAAAGAAGAACCACCTTCAAGGAAGAGCCCTCAGCCTTAGAGAAAAAGATTGATGCTATCATCAGTGGCATGCAAAGGCTGGGAAACAGAGTAGAGAGTGTTGAGAGGAAATCATCATGGGAAGGACAACAGTCCAATACCATAAGGAACCCAAACTTTAGGAAAACGCAGAACACAAATGTTGGTAGGCCAAGCCCAGACCATGACATAAGACCCCCTTTCCAAGAAAACTATGTTGAGGCATCCACTTCTAGTGAACCCATAGAAGACACTCACATGAATCTGATGGATCTAAAGGGTGAAAATCAAACTTTCCTGAGCCAAGAAGACCAAAATGAGCATGACTATAGTCAATTTCAGACTAAGTCTGGTGAGTCTTTTGATTTGAAACAAGGTTATGATATTGTTGTGTATGAAGTGCACAAACAATATAAGCTGAGAACTAGGACCATTGATATTTCTGAACCTAGCAAGCCAAAGGATGGCAAACAGCCCAACAAGATTAAAGGCAAGGTTGTTATAACAGAACCTGCTGATATGCCTGTCCCAAACCTGCATCAAGTAACTGTAGAAGACATAACAGAAATGCAGCCTTCTATTGATCAGCCTCTGCCACCTTCTTCCTCTGAGCAAAATTCGACCAGTGTTCCAAAAAGCTCTCCTAAAACAGAGAAACCGCAAGCAATCAAGTCCCATAACGCTGATAAACAAGAGCAAAACGCTGATAATTCAAATAAAGAAGAAAAAACTCCCATTATCAACACCAAGACTCCATTGGAAAAGCCATTTAATTTAGAGGCGGGGATTGGAAAACTTAAGATATCCATCCCCCTCTCAGAACTTGCCAAACATGATGTGTATAGGCAACAAATTCAAAGATCACTTCAAATCCCATAGAACAAGGATGATGTAAATGTTTTAGATGATACCCCTGAACTGTTGTTTGGTCCAGAAGTTAATGGAAAGTCAACATATGGACCTATTTCACCCTTTTATGTCAGTTTGCATATACATGACAAAGTTTTGCACAACTCTATGTTTGACTCAGGAGCATCGTACAATCTTATGCCCAAATCAGTTATGGAAAAGTTGAACCTTGATATCACAAGGCCCTACAAATATTTATTCTCATTTGACTCAAATCAAGTCAAATGTTTAGGCCTCATCAAAGACTTGTGTGTCTCCTTAGTCCAATATCCCAACAAGACCATCCTCATGGATGTGGTGGTGGCTGACATCCCACTAAAGTACGGTATGCTCCTATCAAGATCATGGGGAGCAAAGCTCCAAGGATCCCTTCAATTAGACCTCTCCTATGCTACAATTTCAGTCTTTGGGCAACCAAAGAGACTATACAGAGAAACACTCATGAAATATGTGGTAAGTAGTGAGAGCAAGCCTAAAAATTTTTCCATCTACTCAATCCATTCCGATATGGATTCTTTTATTTTGTTTAATGATAAAACAGGTGCTCCCACTAATGACGAGCCGCTGGCTCTAGAACAAGACATACACATCAATGAAGAATCGGTGGCCCATACTGATAAAACTGTCAAAACAATCAAGGCAAACAACTTACAAGAAGAACCTCCCCAAACAGAAATTTCAAATCTGCCCAATCCTGAAATGGCTAAAACTCTTAGTACTAACCACAAGCAAGAAATCACATGGTATTTAGAGTTTGACGGCTCTGTTAACAAGTTAGGAGCAGGGGCAGGTGTATGGATTCACAACACACATAATAGTCATGCAGAAGGCCATGCCTACAGACTAAATTTCAAATGCACAAACAACATGGCAGAGTATGAGGCCCTGCTTCTAGGCCTTAAACTGCTCAAAGCTCTAGGAGCTGCAAAAGTGTCTATTCTAGGTGACTCTGATTTAATCATACAACAGATGAAAGGAAACTTTGTTACTAATGACAATAGAATGAGGGCCTATAGGACTGCTGCCACTAATATACTTAATGCATTCACCGAATCCAAGCTTTCCAAAATCTCAAGAGATCATAACATTCATGCACACAGCCTAGCCACTTTTGCTAGTACATGCAAGCTTCCCTTTGATCCAAACCATTATTTTACAGCTGAGATAAAACATAGGCCTGCTATCCCAAATAATGTTAAAGATTGGCAAGTATTCGAGAATGATGCCCAGATTAACAATTTCCTTACTCTTGAGCATGAGTTTTCAAATATTAACATTTACATGGATGCTATGACAGATGAACAACAGCAAACAAATGAAAATCAGCAGGGTGTAACAGCTATAACAGCCAAACAAATCCTAAACCCTACTGTTTTTGACAATACAAACATAAATGAGCTGAAACAGATGCATTTGGAGGAAATTGCCAAAACAGAGGCAGAGATCATTGACTTAAAAGATAACTTTTTGCCTGTTGTCCTAACTCTGTTAGAAGACATGTTTGATGCAAATGATGTTCCTAAAAAACCAAAAATGCAACCATTGAATTCTGATATAGAGGAACACAACATTGGGACAGCAGAAAATCCAAAAATGATCAAACTGTCCAAAAATTTGCCACCTGATCAAAAGCCTAAGTATATTGATTTATTTAAAGAATTCCAAGATGTATTTGCTTGGAGTTATGAGGGCTTGAAGTCCTATGACACCTCAGTAATCCAACACACCATTCCCTTAAAACCAAACCAGAAACCCTTCAAACAGAAACTGAGGAGAATCAACCCTATGCTTCTTCCCCTGATTGAAAAGGAAGTGAAAAGGATGTTTGAAGCAGGTATCATAGCACCCATCAGATTTTCTGAATGGGTATCCAATCTTGTTCCTACAAGAAAGAAGACAGGTGAAATTAGACTTTGTGTAGATCTGAGAAATTTAAACCAAGTCTCCCTAAAAGACCACTACCCCTTGCCCAAGATGGACCACATCCTACAAAGAGTAGTGGGGTCATCTAGAATCTCTTTGCTAGATGGCTTTTCAGGTTTCAATCAAATACTTGTTCACTCGGATGACCAAGACAAGACTGCCTTTACCACACCGTGGGGAACATTTAAGTATGTAAAGATGTCATTCGGACTTAAAAACGTTGGTGCTACCTTTCAAAGAGCAATGGATATTGCATTTTCCAAGGAAATACATGATTTCCTAGTTTTCTACCTTGATGACTTGACCCCATTTTCTAAATCTGATCAGGAACACCTAAAACATTTGAGGCAAATATTCATGACATGTAGGAAATATGGCATTTCCTTGAATCCCAAGAAGTCTCTCTTTGGCCTTGAAGAAGGCAAATTACTTGGCCACATCATATCAAAGGATGGGATTAGAATTGATCCTGAAAGAATTCAAGCCATCCTCCAAATCCCATATCCAAGAAACATCAAGGAGCTGCAAGCTTTCCTTGGAAAGATCAATTTCCTAAGGAGATTTATCCCAAATCTAGCCGAGCTGATAAGACTGTTAAGCAACATGTTAAAAAAGGATGCCAAGGTAAAATGGTCTCTTGAGACCAAGCAAGCCTTTGAGGGCATCAAATATGCCTTAACCCAAACCCCTGTCCTCACCAGCCCACAGTTTGACAAAGACTTTATCATTTTTTCTTTTGCATCTGATCACACTATAGCTGTTGTCCTTTTGCAAAAGGATGAACAGGGAGCTGAAAAGCCAATTGCATTTTTCAGCCGAGCCTTAAGAGATGCCCCTTTGAAATACCCAATCATGGAAAAGCAGGCCTACGCCCTTGTCAAGGCCATCAAGGATTTCAGAGTGTACATTTTATATTCACATGTGATTGCCTATGTCCCAAATGCTGTTGTAAAAGACATACTAACCCAAGAGGGATTAGAAGGCAAAAGAGGCAAGTGGATTGCAAACATCCTTGAGTATGACATAGAAATAAAACCAACCAAACTGATAAAGGGACAAGGTTTAGCCAAACTGATGTCCGAAACAAACTTTCAAGCCTTAGACATTAACCAGTTGGGGAGTTGGCGACTCCACAGATCAGTGAAACCTTTTTGCAATCCCCATGGTATGCTGATATATGTTTTGTACTGTTAAACCTGTTTGCTCCCCCAGGATTGTCCAGAACCAAGAAAAGATTTTTGAAAATGAAGGCTTTAAAGTTTTGTGTCATAGATGGTGCATTATTTTGGAGAAATCATGAAGGTATATTGCTTAATTGTTTAACCATGAGTGAAACTGACAAAGTCATGAAAGAATTCCATGCAGGTGACTGTGGAGGACATCTATATTGGAAGTCCACTGCTGATAAAATTTTAAGGGCTGGTTTCTATTGGCCCTCTCTTTTTGCAGATGTAAATAAGTTTGCCATGTCATGTCACAAATTCCAAATCTTTGAGGGAAAAAGAAAGCTATTTCCCTTGCCCCTTAAGCCCATCTCGACCGAAAAACCTTTTCAACAATGGGGTCTTGACTTCATTGGAGAAATCCATCCCTCTTCCTCAGGGCAGCACAAGTGGATCCTAACAGCCACTGACTATTTCACCAAGTGGGTTGAAGCCATCCCATGTAGGCAAGCCAATGACACCATCATTATCCAATTCCTTGAGTGCAACATCCTTTCTAGATTTGGCTGCCCTGAAAAGATCATTACTGATAACGCCGCTGCTTTTAAATCCAAGAAGATGATCAATTTTTGCCACCAATTTCATATTACCTTGGGCCACTCTATAGCTTATTACCCTCAAGGTAATGGCTTGGCCGAATCATCCAACAAAACCCTCATCAACATCATAAAGAAAGTGCTAGAAGAAAACAAGAAGAACTGGCACAAAAAGCTGGTAAATGCCCTATGGGCAGACAAACTTTCAACAAAGAGATCTATTGGGATGAGCCCTTATGAGCTAGTATATGCATGGAGGCCAGATTTCCTTCATCCTTGGGCATCCCTACTATCAGATTGTTACAGGAGATTCAGGCTTAACCAAATGACATCCAACGAAGAATCAATCAGACCATTCATCTTCAACAAGCCAGAGAACAGGTCTATGACAGAGCTCAAACTTTGCAAGAGAAGCTCAAAAAGATGTTTGACAAGAGAGTTAAGGCTGAGGATTTCTACATTGGTGACAAAGTTCTAAGGTGGGACTCACGAAGAGAAAACAAGGGCAAACATGCCAAGTTTGATTTTTTATGGAAAGGGCCATTCGTTATTTCTGCTATTTAGGGAAATAACACATATTTTCTCAAATCTATAGAGGGCAGCACTGCTGAAGAAGGCCCTGTTAATGGTCGTATGCTGAAACATTACCATGATCCCGTTTAAGGGATACAATGCAGCTTTGTATATATCTTTTGTACAGTAATATTTGTATATATCAACAATTTGTTTTATTTTTCCGAATGTTAGAGGAGCAACAGTAAATCTTGTGAAGACATAGCCAATGCAAGTATTCCAATTTTAAAAGCTCTGTCTCTGCACTAATCTCAACAAAACAGCAAGAGTAGCACTGTCACATCACAGCAATTCATGGCAAAAAGAAGTTGTTTGTAGTCTTGCAGTCTTAAGTTTCACATCAGCAACTGTTTCTAGACCAAGCCTAACGGAAATACATCAGTTTTGGTCTATGTTTTTCAAAGGAAATGCTCAGGAAACATTCTATATAATATCAAGCACACGGAAGAAAGCAGGCGATGCTATACAGTTCATCAAAATTCAGTTGAGGGAAAGTGTTGTTCTTGTTCCAAAGTTTCAAGTATCTGACAGTCAGCACAAAGAAGTGTTTCCAGTCTACAGCAACAACAAAAGATTAAGGCAGTCTGACCTACTGTTCTTGGCTTTTCACAAGGAAAAGCCATCCCCAAGTGGAGCCACTGTTAGCCTCCTGTTGCAACAGGTGTTCATATTTCCTGATTGACATTTTTTACATGCCAAATATGTCATCTTTCATGCTGTAAGGTTCCATATTTGCAGAAGAGGCCAAAGAAAAGGTCATGAAAGTGTGCCTGTCCAAGTGCCACTGCTGTATTCCAATTTTGATGAGTTTTTCAGTTAAGGGAAGGCCAAACAGTTTAATCTTGGCCTCCCTAGGTTTCAATTTCTTATTTTAGAATATAGAGAAATGATATCTGACCAAACAGCTTAATCTTGGCAGATTTGTAGATAGATAGAGAATCAAAGGAGCTCAACTGCTTAATCTGGGCCCTTGGCATAAATAAGGGTAGATTTAGATAGGAGGACAGTCAAAAGAAAAATTGTAAAGCAGGGTCTGCAAGTCTAAGTGCACCCACCCAAAAAGAAGAAAAAATGTTAGGAAGGTAGGCTGGGTAGGTAGTTGTGTGGTTGCAGAATCATGGCTTGTGATCCATTTCATGTTGTCAAATGTCATATTTATTCAGATCACAAGTTGAAGGCAGTTTTCATCTGGAGGAGCTCAAGATGGATATCTCTAACTTCCCCATTCTCCCTTATCCCCAAATCACTCACTAACTTCCCTGAAGAGGTCAAGATCTACTTGATTCCTCTTAGTTTCATCATTTTCCATTATATTAGCCTAAGTAAAGGTTCTCTTTACTTAGGAGTCTTGTTGTTTCACTCTATGAGTCACTTTTCCCCCAAAATAGCCTAAGGTCACATACTTAGCGCTTTCTAGTCACCTCCATATTAACTACTAATTCTATTATATAGCTCCCTATCCATTCCCCCTTCCCCTACTAAAACTATGTATAAAATTCCCTTCGGGACGGGCTTAACCCCAGATACTATCGATGAATTAATACAAACTGTGGCACCTCCCTTGCACTATAGCCATATTTTCTTAAAGTCCGGGAAAAAGCAGTCCATCTGGGGTTGTTTTTAGCCCATTCGTGTCCTAGCTGGAGTTAGTTTGACCTCTGGTCAAACTAATAACCTTTTCCCTTAACCCCAAAACCTGAAAAACCCACATTTCCTAAGTTATTAAACCCCCGCGGCGCTATATCAATATTTAAATAAGTGCGCAGGCCCCGTCCCTTATCCCTCCGCCGCCTGGCCTATCCCACCAACCGCCCAATCGCCTGCGCCCCAGATCTACGGTGGGCGGGCCTCCTCATATCCGAAACAGCCCGAGGGTTAACGTCCGGGAGTTCGGCGGTTTTACTGTCGTACTCCCGCCACGCGTCGCCCTCCCGGCTGTGGCGGAGCCCCCTTGGACAATACCACCTTTGCCCAAAGGCGGTGCACCCCGAAACTGCTTACCGCCTTCTGCCCTCCTACATCAGCACCACGTCATCGCTGACGTCATCAACCTGCGTCGGCCTCCTGCCACCACACTGCCACATCACTGCCACCGTGTCAATGCCACGTCACCTGTCGTACTGCTGATGTCACCCTGCTGACATAATCCACCGTACTGGGTCCCACCCGCTGACGTCATCAGCAAAAAAGGCGCGAAGGCGAAAATCGTGCTTAGGAAGCCCGGATTCAAATTCTGAGGCATTTTTTCATGCGCGATTAGTGCCTAGCGCTAATCGCGCATGGCTACGGGAAATGGGCCAAAATGGAAAGACCCTCATCGCGCAGCCCCCAGCAAGCCCGAAAGGCGCAGAATGACCTGTTTTTCTTCACGAAGCATTTAGAAAGGGGCCAACGCAATTTTTAAAGCAACAGAGGGCCGAACAACGGCCATTAAATAGTGATTTGACAATTTCAGTACCACAACACATCGAAGAAGCGGCAAAGAGTATCAGTTGAATATTTTTAAAGGAAATCTTCAGTTCCCAAAGCAGGTTAACATTGAATGGCCTCCAACAAAGTCAAATAAAGCGGTGTAAGCCCATCAAACCTCTCAAATCACAGGTAAAGCATTTAAAGCCACCGAACGGAAATGGAGCAGAGACCCATGCACAGTTATTGCAGAAACACTGCACCAAGCCACCAAGGACAACACATTAACTCAGTTTTGATACGGCTACCCTCAACGCAACTCAAAGATATTTTCTTGCATTTATTTCTGGATAGGATTAGGTTAAAGTAATCATTTTCTTTCAGACCTGTTTAGGTCAAGCTGTAACAGACAATTTTAGACATTTTTCCCTATATATACCGCCCTTTGTATTGTTTTAAGGGTCGGTTGGTTGATAATTTTCATTAGAGACTCGCACTGGATATCTAAGATGTTTTACTTAATCAAAGATTGCTCAAAATCTTTGGAGGAATGACTGTCTGCTCTGTGTCTAATGGCCAGAGGAATTGAATGTGGAATTCTTGTGCTGCAGCATGAATCAATAAGTGTTTCTTACCTCTGTTATTCAAATTTCACATATGCTTAAGTTACAGAACAAAGGATTGGTTTAGAATTTGCTTAGCCGCACTCTATGCTCAGTTTCTGTGGCTTCTTAATGTTTTCTTCTTGAATTAGGCATAAATATGAATTCTGTTATGGCTCATGTTTGACCTTTTTCACATATGAATGACTGTTATCCAGGAATTCTTAACTGCTCCTAGATAGGGCTCATTTATCTTCTTTCTGCTAACATGAATGAGAGATTCTTAATTGCCCCTCATTCCTTAGCCTTTAATCCATATTTTTACCTTGACTGATTGTTTCATATGCGGCTAGCTTGCTCCATATTCCTTCTTGTGACCAAGAAAACACACCAACAGTCCTACTTCTTGACTCTACGTCCAATGGTTCTGAAACTTTCATGCTATCCCTGCCTCTTTACCTGAAAGTATCATCCTTCCCACCAAAAACTAAACAATACCCCCTTGAACTCAATAGCTAGCCTAAAATCATCTTCAACAAAGTTAAATCAGAAAGAGAGAGCCCTCTCTGATTGCAGGTGGGCTAGAACCTGCAATCCAAAGATTGGTCTGTGGTTACCTCGGTCGTATCCTTTTGTGCTGATCAAAAGGACAACCTGAGTGATAACAGTTTTCTTGAAATTTTTTTGGGAAGGAAAGGAATTTGAATTGAGGAGTATCGAAGGAAAACCTGGAAAGATAATCAACTCTAACAGCATGACAAAGCTTCTAAATAAAGAACAACGGGGTGTAATTGCACAATTATGTTCACTAGAGGATCCCACATCGAAATCATGTATTTCTCCAAATATCCAAAACATTTTGGACAATCATTCCAAGGTATTTGAGACTCCCAAAGGCCTCCCACCTATTCGTGATCATGATCATGCTATTCATTTGATTCCACGAAGTGTTCCTCCAAACATCAGGCCTTACATATATCCATATGCCCAAAGGAGTGGGAACTCATTCAAAAGTTGTAGAAGATCCCAGTTCAAACAGTATTGCGAGAACTTGACAAGGAAGGAAAAATCATATTGGAACCTGAAGCAATCACAGAACCGAGAAATCAAAAGCTACGAAATAGATCAATTTCAGAGTATCTCATCAAGTGGAAGAACTTACCCGCTGAAGATTCCACATGGGAGGACAAGAATTTATACAGAAGCATCAAGAACTACTCAAGCGTTGAGGACAACACTTTTTGAAGGAGAGGGGCATGTTAGGTCCCTATACTACTAGTGTAACCCCTTATTGTTATTAGTACAACCCCCTTATTATATTGTTGTGCCCATGTAGTCTCCATATTGTTATTATTGTGCCTCATAGAAGCCCACTATTGTTATTATTGCGCCCTTATATTATTTTTGTTATGTTGGCTCTAATTATATTATGACCCCTTAGACTCCTATTTATAGAAAGGAGGTCTTGTCATTTGTATCATCTAATAATTGTTCAATTGTGTAATGTGAAGGAGGTTGCCCCCTTGAAGAGGCTTATTTCTAAGGCGTTCATCTATATTTTCTATCTTTTTGTGAGTTGGTTTCCTAACATTAGTAGATGTGTGATGACATTTTTTAAAGCTAGAGTAGCATACGACACTCATATGTCTTCATCAACTACGTAACCAACTAATTCATGAATCTTAATGAAGAGCATTTTCATAAATCCTTCCAAGTTAAGGTCTTGTGTATTACCTTCATTTTGAACATATTCTGGAATATTGGCCTTGTTGGAATCTACCTTAAACATAACATATGATAAAAAAAAATGTCAGTAAAGAAACAAAATTGGATAAAATTTTAACTTATTTCTTCTATGCTATTGTCTCCTATACTACAACCTTATGGTGGTTCCTTTGCAACATATAATACAATCATTAGTTATTTTTATTAGACAATAAATGAAATGTTTATATATATATATATATATATATATATATATAGATATAGATATAGATATATATATATATATATATTACTTTCATTTAAATTTATTAAAATAAATAAAATATAAATTTTAAAATAAATAAATGTATATTAATAAAATGATATTCTTATATTAATTTACTATTTTATTTTAATTTTTTTAAAATATACTAAAATAAATCTTCTTTAAAAAATGAAATAATGTTGAATAGAAAGCTTTAAAATCAAAATTCTTATCAATCATATAATTCCAATGATATCTATATCAAAATAAATTTATCCCATTTTTAACTCACTCTTCATGCCTTCTTGGTTTTCAAAAATTAAATAAATAAAAAGAAAAAAATAAACTAAAGTCCAAGAAACAAAGTTTTATATACTCTTTGACTCAACCCTTTATTTTTATCTACCAAAAAAATAATTAAAACTTAAAACAATGTACGTTCACTTTCACCTTTGATGTAAGGTGAACCTAAAAATGTGACGATTTCAAATACCTTTGCAGTACACTTTTGAAATACACTCATCTCCAATTATTTTGTTTATACAAGAATCTTATCCAATATATATGTATGGAATATGGTACACTTCAGATGGTTAATTTGATTATCAATTTCAAATTGTTTTATCCATTTGGTTACCCATTTGTCAATTGTGGAATTTGTTTAGAATTTCTGCAAACAATTAAACCATTTAGTACAAACTAGAACTATTCATTATTTGTTTAGAATTCCTGCAAACAATTAAACCAGTCAGTACAAACTAGAACTATTCATTTTTCCTTGACTAGGACGGGGTGTTGAAGTAAATTCTTTATTGATTTTTCCAAGATCAAGCAAACCATAAACCAATCATTACAAATTGAAACCACCCCATGGGTTTAACACAATCATTACAAATTAAAACCCCTCAATAAATTTAAACAATAAAGCAATCATTACAAATTGAAACCAGTCTATGTATTTAACATAATCATTGCAAATTAAAACCACTCAACAAATTTAAGGCAGATATAGATAACAACCCATATTTAATAGAAAGGTTCATTAATGTTGTCAGGCTGTATATGTGTACCACATTAATAAATATATACTCTAAAAAAAACTTAAATATTACAAATAGAAATAATTACCCTAAAAAAAATAAAAATAATAATAATAATATTACAACACAACCAAACAAAACTCTTGAAATGGACTTGAGAGTGATGGTGATTAGACCACAATCACGGTAATGGTGGAAAAGTCTTATTTCCAACCCTATAATAAAGTAAATATGTTCTGACATACAAGCTAAATAGCGCTTGCCGCCCTCTCTCCACACAGCTATCACGATTAGCGCTGTTTGACTTGCATATCAAAACGTATTTACTTTGTTATAGAGTTGAAAATAGGAATAGCCGTAATGGTGTGCCAAAGCCCTGATAAGGACTCCACTCTCCATTAAGGAAATGGTGTGAACACCACGTGCTTCTCTCTCGACCAGACAAAAGAAAGGTTAACGTCGACAAAAAGGCACGCGGTGGGGCGGCGTTGTACGATGATCGCACGGTGGGTCCCGCCAAGCGAAAGATCGACGGTTGGGGATGGTTGCACGTGATGCGGGGAGTATGCCCATAACGTGCAGCACAACGTCATGAAGAGGAGCCTCCTCCGGTCCGGTCCCATGCGCGGTGAAATGAAAATTGAAGGGTCACATGGAATTCTATTATATTTTATTGGAATTCAATTCCGTGGGGTCCTGACTAGGGTGGGATCTTTATGTACATTTGTGGGGTTGTTCAATATTAGGGGTGTGGGTTGGCCACGTGAAGGCACAAACACGCCATTCTCCATCACGTGATATTATCTACCCCTCCCGGAAGCATATAGCAACCCCCATAAAAGAGTTGTTTGTAACCCCATAGTCAGAGGGAAATACACGCTTTTGAGGACCTCTATATTATTCCACTCCCAAACATTTATGAACCATGATCCAAAGTGGGACTTGTCTAGGGAGATGACAATTTCGTTGGGATGGTGATTTTCTTTATATTATTCGAATCATGATCCAAAGTGGAGAATTTGTCTAGGGAGATGACAATTTTGTTGGGATGGTGATTTTCTCATTAGAATTTTGTGATTTTTTTTTAAATGAAATTAGAAGTGTTTGAATTGTTTTTAATTGTGGAAATGGATTCACCGCTCTGAAGAACTCTTGGAGCACTTAGAATTCTAAAACTTGACAACTGTAACTTGGATTTCCAAATATTTCTATCAAATTTTGTCAAAATAGTGTTGGAAAAGCCATTCTTTTCATAATAGTCTACCCAAGCGGAGGAATTGCTCAACAATTGTAAGCGGTCAGAAAACATTCTGATTCAAATGACAGAGAATGGTGAATGGCAATTGAGTGAGATAGCCACCTCGACATGTGGACCCATCCGACATCCAATGACTCGTCATATCTCCGACAATGTTTGCATTGACCTCCGCTAGGTCTCCGTGTCAATGATGTGCACCATGTTCATGTTAATTATCATGTATCCATCATGTTATGGTGAGATAATGAAATTTTGAAATTAAGCCACGTCTTCTTCTTCTAAAAACCAAATCAGAAATCTAGCAAGTTATTCTAAAGACTCCATTCTTTGCGAAAATCAAAGGATATTTCGGCTCTCTAGCAGATTATGGCATCCTCGGCTTAATTCTAAGGATACTCTTTCTGTATGGGTTTTTCATTATTCGTCAGAGAGCGATCTGTGCCATCGATTTTATTCCCACATTCTTTAAATCTCAGGGTCAGGGAGAAGGAAAACCTCCTTCATGTGATCACGAGATCAATCTTCTCTCTGTGTGAGTGAAGTTGTGTAAGGTTTTATCGTTTGTGTATTCTGTATTTTGATTCTTTATGCCAAATGATTATTTTCTTTATTTTTATTTTCATGAAAGACAAGTCAGTTTTATAGAATTTTTCCTGTGCTTGTATGAAACCGAGGATACGAACATTGGAATGTGGATCTCACAGGGATTCTTGCGGTGTCATTTGACATATATACCAATAATTTATTGATATATATATTTTTATTCCACAAACTTATATATTATATTGTTGAAAACCACATAAAATTTTTCAATATTTTTTTTAAAGATTAATGAGGAAAACAATATTTCTATTAAAAAAAATTAAAATTCATATATAATTTTAAAATCCATCTATACATATACATGTGTGTGTGTGTGTGTGAATAGCAAGTTAAAATTTTTATCTATGTAAAATAAATTATATTTTTGATAATCTTTAGTCTACATGGGAAAACAAATCATCAGCAAAAGTAAGATTCTCAGTATATAGAATGTTTAATGTTTATACTATAACAAAATAATAAAGATTTCAATAAATTCATTTTATGTTAAATAAAAATAGTAATTTAAATTATAAATATATAAATATTTAATACGTTTATTTTATTTTATTTTAATATTGTTGATACCACACTTGCAACTGTACACCGTCGAACTTCAATTCATTAGTTTTCGATGGTGTATGATTGCAAGTGTGGTGTAATCATTAGTACCAACTGCTTCGTGACCTCAACTAAGATGAGGTTATTTTGACTCCATTTGTCAACAATGAACTACAACGAATAACCCTTCACCCACATCTGTGAGTGGAAGTGCAAACCTTGGGATGGATTCTAAAGGTTGTTATGAGTGACAGTTGAAGGAGATGAAGGTTTGGCTAGCCAGAAGAGAAATTTGTTGTAGCCTGTTTTCATTGTTGGAGAAGCGACATTCGATGATGATAGGTGGCAACCCTCCTGGCCTATGTTATTCTTCATTGGAGTAGCGCAGGAAGACTATAGTGGGAAGACGAGTCCCAAAAGATCTGAGTAGCAACAATGGGTAGAAGTCTCAAAGTGTTGTTGCCTTGAAGGATGAAGGAGGAGCTAGTGAGCGTGAAGACCCTATGTGTTGATAATAGATGGACTTATGATAAGCTAGAGACCAAAATGGATAGCTGGGGTTCATTGGCCAAATGTACTTGGGGCATTACTAGAGGCAAGTGTTGCAGAACTGAAGCAAATGACTTGTAGTGTACATGATATGACAAAGAAGTTGTGATTGCATGCTACATCAACTAAATCGGCATATTATCATTTTTTTTGTATTCTTGTACTTGGGGATATTTAAGGGCCATTATCCCTGGTATGGGAGCCCTAGAATATTTTATTATTTAGTTGGATTAATATAACGAAGATTGAGTTATTGTACATATTTGTGTAAAAAGTTTTGTATATTTTGTGCACTGGTAGATTTACTGTTGTATATTATTTTGTTGTGCAAAGTAGACTCGTTGTGCCAGTGATTTAAGATTATATCCTAGAAACTATTATTGTGGAAGAACAACATGGTATCATAGCTACTTTGAAGGGCCAATGAATCAGAGTGTACAACTTAAGAGGGAGTTGGTCACATTGTAGGTGAAGGGCTCACTACAATGTCAAAGTTGCATGTTGGTCTTTGATATGAGGACATGTTGGAAGGATTGCCCAACTATAGTCCATGGAAGGAAAGGATCAAGTTGGTCTTGTAGTGGGAATTCGCCAAGAAAGCAATCAAGCAGCCAACTAACACTAAAGAGCTAAAAGTGTATGAGGAGTTGGATACGAAGGCAAGGTCAATCATCCTAGATGGTGTGAACGTAATCTTAATACCTCATTTTTCCAAGAAGAACACTGCACATGAGATGTGGGTAGATCTTCAAAATTTGTTCTAGAATAAGAATGAAAACTGGGTGTTGGTATTGGAGGATAAGTTGAAGTCCACCAAGATTATACAGGGTGAAGGGGTGACTTCATATCTGACGAGTTCGTCTAAGTTCAAAGATGAGCTTGTCGTCGTCAGTGTGACTATTTCAAATCCTAAGATGGTTAGGATTGCCTTGAAGGGGTTTACTCCAAAGTGGAAGCTTCCTGAGACAACCTACCAAATTGTAATAGGTTGTGGGATGACTTCATTCAAGAAGAGTTGCAAGACGAGGATCTTCATCTGAGAGGGCTTCATATGATGACATGGGACTTGCGGCACAAATGAAGGGTAAGCAAAAGAAGGACTTGAGTAAAATCAAGTGTTTCGACTGTGCAAAGATGGGTCATTTCTTGGCGAGATGTTCGATGAAGAGGAAGGGAGATAATGAGAAGAATAAATGGAAGCAAGTCGTAAGTTTCACCACTTCTGCTGAGACAGATGATCTCTCCCGAAGGTCGGAGAAGGAATACTTTTCTTTGATTTCTCATTTCTCGCAAGGTATTAGCAATGATGCTACATGGTACATGGATAATGGAGCGTTGAAGCGTATGACAAGGTCACAAGATGTGTTTGAGACTCTAGCTGAGTGGGAGTCAAAGTTACACATGGTGTTGGGCGACAATAGTCAAAAGAAAATCAGAGGATCAAGAGTTGTGCCACTCAGGATGGAGTCATGATAGGTGATGTGAGTTCAAGATGTATTGTTTATACTAGGACTTAGATATTGTGTGATGTCAGTCTTAGTGATCAAGAAGAAGGGGTTTGAGGTCTGTTTCCTGGATGGGAAGGAAAGACTCATGCCCAATGGCTCTAGCTCTATAGGTGTTGTGATTAGATTTAGAGAGCATGGTCTATATAGGTTGAAGGGAAAGCCTATAGATAATGGGAAGGAGGAGGACTAGGTGCAGGTTCCAGAAAAGAAGGTGTAGGTGCAGGATTTAGAGTAGCATGTGAAGATTCCACAAAATAAGGTCCAGGTTCTAGAGGCTCAGAGGTAGTGCTATAAAATACTACTCAAGTGCTATAAAATACCACTCAAGGGACGAACTGAGAACAAGGGAGTGGAGAGGAAGCCATTTTAGAATAGTGAAGGTTAGAGTAGATGGAAGTAACTCATGATTATAGACAGTGGGATAACATAAAGGTGTCGCAAAGAGGAAAGGATAGGATGAGACACATAGAGGGAACTGAAGGAGGATCAAGAGAAATTGAGGGAATAACGAGAGAAGATGTTACAGTTGTTGGCAATAGTAAGACTACGTAGCTACGAAAAGGAAGGTTGCGTCAAGAGAACCTAAGATGGAATAAGGAGAATCAAAGAGTTTTCCCATGGTGGGTGGTTCAATTGTATCAAGATACTTGGACAAAGAAATCCCCCCTATGCTCACAAGGATGTTTTTCACGTTGCACTACATTTTTGTCGGTTAGCTTAACCCAAAAAGCATTTGGGGAGGATTTTCGCGAATATCTGGCAGACCAGTGTAAGGGAAATCCCCATCAAGGGGATTGTAGCAAATGAATCAAGGCTTGCCCCCATGCATGATGGGTTGGCATGGGGACACAGGCGGAAGAACCCCTGCTCTAGCAAGTGGATGGAACTGCAAACACTTTGAGGGCATGTGGCAGATGCATGAAAAAGGAGAAGCCCCTCTGTCACGGTGATCCTTGTGGTACTTTGGAGAAGGCTAGAGGGTTGATGTCTATCCTATACCCATCAAGGGAAGGAGAAGTTATGGAAGCAAGAATGGGGCAAGGGTCAAAATCACATCATGATGACTATGTTCACAGGACCATCCTCGGTATGGTAATTCTATTTTATATGAAACAAAGCAGTTGGACAGGTTGTCGAATTTGATTTGGGTTGTAGGGGGAGGCACACGAGTTGTCATATTGAACAATGGATTATTGATACAAGGAGCTAAATGAAGCTAATACTGAGGTGAAAGAAATAGAATCAGTTGAAACTAGTTGAGCCGAGAATGGGAGCACACATGAACCATCATATCAAATTGATATGAAGGAATATTGTCACCATGCTTGTGTAGGAATGCAGTGATTCATATCATAAGATCATAATGGAGAGATCAACGTCACAACCAGATATTGGTGGTGTGGGGGTGGGGGGGGGGGGGGCGCGGTGGAGGAGCAAGGGAACTAAAGTGCTATAAAATACTAATCAAGGGACGAACCAATAACAAGGGAGTGGATAGGGAGTCACTTCAAAATAGTGAAGGTTAGAGTAGATGGTAGTAGCTCATGATTATAGAGGGTGGGATAGCAAAGAGGTGTTGAAAAGAGGAAAGGGATAGGATGAGACACATAGAGGAAACTGAAGGACGATCGAGATAAATTGAGGGAATAGCGAGAGAAGATGTTACATTTGTTGGCAATAGTAGGACTACGTAGCTATGGAAAGGAAGGTTGCATCATGAGAACCTAAGATGGAAGAATGAGAATCAAAGAGTTTGTTCATGGGGGATGGTTCAACTATATCAAGAGGGTTGGATAGAGAAAGCCCCCCTCTACTCACAAGGATGTTTTTCACATTGCACTACAGTTCTATAGGTTAGCTTAACCCGAAACCACATTTGGGGAGGATTTGCGGGAATATTCTACAGACCAGTGTCAAGGAAATCCCCATCAAGAGGATTGTAGCAACTGAACCGAGGCTTGCCCCCATGCATGATGGGTTGGCATGGGGACACAGGTAGAAGAACCCTTGCACTGGCGAGTGGATGGAACTGCAAACATGTCAAGGGAACTTGGCAGAGGCATGAAAAAGGAGAAGCCCCTCCGTCACGATGAACCTCGTGGTATTTTGGAGAAGGCTAGAGGGTTGATGTCTAGCCTATACCCATCTAAGGAAGGATCAAGTATGGAAGCAAGAATGGGGCAAGGGTTAGGGACAGATAAAGAGCTCTTCCCCAGATCAACGATGGTGGAATGGATTCTTTTTCTTAGCCCCCTTGCTGTAGGGAGTGGAATGTGACACTCCCCTCTTATTGTTTCAGAGTTCCAGGTGTTGAAATATGTAACTAGGTTTGGTCTTCATAATTTCATATGTAATCATGATTTTATGTATTTAATGAAAAGAGAAAAATAAATTTATTATTTGTATTCTTGAGGCATGGGTTTCATGCTCAAGGGAAATTTTATTTTTAAATCAAGCACCCATTGAGTTCTTATAGGTTTGTCATAAAGTCAATTGAGTCATTGTCATGTATTGAAGACCCATTTGGGCATGTTACATATTGTAAGAAAAAATATTTGAGTCAAATTAGAGTCAAAAGATCCTCCAAGACCAAGTCAAACATGCAAGCATCAAGTTGGCATAATGGAGCAACAAGTTGGCCTAATAAGAGGATCAAGGAAGCCTATATATATAGGTAAATCAAACTTATTTGGAGAACACACTTTCACTCACACAAGTTCGATTATAAGGAAGAAAAAGAAGTGCAAAGAAGAAGAAGGCTAAGGAAGGAGAAAAAGTCAAAGTTTTGGGTTTATTTTGGGCTACTTATCTCCACACGTGCAAAGGAATTAGGGAACATATTCCTGCAGTGAATTCAAGTTGTAGAAGTAAAGTTGGGTCACCAAGAAGAGTTATTATAGAAGCCGAGTTTTCTAAGAAGGAGAATCTACACAAGCAATGAAGTAAAGTTGCAGTTGCAGTTGAAGTTGTAGTAAAAGTTGCAATTGAAGTTTCAATTTATGGGCAAGTCGAAGTAGTTGAATTTTTTCGGCAAGTCGAAGTTGCAGTTTCTAGGAAATTCGAAGCTATAGCTACAGTTGTAGTTGCTACGTAGGTCGAAGTTGTTGAAAGGAGAAGATATTCCATGAGGAAGCATTGACTTGGTCTTGTAGGGGTTCTTGGTAAAGGGTATAGGCCTTCGAATTCATCAATTGAAGATTCTATAAGAAGAAGAATTCTTATGGGTTTTCCTCTCAGGTTGGAGACGTTTTGGCACTGGATTATCACCTACATCTTGTGTCCTTTGTCTCATTTTTATTTATGGTTTGGTAGTTGTTTGATGAAGAAGAACACATAATAATAATCAAGTACAATAAGAACCTAATTAAGAAAAGTAGAAAGTCCTCATAAGCAGTTATCATTATAATAGAAATCATCTAATATCTCTGCCCTAGATTTCTCAACATGTTATCATAGCTAAGGTAACAAGTCAAGGAAGGGAAGTTCATCAAGGGACACTCGAGCATTCAAGGACCGAAATTCTAGAAAAGGTGTCAAAGGAGATCTAGAAGATCATCTCATCCTAAAAGCACTTGAAGTCAAGATCTGCTAGGAAGTGTCAAAACCCTAAATCAAAGAAGAAGTCTATGACTGAAGAAGTCTTGGGATCCTAGCTCAAGTCATCAACAAAGAAAAGGGCCACAAAGAGCCTACCTCTACTCAAGTTGAAGAAATCTTAAAATCAAAGTAACTTGAAGTCTACTCGTCCAAGAGAAGTAAGATCAAGGTCACTGTCATAATCATTAATAACGACATTGTAATCATCATCAAAAGTCCGAAGTTGATCTCCCTCTCTTTGGAGCTAAGGATCTGTCTTGAAGAAAACTATGTTCATCAAGTAGAAGTTCTTTATTATCTATATCATCATCAAATTCAAGAAGGCAACAAGTTGAAGGGGCGTTTTCACAAGTATATTTATGTCTACATCTGAATCTGTCAAAATGTCTTTTTGCAAGGAAAGCAACAAGTTGCTTCAAACTTTCTTGCATGGAAGAAGACAACAGATCTTAATCTCATTGAAAATGAGGTCATGGAACAATTATTTGAGTTATCTATATTTGAGTTAGAAATACAGCTATTTGAAAATGATTTCAAATGATTTACTAATTAAACTTACCTAATTTGATTATTCACATATAAAATCATATTAAAAATTTAAATTATATTTTTATTTAAAAATAAAATAAATGTATTAAAATATTTATATATTTAGAATTTCAATTACTTCTTTTATTTAACATAAACTTAATTTATTGGAGTCTTTATTATTTTTTTATAGTATAAACATTAATCATTCTATATACTGAGAATCTTACTTTTGTCGATGATTTGATTTCCCATGTAGACTAAAGATTATCAAAAATATAATTTATTTTACATAAAGTAAAGATTTTAACTTGCTCCCTCGAGTAGGGTGCGAGACAGTTGGAGGCTTGCTTGGGCTTGATTGACATGACAAAGCTTTTAATGTTTTTGGGTGGTGGGTGGTATCCCCCATACCCACACATGCATATTCACTATGATAATATGCAGCGTCGCATATCTTGGCAAATCCACGACGTGAAATTTGGTAATCCTTGCCACCTACAGGTAGTGGGAATGAAGGTGGAGTGAAGATCTCATATCCGGCGTATAAACTCAGGTCCTCACGTTATTAAGGAACCTAAGTTTGTTGGTTACAGGTTCACGGCATCGGAAACGCGAGAGGAATACCCAGATGTTGCATGTCTCTACTCGAGGTTGGCATATAAAGTCTAGTATGTTATAATGCTACCTTTGTATCCTGGTACTTGGGATAAAATTCACACCAGGAGGATAAAGGAAGCACTAGTTAAATTATCAGTTTTTGTGACTGGCAATATAGACCTTCTCGATTATGTGATGTCGATTTCTATATTTTTTGGAAACCTTCTTTCTCGCATGGGCATGTTTACTTGTTTTTGGTTTTTATCATGATGTTTTCTCTACATGTTGATAATTTGGTTTCTTGATTTAAGCTTGAATTGTTGGGGCAAGTCCTGTGGAGATCAAGGGTTTTGGAAAATTATCAGTGCCAAGTCTATGGACTTAAGGCTCAACGGGGTATGGGGGACATCATTCTTTTTCTGGTGATACCTCCCACCTCTGGAGGGTTATTAATTATATATGCTTGTTGACTCGGGTGGTGGAATTATAAAGGGATGCAACATTGTTCGGTGTTGCATTTCTTTTTCCAGAAATTCATTAATTTAATGCTTATTTTTCAGGTGGTTCTCTGTACAAATTATATTCCAGGCTCATCTACATTGTCTTCACTTCTGGCCTCTATACAGTGGGTTGGGTCACGAGCATGGGAAAGTGGGAGAAGGGTGAAGAAAGGGGGCCCGACCTTGGCAGACATGGTGAAGTCTCAGCCTCGTGGTGGAGCCTTGGGTTGAGGGGGAAGAGGCAGAAGACGCCAAGAAGATAAAGGAAAAGATGTAGATCCATCTTTCAATCAGACTGAGTGGCTGAGAACTGTGCAACAAAGGACTTAGCGGCAAGAGGCAACATTGTAGGCGACTGCATGGCAGATGAATGTGTGGCAGGGGATAGCAAGGTAGCAGACTGCGCGGCAAGGGACTCCACAGTAGGGGACTACGTGACAGATGGGTCAAAAACAATTCTAAGAATCTTCAAGCCACAGTCAAATCTTACTGTGAAGGGACCCCAGCGCAGTTGAAGCAATTGATTGCAAACTAGGAAGAAGAGTTGAATTTGCAAGTTGAGCTTGAACCACCAGTCGAAGACTAGGGGGAACTAATCATGGATCCTAGGTACACGCGCGGTCATCTCACCCTGTTCAGAAAGCCCATTCATATTTACTGGGTAATGAAGTGCATAGTTGCCAAAGCAATAACTACGACCACCAGCACAACAGTGCACAATGAGGCTGAGTAGAGTCTACAAGACATTCAAAATAAGCTCCAGCTTATCCAATGTCAGTTGTAAAACCCATAGAGTGGCATATCCCATGCTCGTCACAATCTGAATTACTAGGATCAAGTGCTAAACATCTTTCTCTGATGGAATCGTCGAATGAGTAATGGGTCAAAGCTATGACTATTAATTTTGGCTTATTTTCTATTGCTTATGTCCAGTAGCATTTATGATTTTAGTATGATGTTTATTAGTTGGTTTCCAGACTATCAACCTTATAAGGCTTGGCTAAGAAGGCTTAAACTATTTATGTTTTGGATGGCTTATAATGTGATTTGATGGCCAACAGACCTGGTTTCCTACTAGACAGGTTGAGATCACCGAACGTGTTATCACCTGGATTGAACCTCAGGTTGAAGGAAGGCAATGCCAGGGTAACCACAAACCACGCTTAACTAAGTAGCTAGCCCTACTAGGTCGGGAGAGGGCTCTCTCCGTAAGGATCTCAACCAAGATGACTGGATTAGGAAAAGGATTTTAGGCTAGGTATAGTAGCACGAAGTTTTGATTGGATTTTGAAGGGGTTTTGCTGGATCAGGAGGAGCTACACAGTTTAGGGCTAGGGAATTAGGTCAAAATTGCAGGGTGTTTAACGAGGCAAGGTAGGCATACGTTTTAGCACTCTAGGGCTTGATGGGTGAGGTGTTTAAGACTGGTGAGAGGCTAGGAAGAGCATGTGATTATCATGGATCCTTCCCAAACTGTAGAAAACATATAATGGTGAATATTTTCCCAAAGCAGAGCACTGATGTAATGAATTATGCCTATCAACTTGAAAGCATTCACTTAGAATCAATGAAATGATTAACGAAATACAAAAAGCATACTAACATATGATCACAAAAGAATAAATTGTACTAAAACAGCATACCACATGGATCCCATAAAAATAGATGCAATTCTTATTAATCTCCTGCTAAACTCCTACAAAATGATGTACAATCAAGGTTTGAGCATCTAGCTAAGTCCAACCATTTACAATGAGAAAGAAGAAGAAGATATAGGCTTTGTTTCAACCTCCTCTCATGCTCAGGGGTCGAATCCCTAAGATGATGAGCTAATCTAACCAACTCTGAACAAGAAACTAGAATATAGACATCTCAACAACTTGCCTCTAAAAGTGAAAAATTGATTCATTTGAGCTCAAATTGACTTTTAATGAAATGAATCTACCCTCTACTACTATTTATCCATAATATTTACATGCCAAGTCATCATTTACAATGTTAAATCATCCTCCATGAGAGAAAATTCATGAACATAGTCATCATGTGCAAAATTTGCCCTACGCGCAGTGCCACTTTCAGGTCCCTTTTGGAGGCCTTCCTGGCATCCAAATTGAGCTCATGATAGCTCATTGGAAATTTCCTCAAGTCTACGTTCCAAAACACCTAGAATTTCTTCATTTGGAGCTCATTTGACCCCTCAAAACTTGATTCTCCCAAGACTGCTTCTATGTGTCCAAAAAGTGACAAAAAGGTCATTTTTAGGGTCTTTTTTAACCTTTTGGTGGACTAGTTTTGCCCCAAAAACTTAGAAAATCCATAGGGTTCATGTACTCATCACTCTGAATCCAAAAATGCAAACCATTTGTGCATTGGGTTCCCCTAGGAAAAGCGCAGTGCCAGTGGCGTTGCGCGTTGAGGTAGATTTTCTGTGTGTAAAATTTCAAAATTTGCAAAATGACAAAAATTCTTCCAAACTTGCCCAAAATTGGTGAGAAGCACCATCATCAAGTATCCTGATGAGCCAAGGAAGCTTCAGCAAGCAACCTAAGCCTATCCTCCTCCTTTTTGCCTTTTAGAGCCCGCCTTAGCCTAGCTTTCATCTTTTTGACCCTCATGTTGCAAATTTTGTTTCGGGTCCTGTAATGGTAGGCCATGTGCTTGATCATATGATTGTCTCTATTGGCCTTCTACAACAGCTTCTCAAGGTGAAAATTGACTCTCTCAAGCCAAGTCTCTCTATCATCTTCAATTTCCTTCTCGATAGGAGTCAAAGTGACCTGTGCCTCTTTGTCACTTTGTCATTTTACCTTGAGCAGTTCCAACTCCATGAGGACTTGTTTGTCACTCAACTACTTGTTCTCTTGTTCCAAATATGTGATGACATACTTGGCCCTCTCCAAATTGTCCATCAAAGCTTGGACTTGAGCCTCCTTTTCTTGTATGATGATGTCCTTTATTGTTTCTTTGTCCTGGGCCTCTAAGTCAATTATTTCCATGCCATGATGAGTATAAGGTTGCTCCGGCTCATCATTCTCTGTCAAATCAAAGTCCCTCTGTTTCTTCTCATCATAAAACTTTCCTCCAACATCTTTTCCTTCCCTTTGTGCAGCTTCTACACCTGTACCTGATGTGTTGATGAAGAAGGCAAAGCCCCTTCCACATCCCATGGAGCAAGCATTTGCCTATGGGCTGATGAAGAAGGAAAGGTCCCTTCCACATCTCGTGGAGAAAACACTTGCCTATCAGATGCAAAAAATCTCCTTGTGCCCCTCTGATATGTCATGTAAGGCCCGGGCACCTCAGTAACTCTAGTCTCTTTAACCTTCTCATCTGTTTTCACCTGAGCATTGCTAGAAGGTTTTCCTTGTTCATGTTTGCTAAGTTTTGAAACTATGTACCCCTAGAGAAAGTATGGTGGGAGTGAGTATGGGAAATTAAGAATAAGGGAAAGGGAAATGATCTTATGTGGTTTTTTGGTGGACTAATGAGAAGGAGGGTATAAACTATGAAAATGAGAGAGAGGGACTAGGGTGTTAGGATATTTCTTTGGGGATGAAGGAATAAGGGATATGGAGGGATATGTAGGAGGGGTTACGGTTTTTAAAATAGGTGAATGGAGATATGGGACGTTTAGACTTTTTAGGAATAAGTGATGGGAGGTATAGAAAGAGTTAGGTTTTTAAGGAATGATTAGAGGAAATTTAGGGTTTCAATTTAGGCATGGCAAATTAACCTTAAGTAAATTAATTTAATGCCAAGAGTGAAGCTTAGGTGTAACACTTACCTGTTTGAGGGATGAGAGGGTGCCTTGGTAAGTTTTTATGAAGTTTGAGGCCTTTCTGGCCTTTCTGCTCAACGTGCAGTGCCACCTCTCAACGCGCAATGCCACCTCCTGAACACACAATGCCACTTCAAACCCACATTTGACTACCTTCCCAAGGTCAAAATTGGGTGTGGGATAGCTCGTTGGAATGCTTGTCGAGTCTAATTTCTAAAACAGCTTAAAATTTTCAATTTGGAGCTCCTTTGCCTTGTCAAAAGCTCAATCTACCAAGATGGGTCAAAATGTACATAATGAGGCTACCAAAATGGAGAGTATTGTTTCAGTCAACTTTTGGAAGCCTTCCTCAACTCCAAATTGAGCTCATGATAGCTCATGGGAAATATCTCTGTGTCTAGTTATCATTTGACTCATTAAGCAAGTCATTTGGTCACTCCAGCTAGGAGAAAGATTGATTTTCCCAAGGTCACTCCAGAAGTGCATCAACTCTCCTGAGGCAAATGATGTTTTTTTACATTTCTTCCAAATCATGAGACTTGTGTAAGAACTAAAAGAGGTTTTTCTTCTTAGGTCTATGGTGCAAAAAAAACCCTCTCTCACTTTTGTCAAATTCATCTTTTCTTGATCAGAAACATCATATGAATAAAACATATCTTGATGTGTGGAATAGGGGATTTGTAGAAATGAAGGGAAATGAAGGCGATGAGGGGCTTCTAATATCTTGAGAAAATTTTGGGAAGTAGGGAGGGATGTTAGGAAGCAAGGGAAAATGGAATTTCAAAGATTGAGTGAGGGGAAGGGGTCCAAAAGGGAAAAACACAGGCCTAACCTAGAAAAGTGTCAAATTGTAGCAATAGGCTAGGGTTTGTGGGAAAATGATGAATTTGAGGGATATCAGTGATGGGAAGTGTTTAAGAAGGTATATTAAGGATAGGGGAAGGTGTATGAGCATCAAGATACAAGTTTTGTTGATGATTTGACCATCCAAGAAAAATTACCTTCAAAACCCTAGGAGAGGGAAATGAGCCTTATCTACGCACAATTGAAGCACAAACAAGGTGTAAAATGACCCATTGGAACTTGAAATAATGATGAAAACTCTTTGAATGATGGTACACTCAGCCGAATGGTGACATGGACCAATACTTGGAAAACTTAGGAAGGAGTGAAAACAATCCTAGACCTAATACCTAGTGACCAAATTTTACTCGAAGACTCATTGAAATGACAAAATTTGACTTTGACACCCTAAGACCACTTTGTATGAACATGTTTGATCGCTGGTGGAAGGCTGCAAAGACTGACTCTATCGTTGACTCCATTGGGGACAGTAGCTCCTTGGAGGTGGCAAGAGCACCATAGAACAAGTAGCCTTATCCATTGGGCATGGAGTAAAAAAACACAATCTGAAATACATGACTGAACACTGATGACTCAAAGACACAAATTGATTTTTACTCAACTAAAAACTGACTCGATATTAAAACACAACTAACAAACTGGAAAATATGCTCAAAATGGAGCTTAATAAAACCTACTCTAACTATTCCATTCATCACTTGATCAAGTGAAATGAAACAACCAATGCAACCAAGTAAGCATTCTGGCTGCTGTTTGAATTCTCCACAAGTGTTTGTTTATGAGCAAGAAGAAAGAACTACTGAAATGCAACTCCCATGAAAACTTGTAAACAGATCCAAATTTTCCCAGATTGAATAATATGGATTCTCTATCTGACTCCAAAAATACTGCGTAAGGATCTTGAAATTCATGTGCACTGGGACTTATCCCATCCAATGGATTACTTTGCTTCTCCTCATACCATGAATGCAAACTTTCATCTGAGCTTTGTGACGAGACTCCTGCTGAAAATGACAAAGAAACCGGCTGCTGGATCAAGTTTGTATCAATACTTTTTTCAAGCTCACAATTAGCTAATGGAGAAGGACTTTGACTGCAGACATCATCCAACACATCAACTATTGGATCGTGAAAAACTTGAAAAGACTGTTGCAACCCATTTTCTATTGGTTCCAATGAGATTGCATGATTTTCTACAGGCTGCTCATTTGAAGATATACTATGCAAAATTCCCTTCAAAAACTGAAATGATTCAAAACATAATGGTACAGAATCATCTTGCATCATTTGATCATATGTTCCAACTTCCAAGTCTTCATCTGCAACTTGACATTCAATGGCATTTGGGGGCTGCAAATCTAGATATGAGAAGTCTTGAACAAGGATTTCATTTCCCTCTAGATGGTCCAGATCAAAACTTATCGATGATTGATTTTTGATTGCACGAAAGTTGTCTCTGATGAACTGAAACGAAGTAAAACAAAGAGGAAAATATTCTTCACTTACTTCAAAATTTTATGCACTTTCCTCCTCACTTCCATAGCTAATATGCAACGACTGATCACTGTATTTGAGCTACTAAAAGTGAACTTCCTCCTTCCACAAACCAGCTGTTGATTTTTTTGCAAGACTAGCTTCTATTTGGAGAACATAATCATCATCATACCGATCAAACTTAGGCAAATCATCAATATAAAACACATCATCAAGCATACATGTCAGATCAACAGATCTCTCTTCTCCAAGATGATCTATAAAACAATCATTATCAGATCTATGAAAACTGGGATAAGAAAGAAAATGTTTTGTATCAACCACTTGTTCTTCTTCAATCAGCGAGCCATGATCTTGAACATCATACTCATTCCTTGTGGTTATATTTTGCATCATATCTTCCACTACACTTACCAAAATGTCGAGCTTTACCTCTAAATATGTTGATTCCTCTAGATCTATGTTCTTCATCTTTTCTTCCTTCAACTTTGCCCTTCTGATCAACAAATTAGCCTCTACATCTACTGCACTGTTCTGCATCTCTTCAAGTGTTGCAAGGTTCCTTTCTCTCAGTTGAAACTCCATTTCTGGATCAAAGGCATCCGGGTAGTGCAAGAGAGTTGAATCAGGAGGAGGTCTTATATTAACAGGCATCAAACAATAAACTTGGTTAAATCTAGTAGAAAATTGTTGTACTGTCTCCCCTGGCTATCTTTTCAACTGGTTATACTCTTCTAGAATCAAGAAAGGGTTCTGTCTAACCACCCACTTGTCGAGGAAAACTTTGACAAACTGCTGGAAATCTGAGATGCTCGCATCAGGCAGGGTTTTGAACCAACTCTTGACTTTGCCTTGCAAAGAAAGAGCAAAAAGCCTAATACTGACATCCTCTTCATCAACTTCAAAAAGGTCAAGAAAAGACTCAAAATTCAGTACATGTCTCTCAGTAGTGATGTTGTCACATTCACCATCAAATCTTGGTAGATATAGGTAATGATTTTTAGGGAAAGCATGGGATATAGAAGGTAACATCAGAGGGTTGTATCTATCCAGAATTTTACAAGGTATAGGGGTATATACAAAAGCTGTAGAATTATTCTTGATCTCTTTAGGCTCATTAGTTTGAAGAAGGTCATCATAATATTTAGAAGAAGGGTCTTGATCAAGATCAAAGGCATGCGAATATTTTGTATTTGCAATCTTCAAAGGGAAGGAATCAAATGTAGGTCTGGGATATTTTCTCAAATACAGTATAATTTGTCAAGCGTTCTTGAAATTCTCGGGAAAAGAGAAGAAATAACTTATAACAAAGAACGTAATGTCTTGGATGAAATTCCAACTTGAATACCTGATCTTTCCATATTGTCCTTTCATGTTTTTTTTGTCGGGTTCATCCTCCAGTGGAGTCCTTGGATCTGATCTCGAAACTAATTTGCAGTCGCCAGGTGAATGATTTCAGCCTTCCAGTGTCTGATCATTGTCCACCAATAATAATCAGATCTGAACTTGATACATTTTGCTGAGGAACATAAAACTACGTTCCCCAGTATGGTCGCCACTATGTTCTCACCTAGATTGAACCTCAGGCTGAAGGAAGGCAATGCCAGGGTAACCATAAACCACTCTTAGCCAAGTAGCTAGCCCTACTAGGCCGGGAGAGGGCTCTCTTCATAAGGATCTCAGCTAAGATGACTGGATTAGGAAAATGATTTTAGGCTAGGTATAGTAGCATGAAGTTTTTATTGGATTTTGAAGGGGTTTTGCTGGATCAGGAGGAGTTGGATAGTTTAGGGCTAGGGAATTAGGTCAAAATTGCAGGGTGTTCAATGGGGCAAGGTAGGCATGAGTTTTAGCACTCTAGGGATTGATGGGTGAGGTGTTTAAGACTGGTGAGAGGCTAGGAAGAGCATGTGATTATCATGGGTCCTTCCCAAACTATAGAAAACATATATTTTCCCAAAGAAGAGCATTGATGTAATGAATTTTGCCTATCAAATTGAAAGCATTCACTTAGAAGCAATGAAATGATTAACAGAATACACAAAACATACTAGCATATGATCACAAAAGAATAAATTGTACTAAAACTCCATACCACATGGATCCCATAAAAATAGCTGCAATTCTTATTAATCTCCTGCTAAACTCCTACAAAATGATGTACAATCAAGGTCTGAGCATTTAGCTAAGTCCAATCCTTTACAATGAGAAAGAAGAAGAAGATATAGGCTTTGTTTCAACCTCCTCCCATCCTCAGGGGTCGAATCCCTAATATGAGGAGCTAATCTAACCAACTCTGAACAAGAAACTGTAATATAGGCATCTCAACAACTTGCCTATAAAAGTGAAAAACTTATTCATTTGAGCTCAAATTGACTTTTAATGCAATGAATATACCATCTACTACTAATTATCCATCATATTTACATGCCAAGTCATCATTTACAATGGTAAATCATCCTTTTTGAGACAAAATTCATGAACATAGTCAAAAAATGGAAAAATAGTAATCCTGTGCAAAATTTGCCCTACGTGCAGTGCCACTAGCCCAACACATAGCACCATGTTCAGGTCCCTTTTGGAGGCCTTCTCGGCATCAAAATTGATCTCACGATAGCTCATTGGAAAGGTCTTCAAGTCTACTTTCCAAAACACCTAGAATTTCGACATTTGGAGCTCACTTGACCCCTCAAAACTCGATTCTCCCAAGACTTCTTCTATGTGTCCAAAAAGTGGCAGAAAGGTCATTTTTAGGGTGTTTTTTGACTTTTGGTGGACCAGTTCTGCTCCAAAAACTTAGAAAATACACAGGGTTCATGTACTCATTGCCTTGAATACAAAAATTCAAACCATTTGTGCATTGGGTGCCCCTAGGAAAAGCGCAGCGCCAGTGGCACTGCGCGTTGAGGCAGATTTTCTGTGTGTAAAATTTCAAAATTTGCAAATGACAAAAATTCTTCCAAACTTGCCCAAAATTGGTGAGAATCACCATCATCAAGTATCCTGATGAGCCAAGGAAGCTTCAGCAAGCAACCTAAGCCTATCATCCTCCTTTTTTCCTTTTAGAGCCCGCCTTAGCCTAGCTTTCATCCTTTTGACCCTCATGTTGCAAATTTTGTTTCGGGTCCTGTAATGGTAGGCCATGTGCCTGATCATCTGATTGTCTCTATTGGCCTTCTGCAATAGCTTCTCAAGGTGCAAATTGACTCTCTCAAGCCAAATCTCTCTATCATCTTCAATTTCCTTCTCGATAGGAGTCAAAGTGACCTGTGCCTCTTTGTCACTTTGTCGTTTTACCTTGAGCAGTTCCAGCTCCATGAGGACTTCTTTGTCACTCAACTGCTTGTTCTCTTGTTCCAAATATGTGATGACATACTTGGCCCTCTCCAAATTTTCCATCAAAGCTTGGACACGAGCCTCCTTTTCTTGTTTGATGATGTCCTTTATTGTTTCTTCGTCCTGAGCCTCTAAGTCAATTATTTCCACGTCGTGATGAGTATAACGCTGCTCCGTCTCATCATGCTCTGTCAAATCAAAGTCCCTCTCTTTCTCCTCATCATCAAAACTTTCCTCTGGCATCTTTTCATTCCCTTTGTGTAGCTGCTGCACTCGTACCTGTTGTGTTAATGAAGAAGGCAAAGCCCCTTCCAAATCGTGTGGAGCAAGCATTTACCTATGGGTTGATGAAGAAGGCAAGGTCCCTTCCATATCCCATGGAGCAAAAACTTTCCTATCAGCTGCAAACAATCAACTTGTGCCCCTCTGATATGTCATATAAGTCCCGGGCACCTCAGTAGCTCTAGTCTCGTTGACCTTCTCATCTGTTTTCACCTGAGCACTGCTAGAAGGTTTTCCTTGTCCATGTTTGCTAAGTTTTGAAACTGTGTACCCCTAGAGAAGGTATGGTGGGAGTGAGTATGGGTGATTAGGAATAAACGAAGGGGAAATGCTCTTATGTGGACTAATGAGGAGGGTATAAACTATGAAAATGAGAGAGAGGGACTAGGGTTTTAGGATATTGCTTTGGGGATGAAGGAATGAGGGATATGGAGGGATATGTAGGAGGGGTTAGGGTTTTTAAAATAGGTGAAAGGAGATATGGGAGGTTTAGGGTTTTTAGGAATAAGTGATGGGAGGTATAGAAAGAGTTAGGATTTTAAGGAATGATTAGAGGAAATTTAGGGTTTCAATTTAGGCATGGCAAATTAACCTTAAGTAAATTAATTGAATGCCAAGAGTGAAGCTTAGGGGTAATACTTACCTATTTGAGGGATGAGAGGGTTCCTTGGGAAGTTTTTATGAAGTTTGAGGCCTTTCTGGCCTTTATGCTCAATGCACAGCGCCAACACATAGACGCGCAACGCCACCTCCTGAACCCGCAACGCCAATTCAAACCTACTTTTGATTGCCTTCCCGATGTCCAAATTGGGCGTGGGATAGCTCGTTGGAAATCTTGTCGAGTCAAATTTCTAGAACATCTTAAATATTTCAATTTGGAGCTCATTTTCCTTGTCAAAAGCTCAATCTCCCAAGACTGGTCAAAATGTGCAGAATGAGGCTACCAAAATGCAGAGTGTTGTTTCAGTCAACTTTTGGAGGTCTTCCTCAACTCCAAATTGAGCTCATGATAGCTCATTGGAAATATATTTGTGTCTAGTTATCATTTGACTCATCAAGCAAGTCATTTGGTCACTCCAGCTAGGAGAAAGATTGATTTTCCCAAGGTCACTCCAAAAGTGCATCAATTCTCCTGAGACAAATGATGTTTTGGATATTTCTCCAAAATAAGGAGACCTGTGTAAAAACTGAAAGAGGAGCTTCTTCGTGGATCTATGGTGGAAAAAAACCTCTCTCATGTTTGTCAAATTCATCTTTTCTTGCTCAGAAACATCATATTAATAAAACCTATCCTGAAGCGTGGAATAGGGGATTTGTATAAATGAAAGGAAATGAATGGGATGAGGGGCTTCTAATCTCTTGAGAAAATTTTGAGAAGTAGGGAGGGATGTTAGGAAGCAGGGGAAAATAGAATTTCAAGTATTGAGTGAGGGGAAGGGGTCCAAAAGGGAAAAACACAGGCCTAACCTACAAAAGTGTCAGATTGTAGCAATAGGCTAGGGTTTATGGGAAAATGATGAATTTGAGGGATATCAGTGATGGGAAGTGTTTAAGAAGGTATATTAAGGATAGGGGAAGGTGTATGAGCATCAAGATACAAGTTTTGTTGATGATTTGACCATCCAAGAAAAATTACCTTCAAAACCCTAGGAGAGGGAAATGAGCCTTACCTAAGCACAACTGAAGCACAAACAAGGTGTAAAATGACCCATTGGAACTTGAAATAATGATGACAACTCTTTGAATGATGGTACGCTCATTCGAATGGTGACATGGACCAATACTTGGAAAACTTAGTAAGGAGTGAAAACAATCCTAGACCTAATACCTAGTGACCAAATTTTACTCGAAGATTCACTGAAATAACGAAATTTGACTTTGACACCCTAAGACCACTTTGTAAGAGCATGTTTAATTGCTGGTGGAAGGCTGCAAAGAATGACTCTAATAGAACGAACCATATTTTTGTAACCTGTCTATTTATAGATGAATAAATGAAAGGTACTGCTAAGATTACAAAAAAACTTGCTATCCAAATATATATATATATATATATATATATATATATATATATATATATATGGATTTTAAAATTATATATGAATTTAATTATTTTTTTTATAGAAATATTGTTTTCTTATTAATCTTTAAAAGTAATATTGAAAAATTTTATGTGGTTTTCAACAATATAATATTTACTTTTTTGGAATAAAAATTATATTAATAAATTAAAAGTTATATTAATAGATAACAGAAATAATATATTAACTCATAAAATAAAATAGGTTGAAATAAAATAATTGTTTTTCTCATTCATATATATACATATATATATGAAAAATAGCATTAAAAGTCTAACAAGGTTTGAAGCCAATACAATAACATTAATAAGCACAAATCCATTACATCAATGCCTTATAACTCATCATGTCACTAGTGGAGATTTGAACCTAGATGATGTGTTTAGAGCCTTATATATATTTTACAAGTATCTTTTTTTCTAGATTAATTTGCTACATTTCATTGATTCATAATTTAGCCATATGTAGACGAAAGTCTTAATGTTGTACCATGCTTAAAGGGAAATTAGACCAAAGATTATTATAAGTATTAAGGTTTTATATTTTTTTAATTAAAATCAAATATGAAATTGCTAAGTATAATAATTATGAACATGAATCATTATTTTAGTTATATGGTAAACTAAATTTTGTTTGGGGAGTTAACCATGGAGGAATTTGAACTAGGTTTTTTTGGGTAGTAGTAGTAAATTTATTCACTATCACTTCAAAACCCATCAAACATGATAAAATAATTCGTATTTTTAACTATTATTTATGTTTTATATATATTAAACATCTTTCTATATAAAAATATTAAATTTCTACATGACTTGGTTTTCTTTGAATATTCGCAGATAGCAATCAATGATGATTATCCCACTATTAATTTAACAACTAAATTATAATATATTTTTCCCAAAAAATAATATTTACTAATAATTACATTTTATCTATGTACATAAATATTCTTTATTCAAAATAACTTTCTAATTAACAAAGTTAATGCTACTAGAATTTGAATAACTAAATTATAATATATTTTCCCCCAAAAATAGGTTTTGATCACGGAGCATTGTACAGTGTATCGAAGGAACCAGGCATAAAACAATTTATATCGAATTAGATGCCACAAGACATGTTTTTGGGGAACCACGTTGGAAAATCCCCGAGATTAGGCTCTCAATTGGATGTTAATATTTTATTTTTTTGATGTCTCTATCCAACTTAGCCAAACAGTGACCTTAAAATGACTTGTCGTGGGGTGACCAACTGATCACGTGGGCACACATAGATATAGAATGAACTTCAACATGGCAATAAATAAATATATAAAAGTAGTCACGAAACAAAATATTATACAAAGATGATGGAAAATTGTTGGGAGCTAAATTATTTCATGCTTTTCTTCTCAACTATCTCCATGTCCAATTATCACCCAAGGGAGAAACACCAATACTATAAAATATGTATTGTATAATAAAATACAAAGTTACTTGAACATGTCACATCAATATGATAGGACTGAAAAATCAAACATTATACAATTTTATTTTACCCATCCACCAAAACTTTTTTGAAATACTTTTTAATGAATATTTCTTATCTTTTGTTTTAAAACATATATAAATTATTTTGATATTAATCCATTGGTCTTTTTAACGAACTCCCACATAACAATGACATTAAAATTTAGATATTTTTATTCGAATCAGAACTATAAACCCAAAAGTCATAGGAGGATGAGATTGAGGGTTTTGAGCAGGTGCGGTAAGAGAAATACCAGATGGTTTACTTGCCAACTGTGTGAATGGATAGAACCAATTACACCATCAACACCATGATATTATTTACCAGGTGGAGGAGGAAAAATATTCAAAGGTCTTGGAGTGTTTAGTATCTTATCATAGAGCATGTCCGATTGGTATAAAAAAGTCTAAATATTATTCACAACCACTTGCTCTTGGCCATGACTCCACCTTTAGCCACATCTTATGTTATAGGTGCTAATAGAGATTTGGTAAACCATTCTGCTAACAATTGATCGAGAACATAAGTTTTCACTAACCGACGATGACATCTCCACTCATGAATGTGATCTGAGATGTGAGTGGAATCTGATTGTTTGAAGTTGGTCAAGAGTTCCATTCCAGTTTTGTATCTAATGGGCAACTGGAAATGTGTGAGGAAGGTGGTGGCTAAAGTGCTGAAATCATGAAACGAAGCTCTAGGTAATTCAATATACCATTTAGCTGCAGTACCTATAAGCGTTCGTTGGAAAAGATGAAGTTGAATAGAATCATCATTAAGGGAGTTCGAAGAACACCATAGATGATACATCATAATGTGCGTCGACGAGTCTTCTCCTAGATTCCCATTGAATTTTGGGATATCATAAGGAAATTTAGTGGGAATAATCAGCCACCATGGTGAATGAGCAATGGGGTCATTAGTGAGTTGAGTTAAGTCTGGCAATTTGAGAGTAGCCACAAAAGGCAACTGTCGATTAAAGTCTAGAGGAGGATGGCTTAGATATGAAGGAATAGCTTGAGAAACAAACACTTTCATCCCTAGATAAGGAGGGTTCTGATGATAAGGAACCTGGGTACTAGGATAAGGGGGGATTTTGATAACTAGTATACAAGTGACCTTGTTGTCCAACCCCAGGATGATGATAAAGTTGCTGGAATGGTTGGGTTTGGATTTGTTGGCCTTGAAAAGGCACTTGAGGAATACCTTGATACGGTCCATATTGTTTCCCAATGGGGGTTTGCATTGCCCCATGGTAAGGTGGGTTCGATTGGGACTACACCATACTATGAATAATATGACCTATTGAAACTTGAGGAGTACCTTGTCCAAGCAGTTGAGAATGTAAGGTACCTTGTATAAGTTGGGTAAGTGGAACCTGGGAAGTGCCAGATACCGAGGGAAAAGGTTGTGATGGAACAACAACCTATAAAGGTTGGCTCACATGTATTTGAGCTTGTTGGGGTGCTGATGGATGGATATGAATTTGAGACGAAGATGGTATAGGTTGAGGATTCAACAATCAGTCCCAAAATGAACCAGGTTGAACAAGAAAAGTAGGTTGCCAAACAATGGTAGCCATTCTAGGATAAGGAGGACTATAATAAGGTCGATTAACAATCAGATTTATACCAACAACAGGTTTCGCCCTTGCCGAAGGAGGAGGGGATGATGAAGGCAACTGCGATCCAGATGGAGGGTACCCAACATAAGAAGAGTTAGGTTGTTGAAGGTAGCCTTGCCCACTAACATAAGGGCCAGCATGTTGCTCAATCATGGATGTAGGTGGAGGGAGAGGAGAAGACTATGTGGCATTCATAAGAGAAGTACCAGATGTTATTCCCAAATTAGATGACATGGGAGAGGTCTAAGGACTGGAAGATGCACCAGAAAAGGTACCAGATAAAGACTGATAACCAGGTGGGACAGACAGGCCACCATACAGATGTGTTTCTGGTGATGTTGTAAACATAGATGAGGAAGAAACATTCGATGTCACAACCATAATGGCAGACACAGGCTGAGAGATTGAATAAGTTCCAGTCATGGTTAACAATCCCAATGAAGATTGTTGCAAGAGATCCGCAGGTAAGTCCAAAGAATCAGGCAAAGGAGTTTGTGTCGGAGTCTGAAGAGGTGGAAAAGGATCAATTTGATAAAAATGGAGTCCTTCCCAATGAACATGAGTATAAGGATGAGGCTCTTCATGTGGATCTCTTCAATACTCACAAGTCTGTGTGGAAGAGGTTCATCGTTGGATCCAAGATATATCGGTTCTATCTGAGATAATGAAAGAGAAGAGGAAGGTCATGAAGTAACAAGTGAATATGGATGAGGTTCCTCAAGTTCAACAACCTTAGGAATCAAGGTGTCTGACTCAAGAAGGTTAGGTTTAATAACCCGAGGCAACAAAGTTTCAGGAACTTTTGTTTCGATTGTGTGAGTGTCACATCAAGAGTAGATGTAATATCGGGCTTGAAAATTAAAGGGATAAATGATTCTAGCGGATAAATATCAAGAGGAGGGCCAGAAGTATTTCCCGAAGTTCCTGATTCGGTAGTTTTCATATTCTTATGCTTCTGACAACAATCAAGTGTAGTCTCTAGTGGAAGAGGAGGCATATTTTTCATTCTACGTGAATGATGGGGTGGGGGATTTTGTTCTTCCATGTTGGATAATAATTTTTAATAACACAAAAAGAAATAAATCAAAAAGAGGGTAATCTAGGCATAAAGGATTACCAAGCAACCGTGAACTGCAATATACACCTTGGCGAACCAAGGACTTAACGTATGGCAGCCAATCTCCATGAATGTTATGTTGAGTGTATCACAATATACAACTTGGCAGAATACTCGGTTACCTATGGTTGGAGAGAAACCTATAGGGAACTCCCAACTCAACAGTATGTGGGAGTGTAGTCCATAGTAGTGGTGTCTCTTGCATAACTATTCAATGAGATTGTTCCCATATACTTTACATGTGTGGAGTGTCATCCAATATACCCAAAGGTATGTGGAGAATGATCCTATACTCTCACATACGTGGAATGAAATTTCACCCCCAGGATGCAACGCTAGAAAACAACGACAACTCCTATGTTTAACGATGTCATAACACGTCTCTAGCCTAGACCTCTAAATGTTTATGTTAATGTTACAAATGCTCCTTAGGTTGATTCAATAAATTTTATTATTTATCTTTGATTAAGTTTCAGTTTTGGGCTCACCACGAATGTCACCTAAATATCCTAAAATGAAAATCTAACATGAGAAAATGGAAATCTTTCTCTTTCAATGAAAATCTAGCTAAGGAAGGGAAGAAACAATCAGTATGTGACACTCAACATGTAGCAAAAAATATGCAACATGTAATTTCCCTTTCAATGAGATTGTTCCTATATCAATGCACATAAAGAACCCTAAATTCCAATGTGAAATTTTTTCTTTTCAACACACTTAATTTTATAAATGAATAAAACCAAGATACAAATGTTTAATCACTGATTCAAATGCACTTTTTAGAATGAGGACTAAAACAACAATTCATCCAATCGACCAATGATCAAACAAAATCAGTTTGCAAGTGACCAAATGATAAGAACAAAGAAAAATAAAAACCAATTCTTACCAAAGGCATTAAAATGAAAATGAAAACCAAATGGAGGTGTTAGAGAGACCATAAGATACTCAAGACTCAGGGAAGGATAGCTGGAAGTAGGTTGATCAAAGGGACACACAAAAACAAGGGCAAGTTTTGTGCAAAATAGGAGTGAACACTGGTGCAGAAGAGGCACCAGTTCTTTGCAACCCAAGTACAGAGTGGGCCCAGGTGAGGTGCAATGCTATGTCAGAGGCACTAGGGATGCGTTGGTCTAGGGATAGAGTATTCCGACACAAAAATTGCAAAAGAGACTCAATGAAATCACTTCCTAGGTTTGTTCTTGGCTAAGCAAAGTAGCAAAGGTCTATAAAGGAGGTAATCAAATACAAAAGAAAAAATTACCACCAAGGGAATACACCGATCCCCAGTATGGTCGCCAAATTGTTATACAGGATTTATGATTGCATACAAAAGTATTTCCCCTAGGTTTGGTGGCTAACCTAGAACAACATAGAAAGAAGGAACCCAATTCATTCCTTAAATTTAAATGGATTATGGAATGAAACCTACCTGTTGAGGGATTCACTCCTTATTTAGCTTGAATTCTCTCATTGCCAAAATTAGAACCTACATACTCACATAACACTAGCCAAGAAGCTACGAGATCTATGCAATATCATATAAATACTCTATTCAATAGATCAACATGTTATTGAAATACATGAAATACCAACATCACATATAGGAAAATAGATAAGTCTTTGTATTAATATAAATGGAAAGATTTTACAACCATAAATAGGTGTTGATCTTGTAAAAGAGCTCCTCCAAGGTTGACTTGTCCTTTCCTTGTCACAATGTGCACCTACAATCACCCTAAATGCATGAAATGAACCTCTCATCATAGCAACATAAGGGTAGAATCACTCTCCAAAGGCCAACCTCTTGCATATGGAAGGTTGTAAATATATAAAGGAGTGGGGTAAGTTGGGAGTTATTATCCAATTACCAATCTAAGGTTTTAGATCCACCTTTGATGGGAGGATGGGATCAAAGGATAAGGGATTAAAATTCCAAAGTAGGGTTGGATAGGATTTGAATGTTTTATCTAAGGTAAATGGTTGTAACAAATTTTGGAAGCTTCTGGAAGAGGAAGCTTCAATAATTTCTCTCTTTTTCCCGAATTTATAGAACCAACGCAAGTGCAAAGGGGAGCAACCTGTAGGTGATAAGCATAGGCCACATTGGAGCAACATATAGGTGAACGTTGTCCAAAAAGAGGCTAGGGTGCATTGGTCCTAAAACTGCCTCATATGATGCAGTTTCAGGCAGAAACTCAGGGGAATGAAAGAGACATGCTTAGGGCTTTGTGCAAGATAATGACAAGGGGGTATAGGAAGTTGATTTATCCCATTAGGAGGCATATTGATTGGATGTGAAAAAATAGCCTATAACAATTCATATATGCAACAAGTTCATTACGGTCTTCATACTTGTGGTCGCGAATGATGTCAATGTTAAGTTGAACGTCTCAAAGTTGAGCAACCAAAGGTTCCATTATTAGTGAAGCCTCAATTCATCCTAGATAGAGAGATGGAGATGGTGCGACTTCACCTTAATGCTCTATGCTAATTGTGTTCCTAGAAGAGGAACTGGAGCACAGAATAGGATGATCTGCATTGCCAAAATTACTATCCCCACGATGCGATTGTCCTTGTTGGCAAGGCATTGTACATGCAACAGGGAGTCTTAACGACCAAGACTGAGAGCACTTCAAATAATTATGGAAATAGAGAGAGAAATATCAACCACCGAGGAAGAGGGGAACCTCAAGAGGCTGAGCAAAACTGGAGGTTCCACTAGAGACAATAAACACAACACCCCCAACTCTACCATGAATGACTTCGGCCAATTTTCCACACACCCACAGACACTCCCAAAGACCATCCCCTCAAACTGACTGAGGAACCTTAAGATACCAAGAACAATATGAGAACAAAAATCATCATTAGAAAGCCAAAAACAAAAAACAGACAACCCTTTAGGCTGGACAACAATAGAGGATGTAGACACTACCCCAAAAATGGGGCTCATACCAAGACCAAACGAAATAACCCCAAGAAGTAAGCACAAATAGACTTTACCATTGCAGTCAATAAAAGCTCGAAAACTCACTATCCCAACATCATAGACAAACCAGCCCCATGAAGCCCATAGGCCACCCAAGAAGCCTGGGAGCAACCTCTAAGCCGTGAGCACGCCACTCAACACAATTCCCTGATTCCCCAGAGATGAGCTTCTTGAACCAAATGAGCAAGAGAAGGTAACAAAGCCTAGAATTCCTACCCCCGAGAGATTTGAGTCGCCCATTTCCACCAAAGACAGAACCAAGATCCTAAATTCTCGTCTAGAGGTCAATTTTCTTCCACATTAGCGGGATTCAGAGACCCACAAAGCCATCTCTCCAAAGCCAAAACCCCGACAAGCTACCATGGTTGTTGTCTCCTATTGTGTCTTCTAACCTCTTGTCAATAATCATTGCCCGAATTACCAACTAAAACAAGAACTCTGCCACCGTCCTTAACATAACCACGTGATCAACCAAATTGTTCACCTTATCAGAGTACAATGTTTGCGACCTTTCAATTTATTTCTGTATGGTTTCCTCGTGTTGGAGGGGTGAACCCTGAGATACAACCTGGCACTGTATATCCACCCCCATCGAGCGAAGGGGAATCTTGTTCAAGGATATCCTTAAGAACTTAAACTTCCCCGGATCTAGATATATTGTGCTCAATATGTTGTTTCATGGTGTGACAAAATCCCTATGTTGTTTCAATGACCCCCGATTGACCAACCAGTCAGCGACTTTGTTATCTAGACGTAGGACATGACCTTTGGTAGAGTAAGCAAATCTGGCCAAGGGACATTTATCCGCTCCACTTGGGATTCTAGATGCCAAATTCTCACAATTTTTGAGGAGGGGGATCCATCTATGATCTTTTGGGTCATTTGGATTACCATTTTTGAGCCCCTAATAATGTGGATCCTCGAGCATTCCTGAGAAAGGGCGAGACCGAGTCCTTTTTCCAAAGCTGTTAGTTCTGCAACATTATTGGTTGTATTACCATAGTACCATACATTCATGCCCACAGGAGATCCTAGCAAGTTGCGAGGCACATCTCCAAACTCGATCGGGCTAGGGTTGCCCTTGGATGATCCATTAAAATTAATTTGAACGAAGCCTATTGGAGGACACTAGAAAGAAGAAGGAGATGAGATTAGAGGATCTAGGAGTAAAGAAGAGTACATAGGAATCACAACATGAGAGAGGTTAAGGGAGGAAAGGATCAAAGCTTCAATAGGGTTATCCTTCCCATCATAGATACCCAATTTCTTAGATAAAATGGTCTCCCTCAGATTCTCTTTCACTGAACTCTAGATGGAGGCACTGAACGAGGGGGTGATCGTACAAAATAACTTTGTTTCTCTCCTTCCAGGTGTTCCAGAGAAAAAATCACGGGGCCGAACACGAGGTTTTGTTTGTGATCAAATTTTTGAACTGGGTTCTTTTCCAATGTTCAATGGTTGTTAATAGATCTTCCCGGTTATGATCTAGGTACCCAAAGAGGGCGCTTGCTAGATCCCAAAATTATTTAGCAACTTTACATGAATTCAGAAGATGGGACATCATTTATTCCTGATGTCTTCATAAGGGGCACTAGGAAGGGCCTATGAAGCCTTTTTTAAGCAATCAATCCTAAGTAAGAATCCATCTGTGCCCCACTAACTAGAGAAAGTGGGCCACTTTCGGCCAAATATGCTCGTGCAGATGCGACTCCAAATGTGCTTTTGAGGAATTTGATTAGCGTTGACCTTGATTAGATAGGCTTCTTTGATAGAAAACATGCCCATATTCGCATATCCCCATCTCAAAGTATTAAATAATTGTTCATGTTTGCTAGTTTCCATATTGTCGACAGTTGGAAAAGAAGGATCTCTTAGGAGACTGCATTGAGATTTTCCTTGACCATACTTCTGAGTCCAGATACGTTTCCAAAGTTATGTACCCCCTTGGATCCAATGCAACCAGATTTTGGCTCCTAACATCGTATTCAAATTCTCTGGATCTTGTAATCCAAGACCACCTTGTGCTTTGGGGAGGAAAAATTTTTCCCAGGTGGCTAAAGGCCACTTCTTTTCAAGGGTAACACCACGCCATAAGAATATGCAGAAGATGGAGATCATATCTCGATAAACAGTCTTGGGGGCTAGAAGAACTAAGAGTTGGTGGATCGGAATTGCTTGCAGGAAAAATTTGAGGAGGGTTTCCCTTCCTACCAAATTCAAAACTTTGAAGTTCCAATTGGACAACTTTTTCATAACCTTGGTACATATATCTTTCAAGTGTGCAATACGTAAGGGGCTAGCTAATAATGGTACCCCCAAGTACTTTGAAGGAAGGGAGTCAATTGAGAAGCCTAAATAAAAACCAAGAATAGCCACACAGGATGGGGAGTATGGAAGAAATAAATTCTTGATTTTTCCTTATTGAGAAACATACCTAAAGCTACCTGAAATTTGACAAGGATTCCATCTATCATAAGAGCCTCCCAAACCATGGGTTCCCTATACAGAAGATTATCATCAACAAATTGTTGGTGAGTCATGGATATATCTGTTCCTGGGAGGTGAAGGCCTTTTATCTCATTGGCACTTCTTATTGTCGTATCCAACCAACTCAAACCCTCTATTGTTGTTATGAAAAAGAAAGGGGAGATTAGATCCCCTTGTTGGGACCCATAGAAGAATGGAAGCTAGCTTAGGGGGCTCCATTCAACAGGATTGAAAAGAATGGAGTCGAAATCAACGAGTGAATACAACTAATACAATCCTCTGCAAATCTGAACACTCTCAAGACTTCAAGGAGATAGGACTAGCTGAGCTGGTCATAGGCTTTTGATACATCTAGCTTGAGCATCATCCATTGTTTCTTGCGACTCGATAAGGAGTGAATAAATTCATGAGCAGAGACGATTCCGTCTAGAATATGTCGCCCCTATTTAAACCCATATTTCTCTGGGATAATAATATGATGTAGAATGAGTTTCAACCTGCAAAAAATGATGGATGGGAGTACCTTTTAAATCACATTTCATAGCATAATAGGCCGGAATCCACCTAGAGATTTGGATTTTTTTATTTTTTATTTTTCAGAATAAGGGTAAGGAATGTTGCGTTGAGACCATGATTTGGATTTAAACAGGAAAGCAACAAATTACAGAGATAACCATAAACACAGAGATGCAGTGGAAATAATACTTCATTTCATTAATGTAAAATACTGAAATATGCTTACAAACATCTATGGAAATAAACCAGCTAGGGCGATGTAGCTTATCTCTGAGAAGAGATGTGGTGGCTACATGCCTTTGAACTGTGTTATAATGAGGCTCGAAGGCCTATTTATTGTTGAGAAATAATGTAAAACCCTTAACATCCCAAAACCTAACCCTAGAAGATGAAACGGCAAACTGTGGGCCTCGTTTTGGGTAAGTTGGTACATCAACTTCCTAGGGTCGTAACTTTGGCACCCGATCTTCTTTTGATGCGTACAATAGCTCGTTAGAAAGATCTATCCGAGCACCACAACTTTGGGAAGAGCAACATGGGTCCATGGACTGATGTTACTCTTAGATTTCCCAAAAAACTCCGTTTAGGGCCTCAAAACGGCTCCAAAAGTTCAGGACCTAAAAATTTGCTAAAAATAGTAAATTGTGCTACAATTAAGGAAACTAAAAAAATTGAAAGAGATAGTTGTGGGGGTCCAAGTGGGATAGGTGGGTGGCCACCAACATCCACTTGGATCATTCCTCCCCCTTTAGGAAGCAATGGTCCCCATTGCATTGAGTTCCTCCATCTGCTGAACTTGGTCCCTGGTGAGTTGTTCTGTAATCTCTGATGTGTCCAGTAATGGTGGGAAGCATGGTCGACGATGGTCCACATTGAACACTCATTGCAAGAGAAGGAATGGGGGAATGTTGTGCTCCAAAGAATTATTTCTCACAGCCTTGGTAATGGTGTAAGTACCATGTCGACATGGTTGGAGCTTCTGATGGGCTCTTGTAAGGCGTTCTTTCTGCAGATGCAACCAAACTTTGTTGCCCACTTGAAGCTTGTGTGGTACCCCTATGGGTGAGGAGAAGCTGTTCCTTTGTTCTTTCATGACCGTATCCCTCTGTTGCTGTTGTTGCTGCATGGAGGAACCCTTCACGGGGGTCATGGATGTGGGGAAAATCTTCCCCTTACTTTTGGAGCGATCCAGACAGAAAATGAATTTCCTAGTTTGGGATATGAGCTTGCTGCCTTTCTTAGCAGCGATCAAAGAGGTGGCGGTAGGTGGGGCTACCTCTGGTATCCTGTATAATGAATTACCCAAAGAAATAATAACATCACAAGGCCTTGACTCATACACAACATGTCGCCTCCACAAGTATGGCTAGCCTAATAATACATCACAAACATCCAGAGGTGTAGCATCACACAATACCTCGTCTGTGAAGGGTTTGATGTTGTAGGAATGCGACAATGCTGGCGAATCGGAGATATCGTCCTTGGTTAAGCCACCTGATACTGTACGTTTGCAGGTGTGGTGTAGTCGGTAGGCCCAACCGCTTCATGACCTCTGTTGAAATGAGGTTCTTTTGGCTACCACTGTTAACAATGAATTACAGTGGTGAACCCTTCACCCACATTTGTGAGTGGAAAAGACGCTCCCCCTCCTCTGGATCTTCGGGCTCATTCTTCTGGACCTTGGCGGTGGCAACAGTGGCGCTGAGCTCCGTTTCAATGATCTGCTTCCCTTTACTATTCCCCTTGTCAGGTTCTGACTTAGGGTCGAAACATGCATCTGATTCTGAACCCTTCAACTCAGCCACCAGTAACTACTTGATCCGACACTCACTTGTGTTGTGAGTGGGGCTCTTATGGAACTCACACCACTTTCCTGTGTCCTTCTTCTACTTCGTGGTGTTGTTATTTTCTTGCGGCTTCGACGGGTTGTCTTGGGTCACCCCGCCTTGGCTTTGTCCTTTGGTCTTCGAATTTGCAGATCCACAATCTCGCTTCTTCTGTTTGAACTTCTGCTCGATTTTGACAGCGTGTCGATATGCCATGCCGAGCAAGGAGATGTTCAGGAACTCCATCTCTTCCTGGATGTATCTGTGTAGGCAGCCGCGGTATTTGAGTACCAAATGTAGCTCAGAGTCCTTGATTCTGTTAGCCTCCTATTGCAACACGGTTTCATATTTCATGATTGACATTTTTACATGCCAAATATGTCATACTTTGCAGGCTGCAGTTTTCCATATTTCCACAAAAAAACCATGAAGTGTGCTAGTCCAAGTGGCACTGCTGTTTTCCAATTTTGATGGGTTGTTCCAGTTTTGAAGAGTTTTTCATTTAAGGGAGGTCCAAACAGTCTAACCTTGGTCTCCCTAGGTTTCAATTTCCTGTTTTAGAATGTAGAGAATGCATCTGACCAAACAGTTTAATCTTGGCAGATCTGTAGATAGGTAGAGAATCAAAGGGACCCAACTGCTTAATCTGGGCCTTGGCAGAAATAAGTGTAGATTTAGATAGGAAACATTCAAAAGAAAAATCGTAAAGTTGGGTCTACAAGTCTAAGTGCACCCAAATCAAAAGAAGTAAAAATGTTAGGTGAGTAGGCTAGGTAGGTAGCTGTGAGGCTGCAGAATGATGATCTATGATCAATCTTGTGTTACAAAGTGTTTTATCTCTTCAGATCACAGTTGCAGACAGTTTTTCATCTGCAGGAGCTCAAGTTGGACATCACTAAATTCCCCTTCTTCTAAATTCCCCAAGTCACTTACTAATTTCCCAAAGAGGTCAAGATCTGCTTGATTCCTCTTAGTTTCATCATCTTCCATGTCATTTGCCTTAGTGGAGATCTGCTTCGCTAAAGGATTTCATTTCTTTACAAATTCTTTCCCCAAAATTAGCCTAAGGTCCCTTACCTTAGCGCTTGCTTATCATTTCCATATTAACTACTAACTCTAGTATATAACTCCCTATCAGTGTTCCCCCTTCCCCTAGTAAACTATGTATATAAAACTCCCCTATATAAATATCCCCTCCCTGGCAATATAGCCATTTCTCTTCTAAGTCCGGGGAAAAATATTCCATATGGGGCTATTTTTAGCCCATCCGAGTCATAACAAGGATTAATCTGACAACTGGCCAGATTAATAACCTCTTCCCTAGCCCTAAAACCCCAAAAAACCCATGTTTTACCCCTTATACTAAAGTCCCGAGCACAAAAACACTAACCTGCGCTCATTAAACCCTATAACCCACTTTTCCTAAAGTCTAAAAACCCCCGCCACGCTATATTTAAATCAGAATATTCCCGAGGATATCCCTGCCCACTAACCCGCCGTCGCCCCGTCCTTCCCGCCAACCGTCCGATCGTCCTGCGCCCAGATCTACGGTGGGCGGGCTTTCCCATCTCCCAAGTCGCCCGAAGGTTAGCGTCCGAGAGATGGGCAGTATTGCCGCCGTACTCCCGCCACGCGTCACCTTCTAGGCTATGGCGGAGCCCCTCCCCCCAAAACTGCCCAGGCGCTAAGGCGCTGTGCCCAAAACCATTTACCACTCCTGCGCAATGACGTCACCTACCTGCGTCACCCCCCTGCCCAGTCACCATGACACGTCGTCCGCCTGCGTGGCCCTCCTACCATTGTACCGCCGAGTCACCTGCCACGTGTCCTGCCACATCATCAGATCTGTCGTACTACCACGTCATCGCCGTACATGATGATGTCATCATTCTGACGTCATCTCGCCACGTCATCATGCTGACGTCATCGCTGATGTCACCCGCCATACAAGGTCCCACCCGCTGACGTCATCATCAGTTTTGGCGCGGAGGGCGAAAATCGCACTCTGGAGCCCCGGAATCAGTTTCTGGGGCAGTTTTTGATGAGCGATTTGCGCCTACGCAAATCGCTCAACGCTGGATAAAATAGGCCTGAATGGGGAATATTTAGGGAATCTTTTCATTTTGCAGCCCCCAGCAAGCCAGAAAGGCGCCGAATGACCCATTTTTCTTCGCGAAGCTTGCCGAAAGGAGCAGAAGACAGTTTTGAGGAATACAGAGCCGAATAGCGGCCATTAAATGCTTATTTAACGCATAGCACATCAGAACAACATCCCAGTTTATTTTCAAAGAGTATCAGAGGAAGAAGAAGAGCCAAAGAGTATCAGTCAAGATTTTTTAGGGGCTCGAAGCACCTGAATATTGATGAACCCCCCAGAAAGTCAAATCAAGAGGCGTAAGCCCATCATTGCCTTCAAATCACAGTTAAAGCTTTAAATGCAGATAGACAGCAAAGAAGCAAAAACCCATACACATTTATTGCATAAAACACTGCACCAAGCCACCGAGGACTGCATCATTTACTCAGTTTTGATACGGCAGCCCTGAGCGCAGCCCGAGATATTTTTATGCATTTATTTCTGGATAGGATTAGGTTAAGTAATCATCTTTCTTTCAGACCTGTTTAGGTCAAGTTGTAATAAAAGCAGTTGTAGAGAGTTTTTCCCTATATATATCGCTCTCTACATTGTTTCAAGCGGTTGGTTAATTGAGAATTTTCACTAGAGACTCACATTGTATACCTGAGTTTTTCTATAACCAAAGATTGCTGAAAGCTTGGAGAGCAAACTGCCTATTGTTAATGAATGTTTTGAAGATATGAAGATGGAATTCTTGTGCTGCAGCCTGAAACAATAGGTGCATCTTAACTCTGTTTTATTGTTCACCACTATCTAAATAGCAAAAAGAAAGAATAGCTTAGAATTTGTTTAAGTACACTCTATGCTCAGTTTCTGCTATTTCCTTATGTTTTCCTCTGAATGAATTGGTTATGAATATGAATTCCTCCTGGCTCATATTTACCCCGATTCAACTGTGTTTGCCAATTATCTAGGGATTCTTAAGTGCCCCTAGGTAGAGCTCTGTTACCTCCGTCTGTTAAGCTGATTGAGAGATTCTTAACTGCCTCTCATTACTTAGCATGCTTCCCATCATTTAAACCTGAAACGTTGTTTCATGCGCAGCTATATTGCTCCACCTTCCCTTATTGTGACCAAGGAAATGCACCAGTAGTCCTCCTCCTCGACTCCATGCCCAATGGTTTGAAACCCTCAGACTATGCTCTGCCTCTCTACCTGAAACATCAATTTTCCCACCAAAACAGAACAAAAAACCCCTGAACCCAATAGCTAGCCTAAGATCATTTTCAACAAAGCTAAATCCCAAAGAGAGAGCCCTCTCTGACTGCAAGTGGGCTAGAACCTGCAGTCCAAAGTTGGTTTGTGGTTACCTCGGCCGTATCCTTTCCGGAGCTTAAGGACAACCTGAGTGATAACATAATGGCGACTCCACTGGGGAATCCTCAGTTAATTTCACAAAGAAGGTAAGAAAGCTCCGCTGAAACCATAGATCAAACTTTCCAATTTCTGTTTATCTCTTAAAACTACAGATGAAGCCTGAATGTCAGCCAGGAAGCCTTTGAAACTGTTTCTGTTTTACATTAGCAGAAGTAAATAAAAGCTGCTTCAGTCAATCTTCATGCTAGTTTTAAGATATACACAGCCATTCCAAATTCTGATATGTCCCTTGTTACTTACAAAAATATTCCCATAAAAATATCCAAAAAACAATTTGGAAGCTGGCTCCCAAGAAGAATCCATGACATACAAGGTCAAATCCAGATCCCAACCCTCCAGCTGTTTTTGAAAACCCTAACATAATCCCGAAAATCCTTAGGAAGCAAGAAAAACAGGAAAATCTTGCTGACTTGAGCCCTGAAACAGCTTACCTTAGCTGTATTCCGACTCCTGTCAAGGTTTTGTTTTGTTCGGCCCCTGTTTCCTCTAGTTCATCATCCACACCTCGAACTCCTCCTTCCACACCTTCATTTACTGCACATACTACCACTACTGTTCTTTCCAGTGTTCTAGTTACTCCGGTGATCCCTGTTACTCCAGTTGTTCCATTTATCCCCGTCGTCCCACTTATCCCTGCCAATATGGCTAATAGATATGCACCCCTGTAATTATCTGCTAATGCTGGGGCTTTACCTCAAGAGTACCAATCTAAAATCACATACTTTGATAGTACTGGCCCTTTTACTGCCATTCAGCATACCAAAAAGATGCAAGACTATTTTGAAAACTACGAAATAGATGATGATAGCGTGAGAATGAGAATTTTTGTTCAGAGCTTAACAGGTGATGTAAGAACCTGGTTCAGATCACTTGCTACAAATTCCATAACCACCCCAGATGAGCTTTACCAATCCTTTACCAACAGATGGGAGAAAAAGAAAGACCCCTTGGACATACTAGTTGAATATGATACGATTAAACGAGGTCCTCAAGAGACTGTTTTGGAGTACTGTGCAAGATTCAATAATGTATATAATGCAATACCACAGAACCTAAGGCCTCCCCCTGATCTGGCCTTGTACAAATTTTCGGATGGTTTTGACCCTGATATGGCATACAAGTTAAAAGAAAGAGCTCCTCAGACCCTTGCAGACATGCAAAACGTTGCTGTCAGTGTTGAGGCTAATTTAATTGCCAAGAGAAATACAGCTAGAATGGAAAGAAGAACCACCTTTAAGGAAGAACCCTCAGCCTTTGATCAAAAGCTTGATGCTATTATCAATGGACTACAAAGGCTAGGAGAAAGAGTAGAAAATGTTGAGAGAAAAGCATCATGGGAAGGACACTAGTCCAATACCATAAGGAATCCAAATTTTAGGAAAACACAGAACACAAATGCTGGTAGGTCTAACCAAGACCATGACATAAGACCCCCTTTTCAGGATAACTATGTTGAAGGATCCACTTCTAGTGAACCCATAGAGGACACTCACATGAACCTGATGGATCTAAAGGGTGAGCACCAAACTGTCCTGTCTCAAGAAGACCAAAATGAACTCGATTACAATCAGTTTCAAACTAAATCTGGTGAGTCTTTTGATTTTAAACAAGGATATGATACTGCTGTGTATGAAGTACACAAACAATATAAGCTGAGAACTAGGACCATTGACATTTCGGAACCTAGTAAAACAAAGGATGGCAAACCACCCAACAAGACCAAAGGCAAGGCTGTCATAACAGAAACAGCTGACACAAATGTTCCAAACCCGCATCAAGTGACTGTAGAATACATAACAGAAATACAGCCTTCCAAAGATCAGCCTTTGCCACCTTCTCCCTTGAAAGAAAGCTCGAACAGTGTTCCAAAAAACTTTCCTGAAACTAAAAAACCGCAAGTTATCAGTCCTCATAACGCTGATAAACAAGAGCAAGTCACAGATAATTTAAATGAAAAGGAAAAAACTGCCTTTATCAACAACAAGACACCATTGGAAAAACCATTTAATTTAGAGGCAGAAATAGCCAAGTTGAAAATATCCATCCCCCTCTCAGAACTTGCCAAACACAATGTATATAGGCAACAAATTCAAAGGTTACTTCAAATTCCAGAAAACAAGGACGATGTAAATGTTTTGGATGATTCCCCTGAACTGTTGTTTGGCCCAGAAGTCAATGGAAAGTCAACACATGGACCTGTCCCACCCTTTTATGTCAGTTTGCATATACATGACAAAGTTTTGCACAATGCTATGTTTGACTCAGGGGCATCGCACAATCTAATGCCCAAAGCAGTTATGGAAAAACTGAACCTTGACGTTACAAGACCTTACAAAGACTTGTACTCATTTGACTCAAGTCAAGTGAAATGTCTAGGCCTCATCAAAGACTTGTGTGTTTCCTTAGTTCAATATCCAAATAAGACCATCCTCATGGATGTAGTGGTTGCTGACATTCCACCAAAATACGGTATGCTCCTATCAAGATCATGGGGAGCAAAGCTTCAAGGATCCCTTCAATTAGACCTTTCCTATGCCACCATTTCAGTCTTTGGGCAACCAAAGAGACTGTATAGAGAAACGCTGATGAAATATGTGGTGAGTAGTGAGAGAAAGCCTGAAAATTTTCCCATTTATTCAATCCATTCTGACATGGATTCCTTTATTTTGTTTAATGTTGATACAAATTCTCCAATCGACAATGAGCCCTTCGCTCTAGAACAACAAGCACACATCAATGAAGAATCAGTTGCACACACTAGTGAAACTGTCACAACAGTTAACACAACCAGCATGGTAGAAGAACATCCCCAAATAGAAATTGTAAATCTGCCCAATCCTAAATTAGCTGAAACACTTAGTACAAACCACAAGCAAGAAATCACTTGGTATTTAGAGTTTGATGGCTCTGTTAACAAGGTAGGAGCAGGGGCAGGTGTCTGGATTCACAATACATATAACAACCATGCAGAAGGTCATGCCTACAGGCTGAATTTTAAATGCACAAATAACATGGCAGAGTATGAGGCTCTGATGTTAGGCCTTAAACTGCTCAAAGCGCTAGGAGCTGCTAAAGTGTCTATTTTAGGAGACTCTGATTTAATCATACAACAGATGAAAGGTAATTTTGTTACCAACGACAATAGAATGAGAGCCTATAGGACTGCTGCCACTAATATACTCAATGCATTCACTGAATTCAAGCTTGACAAAATTTCAAGAGAACATAACATTCATGCACACAGCCTAGCCACCTTTGCTAGTACATGCAAGCTTCCTTTTGACCCAAACCATCACTTCACAGCTGAAATAAAACATAGGCCCGCTGTCCCAAATAACATCATAGATTGGCAAGTGTTCGAAAATGACGTCCAGATCAATAATTTCCTTACCCTTGAGCATGAATTTTCAAATATCAACATTGACTTGGATGCTATGACAGATTCAGAACAGCAAACAAATGAAGATCAGCAAGCTATAACAGCTGCAACAGCCAAGCAAATCCTGAACCCGACTGTTTTTGACAAAGAAAACATAGAACAGCTGAAACAAATGCATTTGGAAGACATTGCCAAAGAAGAGGCAGAGATCATTGACTTAAAGGATAACTTTCTGCCTGCTAGCCTAACCCCATTAGAAGACATGTTTGATGCCAATGACGTTCCTAGAAAGCCAAAATTAGAACCCATTAACACTGATATAGAAGAACACAATATTGGGATGGCAAAAAACCCAAAAATGATCAACTATCCAAAAACTTGCCACCCAATCAAAAGCCCAAATACATTGACTTGTTCAAAGAGTTCCAAGATGTATTTGCTTGGAGCTATGAGGATTTGAAATCCTATGACACCTCGGTGATTCAACACACAATCCCCTTAAAACCGAACCAGAAACCCTTCAAGCAGAAACTTAGAAGAATTAACCCTATGCTTCTTCCACCAATTGAGAAGGAAGTAAAGAGGATGTTTGAAGCAGGAATCATAGCACCCATCAGATTTTCTAAATGGGTATCCAATCTTGTTCCTACAAGAAAAAAGACAGGTGAAATCAGACTTTGTGTAGATCTCAGAAATTTAAACCAAGTCTCCCTAAAAGACCATTACCCTTTGCCTAAAATGGACCACATCTTGCAGAGAGTAGTGGGGTCATCTAGAATCTCTTTGCTAGATGGTTTTTCAGGTTTCAACCAGCTACTTGTTCACCCGGATGACTAAGACAAAACTGCTTTTACCACACCGTGGGGAACATTTAAGTATGTAAAGATGCCATTCAGACTTAAAAACGCTGGTGCAACTTTTCAACAAGCAATGGATATTGCATTTTCCAAAGAAATACATGACTTCCTAGTTGTCTATCTTGATGACTTGACCCCATTTTCCAAATCTGATGAAGAGCACCTCAATCATCTTAGGCAAATTTTCATGACATGTAGGAAATATGGCATTTCCTTGAATCCTAAGAAGTCCCTATTTGGCCTAGAAGAAGGCAAGTTACTTGGCCACATTATATCAAAAGATGGGATTAGAATTGACCCTGAAAGAATCCAAGCCATCCTCCAAATTCCATATCCAAGAAACATAAAAGAGCTGCAAGCATTCCTTGGAAAGATCAACTTCTTAAGAAGATTTATTCCAAATCTAGCTGAGTTGATACGATTGTTAAGCAACATGTTAAAGAAGGATGCCAAGGTAAGATGGTCCCTGGAAACCAAGCAAGCATTTGAAAGTATCAAATCTGCATTAACCCAAACCCCTGTACTCACCAGCCCGCAGTTTGAGAAATATTTTATCATATTTTCGTTTGCATCTGATCACACAATATCCGCTGCCCTTTTGCAAAAGGATGAACAAGGAGCTGAAAAGCCAATCGCTTTCTTCAGCCGAGCCTTAAGAGACACCCCTTTGAAGTACCCAATCATGGAAAAACAGGCCTACGCACTTGTTAAGGCCATCAAGGAGTTCAGAGTGTACATTTTATGTTCACATGTGATTGCCTACGTCCCACACGCTGCTGTAAAAGACATATTGACCCAAGAGGGATTAGAAGGCAAAAGAGGCAAGTGGATTGCAAGCATCCTTGAGCATGACATACAAATAAAACCAACCAAGCTGATAAAGGGACAAGGTTTAGCCAAACTGATGTCCGAAACAAATTTTTAGGCCTTAGACATTAACCAACTGGACAAAGAATCAGAGGTGGCGACTCCATAGATCAGTGAAATATTTCTGCAATGCCCTTGGTACACTGATATTTGCTTTGTATTGTTAAACCTATGTGCCCCCCCAGGATACTCCAGGACCAAGAAAAGATTTTTGAAAATGAAGGCTTTAAAGTTTTGTGTTATAGATGGTGCATTATTTTGGAGAAATCATGAAGGTATATTGCTTAATTGTTTAACCATGAATGAAACTAACAATGTCATGAAAGAATTCCATGCAGGTGATTGTGGAGGACATCTATATTGGAAGTCCACCGCTGATAAAATTCTAAGGGCTGGTTTCTATTGGCCCTCTCTTTTTGCAGATGTAAAGAAGTTTTCCATGTCATGTCACAAATGCCAAATCTTTGAGGGCAAGCGAAAGTTGTTACCCCTGCCCCTGAAACCCATCTCAACCGAACAACCTTTTCAACAATGGGGTCTTGACTTCATTGGAGAAATCCATCCCTCTTCCTCAGGCCAGCACAAATGGATCCTAACAGCCACTGACTATTTCACCAAGTGGGTTGAAGCCATTCCCTGCAGACAAGCCAATGACATCATCATTATCCAATTCCTTGAGTGCAATATCCTTTCTAGATTTGGCTGCCCTGAGAAAATCATCACTGACAATGCCGCTGCCTTTAAGTCCAAAAAGATAATCAATTTCTGCCACAGATTTCATATTACCTTGGGCCACTCTATAGCCTATTACCCTCAAGGTAATGGCTTGGCCGAATCATCTAACAAAAGCCTCATCAACATCATAAAGAAAGTGCTGGAAGAGAACAAGAAGAACTGGCACAAAAAGCTGGTAAATGCCCTATGGGCAGACAGACTCTCGAGCAAGAGATCCATTGGGATGAGCCCTTATGAGCTAGTATATGGCATGGAGGCAAGATTTCCTTCATCCCTGGGCATTCCTACTATCAAATTGTTACAAGAAATTCAGGCTGAACCAAATGACATTCAAAGAAGGATTAATCATACCATTCATCTTCAACAAACCAGAGAACAAGTTTATGACAGAGCTCAAATTTTGCAAGAAAAGCTTAAAAAAATGTTTGATATAAGAGCTAAGGCTGAGGATTTCAATGTTGGTGACAAAGTTCTGAGGTGGGACTCAAGAAGAGAAGACAAGGGAAAACATGCAAAGTTTGATTTTTTATGGAAACGTCCATTTGTTGTTTCTGCTGTTCAGGGAAATAACACTTATTTTCTCAGATCTATAGAGGACGACACTGCCGAAGAAGGCCCTGTCAATGGCCGTATGCTGAAACATTACCATGACCCCTTTTAAGGGACACGATGCAGTTTTGTATATATCTTTGTACAGTCTTATTTGTATATATCAGCACTCTGTTTTTATTTTTGTATAAGCAGGACGATTGTTTAAGGAACAACAGTAAATTTTGTAAAGAAACAGCTGATAGAAGCATTCTAGTTTTTAAAAGCTATGTTTCTACACCAGTTTTCAGCAAAGTATCAAGAGGAAAAACTGTCACATTACAAGCAATTCATGGTAGAAAAAGAAATGTTTACAGTCAAAGCATTGTACATAATCATCAAGCACGCAGAAGAAAGCAGGCGATGCCATACAGTTCACAGTAACTCAGTGGAGGAGAGAATGGTTCAGATTTCAAAAGTTTCACATTTTTAGCAGCCAAAAGGAAGAAGTGTTTCCAGTCTACAGTAACCATAGAAGATCAAGGCAGTCTGACCTGCTGTTCTTGACTTTTCACAAGGAAAAGCCATCCCCAAGTGGAGCCACTGTTAGCCTCCTGTTGCAACAGGGTTTCATCTTTCATGATTGACATTTTTACATGCCAAATATGTCATACTTTGCAGGCTGCAGTTTTCCATATTTCCACAAAAAATCCATGAAGTGTGCTAGTCCAAGTGGCACTGCTGTTTTCCAATTTTGATAGGTTGTTCCAGTTTTGAAGAGTTTTTCATTTAAGGGAGGTCCAAACAGTCTAACCTTGGTCTCCCTAGGTTTCAATTTCCTGTTTTAGAATGTAGAGAATGCATCTGACCAAACAGTTTAATCTTGGCAGATCTGTAGATAGGTAGAGAATCAAAGGGACCCAACTGCTTAATCTGGGCCCTGGCAGAAATAAGTGTAGATTTAGATAGGAAACATTCAAAAGAAAAATCGTAAAGCTGGGTCTGCAAGTCTAAGTGCACCCAAATCAAAAGAAGAAAAAATGTTAGGTGACTAGGCTGGGTAGGTAGCTGTGAGGTTGCAGAATGATGATTTATGATCAATCTTGTGTTACAAAGTGTTTTCTCTCTTCAGATCACAGTTTCAGATAGTTTTTCATCTGCAGGAGCTCAAGCTGGACATCACTTAAATCCCCTTCTTATAAATTCCCCAAGTCACTTACTAATTTCCCAAAGAGGTCAAGATCTGCTTGATTCCTCTTAGTTTCATCATCTTCCATGTCATTTGCCTTAGTGGAGATCTGTTTCGCTCAAGGATTTCATTTATTTACAAATTCTTTCCCCAAAATTAGCCTAAGGTCCCTTACCTTAGTGCTTGCATATCATTTCCATATTAACTACTAAATCTAGTATATAACTCCCTATCAGTGTTCCCCCTTCCCCTAGTAAACTATGTATATAAAACTCCCCTATGTAAATATCCCCTCCCTGGCAATATAGCCATTTCTCTTCTAAGTCCGGGGAAAAATAGTCCATCTGGGGCTATTTTTAGCCCATCCGAGTCATAGCAGGGATTAATCTGACACCTGGCCAGATTAATAACCTCTTCCCTAGCCCTAAACCCCCAAAAAACCCATGTTTTACCCCTTATACTAAAGTCCCGAGCACAAAAACACTAACCCGCGCTCATTAAACCCTATAACCCACTTTTCCTAAGTCTAAAAACCCCCGCCGCGCTATATTTAAATCGGAATATTCCCGCGGATATCCCCGCCCACTAACCCACCGTCGCCCCGTCCTTCCCGCCAGCCGTCTGATCGTCCTGTGCCCAGATCTACGGTGGGTGGGCTTTCCCATCTCCCAAGCCGCCCGAAGGTTAGCGTCCGGGAGATGGGCGGTATTGCCGCCGTACTCCCGCCACGCGTCACCTTCTGGGCTGTGGCGGAGCCCCTCCCCCCAAAATCGCCCAGGCGCTAAGGCGGTGCGCCCAAAACCATTTACCACTCCTGCGCAATGACGTCACCTGCTTGCGTCACCCCCCTGCCCAGTCACCATGACACGTCGTCCGCCTGCGTGGCCCTCCTACCACTGTACCGCCGAGTCACCTGCCACATCATTAGATCTGCAGTACTGCCACGTCATCGCCGTACATGATGACGTCATCATTGTGACGTCATCCCACCACGTCATCATGCTGACGTCATCGCTGACGTCACCCGCCGTACAAGGTCCCACCCACTGACGTCATGCTGACGTCATCATTAGTTTTGGCGCGAAGGGCGAAAATCGCACTCCGGAGCCCTGGAATCAGTTTTTGAGGCAGTTTTCTGGATAAAATAGGCCTGAATGGGGAATCTTTAGGGAATCTTTTCATTTTGCAGCGCCCAGCAAGCCAGAAAGGCGCTGAATGACCCATTTTTCTTCGCGAAGCTTGCCGAAAGGAGCAGAAGATAGTTTTGAGGAAGACAGAGCCGAACAGCGGCCATTAAATGTTGATTTAACGCATAACACATCAGAACAACATCCCAATTTATTGTCAAAGAGTATCAGAGGAAGAAGAAGAGCCAAAGAGCATCAGTCAAGATTTTTTAGGGGCTCGAAGCACCTGAACATTGATGAGCCCCCCAGAAAGTCAAATCAAGAGGCGTAAGCCCATCATCGCCCTCAAATCACAGTTAAAGCTTTAAATGTAGATAGACAGCAAAGAAGCAGAAACCCATACACATTTATTGCAGAAAACACTGCACCAAGCCACCGAGGACTACATCATTTACTCAGTTTTGATACGGCAGCCCTGAGCGCAGCTCGAGATATTTTTATGCATTTATTTCTGGATAGGATTAGGTTAAGTAATCATCTTTCTTTTAGACCTGTTTAGGTCAAGTTGTAATAAAAGCAGTTGTATAGAGTTTTTCCCTATATATATCGCTCTCTACATTGTTTGAAGCGGTTGGTTAACTGAGAATTTTCACTAGAGACTCGCATTGTATACCTGAGTTTTTCTATAACCAAAGATTGTTGAAAGCTTGGAGAGCAAACTGCCTGTTGTTAATGAATTTTTTGAAGATATGAAGATGGAATTCTTGTGCTGCAGCCTGAAACAATAAGTGCATCTTACCTCTGTTTTATTGTTCACCACTATCTAAATAGCAGAAAGAAAGAATAGCTTAGAATTTGTTTAAGTACACTCTATGCTCAGTTTCTGCTATTTCCTTATGTTTTCCTCTGAATGAATTGGTTATGAATATGAATTCCTCCTGGCTCATATTTACCCCGATTCACCTGTGTTTGCCAATTATCTAGGGATTCTTAAGTGCCCCTAGGTAGAGCTCTGTTACCTCCATCTGTTAAGCTAATTGAGAGATTCTTAACTGCCTCTCATTACTTAATATGCTTCCCATCATTTAAACCTGAAACATTGTTTCATGCGCAGCTATCTTGCTCCACCTTCCCTTATTGTGACCAAGGAAATGCACCAGCAGTCCTCCTCCTTGACTCCATGCCCAATGGTTTGAAACCCTCAGACTATGCTCTGCCTCTCTACCTGAAACATCAATTTTCCCACCAAAACAGAACAAAAAACCCCTGAACCCAATAGCTAGCCTAAGATCATTTTCAACAAAGCTAAATCCCAAAGAGAGAGCCCTCTCTGACTGCAGGTGGGCTAGAACCTGCAGTCCAAAGTTGGTTTGTGGTTACCTCGGCCGTATCCTTTCCGGAGCTTAAGGACAACCTGAGTGATAACAGATTCCCAACTATGTGTGAAGGGTATGAAAAATGTTTGTGAACTTTGGCACATCTTGGTCCCTTCCCTCTCGCGGCGTGGTCCACTTTATGTATTTGTCCTCATAGCTTTTGACAAGGTAGTACTGCGCCTTGATGGCATCCTGGAATGCATTCCAAGTGGGTGCGGCTGAAAATAGTGAGATCGCACTTTCATCCTTCTGCTCGCAGTAGGTTTCTCACCAGTCCTTGACGTGGGGGCTTGCTTTGAGAAGAGCGAAAACAATATTTTCCCGACTTGAAAATTCATGAACAGAAAAATACCCACCTAGCAGATTTAACCATTTATCTACGACATCTGTGTCTATTTGACCCTCGAAGATGGGGATTTCAAAATTAACTTGTACCTTAAAGGGTGTGGCGTTTCCAGAGTAGCTGTTGGAAGCCGATGTGTCACCTCTGGGTAGCCACTGAAGGATCAGGGCAAAGTTGTCCAACATCGCATTCCTTTGTCGCTCAAGGGCTTCTTCGAGTAAGATTTTGATAGGATCTCCTGCCCCCTCATCTTTCTTTTCATCTGCCATGGGAGGCCGTCGGGATTTGCGAGGCTAGTCTTGCAAAGGTTCGACCCATTCAAGCCCTAAATTCTTGTATCCCGACATCGTTGGGAAGAAATAAAGAGAAAAAGCAGGCCGCTCTGATACCACTGATCCAGATTTAAACAAGAACGCAACAAATTGCAGATATAACCATAAACACAGAGATGGAGCAAAAATAATACTTCATTTCATTAATGTAAAATACTAAAATATGCTTACAAACAACAATGGAAATAAACCAGCTAGGCCGATGGTAGCTTTCTGAGAAGAGATGTGGTGGCTACATGCCTCTGGACTGTGTTACAATGAAGCTTCAAGGCCTATTTATTGTTGAGAAACAATGGAAAACCATGAACATCCCAAAACATAACCCTAGAAGATGAAACACCAAATTGTGGGTGTTGAAAATGCAACAAGATGATGGAGCTTAGTGAAAAGAAGTCGCCTTCACTAAGTGGGCCCGCAAGCTATTTTTGGCACAAAGTCTATTTTTAGACTGTCTATTTTTAGACATATGGATCATGGTCTATGAGTTTCAGGATGCTATTTATGGATGCTTGGTCATGTTGGTAAAAATAGATGGACCTCTATTTTTAGACATATGGGCAGAGTCTATTTTTAGACTACCAGTCTAAAAATAGAACAGTCAAATATTATTAGCTCTTAATAATATTTGGACTATAAACATTATCTTATCCTCTTACAACACTTAAGTTCGAGCTACGGGTGTGGCACATGCAACTGTCAGAAGGAAATATGATTTTCCTATGGGTTAGTTGAGCTATTGCATGATGGGCTTTAGTTAGAACTCAAGTGATTGAGTTTGGTGGAGTTGATTGAGGAGTTGATGGAGTTGTGTTCAGTTTGACGTAGTTGAACTAGTTGTATTTAATCTAACTACCAAATACACTAGTGATGAGTGATGTTAATTAATTATTAATTAATTCACTAATTATTAACTCATAAATCAACTAAAGAATACATTAGTTAACTCAATGCATGGACAGTTCAGTGGAGACAAGTGTTAGAGGTGGGTGAAAGGGTGAGACTACTATCAGTTGTGACTATAGTTGTGCATGAGATTTGCACAATCATTGATGGAGATTTCCAATGAGGATTGCACAGTACAAGCCAAGGGAAAACGAGCTTGGATTAGATCTATTCTCAAATTGGATTGCAGTAGAGGCAAGCAAACAGTGGAGGAGATTTGAACTTGTGACTTGATTCAGATCTGAGATAGTTTGTGTGTAGCAGGTGGAGATAGTACTGAGTACTTGTGAGGAGTATTGTACTATGTATTGTTACATGTTCTCTATCAATATAATATATAGATAGTTGGGGGTTTTCAGCTGTATGCTTTCCCCATTACATACTATGTTGATATGTGTGATTGATGTTTCAATGTGAACATGCGATTGTTTTTAATTCCGCAAATTGATGATCAACGTAGAGGAGGTTATGTATTATGCATGCATTCCGCAAATAATGTATAATCAGGATAATCTCTGTGAATAAGTGCTATATTATTCAAAATTTCTACATGGTATCGGAGCGAAGTTGATCATCAGATCTATCCAGAAAGTGATTACATTTTATTTCTTCAGGCAGAGTCTGTAATCGGGCCAGGTAGCCTCTGGATTCATCCTTCTTTTGGAAGGTGAGATATCCGGTAAATGCCCATATAGTCAATCTCTGTACGAGAAATAATTTGTTCTCACAAATTTTAGATCAGAAGCGGTTGAGTTTTGAGCTGGTGGAATTTGAATTTGCAGCGATGTTTTCTTGGTGTCGAAGTTGAAATGTCTTTCAACGGATTGCGATTGGAGTATGCCCTTGAAGGCAGCTCGAATTATATTGCATGGAAAGACAGGATGGAGGCGGTGTTAGATGACAATGGATTGAAGGAGTTGATAGATGCTGAGGTCCCAAAGCCTACTGATGTTGCTCACGTTGAGGCTTGGCAAAAGAAGACAACAAAGTGTCGAAGGATTCTGTTGGAGGGCGTGAAGGATCACATTGTATCCAACCTGCATGGAAAGGCTTCTCCATACTTGATGTGGAAAGCGTTGACAGATTTATTCCAAAGCAAGAGCGACTAGAGGAAGTTGGCACTCAAGGATAAACTTAGAAACATTAAGTGTGAGAAATGAGATAATATGCCCAAGTATCTCACAAAGTTCACCCAATGCCGGGATGAGCTGGGAAGTGTGGGGATAGCTGTTGATGATGAGGACTTGGTGAGCTTGGCTCTCCTTGGTCTTCTAAAGAGTTGGCATTCCTATCAGGACTCTGTCAATGGTTGGGAGAAATTGCCAGGATGGGAGGGAATTTGGTCTGATCTTGTGCAAGAGGAGATCAGGCGGAATACCAGGGACGGATCTTCATCAAAGGCATCTGATGAAGAAAATTGCACTTTGGCTGCCAAGCAAAGAAGGGGAAGAAAAAGAAAGCTTCTCACTCCGGTGCGAAAGGCAAGAAGCAGGACATGTCCAAGGTGAAGTGCTTTCACTGTCACTAGCACAGACATTATGCCACAAATTGTCCGCAGAAGAAGAAAAATAAGCAAGCTGCTAGATCTGCAGCGGGAGAGGCCTTAGCCTTGCAATTTGAGCTAGATTTTTTGTTGATCGCATGTTTGGTATCAAGTGTGATGGGATCGGTATGGTTCTTGGATAGTGGTGCATATTTTCACATGATAGGAGATCGAGATTTGTTTTCTGATCTGGATGAGAAAGATCTTGGAGTGCACATCGAGATGGGCGATGATGGTAGATACAGTGCGACCAGTATCGGTACCATTTCCTTTGAGAGGGAGTCTAGTAAACCCTTTGTATTGAAGGAAGTGATGCACGTTCCAAGATTGAAGAAGAATCTTATCTCTGTGGCGATGTTGGAAGACAAGGGATATGATGTTGTCTTCAGCGAGGGAAACGCTTTCCTACGCAGTAAGACAACTGGAGAAACCCGGAAGATAGGGGTTCGAGTTAAGAACCTTTATCAATCGCATGTAGATGGCTACACAGCAATGGCATGCAAGGCAGAAGGATTGGTGAGCTGGGATGATGGCGAGTTGTGGCACCGGAGATTGGGCCACCTTCACCACGGAGCCTTGAAGATACTGCATCAGATTTCTACTGGGCTTCCTAAAGGCATTCTTGCACAGTCAGATCAGTGCAAGGGGTGTACTTTGGCAAAATTTGTGAAAGCCACCTTTCATGAGAAGGATAGTTGCACCACGATGATCCTTGAGAGAATTCACACAGACGTGTGTGGACCTTTCTCAGTAGCTTCGACATCAAAGAACAGGTACTATGTGATCTTTGTTGATGATTTCTCTCAAAAGTGTTGGATCTTCTTCATGCAGAAGAAGAGTGAGACATACTCAAAGTTCTGTGAGTTCAAATCACTGGTCGAGAAGGAATCAGGGAAGAAGGTGAAGGCTCTTAGGAGCGACAATGGTGGTGAATTCATCTCTGGCGAGTTCAAGGACTTCTGCAGCGTAGAAGGGATTCGAAGAGAGCTCATAGCTCCCCATAACCCACAGTAGAACAGGGTTGTTCAGCGGAAGAACATAACGATTGTGGGTGCTGCATGGGTGATGTTGCATGATCAGGGCCTACCCCTTCACTTGTGAGTGGAGGCATGCAATACTGCAGTATATGTGCAGAAACATTGTCCTCACAAGATACTTGGCATGAGTACACCCGAGGAGGCTTATTCTGGTAAGAGCCTAATATTTCCCATTTGAGGATTTTTGGTTCTCTTGTTTACATGCATGTGACGAAGGATGCCAGGAAGAAGCTGGAGCCGACCGCAGAGGTTGAGATATTTGTGGGGTACACTAATATGCCCCACAATTATCGTGTGTATTTGCCAGACATTCGGAAGACTGTTGTGCGATGGGATATGAAATTTCAGGAGGAGAAAGCCATGAAGTGTTCACTTGAGAGGGAGCCACACTTGCATGTAGATGAGGAGCTATTAGTTCCTAAGGATGAGCTTCATGACATGGATCAGCCACAAGATGAAGTTCATGGAGTGGAAGAGACCACTCATGCAGCGCCAACCATCAGAGGGCGAAAGTGCACTACAAAAGCTGAGCGACTAGCTCAAGATACAGAGAAGGTTGTAGGACCACCTACAGCACTGCGCAGACAGAGACAGTCACTTAATCGGTACACTGGATACATGGCTCTTGTGAGAAAATGTGTCATGACTGAGCCATCCTGTTTCGAGGAAGCTATGGAGGATCCCGCATGGGTAGATGCCATGGTGGAAGAGTATGATTCGATTGTCAGAAACAGTGCATGGGAGATTGTCCCAAGGCCAGAGGGGAAATCAATGGTGGGTTCGAGATGGATCTACAAAGTGAAGCAGGCAGCTGACGGGAGTGTGGAGAAGTACAAGGCAAGATTTGTTGCCCGAGGCTTCTCAGATAGAGGGGATCAATGGAGACCTTTGCACCTATCGCAAGGTATTCTTCCATACGACGATTCTTGCTCTCTCAGTGCAGATGGGGTGGCACATCCATCAAATGGATGTGAAGACTGCATTCCTCAACGGAGTCATTGAGGAGGAGGTGTACATAGAGTAGCCCGAAGGTTTCAAGACCTTCAACAGCGAGTCGCATGTGTGCAGGCTCAAGAGAGCGTTGTATGGCTTGAAACAAGCACCTCGTGCTTGGTACACACAGATAGACAGTTATTTCACCGGACTTGGATTCTCCAAGAGTGAGGCAGATCCTAACCTATACCAGATTGTGGTGGAGGGTAAGTTGTTGATCATTGTACTTTATGTAGATGATTTGATTTTGACGGGATATGAGCTATTGATACTTTCATGCAAGGAGGATCTTGCTAGAGAGTTTGAGATGAAGGACTTGGGCCTCCTTTATTTCCTGGGATTGGAAATTTGGTAGCGCAGTGATGGACTATTTGTTTCTCAGGGTAAGTATGCCCAGGAGATACTGGAGAAGTTCAACATGCATGGCTACAAGCTTGTTGATACTCCTCTTCCTGGAGGTTGGAGGAAGGAGGATTATACTTCAGTGGAGGTAGTGGATGCCATTGTTTATCGACAGTTGGTGGGGTCACTTATGTATCTGGTCAATACACGAACCGATATATGCTATGCTGTTAACCAGCTTTCACAAGCTATGGTTAAGCCAACCAAGCTCTTCTGGAAGGTAGGCAAGCATGTATTGCATTATCTCAGAGGCACATCGGGATATGGATTGTGGTACAGACAGGAGGATGAGGTGAAGCTATGTGGTGTCACAGATGCAGATTGGGCAGGGAGCCCAACGGACAGAAAGAGCACATCTAGAGGGATCTTCAGTATCGGGTCGACATCAGTTTCTTGGTACAACAGGAAGCAGAGATCTGTGGCACTCAGTTCAGCAGAGGCCGAGTATATGGCAGCAAGTTTGGCTGCATGCGAGGCTATATGGATGAGGAAGATCCTGGTCGGGTTGTTTGGGTCACACTTGGAGCCTACTGTGACTTATTGTGATAACCATAGTTGCATTAAACTCTTGGCTAATCTAGTATTTCATGATAGATCCAAGCACATCGACATCAGGTACCATCATATCAGAGATTGTGTGCAGCGGAGAATCATGTTACTTTCATACATTCCCACGAAGGATCAGGATGCTGATGTCTTGACGAAGGCGCTCACCAGGAGCAAATTCGAATACCACAGAGGCAGGATAGGGGTTGCAGATAATCCATATCTTTTTGAGAGGGAGTGTTGAAAATGCAACAAGATGATGGAGCTTAGTGAAAAGAAGTCGCCTTCACTAAGTGGGCCCGCAGGCTATTTTTGGCGCAAAGTCTATTCTTAGACATATGGATCATGGTCTATGAGTTGCAGGATGTTATTTATGGATGATTGGTCATGTTGGTAAAAATAGATGGACCTTTATTTTTAGACATATGGGCAGAGTCTATTTTTAGACTGCAAGTCTAAAAATAGAATAGTCGGATATTATTAGCTCTTAATAATATTTGGACTATAAACATTATCTTATCCTCTTGCAGCACTTCAGTTCGAGCTACGGATGTGGCACATGCAACTGTCAGAAGGAAATACGCTTTTCCTATGGGTTAGTTGAGCTATTGCATGATGGACTTCAGTTAGAACTCAAGTGATTGAGTTTGGTGGAGTTGATTGAGGAGTTGATGGAGTTGTGTTCAATTTGACTTAGTTGAACTAGTTGTATTTAGTCTAACTGCCAAATACACTAGTGATGAGTGATGTGAATTAATTATTAATTAATTCACTAATTATTAACTCATAAATCAACTAAACAATACATAAGTTAACTCAGTGCATGAACAGTTCAGTGGAGACAAGTGTTAGAGGTGGGTGAAAGGGTGAGACTACTATCAATTGTGACTATAGCTGTGCATGAGATTTGCACAATCATTGATGGAGATTGCCAATGAGGATTGCACAGTACAAGCCAAGGGAAAACGAGTTTGGATTAGATCTATTCTCAACTTGGATTGCGCAGGAGAGGCAGACAAACAGTGGAGGAGATTTGAACTTGTGACTTGATTCAGATCTGAGCTAGTTTGTGTGTAGCAGGTGGAGATAATACTAAGTACTTGTGAGGAGTATTGTACTATGTATTTTTACATTTTCTCTATCATTATAATATATAGATAGTTGGGGGTTGTCAGATGTATGCTTTCCCCAGTACATACTGTGTTGATATGTGTGATTGATGTTTCAATGTGCGCATGCGATTGTTTTTAATTCCACAAATTGATGATCAACGTAGAGGAGGTTATGTATTATTCATACATTCCGAAAATAGTGTATAATTAGGATAATCTCTGTGAATAAGTGTTATATTATTCAAAATTTCTACAGTGGGCCCCGTTTTGGGTAATTTGATAATCAACTTCCCAGGGTTGTAACTTTGGCACCCGATCTTCGTTTGATGCGTACAATAGCTCGTTAGAAAGATCTATTCGAGCACTAAAACTCTGGGAAGAGAAGTATCAATCCCTGGTCCCATGTTGCTCCCATATTTCCCAAAAAAAATCGTTTAGGGCCTCAAAACGGCTCTGAAAGTTCAGGACCCGAAAAACTGCTAAAAATAGTAAATTGTGCTACAATTAAGGAAACTGAAAAAATTGAAAGAGACGGTTGTGGGGTCCAAGTGGGATAGGTGGGTGGCCACCAACATCCACATGGATCAGACCAAACCATATATTCTTTTTCGCATAGACTTCTCAACGAGATCAACAATCTCTTCTCCCAGAAAAGACCAACATGCTTTGAAGAATTATGATGTGAATCCATCGGGCCTGGAGCCTTATTGGCAGGCATTTCTTTTATCATTGTCTCCACTTCTTCATACAATATGTGACGCATTAAGGTCACGTTCTGATCCTTAGAAACATGATTAGGGATATGTCTGGGGATTCGTGTGATATCCTTAGAATTATCATGATTTTCTTCTGTCGGAAGGGAAGAGAAGAATGAGATTAATTCCCTTTCCATGTCATGATGTGTCTCAAGACAAGTCCCCTCATATGAGGTGAGATATATAATGTGGTTGTGTTGTCTGTGGTTGATCATTGATTGGTGGAAGATTGTAAATTTCTCTCTCCCTCATGAAGCCATTAAATTCAAGTTTTTTTTCTACCATAAGGTCTCTTCTTGTTGTTGTCGCTCCTCTAAATGATTCAAAAGGTGACCCTCTTCTACAACCAAATCTCCAGTGTGCCATTCACAAAAATTTTCCTTTGAATATCCTATATTTTTTCCTCAAGTCTGCGCTTCTCTGCCAATATATCCCTGAATTCTTCTCTATTCCAGGTTTTGATTCGGAATTTGAGGACCTTCAGCTTCCTCTGAAAGGCTTGTATGCATGACCATTCAGACACCTCTAAGTTTTTCCACCATTCCTCTAATTTCCCCACAAAACCAGGATGGTGAAGCCAGAAGTTTTCAAAACTTAAAGGTTGATTATAGGAGGAGAGTGAGTGGACATGTTTAAGCTGATAGGCCAATAATCTGATCCTAAAGAGGGCAAAATGGAGGCTTCGAGAAGGGAATATTTTCGGAATAGGTTGTCCAAGAGAAGAAACTGATCCAAACAACATACCACTTGATTCTGAACCTCTCTCCTATTATTCCATGTATGAATGCCGGTTTTAGTTACAATATCAACCAAATGAAGATATTCTATCAATTCATTGAAAGCCCAAGAGCTTGGGTCAAGGCACCGAATCCCTCCCCGTTTTTCATCCATATGTCAGATCATATTGAAGTCACCCCTAATGATCCAAGCTAAATTGGCAAATTTTCTCCTTAGCCAAGCATTTTCCTTAAGAAAGAGGTATTTGGCTGGAGGGGTAATAGGTCCATATACTAGGGTCAACTCCATCCAGGAATCTGAGCCAATAAGCCTGAAGCTACCTAAGAGTGTGTGCCTATCCAATCTTTGAAGATTACCTTCTTGGGGTTCCATATTACTGCAATGCCTCTTGCTGCCGCGATTGCTTCGATCATCATTACTTTGTTATTATGCTAGTAATACTTGATGGCCTCCTTGATTTTGTTGGCCTCCATTGTCTTGTGTTGGGTGATCCAGAAGGGTGAGGGCCAAAAGGCCCCCATCTTTACTCGAGCGAGAAGGTGTGGGATCACCCTCTTGCTTCCCTTGGCACACGCTCCATTGACTGAATATGTTGCAAAAATGGTTAAGTTGATTTACAGGGATATCCTTGACATCCACTTTAAGCCATACTTGGAAGATTTCTAACATTTTGCGTTCCTCTGCCCCAAGTCTATTGTTTTTTTCCTCCAATTCTAAAGCTTTAATTGTTTGGTTGATGAACTCCTTTTTTTTTCGATCTTCTTCCATTGATTCTGGTGTTTTCCTCTTGGGTGAAGCTTTATCAATTTGTGGGACGAGTTGTTTATCCACTTCCATGGCTTGTAGAGGTCGTTGTGATGATGCTACTAGGTTAGTTGTCATTGGCTCCAACGTCTCAATAATCGTAAATGGATTTTCATCGCCTTTGCGAGGGGGTTTCTCATGCATTTGGGGGGTCGATCTAGATCTCGAAGGTGGCAGATTTTGGCTAGCATTAGATGGCGAAGGTTGAGCTCTCGGCAGACGATTTCTCCTTCCTCCTACTGGTTGGAATCCATCTTCATCTCTATGTTGGGTTGCATGTTGAGCTTCCTCTGCAATAGTGAGGGGACAATCCCTGAATAGGTGACCATGTTCATGGCATCAACAACATTTGAAGGGGACATGCTCATAATCTAGTCGTTGGGTCCAAATAGAGTCATGATGTACCAGATCTATTGATTCCAGGAGTGGTTGAGAGATATTCATGTGAACACAGATGCGGGCATATGATGCATGTTGTCGTCGCTTAGTAATGTCTTATTCCTTCCAAAATATTAGGTTCCCAAAAATATTCTGGCAGCGAAAACAACCGAACTTAGACATGGGTTTCCTGGAATTCCCGTTTTTCTGGGTTGTAGCATTCTTCCCAATAGCATAGTAAGAGCTTAACGTTGTTCATGAAGTATGGTCCATTATCAAAAACTCGCTTCCTATCCTCTAGATCTGTAAAGATTATCTTAAAGAAGCCCTTGGCTCTGGGGCATAGCTCGATCTACCCTCAGGGTGACCATTTGTTTTGGATCCACTGGATAATATCTTATTATTAGGGCTAGATGCCTAAGAATTTGTAAATCAAGGCATGATCTTTCATGTACTGATGAGATTGCTCCAAGATATTGTTAGGAATCACAAACTTTGAGTTTTTTCCACTTTTGGGAGGCAACGATTGCGACCTCGCGCCTGCCATTATGCACCCATTACAAGGGTCTTGGTAGCTGCAACTGCATTAGCACCAGATCCTGCTTGGCTCGTTTGGGCAAAGGGTGTGCGATTCATGACATCATGGAAGGAGGAATCCCCCCTGCCCAAGCGAGGTGTAACGTCCCGAAGTTCCACTCGGTTATGCGATGCGGTTGGGTGCCAGGCGACCCGGGCGCGTGCAAGGGCGACCTGGGCACGCGTACGGGTGAGCTGCGGTTATGCGACAGTTTGCGACAATATGCAACGAAATGAAATAACAACGATATGCGATGGCGTTTATACCCTCGGTTGAACGACTTGCGATGTGGTTAGAGGCCGACTTAACCATGGAGCAATTGGGCGTTGGAGAGGAGTGTGCAAGCGTTGGTTGGGCGGTCGGCTGGGCATCCCACCCACACGTTATGGTGGATATATATTGAATGTGTTTGGAGAGCATTCAATCATCGAAAAATCATTCAATCATCATATCTTCGCACAAGGGAGAGGCGCAGATATGCAGTGCGCAAGTCTAAGGTGGAAAAGGTGCAGTTTTAAGGATGTGCCCATTCTTGGGCAGTCGTGCACCGTGAAGCACTATCGTGGGCGAAGGTGCGGGTGAAGGTGCGCCCGGTGGTCGGGTGAGGCGTGCACGGTGAACGTGTGGCGCCCGATCTGTGTAAAGGCTTGGCGTGGGTGTCTTGGCGACTCGGGTGAGTGCCCGCCCATCGTGCAAGTGTGCACGGAGACTTGTTGGTGTGTTGGGTTGTGAACCGAAGTGTGTCTCAGGTAGAAGCGCCCGTGTGTGGCAACTTGGAGGCGCGCCCAAGTTGGGCAAACAACACGACCGTGAGATGAAGGTTGGAACCGGAAGTCGTAGAGTTGGGCAGGAGGTACTACGTGTTGTTCACACGATTTGGGCATTTGTCAAGAGTTGGAAAGTGGGACTGCGTGTGGGCAGGTGTACACGGTTTGGGCGTTTACGACCAAACGAAGAGCAAACCGGCCAAGACGTGTGACGAGGTGAACGACAGGTTGGTGAGTCGTGCGGCGACCGTGCGGAGGTGCCGACGAGCTGGGCAACCGAGTTTGCTGAAGTTGGAAATTTGTCTAAGTATAAATTTGGGGTTTCCCAAGGACTTAGCCTATACTTTGTAAAAGTGGAAAATTATACATATATTGATATTCGGGCAGACTCATATTACAGGGAGTTGCCCCTCCCTTTATACTGTTGTGCATTTCTCTTGTTTAATGCTATTGATAATGAATGTGTATGGGTGTTCATTGGTATAAGGGCACATTAAAAATACTTGGTAACGAAAATAAAACTAAGTATGGAATGATAAGGCGTAGTCAACGAACATAAGTATTGGTGAAAAGAAAGTGTTCGGTGGTGCCGCACCTCGCTATAAGCGGTTGAAAGACTACCGCAGGTGTAGGGGCGTGACAGTTGGTATCAGAGCTGGTACGTGACGAAGTGCAGGTGTGGATGCACTTGACAGTTGATGACAGTGGAAGCAGGTACTTGCAGGTGAAGGAAGCTAGTTTCACATACAAGTGGAACAAGGGCCGGTTCATGGTTGCAGGGAACTTGGTGAAGCTGGTGAATGGTGAAACAGGTTTAGCAGAGGTGAAGCTTAGTGCTTGGACCAAGCTGAACGAAAAGGCATGGTAGGTTTGGAAGAATGTGAAGGGAAGCTCTTGCTGACCTTATATAGGTTGAAACGGATGAAAGAAGAGAATCCCTGGATTTGAAAGGAACTTGAAGTCTTGGAAAAGAATGTTGAAGACGAACTTCTTCAACTTGGTTGGACAATGGAGCAAGATGAAGTTGCAGATTGTGCTGACAAGGAAGAGGAAGCCGTGATGATTAAGGATGTTGCAGATGTGACAACGATGGAGGATGAACTTGAGATTGAGCAAGATGGACCAGGATCATGCAGTTTGCAAACATGGGTGGATTAGGATACTCATATGGAGGAACCTCATGATGATGAAGTAAGTATTGGTACTTGTGTTTCACTTGAGAAATTGATAGATGGACCGTATGCAGGGAAGGGAAAAATCATTTTGCCGATGCTAGGGAGGATCTTACCATGGATGTCTATGATGAGGCCTTGTATGGAGAAGAAAGGATTGTTTATTGTTGCAGGACTTGTTGGGGTTGTTTGTGACCTTATGGTAAAAGGTGCAAAGGCCCATGACAAGGGAGGAACATGATGATCATTGCGGAGGATTGGGTCATGCTTTAGCCACATGAAGAATTGGCTAAGTTCCTGGCATGACTCATGGACAGATTGGAGGGCACACACTTGAGGTACAATGATGCTTGGGTGGACTTCTCATGGCCAAGACCAAGAACAAATCTTGGTGGAACCTTCAGTGGAGGAGCCATGATGGAAGGGACTCGTGATGTGATGATGATGATATGCTTGGGTGACCAAGTTCACTAGACCGAAGATTGCAGACTTGGATGAGGATGACCGATTGTTGTGATGAGTCTACTTGGTTGGACTACATGGGCAACATAGTCATGGACATCAGGTTGGAGACATGGAGCATGGCAGTCTATGCAGGGACATTGTGCAGGAGCACTTGTAGAGGTGTCACTTATGGGCATCCAGTGAGGAGTGCCAAGGCGGGGATGTTGTGCAGGTAGATTTGCTGGTGTGACATGGAGATGTTTTACTTATGAGTTGATGGAGAGGTTGTGCACTTATGTACAACAAGGCCATGGACTTGGATGGAGTTGTGAGCAGACTATGGAGCATTCCTACTACATGGAGAGTTGAGGCATCTTGCAGAGACCTTTGGGCCGAGACTTGTATGCTTGCTGGATGTTGGTTGGGGATGGCTTATGGAGCTCATGATGACATGAGATTGTTGTGACTTTTGGGGACTTCATATATGGTGGACTTGGGGACACTTTGGAGCAATGGAGTTACAACGATGATGATGCCTTGGTGGCAACACTTGGGCATGGGTTGAGCCGAGACTCAACCACCTTTTGACATGGGAGCTGATTGATCTATGATCATGGGCAACACATGGATAGATGAGACAGGTGTATACTTGTTTCTATGGTAGACTTTAGGGATGACACATTGCAGATATGATGGAGGTTGCTTCATGGACCTGGATGTGGCACACGAGAGTTGGAGATTGATGAGATGATCTCTTCATATGGAGGAGATACACATATGGATGATGTTGGGATAGATGTGGCTGATTTCATGTAGCACATTGACACCAAAGATCATGGATAACATGTTGCAGAAGAGATGAGGACTACTTCATGGACCTGAGCATGGATTACACTTATATGGAGATGGATTCTTGATCGAGTTGAGGATGTAGCAGGATGTTTTGAGAAACAATCGATGGTGGCATGAGGAAGTGCATTCTCATGGTTTGGGCGTGATAGTTGGACCGATCACCCAACTAGTTCAGACATGGGGGTTAACAGTGTGCAGAGATGTGTTAGCATTTGTTGGAGTATCATGGCAGTAGTTCACATGATGACACGTGAGGAGGTTGACACGATATGTTGCAGTGAGCATGTAGCTTGGGATGGAGGGGCCAGCCTTCCACGATGGAGAGCAGCATGTGGAGATTGTGACAAGGTGATCGATGGTCATGGATTGAGATGATCTCTGATGTATGACATACCGATGAGGTGTATACCTTGGTATGGTTATCTTGGTGACAGATGGTTGCCGGGGCGAGACATGATAGAGACAGTGGTTCTACATATGTTGCAGTGATGTTTGCAGTATGTGAAGGAGTTGACATCATGGATATTGATGATCTTGGTGGATGGCTACCAAGATGATATGTTGTCGAGGATGACAACGATTTCAGGTGGAGGAGGATGTAACGTCCCGAAGTTCCACCCGGTTGTGTAACGCGGTTGGGCGCCGGGCGACCCGGGCGCGCGCACGGGCGAGCTGCGGTTATGCCATAGTTTGCGACAATATGCGACGAAATGAAGTAACAACGATATGCGATGGTGTTTATACCCTCGGTTGAACGACTTGCGATGTGGTTAGAGGCCGACTCAACAATGGAGCGATTGGGCGTTGGAGAGGGGTGTGCAGGCATTGGTTGGGCGGTCGGCTGGGCAGCCCACCCACACGTTATGGTGGATATATATTGAATGTGTTTGGAGAGCATCCAATCATCGAAAAATCATTCGATCATCATATCTTCGCACAAGGGAGAGGTGCAGATCTGCAGTGCGCAAGTCTAAGGTGGAAAAGGCGCAGTTTTAAGGATGCGCCCATTCTTGGGCAGTCGTGCACGGTGAAGCACTGTTGTGGGTGAAGGTGCGGGCGAAGGTGCGCCCGGTGGTCGGGTGAGGCGTGCACGGTGAACGTGTGGCGCCCGATTTGTGTAAAGGCTTGGCGTGGGTGTCTTGGCGACTCGGGTGAGCGCCCGCCCATCGTGCAAGTGTGCACGGAGACTTGTTGGTGTGTTGGGTTGTGAACGGAAGTGTGTCTCGGGTAGAGGCGCCCGTGTGTGGCGACTTGGAGGCGCGCCCAAGTTGGGCAAACGACACGACCGTGAGACGAAGGTTGGAACCGGAGGTCGTAGAGTTGGGCAGGCGGTACTACGTGCTGTTCACACGATTTGGGCATTTGTCAAGAGTTGGCAAGTGGGACTGCGTGTGGGCAGGTGTACACGGTTTGGGCGTTTGCGACCAAACGAAGAGCGAACCGGCGAAGACGTGCGACGAGGTGAACGATGGGTTGGTGAGTCGTGCGGCGACCGTGTGGAGGTGCCGACGAGCTGGGCAACCGAGTTTGCCGAAGTTGGAAATTTGGCTAAGTATAAATTTGGGGTTTCCCAAGGACTTAGCCTATACTTTGTAAAAGTGGAAAATTATACATATATTGATATTCGGGCAGACTCATATTACAGGGAGTTGCCCCTCCCTTTATACTGTTGTGCATTTCTCTTGTTTAATGCTGTTGATAATAAATGCGAATGGGTGTTCATTGGTATAAAGGCACATTAATAATACTTGGTAACGAAAATAAAACTAAGTATGGAATGTTAAGGCGTAGTCCACGAACATAAGTATTGGTGAAAAGAAAGTGTTCGGTGGTGCCGCACCTCGCTATAAGCGGTTGAAAGACTACCGCAGGTGTAGGGGCGTGACACGAGGGGTCGCTCATACGACTGCCACTTCTCTAATTCTAAAGGGCGATAAGAGACGCACGAGAAAGTCGTTCTCAGCCTGGCCAGTTGGTGAGAGGAAGCTAATGGGAGGTTTGTAGAAATCAGACGATCAGATAACAAACCCTAATTTTGTAGAACTTTCATATAAAAAAATTTATATTTTAAAAAATGATTTTATTATATTAATCTATAATTTTATTTTGATTCATTAATTTTTAAAAAATAGAGTAATATAGATCATTTAAAATAAAATTAAATTAAAAGTAAAATTTTGAAATCATAATTCTTAACAATCATATAAAATTATAATTCCAATAAAATCCATATCATATTTAGAAAGAAATTTTAAAAATAAAAATAAAAATAAATTTATCCCATTTTAACTCAATCCTCGGGCATTTATTTTTCTCAAAACTTGTGAAAAAATTATAATTTTGAAATAAACGAAAATCCAAGAAACAAATCTTATGATGAAAATAATCATTAATAAAATGTCCAAAATGGACACTTTATAACTTATAAATTTTAGAAAAAAACATTAAAAATTAAATTTATAAATGTAACACTTTATTCTTATCTAACCAAACAAAATAATTAAAACAATGTACGTTCATTTTCACCTTTGATGTAATGTGAACCCAAAAAGTGAGGGTTTGAAATACCTTTGCAGGACACTTGTGAAATATACTCATCTCCAATTATTTTGTTTATAGCAGAATCTTATCCAATATATAGAATATGGCACTTGTGAAATATACTCATCTCCAATTATTTTGTTTATACCAGAATCTTATCCAATATATGGAATATGGCAATGATTACACATTTCAAATTGTTTTATCCATTTGATTACCCATTTGCCATTGGTGGAGTTTGTTTAGAATTTGTGCAAACAATTAAACCATTCAGTACAAACTAGAACTATTCATTTTTCCTTGACTAGGACGGGGTATTGAAGTAAATTCTTTTTTGATTCTTTCAATATCAAGCAAACCATAAACCAATCATTACAAATTGAAACCACTCTATGTGTTTAACACAATCATTACAAAATAAAACGACTTCAAGTAGATAAGAGATATTATAATAAAAAAAAATACAATATAATCTATATAAATTTATTCTAATTTATAAGTGATCAGATCATAATTACTAATTATAAAATATCATTAATAAAATAATATGATATTTTAACGTTCACTAAACTAAAAATAATCTATATACCAAAACTCTACCACTCTGCATTAGTCTATATACCAAAACTCTACCACTCTGCATTAAAGAAAGGGTGTGAACACCACGTGCTTCCCTCTCGACCAGACAAAAGAAAGGTTAACGTCGACAAAAAGACACGTGGTGGGGCAGCGTTGTACGATGATCGATCGGTGGGGCCCGCCAAGCGAAATATCGACGGACAGGGATGGTTACACGTGACGCGGGGAGCATGCCCATAACGTGCAGCACAACGTCATGAAGAGGAGCCTCCTCCGGTCCGGTCCCATGCCCGGTGAAATGAAAATTCAAGGGTCACATGGAATTCTATTATATTTTATTGGAATTCAATTCCGTAGGGTGGGATCTTTATGTACATTTGTGGGGTTGTTCAATATTAAGGGTGTGAGTTGGCCACGTGAAGGCACAAACACACCATTCTCCATCACGTGATATTCTCTACCCCTCCCGGAAGCATCCAGTAGACCCCCATAGAAAGAGTTGAGTTGTTTGTAACCCCTACTCTTAGGGAAATGCATGCTTTTGAGGAGTATTTTATATTATTCCATTCACATTTTTGAAGCATGATCCAAAGTGGGATTGGTCGGGTGCAGGAACATGATAATTTTGTTTGGATGGTGATTTTTTCATTAGAATGGGTGATTTTTTATTTTATTTTTATTTTTTAACTTTGAAGTTAAGAGTGTATGAATTGTTTTTTTAATTGTGGAAATGAATTGCGTCTTGAAAAACTCTTAAAACACTTAAAATTCTAAAACTTGACAACTATAATTTGGATCTCCAAAAATTTCTATCAAAATTTGTCAAAATAATATTGGAAAAGCCATTTTGTTTTTACAAAATCGTCACCTATTTAGACTACTCTATCTAGATGTGAAAAAATGGGAAGGTTTTGGCCTCCTTGTTATAAGCACATTCCACAATGGATACGGAGCATTGTACACTGTTTTGAAGGTTGTTGTCTAACAAGACTGCTTTTTTGCCCTGAAAATTATGGAAATTCCGGCAATATATTGATAAAATTTGACACGGGTTTTTGTAAATCTAGGTTATAGATGTTAAATTTCAAGATTTTGGGTGCCCAAAAATTTTTGATGGCGTTGAATCCATTTCCACCATAAAAAATATGATTAAAAAACTACTACTGCAAAATTTCTTGAAATCTTTTTGCCCAAATTCCAACTACTTTTAATCAAATTCCAACTACTTTTAATCATCCAAAACAATTGTTCTACTAAATAAACAACTCTATTTAAAAAGAGCATAAGTATACAAAATTATATATCAAATTAAATAACACAAGGCATGTTTGTGGGGAAGCACATTTGAAAATCCCCGAGATTAGGCTCGAAATTGGTTGTTAATATTTTATTTTCTTGATGTCTCTATCCAACTTACCCAATAAAATGTTTCCCAATAAAATGACTTGTCGTGAGCGTGACCAACTGATCACGTGGGCACACATAGAGATGGCATGAACTTTAACCTGGCAAATATATATATATATAGGGATGAAACAAAATATTATATAAAAATGATGGAAAATGGAAAATGGTTGGGAGTTAAATTATTTCATGTTTTTCTTCTCAACTACCACCCTGTCTAATTATGATCTCACGGAGAAACACCACTCTAAAATATGTATTTTATTTTAAAATAAAAAGTTGTTTGAATAATTGAAAAATTAAATATTATATAATTTTAAATAAAGTTTTTCAGTAGAAATCATATAAGAGAAATTTTTAGCCAACACGTTTTGAATTAACAAATGTAGTATAAATGTGGTTTATAATCAGGATCACATGAAGAGACAGACCATAGTAAAGACTTAAATAAAGAACAATGTAGAAACATAATTTCAAATAATAACTATATTTAAATAATAATATTTAAAATATAATATTAATTTATTAATATATTAAAAACAAATATTATTAAAAAATAATTAAATGACTAATTTTTAAAAAATAATATTTAAATAATGATATTGGTATATTAATTTATTAAAAATATTAATAAATAACCATTATATTTTATTTTACTCATCCATCAAAATTTCGTTGAAATATTTTTTTAATAAATATTACTTATATTTTATTTTAAAACATATATAAATTATTTTCATAAGTTTTTTAACGAACTCCCGCAGAACAACAACGACGTATTAAAATTTAGATAAATCTTTGATGAGTAATCCTTCGCTGTAAGGAGGAATTTCTTACGTTAATATACTCATTTTTTTTATGTTAATATATTCATTTTATATGGATTAAATAAGGTGAAAATATTCGATTAAACTGTTGTATATATTGAGGTGACTTCTTTACATCTATGTTTATCGTCTTGTCGCCTGTTTTTGGAACTTTTATTTATAAATTCTTTAAATCGTTTTCTTTGAATATACTGAGTGCATATATTTATATTTATATTAAATTCTGCGTACATAAGATTCCTTATTCACGTTCTAAACAATAAAATGTTTGCATATTATTGTCATAGTCTTAATTATTTTTATAATCAGTAAACCAGATAAATAGTACCTCAGATTATTCATGTACGTTTGTTGGTTAGTGCTATACTTCTCTCGTATTGTGCAGATATATAGATTGTAGGCTGCAGGGTTTTTATTGAAACATATGGAATCTCTCACTTTAAGTTGTATTAATTGTTACATATTTATATTATTATTATTAATTAATAGTTTTAAATCAATTATAAGAGTGGCAAGCAGGGAGATTTTCTGAGATTTTGTTTTATCATAATAGAAGATTTTGTTTTATCATAATAGAAAATAATTTAGGTTCGGTGATTTGGTATTATTATAAAAAAGAGGTGAATGTTTTGAATGTATTTAAAGGTTGAATTAGCTTAACAAATAAATGATTTTTAAGTTTTTGGTTGAGTTTTATCGTTAAAGTACATTTGCTATTGAGAGGTCATAGTTTCAGTTTTTTTGACACTCTTAAGGTCATGCTCTAGTGACCCGTTTAGGTGGATCTTTCTAATACAAATATTTTGTGGACGTATCATTCATCGATCTTTGGGGTTTGTGAATCACATAGAAAAAATTCAATTGAGTTTAGATGGGGTGGTTGGGTAGAATAGTTGTTATCCTCCCACCCAAGTTCTAGTCTTATAAGTTGAAATGTTGACACTCTAGAATAGAGTAACTTTGTTGCGCTCTTAAGTGAGTCTATAATAAGGGTTGGCCTAGTACCAACAACCTCTCTCTTGCCTTTTTCTTGAGAGGGAGGTAGAATTTCTTCCCCAAGTAGTACCCAATGGCCAAAATTTTAATAGCCCTAAAGGTTAGCTCAAGTGATCGAGTCCCCATCATTAAAACACTTTTGTATTGAGAGGTATGTTCGAGAATGTAACTATTTTCAGTCTTCATAATTTGTATCATAATGTACTTTTTAAAAAAAGCTTCGCAGGACTACATCATCATGTCCAATATATCACCCTGATCAAGGCAAGTAATTGAACCAATGACTTCAGATCAAGGGGTGCCTTAACAGATCACCATCTATCCAAGACCCCATGGACACCATTATGTATTTTTATGAAAAAAAACAAAAGAAAGGAAAAATAAAATTATTATTACTTCTTACTAGATAAGCATGTTCTTCGTGCTTCTACGTTTTTGAATCATAGAGTCAAAGTCCCGTAGAAAATCTGTGATAGGTTAACCCGATAATGCAATATAAATCAAAGTAGAATAATATAACCTACTTCTACTATCAATTTGCGGAAGCTTAAAGGTCGAGTTGAACAATATAACCAGAAGAAGAAGAATCAATGGCACAATACACATGAAAATACTGTGGGGAAAGTCTCAGATAAAAACCCCACACTATTGTATTATCATATATGGTGGAAATACATAGGAATTATACAAAGCCTTAGCTCTCATAGCTAGCCAACTCTCAGTACAATCCTCACAGATGCTCACATGCAATCTTGGCTTCTCTCTAGCCTTCCTCTCTGCCCTCCAAGCTCCTATTTCCTTGCATTGTTCCTTGTGGATGATTAGCCTATTAGCAAGTGGAAAAACAAGCCTTCAAAACTGTGCAATCCTTAAGGATAAATCCTTGACTGCATGCATGAGTTTTCTCCATGAGAAAACACATGCAACTGATAGTACGCTGTCCTTGAACATTAATCTCCACTGGGTCTTTCTCAGAATAGACATGCATGAGTTTCTGATGAGGGAATCTTCAGTTAACTAGAGTAGCACTAGCTGAGTGCATTAATGCATCAACTGACTGTTAACTCACTATTAGTTCCTCAAATAGTTTGGAACTAATTTAACTGGACTTAACTCAGTAAAATGAGTTAACTAATTACAACTCAAATATAACTCAATCTTATCTCCTTAATTTAAGGGATAACTCTTGCATGACTTCAGAAAGACTTCTAACTTGAATGTCTCCATATAATTAATTATTTCCAAATAGCTGTTAAGACTAAATTCGATTTTAATTCACAATTTAATTCAAGGACAAATTAAATTGGAATATTCATGTTGCCATATTTCAAAAAGTCCTATTTTGGACCTATTGTAAAAGAAAAAGAAAATTTAAATGTACATTTTGGGAAATAAAACCCTTTAGATTCCAAGTCGGCCTACATGTCAAAACGACCTCTCCCCAATGGACATGTCTATTCACACCCCTCTAAATTGTATAAATAGAGGTTATATGGAGCTCATTTGGAGACACTGTTGGAGAGTTTTTGGTCTGTAATATTGTAGATCAGATAGAGAATATGAGGAAGGCCAAAGTCTGATTTATTCTTGGATCTAGGGCTTGTGAAAGGTACATCTCTTGTTGTTGTTCTCTTGCTGATGAATCTGCCTAAAGGAAGGAGAGCTTGACTTGGCATCTAGAGGTGGGAAATTTTATGGTCATGGCTCTTCGATATCTCATTTGATTTGATTCTATAAGAAGAGATTTTTCCAAGTTTTTCCCTGGCTTGGAGACTATATCTTGTGTTCTATTGTCTTTTGTGATGTTCATGTTTTATGGTAATTACTTGATGAAGAAAGAAAACATAATAATAAATGTTATCAGTCTCACAAGTAATTATCATGTAATGGAAATCTGATAATAAGAAGAAAACCTCATGATTTCCAACATGGTATAAGAGATTAGGTGACCTGAAATTGGAGATTTGGAGATCACATTTGATTAGCATTTGAATCGAAATCCTTGATAGGTCTCTCTCTACTAGAAGAAATTATGAGCATGCTTTGGGGTCCGTTTTCACTACAATAACTCGTTTTATGGCATGTGACTCCCCTTATTAGTAGAGCGAATTCATACAACTTGAGTGGGCCTAATGGTTAAGAGCATGTGTTTCCTCCAAAGAGGTCACAAGTTCAAAACCAGAGGGGGGTAGAGTATGTATGCCTTCGTAGACTTAGAAGTGAAATCGTTGCGTGGAGGTGGGTCCCTTGTCCCACAAATAATGTTGATCTAAAGATGATCTGAGGTTGTCATTGATGTCAACCCAAGCAGCATCAGGGGCTACCCTGATCTTTTAAGGGAATTTTGACTTGACAACTTACTCTATTTTTAGTGAAGGATCTTCTAGATGGATTCTACTCATCGAGATGTTTCCATTGATATATGGCACACCAAGTAATTCTTCACGGTTTGAGAGATATTCATGATTGAAGTTAGTAACCCCAGTTAGTGGGCTAAAACCCTATAGGGTTGTGGCATGGAACTCATAATTGGTTTTGGTAATTGAATAGTCAATAATTAATAATTTTTTAAGCTCCTAAAATCCCTCCAAAATTCTCTATAGAAGTCCCTCTCAACTCTATAAAAAGAAATCTCATATATCCTCCAAAAGGTGTGATCGTGACATTTTCGCTATAATTTCATTTCTGTGAAGTCTTAGATTTTGAAATTAAAACCCATTTGATTTGCAATCTTGGTGAACATTGTGACCAAAATTTAGATCTTGGTTTGCTACATTTTCGGAGATATGATATGTGGAATTTAGGGTTTTTACAGGCTCCCGAATTTCATCTCAAAGAAGTGACCATAGGAAAATGGTCATAACTCTCTCTCCGAGAAGAGGATTGGAATTTTGTAAAAAGTGGCCGATAGTGCATGGACTGTAGTTTTTTTTATATCAATGTGAGAGCCGAAGGAGGAAACAGTCACACGTGGCACGTCATACAAGTTAACTCTACTGAACTAGTCCATAATTAGGTCATTTGAGAGATTGGGCATAACTTCGCCTTGAAGAGTCCAAATCGGGTCAGACCTATGGCATTCGAAAGAAGACTCAGAGGGCTACTACAGTACCAAATATCACATATTTTGGATTTGAAATCACAGAGATACATCAGATTAAATATCGTGCTCCTAGAAGGCAAGAATAAATTAGATCAAGTGCTGTCAAGGGGTGCAAAGGACCAGACTTTCTAAGGAAGAAAAGAGCAATGTGTAGCAAAATGATGCAGCAGAGGTAAGAAATAGGTAAGTATCTTCTATATATGCATGTTCATCTCTTAATTACATTAGGTTCTTTGTATTATAATTTGTTGTTTTTATTTAGCACTGACATATGCTCTGTAGGATGAGGTAAGTTTTGCTATTATCATGTCATGGGTATTTCCTTGAAGACTTTTTGTAGGTATTATATATTCATCAAGAGAAGACTCAATGCATAATATAATGTTCTGAAGAGTGAGAAAGGGTAGCATGACAAGAACAGCAATCAAGGTGCATAACAACAACAAGAAGTTCACCACTTGAAGTCTTCAAGTGGGAAGCACTGCATACAGACATTGTAAAAGTATCATTGTACAGAGCCATTGTAAAAGCATCATTGTAAAAGTTGTACAAGTGTCTATTTGCCAAGTGTTGAAGAGGAAGTGTTGGGAGGTCTAGGATCATCATTAGGTGGTCATGTCATAGTTGGGGTTATGGTCTAGTGTGTCTTCTTCTTCTACATCATTCTATATCATTGTAAAGTGGACCATTTTCCTTGGTACGAGAGTCCATTCTTCTTTTATTATTTTATAGGATGGTAGGGTGGTGCTAGGCTGGTGCATGAAGTCACCAACAGGTTCAATCCTATGAAAACTTCAGGGTGGTAGGGTGGTGCTAGGGTGAGTTATAGATCATTGGGTGTTGGGGCATCCGTTCAGTTAACTATTGAAGAATCTCGAGCGTTGGAGTGTCCATCCAATAGGAGCTGGAGAAGAATGCTTTTCTAGAATTCTAGGAAGTTGATGCTTTCATTTCAGTTGGGGCTGAAGATTAAAGAATTTATTAGAAAAACATTTGGTGGTTTTTGACCCGGAGGGGGTGTTCCACCTAAAATATTTGTGCCTCTTGGGTTATTTTATATACTTTTATTACTGCATAAATGTTAATAATAATTGAAGACTAACTAATGCTTTGAAAATATTTAAAAGTGCTAATTTCTAAGGAATACCGATTCACCCCCGCTCTCAGTGTTTTCCAACAATACTGAGAGGGGAGGGTAGAGTATGTATGCCTTCGTAGACTTAGCAGTGAAATCATTTCATGGAGGTGGGTCCCTTGTCCCGCAAATAAGGGGGTCTCATACACCAATTTGGTGTATGACTTGGTTGTAACCTTAAAATTGGATAATAATAATAATAATACATAATCTGTATTATGGAAATAGCTTTTGTAACGAACATAGTTCGTATACTCAAATAATCTTCAGAATACTTCGAAGACAAAGACATCCATTATATATATATATATATATATATATATATATATATATATATAAGAATGTATTTGAATACAAATGAGATGATAACAAATGGGGGTGAAGACCTGCTTATATACCTAGGCAGATACCTCTTCACCAAAGGTCATGTCCTTAGGGACATACCTCTTCATTAACTAATTACTAGTTAATTAATCATTATTTATTATTTTTATTGTTTACATTATGTGTATTTTTTATATATATTTTATTCATAACATTGTCTTCCTCTTCAAAAATATTTTTCCTCAAAGCTTATTGATGAAAAGGCTTGATCTCCTTTTTTTTAGGTCTTCTCGTCGCGGAATTGTTATCATCGTTGATACAAGACAATGTGATCCTCTAATTGATAAACAAAATTGTTGAATTGAGGATGGATCTAACTATCCTAAGTTAATCTTCCATGGAATCTTTTGATTACTGGAAACTTGTGGTGAATTGTTATCACTGGAAAGAATTATGCACAATTCAGTGTTCTTGGGAACATAAGTTTGTTGTTTATGTTCTGAGTGATATAGATTCATAGATTGATTGAGGTGTTTATTCTTGTGATTCAGATGTAGATAATGACTTCTTCTTATTTGACTATCCTTTAACATGTGTGTGGTAATTTCCTAATTTACTTTAGGTACTGATGTAGTTGAGTGGGTTACAAAATCTTCACTTGGAGTTTTCATTGTCTTAATTGCAAAATTTGAATATTTTTTCACTTCAAATGATTGGTTAACTTCTTGAGTTGTGATGTTGACTGGATCGATATCCATTCCTCTTTCTTCCACTTGTACTGAATACTTCGACACTTATTTCCTAATAAGTTCTTCTAATTTATTTTTCAATGATTTCTTATCATTTTTAAGTTTCTTAATTTGAGTGAGTAGACTTTGATTATGGTTTCTAATACGTAAGAGTTCCTCATTTTCTAAGTCAACTTTATTTTGGTATTCAAGCTTCTCATACTTTAAACACTTGATTTGTTCTAATAACCGTTGATTAAGGTTCTTTAAAGATAATTTTTCCTCTTCTTTTTTTGATAGAATTTCGTTGAGTTTCTTTTCAAAATTTTCCTTTACTTGTTCTAACTGGTGTTTCTTAGCTTTACATTTTTTGACTTGTGTAAGTAGTTTCTGATTATGCCCCTTCAGACATGAATTTTCCTTGTTTTTGTTGGATATGAATTCTTGAATCTCTTTCTTCTTCTTTGATATTGTTTCTGGATTCTCTTGAAACATTAGTTTTGAAATATCCTTAATGTCTTTTGATGAAGGCATTATCAATTCTGATTTCATTAGCATGTCTTGGAATGTGACCATGTTCTTCTTGTAAGGGAACATCAAGAAATTGTTTTTTGTGTTTAACATAAGCATACCTAATTCCTTGAACCCAAGTCGACCAAGAAATATGTCAACCTCTTTGTCAAGCATAATTAAGACACGAAATTGAGATATGTACTCATAATGAGCAACTGCCACTTGTAAACCATTAATTTCATATATTTTTTTGCCAAAAATACATTTTTGTTCGCCTATAATTGGCTCTAGAACTAATAGTTGATTTTCTAAATTAATATTGATGCAATTATTCTCAGTGGTTGGATTAATAGTGATACTAATCTCTTTCCCTTGGATACACGCCTTTAATGTAAATAATCTAAATTGTACATTTGGAATACCTTTATAGGATAATATTCCTTAATTTCTAATTTAGAGTGCATTCTTTTCTTTTCAGGATGAGCGTAGGGTTTAGGGTAATCTAATTTCCTTTTTTTTTTTTAAAATAAACCTTCAAAATTTAATATTCCTCTGTATTAATGACTGAATCCTTTAAGATATAATAAAGCTCTTTTTTATTAAGCCTTTGAAAAATTTATAAATATTCTCTCTCTTTTTTAATATATCTACTTTAACCCTTGAAACTTTTATATATATATATATATATATAACTTGCTTTTTAATTATATTTCTCTAAATCTCTTTATGTTCTAAGTTCATCTCCTAACCTTTTAATTATATTATGCTATATAACTTTTAATATGTTTTATAACTTGTCCTCCACATATGAATGGTACCACCATTCATTTAACTTTTAGCAATTCTTCCTATTATTATATAGTATCAAACTATAGAAAATTATTGTAATAATAATTTTTCTCCCAGAAAATTTTGACGAGGCGTGACTCTTGTTATGGGTCACGTTCCACTCTGATGGTCGAATAAGGGTGGTGAATCCGTACAGAATGGAAACAGGAGCAATTTGTAGCAATTGGTATTGTACATTTGCAGTCAGACGTACAATTTGTAGCAATTTGTATCATACAGTTGTAGGTAGATGTACAATTTGTAGCAAATGGCACCATATAGTTGCAGCGGGGGAGGTTTTGTGTGGATCGATCAAGGAATAGGCACAATGGTGATGAAGTTTGTGTGTGGATTGTGAGAGTGACAACAATTGGTAGCTTTGGCAACTGTTGCCTCCTATGCGGCGGTAGTAATGGTGGTGTTTTATTACCATTCTAAAGAACAATGGTAATGGGTTGCAGTTGTTTCATGGAAACAAGTCGAGAAAGTGGTTGGGGCAGCAGTCGTTGCATGGAAGCTCCAAAGTAGTGTACGATAAGTTCTTTTTGTTTTTGTTTTTTGATTTTTTTGTAAATATATTCTATTTTTTAAATATTTTTAATTTTTTTCCTTAAATCACTATTTTTTATTCAATTTTCCTTTTCAATTCTCATATATATATATATATATATATATATATATATATATATATATATATTAATTTTTTCTCTCCTATTTTTTCTAATACATTCTCTTATTTTTTTACCCTTTTTTAATTCTCTTTTTTCTTTATATATATATATATATATATATATATATATATATATATATATTTTTTTTTTTTTTTTTTTCCCCTAATGGCCAAAGGCCTGATGGAAAAAATGGAGAATCTCCAATATTGTGTAGAAAAGTGCTTTGATTATAGCGACAACAAAATTAACGACGAGTTGATGGCCAAAGGCTAGATCAAACTGGATCTGTGCAAAGTTTGAGAGGCCAAAGGACTGAACAAATCCGATACCAATGTAACGAATAAAGTTCATATACTCAGAGGAATGATCTGATACCAATTTAACGAACAAATTTCGTATACTCATAGGGATGATCTTATACCAATGCAATGAACAAAGTTTGTATACTCAAATAATATTTAGAATACTTCGAAGGAAAAGACATCCATTGTAGGAAAAGTAATTATATATGTAAGAATGTTTGAATACAAGTGAGATGATTACAAATGGGGGTGAGGACCTTCTTATATACCTAGAAAGATACCTATTCACCAAGGTTCATGTCCTTAGGGACATACCTCTTCATTAACTAATTACTAGTTAATTAATCATTATTTGTTATTTGTTATTTTTTACATTATTTGTATTATTTTATATATATATTATTCATAACAAGGTCTCTATCTACTAGATGAAAGTCTGAGCATGTTTTTGGGTTTGTTTTCACTACAATAGCTCATTTTATGGCATGCAACTCCCCTTATTAGTAGAGAAAATTCATAAATATTCTACACTCTAAAAATAACTTCTAGAATCAGTTCGCTTCCATGGCAATTAAATGCTATACAAATTTGTTACCATATCATTTTTTCATCGAAATCAAAATTATAATGGCGATGGCAACGTAGCAACATCGTACTGTGTAATGGCTCAATGGACAACCACCACAACCCGTATTTATTTTAGTGGTTGCTTTGGTTCTCACATCAATGATGGCATCCCTTCATATCGATATGTTTGACATCAAGGGATTGATTCACATCAGAAAGGTGGCTCATAATATAAAGCATGCAATGTGGAAACCTTAATTATAAGATTTGATTATGCATTTCTACTCTAGGAGCTCGTACTCTGAGAAAAAATAACATTTTTGTTATTACAATGACTTGTTTTATGGTTTGTAGCTCATTTGGATCATATGTAGTTGCAAAATATTGATTGTTTCTTATAGATCTACGACCAACATGTCTGTAATGTTTGCAATTTTGGGTTTGTACTCATATAAGAGTATTACTAGTCACTAAAATATATAACTAAATGGCATTAAGGAGTCATTAATCCAGTGTCATTAATTCCATGAAAACGATTGATTTGTGTATACGCTCAAAGTCACAAATCAGCTCAATCTCAACGATCTCATCTATTTGGCATCATATTTATGATTGTTCCTATGCGACAATGGCTATAGTTTTGAGGGGCATCGATCTGTATGACATAATACAAGATCTCGTTGGCATCATTAATATATACCTTGATAGTAAGGTTATGGTTGACTGTGAGAAATTGTTGACAAAAAAAACAATGTCTTGATAATAATATACATCTAATAAATATGCACAACAATAGTGTAAATGTCGACGTAAAATAGTCTCGAAGTTCCTTGAAAAATTGATGATCATATACCAGATAATGTTAACGTTTAGAGTGATGACATTAAGAGCATCAATAATGTTGAGGATAATTAGAAGAGCATTATTTTTTGCTATGGTGATTTTTATATTGAGAATCTACCAAAGTCACAAGTGACTTTGACTCATAGGTTTCATGTGATTGGTTTTGACACTTGATCACTGCAAGTAAAAATGTTTGAGTCATCGTACTATGAAAAAGGGAAGGAACCCAACTTATGAACTTGGGAACCTCTTGAAGGGACAAGGATCTTGTAAATAAAAGGACGAAACACCTTTGTTGAAGAATGAGCGGCACTTAACAATTAAAGAAGAACTGAATTCTTGAAAAATAGTAAAGGATAGAGTGCTTTAATGTAGTTCGAAGACAAAGGTATATGGTGTTTGAGGTATGTACACTTTATTTTATGGTGTAAATTAAATAAAGGGTCTAAATAGTCGTTAGGGTTTTTACAAGCATAATTTGTATGATATAAATCTAATGTTTACAGATCTTATGTTTTTGGTATCTAGGGTTTGTAAACCCTAGATAGGATTTGGATTAGAAATCCCTATAAAAGGTGAAAAGCTCTAAACCTATTTTGGTAATTCCCTCTATAGAAACCTTATCCATTGAAATAAAAACATTTAGGGTTTACATATAATCTATGGAACATGGTAAAACCTAGCGAGGGTTGAATTGGATAAAGCCTAGGTTTTGACTTCAAAACCATAGGGATGATGTTTCCATTGAAAGTAAAAAACCTAATTAGGGTTATATTAATAAATATAGGGCTTGTAACTAAAACCCTAGGAGTTCACCCTCTAAGACACCATGGAAACCCTAAATTGAAAGAATTGATATCATGCTTTTGTCTTTGTATATTTTTGCTTGGTTGTACTTGTCAGTAATAATTGTAATTACATAATAAAGGAAGTAAGACAAGAATGATATCAAAGCAAAGAGGTTCTTGTGCTTGTTAATGACTTCTTGAAAATGATGAGCATGATGGAAAGAGGGAAATGTAAGGACCTTGATTTACATGATGATCTCATAGGAACACATTGATTATATAAAAATGAAGCATGATTAAAATCTAAATTATCAAGTTTCTTTGGGAAAAATCATCTAGCTCTCAAAATTTAAGAAGATTAGGACCACATTGCATATTGTTCATCTGAACATTTTCTAACATGATTTTAGAGGTAGTCATTTTACAAAGTTGGATCATCAAGATCCTATCAGAACCATTATTTAGAAGGTTCTTGAAAGAAGATTTATGACATTATTTGTATATATTCCATCTATAGTATGGAAACAATACTTTTGAAGGATGAAGGAATGCAAATGGTCAAGTTGTAGTCTCTTCACTCCTAGGAAATAACTCTATCTTCAACAGATATAAGAAACAAGCTCATTTAAGATGGGTGGCTAGATGGTTGTATGGAAGTAAATATTACATAAGATATGACATGACTCACTACAAAGGAATATTGCAAAAACATGTGAAAAAGCTAGAAGGAGAGCTCAATGATATTGATCAACATCAAGAATAATCTCTAGAATAAAAGAATGAAGTTAACAATACAACCCCAAGGAAGATATTGTAATTTGGTAATCAAGTTTGATCCATGGGCACTCTGATTAATATGAATGCATGAAGAAAAAATCATATGGAGATGGATCATGCGAAAAGATGTTGATCTCGAAGAACTCAAGTAAAATGATTCTTTGATGAGAAGGCCATCATAATAAGGTAGGTTTGAAGTTATTATTTTTGTTATTGGTTATCCAACAAACATATTGTTTTGCTATCTGGAATGATATTAGAGGAATACATGATGACAGTTGAGGCAAGTTCAACTATATAGATTGAATATATGGTTTTATAAATCATGTAGTCAAGAAGTTTGCATGATCATATTGGGATTGAAAGGTAATAGGGTGAAGAGATAACCTAAAGTTCAAGTTTGTACAATGAAGATCACTTTCGGAGGGAGCTATGATTGCCTTGAAGTTTGATAAGGCTCAATATAATTCCTTCACTAATGATAAATAAAGGAAATCGATATGCAAGGTCGATGGCCTGAACCCTGTCACTATATTGAAGGAAAAGATACCAAGGAAAGAAGGAACCATGTAGCTATGAAGAACTAGTAGTTGTTACTCTTATGGGAACGAACTAGAGAGCTTGTGGTTATGACTTCCCAATTGAAAGGAAGAAAGGATATCCTCTCTAGTTGAGAGGGAGTGCTGATAAACATCACATGTGCATTCTCTTCTCCATGTGTCATGCACTTGACCAAGAATAATAGTGGTAATTCTACGTGAAGGCCATGGATGGAGAATGGTAGAGGATTGAATGAAGCATCTATGGTTTCCGTAGAATAGAAAGTCCAAGAAAGGAAAGGTACTGAAACTCTTTTAGGATAAGATAGGTATCTAAGATAAGAGTGATTGAAGAGGACCAATATTCTTTGAGGATTCAAGATTGGAAATCTAAGACAAGGATAATCCTAAAATGACATACCTGGTGAACATTCATATGGGGTGTGTGCCTTAGAGGTAGTGTGATATCTCATTTAAAGCCTCCTAGCATAATTCTATCAAATGAAGTTGAGCTTGTCAAGTTAGGCCTCAATGAAAATGCTAGATATGATGTTGATGCTTATAGTTGGCTTATAAATCTGACTCTTCTTATGAGAATATTTTAGTTTGAGAATATCCTTGTACCAAGTGTACGATTATGAATACCTCTCTAGTTAAGATGGAGTGTTGGAGATGTAACTAGTTTTGGTCTTCATAATTTGTACCATTCTATATTTTTATGTAAAAAAGAAAAAGAAAGGAAAAATAAAATTATTATTATTATTATTTTCTAGATAAGCATGTTCTTCGTGCTTCTAGGTTTTTTAGTCAAAGAGTCAAAGTCCTATTTTGGACCTATTTTAAAAGAAATGAAAATAAATAATTTAAATGTAAATTTTGGGAAACAAGCCCCTCTAGATGCCAAGTTGGCCTACATGTCAAGTTTTCCTTGCCCCAATTGACATGTCTATTTGCACCCTTCCAAACTATATATATAGAGGATAGATGGAGCTCATTTGGAGACACACTTGGAGAGTTTTTGGTCTGAAATATCACAGATCAAATAGAGAAGATGAGGAACATTGAAGTCTGATTTCTTCTTTGAGCTAGGCTTATAGAAGGTACATCTCTTGTCAATGTTCTCTTACTAATGAATCTGTTGGGAGGAAGGATGACTTGAATTGACATCTAGAGGTGGAATTTTTGTGGTTATGGATCTTGGATATCTCATTTGGTTTGATTCTATAAGAAGAGAATTTTCCGGTTTTTCCCCTTGGAGGGGTTTTGCCTTGGATTGGATCCAATATCTTGTGTTCTATTGTATTATGTGATCTTCATGTTTTATGGTAATTTCTTGATGAAGAAATAAAACATAATAATAATTGTTAACAATCTCAAAATTAATTATCATGTAATTGAAATACGATAATAAGATGAAAATCCTCTCAATTTCCAACAAGGTCACGGGTTCAATTCTCTCAATTCTCTTGGGGTCAAGATCTGTGTTTGAGTTGATAGTAAGTAATATATTTGGGTGGATTTTCCTGGTACAATATTTTGTGGATGTAGCAATCACCAATCTCCAGGGTTCGTAAACCAAATAGAAAAAGAGAAAAAAAAAACAAACAAATGAACAATTGATTTCATAATTTCATGATGATTGGTGATTTTATGATTATCATGAGACTGCTACTATCCTAGAATCTTCATTCTAAATTTCAAATTTACATACTTTGTTATTGAACGCTCATGGTGGAAAATTTGTTTGATTCCTTAGCATTTTTATATATTAGAACCTCCACAAGGAGGTAGAATCTAAGTTAATGAAAGGACTTGTGTAGAGAAAGGAGATATTTGTATAGGGGAAGGGGCATTAGTTGTTCATTCATTTTCCCATCTCGAATGAGTGAAATTAAAGAAGTAGATAAGGTAAGCAATATGCATCACATCAAGCTCCTTCAAGGTAGAATACCAACCTTCCATGTTGCATTCACTTCTCCATTCATTTATACATGGGGAATTATTAATGATATGATGTTAGACAAGGCTTTTGCATGTTGGATAGATTGACGCTTTGTTGGTTTACCTTAGCTACTTCTTAAACATGCATCACATCATAGACCTCAAGGTGGAATAACCATCGATTATCACTTAGGCACATTCATTACTCCATTCACTTGCATAGGTGGGATTATGAGGGGTATAATGTCAGAGAGGATTCTTGCATGTGAAATAAATTGGTAGTTTATGGATTTAGCTTCGAAAATGAAGGGTCCAAAGGACACTAGACTTTCAAATGATTGGAAGATTGGCTCCTTAGACAAATCTACTTCTTAGGTGTTTCTCGCCATCAATTCCATGTTCCCGTAGGACATTGCCATTGTCAAAACCATTGTTTCCTCTTTTATGACCAAAAAGAATGGATGAAAACAATGTGAAAGATATGTTGTTGAAACATGTAGAAATTTGGCATACTTAACCTTGTAATGGACTATATGGAAAGAGGGACTTAAGCAGTTGTTGAAGGAACACAATAGTATTTGACACAGTGCGTCATAGATAATGATGAACATATTATAAGTCTATCCAAATGGGATGAGGAGTCCTAAGAATTTTTGGTAGTGATATAAGGGAAATAGGTTCATTTGACTTCAACCATTGCATGCATTTGATCTTGAGTGGAGTGCATAGTGGGACATTCGAACTTTCCCCACTACACTTATGGCTTCCCCTCAACTAAGCTAAATGGATAGTTATGTAGACTTTGTGTCTCTATGGTTCATGATGCTACTTATCTAGTACAACTAACTAGAAATATAACTACCCATTTGGTGCTTTCTTCTACCAGATCCATGCATTCTAAAGATCTATTTACACATATAAACCAAAATATGGATGTCCTATGTAGGGCTAGTAAATTTTTATTTACTTTATTAGATTTTTAATTATTTTGTGTTTGTATTTGGACACTTCACACAACTATAATGTGCTACCATACTCAAGTATTTTTAGATGAAATTTGTCATTATATTTATGGAATTTTGTAAATGAAAAGCCAAAGGTATGGTGTTTAGGTTGGACCTTCATTTGGTAAATTCCCTACTATATAATTAAATTGAAAATTTAAGTAAGATAAAATTGCATCCACTATTATGAAGTGATATTAATAGTTTTCAAACAATTTTAATTGTGATATTGGATAATTGTATCTAAATAATACAATTGTTGCAAATTAAAACCAATATAGATCCATCTTAACTATTGATCTAATAAATTTTGAGAGGGATCAAATTTCTTAAAATGTGAATCTCTTATAAATGACAAACCTGAAAAATAATGTGTATTTCAAAAGATTTGATCCCTAGTAGATTCATGGTTTAGTATATTTTTTTAAGTTTTGCATTTATAAGGGATTCACATTTTAAGAAATTTGATCCCTCTCAAAATTATATATATGCGTGTGTGTGTGTGTGTGTGCGCGCGCGCGTGGAGAAATGGAACCTTTGATTTGCAAATCTTATTCAACACTTGCCTTATGTAAACTATATATCTTAAAATTATAACTCTAACAATTCTTCGTTGGGTTTTAGACAAAATTGACCAAAACAGTGTACCTGAAACAAAGATCAAAATGTAGAATAAAAAAACAACTTGAAATGTTTTAACCATAAGATTTTTTTTTTTAATATTTTTTTTCATTTTTTAAACCATATATAACATACATACATAATTGACATTAATTTTTTTACTTAATATGAGAATTGAAACATATTATTTTAGGGCCACATTAATTATTTTTTCATTCTTAATATATTTTTAAGTAGATCTTAATATTACTTAATTTTGTATATATTAAAATATTTTATTTATGATGATGATGATGGTGGTGGTTAACGTCCACTGAGACCAAATTGGTCTATCGGACCTATAATTTTCTTAGTTTCTAATTGTCTGGCTCCTCGTCTTTCTTGGCGAGATTGGTGCTGTAGCTTTCTCAAATTGAATTTTATTATTATTATTTTGAAATGTGACTTATTAATTCTATATTAAGAAGTGAGTGAATTATATATCTCGTTTTGTTACTCTTATTTATGATTATTTTATTTTTCTCTAAAAATGACTTACTACACAGAGAGTTATTAAAATATTTTATTTATGTTAGAGAGTGAGAGTGAAATAATTTTACCACTTTTTTTAAAATCGAATTGTAATATCAATGTGTCTTTTGACATAATGATCTATCTATGTCACTTATGGAAATTGATGTATCAATGTCACGATGGAAATTAAACATGGGTGGGGAGGATTCCATTACTTCCTTCCAACCACCCAATCACCCAAGATAACCCCAATTGACATACAATAGTTTTATGATTTATTTGCAAATTCATTACTAGTTTAAAAAAGAATTAGGATATATCTGCAAAAAAAATATTATTAATATAACTAAAGACAAAAAAAAAAATTTAAAATTTACTTTTTAGATGTTGGAAAAGTTTGTACTATATGCACTATATTAATAAAATATTAGTGTTGCAGACTTTTCAAGAAACAATAAAAATAAACTTCACTATTTTCTTTATAGTGTGGATAAATACTAGTCAATTGGGTTTATCTTGGGTGGTTGAGAGGAACGATTGTTATATTCACCACCCAGGTTCAATTCCCACAAGTGACATGTTGAGCTCATATTGAGTATATTATTGTAATGGCTTCAAGCCTTGTTGTTTATTGACCTTGTGCCCTGAAGATTCTAGGGTTTACCCTAGGTACCATCCTCAATATGAGGGGAAGTATTGTAGGGTTTACCCTAGGTACCATACTCGATATGAGGGGAATTATTGTAGGGTTTTCCCTAGGTACCATCCTCGATATGAGGGAAGTATTGTAGGGTTTTCCCTAGGTACCATCCTCGATATGAGGGGAAGTATTGTAGGGGTTTTCCTCAAGATTTTTAAGATGAGAAAAAATAATAGATAAATACTTTACCCTAGGTACCATCCTTGATATGAGGGGAAGTACTTTAGGGGTTTTCCATAACCTTTTTAAGATGGGGAAAAATAATAGATAAATACTCAAATATTCTATTTTCATATTTTAATAAAGTAAATGGTACTAAATTATAAATTATTGTTTAATTAAGATACTATATAAAAATGTAAGTATGTTAGGTTTTTTGTAGTTGGAAATGATGCGTTTCCATCGAATTGAGCGTGCAAGATAGCTCAAGAGTGATAACCCAACCAACTTTCCATGGATGAAAATTATCGACATCATTCCCACTAATTTTATCACCACTTTTTCCATTAGGAAATAGATCAATAACCTATCGATAGTGTAAATGGAGCTCTTAGACTACATGTAATTAGCGTTTCCACTAGAAACTAGGGTTTAAATCTAGAGACTACGGGAAACTAAAATTTCTGTGAGTGTTGAGACTATAGGATATTGGAGGATTCTTTGTCCCATATTGGAACTACAAGTGCAGTTTTGAATGCATCAATGATCTAAAAGAACAAAGAAATCTCTAAGGCAATGATACTTAATGCTTGTAGTGGGATTTGGGTCATTCCAGTCATTTTTTTTAATGTAAAGTACTGAGTAGGACATATTCAATGATCTTTCATGGAGCCGATTGTAATGAAAAGTAGGAGCCTATATTATAGGTGAGGGAAATTTTGGATTCCTTTGTTGCTTGGTAGATGGTTGTGAATATATGATGCCCTATAAAGTTCCATGAGTTAGTTAAGTTATTATTGTGGTGTTTTGGGTGAAGGCATTATGTAAGCCCTAATGGAGGGGACAAATGTGAGAAAAAAATTTAAACAAGGTGATTTGGGTTGTAGAGAAAAGTTAATTTTTATTTTTATTTTTATATATATATATATTTGAGAAGAGTTATCACAACAATTACGGAGGGTAACTTTGATATATTATTTATCGTTGGATGAGTTGATGATGTTTGGATGCACCTAAGTCAACAAGTTAGTCCTATACCTCTCTCTATGAATATACTGAAAGGATCTTTATGGTTTTGATCATCTTCTCTCTCTGTGATCTCTCTATAGGTAATGAATCTTTTTGGTCTTGAGCATACTTACTCTTTATGATGAAATTAAAAATATTTATGTGGTGTCAAAACACAGAGACTCATTGGAAAGGAAGGAATGAGATCTCACAATTTAGAATGATTTGCGGAGGAGCTCATGGATGATAATTTGATGAGGGGGGATCTTATGCATAGGATCAAAAGTAGGTCATGAGTAAGATTTTGTAGAATATTTATGAATATTGATACCTATGAGAATATCTAAAGGTATCATTGAATAATGGAATATGAAATTCAACTCGTGAACTACTCAAAGGACTCACTCTCTAAGGACCATTGCTTTTTCTCACCTTCCTTGTTTGGAGACTTGGAGACTAAGTCCTCTATAATCATGAAGGGTTCTTCAAATAAACCTTTGTTAAATACTACCTTAAGGAAGTGGTCCGGGCATGGAGGTGGTGCACTATTCTCCAATCATTTATTGGAGTCCATTCCCATTACTTTTGAAGAGGATAGGATAATTACTATCCTAACAAGCTCCTTTTACCTTCCATGATGACATTGGAGGGTGGACCCCATGTAAATGATTTAAATATTGATTTCTTTCCACATGGGTAAATTACTATTTTGATTATATGGTTTGTGAGGGAGAAACTAGAAATTACAGAGTTGTAAAGTTGTCAACTTGAGGTCAATAATACCAGCCTTAATAGGAAAAAAATAACAGTAATCAGATCGAGAGTAGGGGAAGTCTCCCTAGTGATTAGTGAGGATATTAGGGTAAGCTAGATAATAGATCTAAATAGACAAATAATGGTTGGTAATTTTGTCTTTGTCATATATATATGTCTTCATTAATTTCTTGGACACAACAAGAATCAAAACTACTTATTGGCTATGTTCTTATTATCCATTTATTTGTCTATGGTAATCTTGGATTTATTTCTAGGAATAAGGATTACACCCTCCAAATTCTTAAAGGTTGTTGGTTTATAGATAAGGCTATTGTATATGTTAAACCATGTAACCCATTGTATGAACCATGAGAATAATTTGAATATAGTATCCCAATATGGGTCGAATTATCCAATTTACCTATGAAATATTGTTATATCTTTAGATTGAAGGTGATTCAAGATGCTCTTGGAAATTTTATCACTATAGATGACAACTATAAATCTAATTCTTCATGTTTGGTGGCTCATATTCTAGTTGAGATTTATATTTAATTAGGATTTGTTTGAATCCATAGAACTTGTGGTGGGTTATTAAGCTTATATTTGATTTTGGGATTACTTAAACATCCCTTTCCTATGTATGCACTTCCATAGTTATGGAAATTTGTGTAAGACAGTGGGAAGAATTTTCAAAATAAAGTATAGAAATATAAGGAAGTAAAAGTGTTGTCAGTTGATAGAACAACCCTTAATTTGTATTTTCCTATATAGAATCCCAATGAACATGGTTTCTTGGAGGTGAATTCGAGGTCTAGGTAAATAAATATAAACATTTCATAAGGGGTTTCCTATGCTTTAAAGGATCTAGTAGTGGGAGATATATCCATCTCTTAACTGTTGGTTCCTAATAGTTGGAGGTTTAAAATGATACGAAAATAGTCATCTATGGAGATTTGGACCTTATTGTTATGTAATGAAACAAATTGAACACTATTTTGGAACAAATGCTTAATTATTGACACTCACTTGGGTAAGAAATCTAACTCATTGTCCCACTTTCCTATCTTGGACTCTAAAATTCCTACTAGATTTGTTTCTAGCCAATGCTCTACATGTTTTGATCACCCATTATGTATAAGTCTTTGGATTTCAAATTCTATTCCTTAATTATTTGTAGGAGGTGAAGGGTCCTTCTCTTTTCATCTGCTTAATGATTCTTCCCTTCCTTTAAATGAAATTATGTTCTTTCTCATGTGACTAATTTTTTTTTTCCCATTACTTCACATGGGGTAGGGGGTGCGGAGCAAGGTGGTGTCACTACCATATAAGGCCTAGATCAAAATCTCAGGATATAGTGTTCTCTAGAGGATTGGGATATGAACAAATCAAGGATTGAGACACTTTAAAAGTAAGCCACAAATTGACACTCAATCATGCTCACAAGAAAGCAGCTAGGGAGGTTCACTAGGACAACAAAGATGCATTTTAGGGGTTATTAGATAAATAAATACTCTAATGTGTTTCATTCATGAAGATAATATCTATTAATATGTGAGGCCTAAGGGAGTAGACTAAAAAAATGTCCCTCAAGTGGTTGGTGGATTTGAACAATCCTAATGTTATTACGATTCAAGAAACTATCGGGAAGAGGAATTATTTGGTCCTTAAGCTAAAGAAGATGTTTGGTGCTGAGATTTCTATGGTTTGGATTCAAATGGATTCTTTGGTTGTAGAATTATTGGGTTTAATAAAATTTTTACATTAGCCAATATTTTTGTTGTATGCTCAGGTCATTGTATAATTGTACACAACAAGAGTTTGGGACACTCTTTGACATTGTTCAATGTGTATGAACCTTATTAGGTTTGGGAAATGGTTTTAGGACAATTTAATTTCATTAAATTATTTGTATATGGATAATATTATTATTATGGAGGATCTAAATCCAAATTTGAACATGGATGGAATTTGGGGTACCAATGCCTAGGAACATAGACCAACTCATTATTTTGTTGAAAATTTTGAACTGGAAAGTTGGGTAGACATAGAGCCCATCCAACTTCAATCAACATGGAGCAATAATAGATTTCCAGGAGGGGTATCTAAAAGGTTATATTGTTTTTTTTCATGTAATTCCCTTCTACGGAAGGTGGAAAGATACAAAAATTTGGCTGGAAAGGTCAAATGTTCTGATCATACTCATACTATACTTGAACTAGATATGTAGAAAATACTAGAGCCCATTTTAAATATAACCCTAGTTGGTATTAAGAGGAGGATTTCTAGAGATTAGTCAAGGATAGTTGGAATAATTTTGAGTAGGGTATAAAAGAAGTTCCTAGTGTTCAAGTTTATTCTACATTAAAGTTGGTAAAATAAAAAGTAGCCTAATGAGTAGGTGAGGCATAAAAAGAGGGATGTCTTGCTTAAGGATGTCGTGAAAGAACTGGAGCTTCTTTACTCTAGATAATTCACTTGAAACTTTAGACAATATCTATGGGAAAGGAATACTTCATTAGCGTAGAAAAAGAATAAGCTTTTTTTAGATAAATAAAAATAATGGAGAATTAAGAGCCAAGCCTTTTAGATTAAGGTTGGGGACTAGAATACCTAGTACATTCAAAATTTTGTTAGGAATAAGAGAAGAAACAACACTATTTGGGAATTAACAAATAAGGATGGCAACAAAGTTAAGGGGTTCCTTGATTTTCCAAATTTTGGGGTTGATCACTTCAAGGAGATACTTAAACAACCTAAAAAAGTGAACGTAAGGGAGATACTTAAAGTTGTGTCATATTTTCCTAGATTTTTTAATGAAGAAGAGAAAAACATCATATATACATCACTAACTAAGAAGAAACTAATGTATGTAATTAACATTTTTTTAGAAGGATAAGAGCCCTAGACAAGATGGGTGGAGGATATAATTTTTTGTAGACTTATTCAATGTTATTGGAGATGATTTAATAAGATTTATTGACGAGATTAAGAATATTAGGAAGATTCCAAGCAGTTATAATTCTATCTTCTTAGTCCTAATTCCGAAGGTAAATTTCCCAGATAGATTTTATGATTAAATAGTTAATATTTATAATTTGGAAGAAGCATGTTGTGTTGAACTCACTCTCTCTAGTATAGTCATCACTCTTCTTCTTTATGCTAAATATATTATTCCTTTTTTAAGGACTCCTTACAAGCTTGACAAGCAACTAAGAATCCTCCAATATTTGTATCCCATTGTGTGTATGATTGTTAATACTAACAAAATAAATGTCATGGAAATTAAATCAAGAAAGATCACATATGGTACTTTCATATATTACAACAACAACTTGGAGGATGTTCATTCATAAGAATATCTTGGAATCAATATCCATCACTTGGATCAATGGGAATTATAGTATTGGGAAAATAATAAATATAGTATTGAAAGCTTATTATGGATTGGAAAAAAAATATAAGTCAACATATCTTTGTAAATAGGATAAAAAAGCTCCTCTTTGATACTCTTGTTACCCCTTTTATTTTATATGGATGTGAGTTTTAGGGATGCAGTATCTCTAAAGATTCATGGAGAAGGTTAGAGTAAATCCAAAAGTAGTTTATAACCTCTAATATCAATATTAAAGGAAATACACCCTATCTTATCCTCCTCATAGAAGCAATCCTCCCCCCCGTTGAAAACATGAATATGGCTAGGTATCTCATGTGTAATAATAGGTTAAAAAATATGGAAGAAAAGATAATTCCTAAAATTTCCTCTAACTACTGGGCAAATCAATTTTCCCTTTAATTCAGAACATCCAATCTGACTCACACATAAACTTTCAATTCGGGTAGGCTTTTTATTTCAAGGTTATTGTGCAAAATAAATGCAAGAACAAATGGAAAATAATGCTAATAAAATATCAAAACCAATCATTGTAAATGTCACTCTTAGGACTCCAAACATACATGTTTTCAAAATCCAAACCTCAAAATCCAAACCTTGCTCATAATTCATAAAGAAAAGACACATGTTGCAGAATAAATCACACTTTGTCACACTATCACTTATATTCAAAAGAAATAACACTCTTGTAAACCATTTAACACTCAAAAAACTGTTATAACACTCATTCAATCAATTAAAAAAATAAAGAACTGTAATAGTAATAAAAAAACCATCACACCTAATGAAGGGACTTGTCCAAGACCTATGATGTTACACAATGATAGATGCTACAATCCTACAACTACTTAAAGCATGAACAAGATCTGTAATGGTAACAATAAATCACACATAACTTGAAACTGAGAGGAAATAAATGTACTTCTACAATTCCTCTTTAACAAGTGATCCGTGCTAAGAAGGAGGTAGGAGCTGGTGAATTACAAAACACGCAAGCTAATAAGGAAAGAGATATGGATCCATGAATGGTAAAGAGTTGCATTAATGAAATTTGTAGTACAATATTACAATATTGGTGCTTGTCCCTTCTCCGATATTAATTTATGCACGCCTCATGCGCAGAGAGTACACTCTTTTACAATTTTATATTACATTCCTATTTTCAAAAGGTAGCATCATCATGTGAATCTCTCAATTCTCATGTGATCCAAATCGATATTATACAAAAATTGTCATATAAAAAATTTCCTTAATTGAAATAGAGTTGTAACAAATTTCTAAATTACAATGTTTCATCATTTGAAAATCCTAAATGTTTCAACCAAGTCAGCTATGTTGTCCATAAATGTCTCCTTTCAATCATCAAACTAGCTCTAATAGTGTGTCTATCCATGTTGGTATTTTTTGTCATCAGAGAGGAACATAATATCTAGAATAAAATTGGTGTTGTAACAATAGCATCAACACAATATTCATTCCATCTTTAGTGAGGCAGAACTAGGAAGATATCGTCCTATAACAACATCTCAACAAGCCATACCACCTGAAACAATCCTTTTTCAATTCATTAATAAAATAGTCTAAAGTAGTTAGAATTTATGTCAAATTATAAGCAAAACTAAATAATAAGGATGAAATCCAAAAGGGAACATACTTTTGTCAATAATGGCTAACAAAGTGACAAGGCATGGATTTTAAATTCTAAATGGTAGGAAAAGGTATGGAAAATAGGTACAAAGGAATTCCAATTCCGCATCCCAACATCTCCCCCTAACTTAAGCATCTACATGTCCTCATGCAAACCTGTGTAACTATTTTATGATATGATATGAATGGAAATTAAAAAAAAACATTTGCCCATGTTGTATCCTCAGCGGGTTCTGTGTATCCTCGAGAGATAAACAATTCCACTTCCCACAATCCATCATCTAACTGATACAGGTGTTGATACTTGTAGACATGAAGCCAAATGAGTGGAAACTTGAACCTGAGTCCATACCAACTAGGCCCACATTTCCTTATACACTCCACATACTGAGGTACCTTAGAAAGTGCATGTACAAAATTTTGGAAACAATAGGGATCATCATTCCATAATTCTTCTCTATAGGCTTACCATCTAAGCTTACTTACTTCCAATGCACCTTGTTTTAGCACCATGATACTCTTGGAACAATGCTCCAGGACCTTGTTTTTGGATTCCATAAACAAATTTTTAGTTGTTGGATATTACCACATCTTATTATATGCCACATTACTTGTTTGAGTGGGCCTTGGTTCATCTCTAATAAGAAATGTCATACCTTCCTCATTTGTTGTTATAGTACTACATGTGACCTTCCAACTAACTCGATTCTGCATAAATGACATGAATTTCCTCCATTGAACATCTCCAACATAGGGTGTAATATTAAAAGTCCTAATTCCAAAAAAAACATGATCATGCAAATAAAGCTCACATAATAAATATTTCTCTGAAAAATTGGCCATCTGGAAATTTTCTAGGAAAAATTGAACTTCTGCTATTACATATGGTTGTTGTTCTTTTATTGTTGTTAACTGGAAGAGGAATTTTTATTTATTTAGATACATAGGGTAGGAAAGAGAAGGGGTTCTATAACACAACACCTTCTCTACAAGGTCATGCATCCGCTCCTTCTCTTCCTGTAGCAACTTCACTTTTTCCTACAATTTTATATCCACAATATTGCTTGCTTCCTTTCTTCCTTAATATTTTCCAAATCTCGAACTAGCAAATTTTTAGCCCAAGTTATTTTAAGTTGTCAACATTCTTATTATGTTTACTTATAGGAATAACCTCACTCTTCAATGAGATTACCAACCTCTTCCATTTATGTAACTCCTTAAGCAAAAGAAAAATGATTTCAACGACTCTTCATGTTTTGATTGAGTTGTACACATTGTTGTTACAATAGTAAATTCAACAACTTTCTCCAATCCCTCTTCATTTTCTTTCATCTCCTACCGCACTATCTTTACTGTTGGTTCTTGTGTGTCGACAATGTTGTTGATAGGCTCTTTTGGATTAGCAGTTTCATTTATTTTAGTCTGGTCTACTTCAGCTATTGGTTCTTGTGGAGCAACAATGTCGTCAACAAGTTTTTATGGAACGAAAAATTGATCTTCCCCATCCCATTCTTCTTCAACTACTAGTTTTTATGTAAGAGAAACATCATTAGTAGGTTCATGTGGATTAGTGTAACTCCACATCCTATTCTTCCACTTGTATTCCAACTAGGACAGTTGTTAGCCCCCCACAACTTGTCTCCTTAAGAATTTTTTTACAACCCAAGCATAGTTTTTAAATTGTATTAGTAGGTGACACCATTCCTACCACATTTACTAGGGTTTCCAACCCTGTTTGTTTCTTAAATCAAAATTTCTCTTTGAGCGTGACAAGTTGTTTCTTCAAATTTTCATTCACTTCTTTTAATTCAATATTTTTTTTAGTGAGACGGTCAATTTCAGTCTTATCCGGTTAAGGAATGCTTTACTGCTCCTGCATGGGTTCTTCTTTCTTTACATCACTCAATTATTCCTCTAGTCCTTTGATTTTTTTGTTGCAACATGAAATTCAAGTGTTGAGGAAATTGATGGTGTAAATTTCACCCTTACTCTCTTATTAGGGTTTTTACCCCTCCAATTCCTTTTTGAATGACCTATTCTTTATTTTCATTTGTAGTGGTGCTTCTTTCTCAAGTGCTACTTCCTTAAGTTCCTCTTCATCAATAGGGCATCCATGCCCAACACTTTCAGACTGACCACTAGATACATCCACCAGTTCTTCAGTATAAGCCCTTTCCCCCCTAGTAGGTGTATTAGCAACAATCTTTACAAATGCCTACTTTGGAGACTTCACCAGAGAGGCCTAGGAGGTGTAATTTCTCTTTCTTTTGGCTATTTTTCAACACTTTCCTCCTCTTCCTCAGCTTCTCTCCTTTCCTCTTCAGGGGATGGTAGATGTAGTTCTGCTAATAATCTGGCCCATGTGCTCCCTGGCTATTGCAACGAGTCAATTATAATCAACTTAATTAGCCCATGGTTAGTTATGCAGGTTTCAGGATATGGTTAGTTATGTAAGTTTCAAGATACTTTTCCATGCATATAGATTTTGCCATATGCTATAATGACTTTAACAAATAATAAGGCATATTGATTATCCACCCATTACACAAATGTTCTACCAATTGAAAGTGGTAATGAAACACAATCCCAAAAATCCCTTCATAAGTTATAAATTTACAAATAAAATAATCCACCTCATCCCAAGAATGAGGAAGGGAGGTTCTGTCAACCCATCTTCCTTTAAACCTTATTTCCTCACCTTCCTACAAAAATGTGGTTTTAGTCATTGGGACTACTATTTTCTGGTAGAACCAATGGATTCTCAGACTTGTAACCCTAGAAACTACTTCCTTTATAACAACAACCCTAATTCCTCTAACCATTAAGCCTTGTTCGTTCAATGTCTATACAAATTTTAGGGAAATATTCTCATTAAATCCCTGCAACTTCTTGAAATAGGCCAACTGTTATAGACATTTTTGGGCACTGCAACCCCAAGCATGAAATGTACATAAACCAAGGGCTCCTAAGTCCCTAAATGTGTTGTTCTAACTGTTATAGACAATTTTGTGCCTTACAGCAACAGGCATGAATTGTCAATAATCCAAGGGATCCAAAGTTCCCTAAACATGATGTTCCTACCCCTAGAGGAACAAGGTCAGCAAACCAACAGCTCTTAGATCAGTTCTCCACCTGAAAACACTCAAAAACAAGCAATCCTGAAATCAAAGCAGGTGCTCCACTAGGCTTCTGCACTGAAACTCAGATCCTCCATGGTGTACCTGCGTTGCAAAGCAAGTGGAACAAAGGCCACCTGCGCTGAGCGAGATGGGACAAGTGGCACACTGAGTCATTGCTCCAAAAATTACACTTGGATCAGGGATTTCGCCTTGTGATGAGTCAGAGGCTCTGTTTCTCCAAGTGGAAGCAAGGTTCTCCAAGTGGACTCAAGAACTGAAGATCAACTAAAGATTAACTGAAGAGAGAGAGGACACAAGGCAGCTACACATCAGTTGCAAGCTGACTCATCCTTTCTCAATTCATCTATATATTGAGCTCTCTCCTATGAGCTCAGGAGGCTGGAATTTTGTGCAAAGTAATGCTATGCTGTTGGTTTCACTATAGAGCTATTGGGTGATTGCTTGAGGGAGGTGAAGAGGAGAAATTCTTTCTGCTGGGAGGTGTTGCTGGATTAGGACCTTCAATGGTTGTAACACTCTCAGAACCTTTACTTCTTCATTAATAAAAGCTATTGAGGTTCTTCTATATGCATTTGTTCCAATGATGTTTTGTGATAATTGTATATTTGGTTTATGCTAATCCGTGAATCAGCTATGATTGCATGCCTCTTGTAGTCTCATTCTTTGTCATTTTGCAGGATCTCATTGTAGCTGGGCCGGCAAAAGAGCAAAGAGCTGGGAGCAAGCAGCCATAGAGAAGAGTTTGGATTCGACATTAAGCGCAAGGCAACGGTTAGTGCATTTATCCACTCTCTTTTGCTTTCATAAAGAAGTAAACCTTAGGTAGTTTTCTTTACAGTTGTTGCTGAGGTACTATCACCCTTAGAGTGGGATAGGGTCATCCGAGTCGGATACTTTTCCCTACAACAAACTGGCGACTCCGCTGGGGAACGTATCTGTTTGATTGTTTGTAGTATTTTGCTATTCATTTCCTGAACAAAAGAGTACCAAATCGAAAAGCTTTTGACTATATCAAAAGCGAAGTAGAGGGCAGCTACTCTAGCTCATTTCTGAGCATGTTCATGATTTGAAGAGCTGATCTACAAGGATCCTTGTAAGCTCTTAGTGATAGCTTTTCATCTTCCTTGTCATCCCTTAGTGTGTGCTTGACTGATAGCTTCTGATTTGAGCAAAAACCGTGAATTTTTGAGAAAATTGTGACCCGGAAACTGAGAAAACGTAAGTCTCGTTTTCCAAAGCAGGCTGTACACAGGCTACCTACTTTGCAACGCAGGTAGCCCCTTCGGGACCTACGCTGAATGTCAAACAGGCAGTGTACTACCTGCTTTGATCCAGTTTTTCCTAGTGCAGTTGGGGTTTCCTCCCTTTTTCTTGCCTGTTTTCACTACAGTTTTTGCAGCAAGTTGTCTTTCTTGTACCTATTCTGAAACCAACCTTACTTGCCATCATTTCGCCTCTGTTATATAACGAAATTGTACTTGTTCTTTTGTATTTCTTACATCATTTACAATTTCCCATAACGAAAGTGAACTAGTCTTGCTTTGGCCTCTTAGATCTGAACCTGTATTAGGCATTTTGCTGGTCTAAAGAGTTAGCTTGTTTGCTGTCCATAGCTGATTAGTCTTTTTACTTTCGTCATTATGGTTTGATTTCATGTATTTCCAGTGATTAAACAAGTAAATCTTAAGGTGTCTTTTGATTTTGGACAAGCTTGTTTGTTTTCGCTTTAAATCGAAATCAAAGTTAAATAACAACTTTCTTTTTGTAATACATCAACATTAAGAAAGGGAAAAGAAAATACATGCATTGTGCATTTTGCATTTGAAAAGTTTGCATGATGATTTAGGAGAAAGTGCATTAGTTTGTGCTGTATGAACTGTGTGAAAAGATATGCCTTTCTTCTCCCTCAGTAGTTAAGATTTTCATCAGTCAAAAAAATTTGAAAAAGCTTGCTTCTCATCTTAGACTGCATTTAGGAATTTGTATCAAACATCTCGTGGTGATCCTTAAAGGCAAACTGCTAAACAAGATCAACATTAAAATAAATTCAATTTACATAACAACGCTTTGTAACATAACGCAAACACATAGAGGTCTAAGTAGAGACGTGTTCCGGCGTCGTTAAACATAGTGACTGTCGATCTCTACGAAGGTGGGTGATTCCTCCTGAGAGTCGGTGGCACTAATACGGACTTGTGCTCCCACGTACCGTTGCGTATATATTGGGAGACCCCTATAGGAACAAAGCCTTTATCCATAGGAAGCCATGTCGGCCGCCCTACTGATCGCGACGCAGTGAACACAGCATTCACGAAGATCGACCACCCGTACCGTAAAACGTATTCTGTGGTTTCGCGAAAAGTTTGGCACACCCTCTGCCTAGAACTCCAGAGAAGTTTCTTTTGGCCTTTTTCAAACTCTATAACTGAAAAAGTCCATCCGAGCATTTGTCACTTCGGGCTCGTTAAAACATCGAAGGAGACTAGAGTCATCTTTAGCTTTTTCTCGACTCTTAAAACATGAAAAAGCAAAGTTGTGTCTAAAGCGTCGTTAATAAAATTCATTTTAAACGGAACATAATCACCTCCTATTCCTGCGTTGATCTTCGAAGTTAGTCTTTTGGCATCGTAAGTTCTTGTAGAATCGCTAAAATCTTTTGGATAGACTCAAAATGTCTGAACAACCGTCAACATCTAGGACTGTGTCGTCCGACACAGCAACAGCAGAGCCTCCTGCTGCTACTCCAACGATGTTCGCTGGTATACCATCTGTCCCGGCAAATTGTCAACAACAAGCCAGAGTCCCATCAGGGACGACAATATGGTTAGTTCCTATTTCTTCATCCGGATTATCATCTGGTACTTCTTATGTTGAAACTCAACAAATTGATCCAGTGTGTCTTCAAAGGCCATTTTACCCTTTTAGTACTGGATTTCCACCATGTGGAGGGCAGTATGCTCTTTCATTGTTCCCTCCTAGAGAACAACCATATAAGAGTTTACAACAAGGATCAGGTCAAACTGGAATTACATCCAACGGTCGGGTACCAATGCTGCCTCAACAATCAGGAGTTGCATATTCAATGCAACCAGTACACCCTGTGTCGAATATTCCCACCACACCTGCTATGGCGAATGCGTCGCAAGTACAAACGCTACCTGTTGTAATACAAAAACCTCTTGTCTCAGCGGCTCAATCACAATCTCAGGGTAGTGCCTCCTTATCTGGAGCGACTCAGGCTCAAACAAGTACTGTGACTCCTCATCTTGGTCAACCATCCAGTATTGGTCAACAGCAAATGGTCCAACAACCAGAGCTGGTTCAATCTCAACGACCGCCATTCCAGCAATCATATCAAGGACTTGAGCAACAAGTCTTTGTGAGTAATGGGCAACCATGCTATAATGGTTATGCCCATCAACTTTGTCAAAGTTGTCAGCATTATGCTGGTCTGCAAAGACCCATTGCTCAGGCGATACCATCTTATCCTGGATATGTTTCGCCTAACCTGAACCAACAGTTGCCCTTTATAGCAACTCTAGAATTACCAGATCTAAACCGGCTGACTAATGATCCAATTGCTTATGCCTCTTGGTGGCCAGCGATTCCGCATAAACTTCCATCAGACATTCCTAAATTCAATGGAAATCCAGGTGAAGATCCGTCGAATCATGTGATGACATTCCACCTATGGTGTTCATCAAACACCCTGAATGATGATTCGATAAGACTTCGCCTCTTCCAGAGGACATTGACAGGTCCAGCGGCTAAATGGTACATTGAATTGCCAAGAGCCTCTTTCGACAATTTCAGCTCCTTAGCCACGACTTTCTTAACCCATTTTCAATTACCGATAAGGTATGAAACAGGAACAGAACTCCTTACCAACTTCAAACAGACAACGGCCACTCACATATCTGATCATATACATGAGTGGCGACGTCGTCGTAGGATGGTGAAAACTTACGTTCCCGATCAGCTGTTAGCTGAATGGTTTATAAAGTCGTTACTTCCGGCTATAACGGAAGATGTGGCCAAGGGAGGAGTCGTAACAGAGGAGCAAGTCATTGCTCGTGCTCAATACTTAGACTTAGTATATACTCAGTCGGGCATGCTCTACGACAAAATACCTGACGCCCCTAGACCTGAATTTTCAATTCCTCCCCCTCCTGAATCGAATACTAACTCTCACGCCAGTAATGGCGTGACTGGCAAACGCAAAATTTCTAGTCAAAATGCAAATGAGGGACTTCTTGCCTCAGAAGTAAATGCCATGTCGACCGACAAGGGCAAACAACTGAAGCAACCAGGGGGCAAGAAGATAAAGAAAAGGAAAGGGAGACCCCCGACAAGGTGTCATATATGCGATGAGGATCATTGGACGAAAGATTGTCCACATATACCTGAAGTTAAGAAACTCTTCAAGAGTTCAAAAACCCCAGCAGTATTGACTGATCCGTTCCCTAATCCAAGCCAAAATCTGGTTGCCAATCAAAATGCTTCCCGATCCCAAGTGCTTATGTTGTCCACCTCAAAGCAGCAGAATAATGCTTTGACAAGGAATAAAGGTTACCGGAATCCACAGCGGTCGAATAACAAGGCTGATAAACAAACTAGCAGTTCGACAACAACTTTGAACAAAGTTGTGCCACCCATCGTTTCTAAACCAATGATAAAGTCACCAAAGGGAGTAGTACAGAAGTCTACATTTAATCCTCGTGAAAAAATAACACAGGATTATAATATAATAGAGGACCTGACCCAATCGTCGTCCGCTATGTCGACACTTGAGGTAGCACAAAATTGCACCTCCCAAGAGCAAGCTTTATTATCAGCTATAGGTGGGATTGGCCCAATGGATTCCAATCTTGTGGCCTTTGATCATAAAGGATATGACCCTAAGTTACCAGCTCAACAAGCTTTCCTTATTAAAGTGAAAGCCCTCAACAAAACTGTTCATCGAACAATTATTGATGAGGGGGCATCTACATGTCTTATGTCGATGAGTTGCTGGAAAAATTTAGGCTCACCGCCCTTGTCGAAATCGTCAACGACGTTAAAAGCATTTGATGGACGATCATACACTCCATACGGGATTTTAAGTAATTTGCAAGTTGAACTGGGGGGAAAAACAATAGAAGTTGATGTGGAAGTAATCGACGGAAACCTCGATTACAACATCCTACTGGGAAGGCCTTGGATATATGCCATGGCTGCAGTTGTGTCGACCTACTACAGGAGAATTGTATTTCCTTTTCAAGGAAAAATTACAATCGCCGACCAACAAACATTTCTCCCCAACAGTTCTCAAGTTACGGGAAGCAGCACAATGATCCATGAGAGTAATCAATCACTCCAAAATATCGGAGTAGGTCTCCTAAAAGACCCTGCCTTAATGGGTACTTTTGCCCTACCGCGGCAAGTAATCTGGCGGAAGTAGCCACAGTGGAAACCTACAATATGAAATCTTCTATATCCAACGGATTCAGAAGATTCCTAAATATTTTGTCAGCATGGATCGTCGCCCTAATGGAAATACTGTAAATACAGTCGGCCCCGAGGACGGTTCTTATCTCGTGTCAACCTCGTTAAAAAATGAAACAAGGAGTCATGAGGATAGTTCTTTTACTATGTCAACCTCATTAAAAAATGAAACAAATCCCCTTTTCAAAATTCAAAGGTAAACCTTCATTCCAACCACCAAGTTGAATGCAATGAAGCTTGGGGGGCACCCTCCTTTGACATGCGTCATTATGATGTTGGGGGCATGCATAAGAATCGAGCAGTTTTAACAATGTTCATGCTCATTAAAAAATAAACGCAAGAATCCGAGCAGTTTTAATACATAGTTCATGCTCGTTAAAAAATAAACATAAGTTGTGAGCAATCTTCCCCTACAGTTCAAGCTCACCTAGAAAAAATGAACCGGTAAATAACCTCGAGAAATGTAACCTTTGACTGCCATATTAAAAGCCATTGGTCGTGTTTATATGCCATCACCTCCATCCGTTCATTTGGCCAATCGTTCATCTCCATATGTTTGTTTACCCATTTTGAGGAACAGCTGCGAAGAGTGATTTCACTTAGCCATCCTTGTGACACTGCCGTGATTGGAAAATTCCAACCTGTACCTGGAATCTGCTGCTATCCCTGTTCATCACTCGTTCCTCAAAAGACGAGTCTTCTTTGAGCTCTTTTCACTGACTCGTAAAATATGAAAAGTTTGCTGAGTTTTGGCCTTCCAGCTCGTTAAAGCAACCGGAAAGCTATCCCTCCTCTAGATTTTAATCTTTTTGGACCTGAGGGATTATTGCACAAAAAGATCGAGCGCTTGTTTTGTTCGGCTCGTTAAAGCAATCAAAAATTCATCCCTTCTGTATTGTTTTATACTTTTTTGGACTTAAGGGATTAGATGACGAAAAAGGAATTTTGGAGTTGACTTTATGTACCTTTTCGGACTCTCTAAAAATGAAAAGGACCGAGTTTTCCTTGTCGTTAGACTCGTTAAAATGATTAAATAGCGACAAACTTGTCTTTAGATGAGAACGAGTTTCCCTATCGCTAGGCTCGTTAAAACATAGCGATGGGCTTGCCCGAAGGGCAGGTTATAGAACAAGCATATGTTATCCTCCTCAAGCTTGACAAAAATAAAGAGGTACTGGTCAGCAATGACTGGGGAAAAATTGGGAGAACCTCACAGCATTAATGGTAGCAAGTCGCTCTTGAACATGACACTTTGTCCTTCGTATCACATCGGGTTGGGTTGTTTCATTCACCGGTCTCATAACCATGGTCCTCGCCACACCATCCACAATTGGGGTAATGCTACCAATCCATCACATCAGTGTCGTTATATGTTCAAGAGATGTGGTTCTGCAAAGAGTCAACCGTGTCCCATCCACTGCCATACATTGTCCTTCATCCACTTCATGGCCGCCACCCTGAATCATACATCACAGTTTGTTTTCACCTCATCACAATCACTAGCTCCGTTCCGTGTCACTGACGTGGGATTCATTAAGGCCCTCCTTTGACGGATCGCTCCTTGTCGACATCAGCTCATTATCCAAGGAGTTGATCTAGGAACAACCCCTTCAGTACTTTGAAGCTTGCATGCCTCAATGGCAAGTTTCTCACTTCCGGCGACAGGTATACATCAATGACCTTCGACCAGAAGATTTTGCATGGTGGTCGACGCCAAGTCCTTTATTCCCACCATGTGAATTGTACTGCCGTACCTTGAGGGTCATCATCCTTATCGGTGATTCCTCTCGCGCTTGTTAACGGTTCACATCATTGACCGGTAATCAAGCGATGTCTTTCCATGTTCGACTTCAAGAAATTCTCACATGGATCGACTTGTACGTCGAGTGAATATCGGAAGAGATTGAAGACCCCGGATCTAATTTCATCCACCCGGGCTGCGATATATATTCAGGACATAAAGACATTTGATATGTACATCATTACAACAGATGATCATTCTTCTCAAAGGATGATAATTTCAGCAGAGAATTATCGGTCTACAATCAAACGATCGTCTGTTCTATGTACGAAAATGTATTTATAAAGCTGAGCATGGGAATGCCCGCCTCAGCTAGATCATGAAAATGTATGAAAAATAATGTATTGTATTGTATCTTATTACAGGACACTTCTCAGCAGATTGAATGAACTTCGGATCCTCTCAATAAAGCATTTCACCCGATAAACGACCTCATACTTTAGGGGGCATCTGTTATAGACAATTTTGTGCCTTACAGCAACAGGCATGAATTGTCAATAATCCAAGGGATCCAAAGTTCCCTAAACATGATGTTCCTACCCCTAGAGGAACAAGGTCAGCAAACCAACAGCTCTCAGATCAGTTCTCCACCTGAAAACACTCAAAAACAAGCAATCCTGAAATCAAAGCAGGTGCTCCACTAGGCTTCTGCGCTGAAACTCAGATCCTCCATGGTGTACCTGCGTTGCAAAGCAAGTGGAACAAAGGCCACCTGCGCTGAGCGAGATGGGACAAGTGGCACACTGAGTCATTGCTCCAAAAATGACACTTGGATCAGGGATTTCGCCTTGTGATGAGTCAGAGGCTCTGTTTCTCCAAGTGGAAGCAAGGTTCTCCAAGTGGACTCAAGAACTGAAGATCAACTAAAGATTAACTGAAGAGAGAGAGGACACAAGGCAGCTACACATCAGTTGCAAGCTGACTCATCCTTTCTCAATTCATCTATATATTGAGCTCTCTCCTATGAGCTCAGGAGGCTGGAATTTTGTGCAAAGTAATGCTATGCTGTTGGTTTCACTATAGAGCTATTGGGTGATTGCTTGAGGGAGGTGAAGAGGAGAAATTCTTTCTGCTGGGAGGTGTTGCTGGATTAGGACCTTCAATGGTTGTAACACTCTCAGAACCTTTACTTCTTCATTAATAAAAGCTATTGAGGTTCTTCTATATGCATTTGTTCCAATGATGTTTTGTGATAATTGTATATTTGGTTTATGCTAATCCGTGAATCAGTTATGATTGCATGCCTCTTGTAGTCTCCTTCTTTGTCATTTTGCAGGATCTCATTGTAGCTGGGCCGGCAAAAGAGCAAAGAGCTGGGAGCAAGCAGCCATAGAGAAGAGTTTGGATTCGACATTATGCGCAAGGCAACGGTTAGTGCATTTATCCACTCTCTTTTGCTTTCATAAAGAAGTAAACCTTAGGTAGTTTTCTTTACAGTTGTTGCTGAGGTACTATCACCCTTAGAGTGGGATAGGGTCATCCGAGTCGGATACTTTTCCCTACAACACTAACCCCTAAAGGAACAAGGTCAACTGATTACAGCTTCTCCCAGAAGTTCTCCATGAAAAACTGCTCAGAATTGGTCAAAACATGATCATTTCAGCTGCTCCATAGGCAAAGTGCGTTGCATCTCACCTTACACACTGTGTGGGTGTGTTGCATTTCAAAAATCCCTTCTATGGGGTGCGATGGGCGAGAAATGACAAATGGCAGTGTCATTCCGCGAGGTGGAGAGGCAATGGAAGCTTCCAGAAACTTCTCCTGTGACACTTGCCTCTCTGAATTCGACCAAGGATGAGTAAGAGATCATCAATCTCCAAATGGAAGCAAGAACTATCAGAGGGAAGACACTGATCAAATCACAAGCTGACTCATCTCCCTTACATATATCTATATATGGATCCCTCATCCTAGAGATCCAGAGGCTGGAATTTTGCATATTGTAAGGAATTGCTGTTGGTTTCTTGAGACAAACATCAGATTGTTGGGTGATCTAAGCTTTGTATGAGGTGAAGAGGGGATTCCTTGCTGAGAGGATGATGCTGGGTCAGAACAACTGGTTGTAACTCCCCTTGGCTCTTTTTTGTTTATCAATAAAAGCTATTCAAGTTTTCCTCCATACGCTTGTGTAATTTATGTTTGCTGCATTTGTATGGTCAATTTACATCTGATCCTAGATTGTTTATGATTATAGATCCATGTTCTCGTATAGTGCTATGCTAATGTGATCTTACAGGTACTTTGTGAAGCTGGGCGTGCAAGGGAACAAGTAGCGAAAGACTACCAAGAAAGAGAAGAATCGAGCGAGGAGATTAGTGCAAGACAGAGGTTGGTCTTCTTTGTTCTTCTCTATCTATACTTCATAAAGGAAAAACGAAAGTAGCTTTACTTTGTTTGTTTCTAAGGCAGCTATCACACCTTAGTGGGATAAGCAGTTCTGAGTAAACACTTTTCCCTGTAACAAAATGGCGACTCCACTGGGGATGAAGTAGTTTGTTTGTTTATCTTCCTTGTTGTCTATTTCATAAACTTACAGACGGAGTCTGAAGTCGTGCCAGGTAGCTTTCGAACTGCATTTGCATAGATAAATGCTGCTTCAGTCAATCTCCGGGATCTGTTTATGATTTAAACAACTGATTCACAAACTCTCTGATTGCCCCTTGTGGTAGCTCTTAGATCCTCCTTAGATCTACCCCTGATTGTTGCATTACTGATTACCATTTGCTCGGCCAAAACCCATGAACTGAACTGCAAACTGTGACCCGGAACCCAAGCAAAGTCTCGTCTCTGGTCCAGCGCAGGTACTGTTCTGAGAATCTGAAATTCAACGCACTTCCCGAGTGTAGTAGGTGCGCTGCATTTCAAATTCCCTGTGTTATAGGTGCGCTGATCAGACTAGGCATTGTGTAGTTTTGGTTTCTGTGATTCACTCTTTCCAGTTCTATTCATGAATTTTGTTGCCTTTGATCAATATATCTCTGTTTGAAACCCCTTTTCCTTGCTGTTATTCCACCTCCTTTGTACAAAAGAACTGTAAATGTTTTTGTGTGTTTGTTGAGTCATTTTCAGTTCTCCTTTGCAAAAAGTAACATAATCGCACTGTCGTCCTTTGATTTGAAAGTGTCGCAAGTGCTGTTTTCAGGCATAGGAAAAAGTTTGATTGCTATAGATAGTCGATTATCCTGTTACTATTGTTTTTGGTCTGAATTTGTAATTTTCCTAGTGTCGAAAACAAGTATTCATTTCCAAATCGTAAGGTGTTGTGATTGCCTCCATTTTTTATTTCGAAAAGAAACTTGTTGATAACTGTCGCTTGAAAAGTAATTCAGATTTGTGCATCAACTTTCTTTTTATCATTTACATACTAAGAAAGTCGAAAACAAATACATGCATGTGCATTTGCATTTAGACAGTCTGATTGGTTTGATTTAGGAAAGTGCATTTAGAGTGTGCTCTTTGCTCTTTATGAAAGAATTCTGTCTTTCTTTCCTTAGTAGCTAGGATTTTCATTGCACAAAGAAGATAAAAAGATTTTTTATCATCTTAGTTTGCATTTTAGGAATTACATCTACATCTCGCGGTGAACCTGAAAGGCAAACTTCTTAAACAAGATCAACTATAAAATAAATTCAATGAATCTAACAACGCTTTGGAACCTAACGCACAACATTTAGAAGTCTAGGCTAGAGACGTATTCCGGCGTCGTAAAGCCTGGTAACTGTTGTTCTCACTGATGGTTGGGTGATTCCTCTACTTTGAGACGATAAGTGCCAGTACGGATTTGTGCTCCCACGTACCGTCGAGTATATTTTGGGAGACCCCAATAGGCTTAATACTTTATCCATAGGAAGCCGTGTCTGCTGCCCTATCGATCGCAATGCACTGAACACAACATTCGGGAAGATTGATTGTCGTACCATAAAAAGTATTCTGCATTTTTGCGATTGGTTTGGTAATCCCTCTACCTAGATTTTCAGAGCAGTCCATTTCGTTCCTTTTTAGACTCTTTAACGGAAAATGTCCATCTAAGCACTTGTCACTTCAGGCTCATTAAAAATCGAAGGCGACTAGAGTCATCTTTTGTTTTTTCTCGACTCTTAAAAATTGAAAAAACAAGTTGTGTCAAAGTGTCTAAAATTTATTTTAAACGGAATAATCATCACCTTTTCCTACGTTGATCTTAGGTTGAAGAAAATGGAGTCCACTAACCAAGGAGTTCCCCTTGGAGGAAATCCTAGTCCCTTCTCCTCTTGGGGAGATGTTGGTGCACTCCATATGGCCACCTTGTCGCTTCCAGGACTGACAATTGGCTTGCCCGTATGGCTCTTCTCAACCTCTGTTGTTCAGAACACCGCAATTCCTGAACAATCGAGTCAGCAGCTAAACGAATCTAGAGTTACCCACCAACCTTCTACTTCCTCCAATTCTTCCTCTCCTCCTTCTTCTTCGCTTGATGGGGTTGGTAAAGCCAAAAATCAAGTACCTGAGAAGAAGAAGGAAAAGAAGAAGAAAAAGAAGAAGAAGAAGGAGCCAAAAGTGAATGGGGGCAAACGAGCATCGTCTAGCGAAAATCCACACACTGCACCAACCAGGCCTAAATCGCCATGTGTCATTTGCAAAGGAGACCACTATCATAGAGATTGTCCTTGCATCCCTCAGATCTTAAGGGACTGGTCTCCTCGTTTGCACAACCCGGTGTCGTCAACCTCTGATGATCATGTTGAAAACACACCGTTGACTAGTGAAAGTGAAGCCCTAGGACAAAAAGGAAAATATAGATTTCCTTGTAAATTGTGCGAAGGCGATCATGCCGTCCACCATTGTCCCTTCTTAGACGAGGCGAAAAGAGTTTTGGATGATCATCCGGTTTCACCATTACGACTTCCTCCTGGATATAAAAAACTCTTGCCGAGTCCATCACTAGTTGAAAAACTGGCTGACCCACCCAGATGGTCGGCTGAAGCATCTATCATTGAAGACAAACCATCTGAACCCATACCAGACGAAAGTCAAAAGGTCGAGACGGCAGTTGACCCGGTCTTGCCTTCAGAGGTTCCATCTTCAGATGATACAGTCACCGAAGAGAACAAGGATGAAACCGTCCAAATTATTTTCGTAAGCACAGACTCCGATGAACATGGGGGAAATTTACCCATTCCTTTACCATAGGAAGGAAGTTCGTCAGAGTCATACCCGGCCGTCTATTCGGTCCCACCTCCAAGCAACCTAGTTGTCTCCTTCGATTGGAACCAACTAGGCAGACCCCATTTACCGGCTTGTATACCATTTCGTATCATTGTTCAAATATATAGGATGGTTATCGCCGGTACCATCATAGATGAAGGGGCTTCTGTGAGTATCCTTTCCTCGACTGCTTGGAAAGCGCTTGGTTCACCATTGCTTTTGCTTGAGATGAGAAATCTAACAGGCTTTGACAAAGGAACCAGTCGACCGTTAGGGATCCTTCCCAATGTGCCCATAACATTGAGAGGGAAAACCGTTCAAATGAACGTAATGGTAGTTCAAGGACCCCTGGATTATAATCTACTCCTTGGACGAGACTATATTTATTGCATGGGAGCGATTGTCTCCTCACTCTTTAGAGTAATGTGTTTTCCGCACGAAGGAAGAGTGGTCAAGCTCGTGGACCAGCTTTCATTTCCCGGATCACAGAGAGCAAATAGTCATATACCATCCCTGAATGGACTTTTCACACATGGAATGTCTCATCAATCTCCAGTCCGTCCGCATGATAAGCGCGAGTGATTCGGGGGACCTGACTGAAACCCAAGGTGCATGCACCCTGGTCTGCTTCGGCAGGAAAACTTCGGGTATAGGGTAGGTTTCCGCGAGAGAATATGACTAGTCTGTACTCCCTTCCGTGATTGGAAGAGGGGGTTATTATGGAATAAGATTCTCTTGTCAAAGTTATGTGGGTTGGCAAGCATAGCCACTCACCTTTGTTTATTTCGATAAACATCGCCGAAGAAGTGTTTTGTTTACACCGTGAATAAAACAATCTTTGGTAACCTGTAAGAGGTAGACCTCTCTCGATAAAACAAATGTTTTAACGGAAAGAGGAAGGGGTAACCCTGAAATTCTGTTTATACCTGGGGGCATGCAAACCTTTTGGCGTGCAAGCGAAGAGCGACTATTACAGGTCTCCTCCCAGCGTGAAAGAACTTCGGATCCTCATAATAAAGCATTTCACCCGACATCAAAAGATTAACGACCTCATGCTTTAGGGGGAAACTGTTATAGACATTTTTGGGCACTGCAACCCCAAGCATGAAATGTCCATAAACGAAGGGCTCCTAAGTCCCTAAAAGTGTTGTTCTAACCCCTAAAGGAACAAGGTCAACTGATTACAGCTTCTCCCAGAAGTTCTCCATGAAAAATTGCTCAGAATTGGTCAAAACAGGATCATTTCAGCTGCTCCATAGGCAAAGTGCGTTGCATATCACCTAAACACACTGTGTGGGTGCGTTGCATTTCAAAAAGCCCTTCTATGGGGTGCGATGGGCGAGGAATGACAAATGTCAGTGTCATTCCGCGAGGTGGAGAGGCAATGGAAGCTTCCAGAAACTTCTCCTGTGACACTTGCCTCTCTGAATTCGACCAAGGATGAGTAAGAGATCATCAATCTCCAAGTGGAAGCAAGAACTATCAGAGGGAAGACACTAATCAAATCACAAGCTGACTCATCTCCCTTACAGATATCTATATATGGATCCCTCATCCCAGAGATCCAGAGGCTGGAATTTTGCATATTGTAAGGAATTGCTGTTGGTTTCTTGAGACAAACATCAAATTGTTGGGTGATCTAAGATTTGTATGAGGTGAGGAGGGGCTTCCTTGTTGAGAGGATGATGCTAGGTCAGAACAACTGGTTGTAACTCCCCTTGGCTCTTTCTTGTTTATCAATAAAAGCTATTCAAGTTTTCCTCCATACTCTTGTGTAATTTATGTTCGCTGCATTTGTATGGTCAATTTACATCTGATCCTAGATTGTTTATGATTATAGATCCATGTTCTCGTATAGTGCTATGCTACTGTGATCTTACAGGTACTTTGTGAAGCTGGGCGTACAAGGGAACAAGTAGCGAAAGACTATCAAGAAAGAGAAGAATCGAACCAGGAGATTAGCGCAAGACAGAGGTTGGTCTTCTTTGTTCTTCTCTATCTATACTTCATAAAGGAAAAACAGAAGTAGCTTTACTTTGTTTGTTTCTAAGGAAGCTATCACACCTTAGTGGGATAAGCAGTTCTGAGTAGACACTTTTCCTTGTAACACCAAGCATCCCACATTTTGAAATACTTCGAGGGCCTTTGGATGGTGTGATAGAGAATCAATGGAATCGCGTTTGTGGCAGATTGTTGTTCCTCCCATGGGTTCTTAAAAGACTGTTACAAGGTTAACCTTTTTTTCATACAAATGTTCATTAGAGCAAAGACTGGTCGTCTACTAGAATTGGAAATTTTCACCCTTTCAACGATTTTATGTATTGGGAATAATTTTAGGGTAGTCACATTAGGTTTTCAGGAGTAACAATAGTTGATTTTTATTAATACAGGGTCTAGTCAATAGTAACCAATTTAGGATAATGGTTCGGTGCATTGTATGATAGTTATGATTCACCTCCTTTACAACTTAATGATAATAGTTGTCCTCGGTGCATGTGACAGAGGGTCATGTCAACCTTAAATCGAAAAAGCGAGTAAAAGAAAAAAACATACCCGTCATTGACTTACCATTATGCTGACATGGAAATTTTATAAGTGATAGTGACTTGATCGACATTGTACAACATCTTATTCATGGAATATGTCTATTGGTGAAGTCTTCCATTACAATGATGTTGTGATAGAGAATTATGTGTTAGAAAAATCAAGTGTATCAACACAAAGTTACAACTACCAACCACAAAGATGTGAGAACACATATGTTAGATTGTGATGGTGAACAAATAAAAATGTCTATGATCTATATCGACAGAACTATGTGAATTTGTAATAGTGGATTGCACACATATAGAATTGTATCAGTAAAACTGTGAAGAATTATATGTGTAAAAATTGTTTGAATGCTTTCATATTTCTCAATAGCGGCAAGCCTATGATAAGTGTATTAGCTTGTGATAATTGATGAATACCGAGTCTATAAAAGAATAAATTAAACATTAAACCATTTATAAACAAAGAATAAAAGATATTAGAACGTTGTTACAAAAGAAGAAAAAGATATGTTGGTCACCAGCAAGCTAGTTTTCAACCACCACATTCATCCAATATTTCCCTAAAGGGGTTTTCAACATTAGACATTTTTATTTTTGATTTATTTTGTTTTCCTTATTTCCCTTTGTTTTTCAAATAATAAAAAAAGTTAAGTGGCTGGTAGCACAAGAAAAATTCCCCTTTCCCCAACAACTTGAAGGTCTAAATCTACAAGTATGAAAATTTTGACAAATGAATCCTTAGAATTAGGATTATTATACAACTGAAAACATTGTCCACTGGCAAGAAAATATGTTTGAGACCCATCAATGGTTGTAATTTCATAGTCCCATTGTCAAAGACTGTATATACCTCATAATGACCTAGCCATATAGAGCACAAATTCCCTTTGAAATATTTAAATCTAAAGCCATATAACAAAGCCCAATCACCCTTATAAAACACTTTCCTCTTAATAAATCTATCATGCCACTTGGAATTCTATTGTTGGATGACATCTATTCATTGGAAATAATTCAAGCCTTCCTCATCTTAACTCACAGTTGTTCCAATTGATTTTTTTGAGCTTCAATGAAGTCTAAATTCACCTCCAAAATAGCTCTGAGAGTCTTTATCTCAAAATAAATGGGAAAGATAAGACTCTTAACAAATACCTACTCATAGGGAAAGAATCTTGCATTGTTACTCCAAGTATTTCTATAGGCCCATAACACTTTTGGAAGTCTCTCAACCTAGTCTCTTCGATAGCCTACCACAATATTTGTGAGAAGAGATTCAAGCACCTTATTGGTACTTTCCACTTTCCCGTTTTCCTATGGGTGGTAAGGTGAAGTGAACCGGTGATGAATCCTATACTTTCTGATAAGGTCTTGTATTATCCAAGAAGTAAATTGTGCTCCTCCATCTGTAACTATCTCCTTTGACACCCCATTATATCGATAAAAAAATTCTTCAAATAAAAAGTTTGAAACAACATGCTCAGTTGCTCTAGTGAGTGCTCTTTCCTCCACCCACTTGGTGACATAGTCTATGCATACCAAAATATAAGTCTTGTGATGAGATGGGCTATTAATTGGTCCCAAAAAATATAAATCCCATCTCTCAAATGACTCCACCATCAATTGAAGTTGTAGCGACTTTTCATTTGATTGAGTAGGTTGGGCCATTCTCTGACAACTATCACACCCATACACATACTCCCTTACATCTCGAAATTCAATAGGCTAAAAATATCCCATATGAAACACCTTATGACCCATTCTCCTATCTGAAAAATGTCCTTCACGAGGCTTATAATGACAAGCCTTGAGAATATCATGGATCTCATCCTCCATCACACACATTCTAATATGTTGATCAAAACCAATGTGAAAGAGGTGACCACACAACCAAAAATACTTGGCATTTTGCTAAATAATTTTTCTCCTCTCTAGGATAAAGGTGATGGGGAAGATTTCTTGAAATAAGGTAATTGGAAATGTTTGCATACCAAGTTGAACACATGGATACTGGAAAGAGATACTCATCTAGAAAATAGTCTTCAATAGGTAGCTTATTAGTAACATTAGTCAATCTAGAAAGAAAATTTGCAACAACGTTATCCTTCCCAAGTTCATCTACAATAGTAATATAAAATTCTTAGAGTAACAAAAACCACCTAATAACCATGGAATTAGTGACAAGTATATTCATTAAAAATTAGATAGCAGAGTGGTCAATGTGCATAAACGTTTAGTAACCAATAATGTAATGCGTAAAATTGTTTATAACATGAATAACAACAATACACTCCTTTTCTTTCAGCATATTATTTACCTCTATAGGGGTCAAGTTATTTATGATATGGTAGATGTCATAAGGTTTATTTTCCTCTCGTTGTCCCAACATAGTCCCAATTTGTGAATCAGAAGCATCAGTGGAGATGTGAAATGGAAGACTCTTGTTGGGTCATCACAAGATGGGAGCTATTGTTACACATCTTTTTACCTTTGAAAAAGTGTTGTTACACTTGTCAGTCCATAAATAATATTTATGCTTTGTTAATAGGAAAAACAATGGAAATGCAATCTTAGCAAAATTTTCTATAAATCGTCTATAATAACCTGCATGCCCCAAAAATATACATACCTCATTTTGTGTATTACGAGCGGGAATTCTTAAAATTATCTCAAATTTTTCTAGGTCAATCTGTGTACTTGTAGTAGAGAGATAATGTCCTAAAACAATATCTTCAATCATCATCATGTGACACTTTTTAGTGCTAAGATAGAGATGGGTTTGTATACAATGCTTAAGAATCTTTTCGAGGGAGTGCAAGGCTTCTTAAAACTCATCCCCATAGGGTGTAAAGTCATCCATAAATATTTCCAAAAAATCATTGACCATATCAGATTAGATTCCTAACATTGCTCGTTGGAAGGTTGCTGGTGCATTACAAAGTCCAAAAGGTAGGACCCTATAAGAAAATTTTCCCTAGGGGCAAGTGAAGGTAGTCTTTCCTAATCCTCAAGGGAAATCTAAATCGGATTAGAGCCACTAAATCCATCAAGAAAATAGATTTTTTTTTCTAGACATAGTATCTAGTACCTGGTCAATAAAAGGTAGTGGGAAATGGTCCTTTTGAGTGGCTTTGTTAAGATCCCTATAGCCAATTCAGACTCTCCACTTTCCATTCTTCTTAGGGACAATAACAAGTGCTAATATCCATTGATTAGCACAGATCAGATAGATGGAGTTTGCATTTAAGAGCTTTTGAAGTTATTCCATGAAAAAACTCCTCAAGGCTGGATTCATTCTACATTGAGATCATTGAATAGGAAGAGATCTTTCCTTTAGATAAATGTGAAGAGTGCATAGAGTAGGATGGACACCCTTCCTATCCTTATAATCCCATGTAAATGATTTTTTATTATTTCTCAGTAATCACACTAATATCTTTTTTTTTCACAAGGGATAAATTAGGATTAATATTTAAGGTCTTTCCAAGTTCTATCTCTAGTGGAACACCCTTAATACCGGGGGCAATAGGTATTTATTCTATGATAAAATCATCAAAAGTCTCTTCCTCACTAGATTTTTTTTATTACATAACTTAACAATTGAGATGTCGATGGTGTAACAGTAGAAGGGTCGTTAATGAAGTTGTTGATAATGTCATCCTCAGTCTCATTTTTAAAGTGTAAAACTTTTCCTACAATGAGCATTGGACATGTATCAATTTCCTCTAGTTCAAAATTATACAATAAAGGATTCCCATATTTGGAATTCGGTTTAGATGGAGAGTAAAGAAAAATATCTTTGGTATTATTACCATCAAATATGGTTATACACCCAAATCTACATCCAATAAAGGAATATGCAGTGGTCATCCATGGCTTGCCTAAAATCAGAGGATGTCCCCCTAAGCATGTCCTAGGCTATAACGCTAAAAAATATACTGGATACTGCCAAGAATCTACTTAAATAATAACTTCCTCCAATATTCCTTTAGGTTGAATCTTAGACCTATCTTTCAATTGTAAAACAATGGGAATTGGTGTCAAATTGGTAAGCCCAAGTAGTTCAACAATTTCCCTAGTTATTATGTTAATCGTTGCTCCTAAGTCAATCAGGGTATTTGGAAGATTTATTCCTCCAATATGAAAAACTACTGTTGGGTTCCTAGGATCTTCATATTTAGTAGGTGTATTATCCCCTAACATTAACTCTGATAATTTTCCAATTACATGTACAATAGGTGGATCCTAAGGTTTCCTACCTGGATTTTTGACACATAATTCTCTAATTGCTTTAGCATAAATTAGAACATCTCATATTTATTGAAGTAAGGGAATCTAGACATGTAAGTTTTTCAACTCCAAGAAATATGATTTAGACTAAGGAGTAATTTTGACTTCAGCATATCTTTCGAGATAAGAGGGATGCAAAGAAGTCTCATTACTAGCAATTGTTATAGGTCTCACACTTGGGGTAACATCAATTGTTGCACTGGCATCAGTGGCATAAGTGGCATCAAAGGTATCACTAATTGTTACAATGGCGCTAGTTGTAGCACCAGTTGTTACAACCTCATGGGTATCGTCAATTGTTCTAGATCTAGTAGTAACATTGAATGTTACAACTTGTTGTTTTTCTAAAGATCCTTGAATTAAGTTTTCTTCTCCTGATGAAATTTATTCTTCATTTTCTATAATGACAGGTTAAATAGTGGGGTTTATTATATTACATGATCGTAATTGTATTTCATTCCATTACATAGGTGAGGTAAAATAGGTATGTAGAATTGAAATTTCAACTTATTGAATTACCTTATTACTTGGATTAGGGTTAGAATGTATACGTAGTTGGGGTGTAATGGAGGACCACTCATAGGTACATTGGAGGGAAGTGGTAATTATTGTTATTGCATCAGAATATGAACAAGAATTTTGTTAGGGAGAACAGTCTCATGCCATAGCTGAGGCCATGAAGGAGAAATCCACTAATGCTAGGGTGTAGGGTATTGGTCCATAGGGGGATTAGAAGGCTTCCATGGAGCTACTGGGTATTGCATTTGTTGGGGAATTTGTTGAGGAATATACATACTAGACCAATAATTAAATGGGGAGAAGGGTTCTTGTACCATACCTAATAGTCGAAGTTGTCAGGGATTCTTAGTGCCAATAAAATATGCTGCTTCTTTATCTCCCACCTATCTCCTTATAAATTAATTTTAATCCAAGTAATGAGGGGAACTATTCTGTAGAATGATTTGGCTCACATATATTGCAACTATTGAGTGGGCACTCCCTTAGAGGATGTTTCTTCTTGCACTGAGAGCATAATATAGCCAAATCTTGTTCTACTTCAATATGTTTCTTCTTCACTTGCAACACATCAAGCATAGAGGACAATAAGATAATAATGTTAGTTTTCAAATTCTCTAACAGGTTCCCAATTTTTGCTCATTTTGCACCACTATTGGCTGACCTTAAGAAATTGGTAGAAGCATCATGTGTCATAGTCTTGTTTCTTATTGATCCTCTAGAACTTCTTCGACAAAGTTGAACAATTTCCTCATAAGGTTCCTTGGATATGTCTCATTTCCCTAAGAGATTTAACATGTCAAGGTAGTCATCCCACATTCTTCTTATCATTTTTTTTTAACTATTTCCTTGTCCAGATTGCTATGTTGAGATCTCTACAGATTTTACTAAAGGAACTCAACATACTCTTCCAAGTTTTCATATGGTGTCTGAATTATCCTGAATAACTCTTCCCTTTGATCTTTGGAATGGAAATAGTCCTGATAATTTTCTAAAAATGTCTTCTTCATCCCATCCCAAGAGGTAATGGATGCCCCACCGAGTCCCATAAACCATATTAGTGCAACTCCCTTTAGCGTAGCTAGCAACAATTTTCATTTTTGTTAATCAATGGTGTAATCATAGCTCCTACAAATGACATCGAATTCAAATAGAAATGTATCCAAATATTCAGTAATTGTGCCATGAAAATTAGGAAGTACAGACAAAAGGATGTTCTTCATTGGGGCATGTCCCTTGAGATTTCGAATGGGGAACTCAAAGGTGGTAAATCTACTACCTATCATTTGGTTTTGCCTAAAAGCTTGAGAGTTTTATACAATTGTTACAGGTGGCGCCCTTAATGGAGGAGATTTCTCTCTTTTTGGTGATGAGGGTTTCTCAAGGTATTCAAGTTGTTCAGGTTGCTCAAACTATTCAAATTATCCATGTGGTCCTAATGATTTCACAACACCTACAACAAAATGCTCAGCATGTTGTTTCATAGCACTGCCTAAATCCGAGATGCACGGATCAAGTGGTCGTTCTTCTAGAATTGATTATAAATCATGTTAATCTATATCCCCTTCTCCTTATATCAATCCTTGATATCCTTTTTCTACTAATACAGATGGACTAGAAACTCTTGGGCTTGTCTTAGAGATCAAAGGTTCATAAGATTCCACGTCGTTAATATGTGTAGCTAACACATATGACTGAAGGGATGTTGGCCTCTGTGGAGTAGTTTTACCTGATCCTTTATTCTTATATGTTGCTCCCTGAGTGGATGATTCTGCTTCAACTTTTGAAATGATCTCTTATATATATGTTACCCTTCCCAAATCCTTATTCTTGTTTTTTATCCCACGTCGTCTTCTACCTGCATGGTTAGTTTTTTTTGGGGCACCATATTTTCTTCTTCACTGTTCATGCAATGAAATCCTATGTACCTTGTCTCCTCACAAGGTTGATCCCGCTTTAGTATTTCAAAGCAATGTGCAGGTTCTTACCTCTTGTTGAACTACTCGGAAACCTCAGTGCTAGGAACACCTCTAACACACTTTCAATCAATGCATGCAAACAATACTACTCATGCATATGCACCTGTAATAGACTCCCCGACAATGACACCAAAATGTTGGGTGGATGAATTGTCCTTTTAAATCAGAACAACCAACCTGACTCACACATAAATTATCAATCCAAGTAGGCTTTTTGTTTCAAGGCTATTGTGCAAAATATATAAAAGAACAAATAGCAACTAGTGATTTTAAAATATAAAAACCAATCATTGTAAATGCCACTCTCATCACTCCAAACACACTTTTTGTCACACTCCAAACCTTGCTCACACTTTAGAAAGAAAAGACACACGTTGCAGAATAAATCACACTCTGTCACTTTATCTCTCTTATTCAAAAGAAACAACACTCTTAGAAACCATTCAACACTCAAAAAACTTATGTAACACTCATTCAATCAATTAACAAACCAAAGAACTGTAACAATAATCAAACAACCATCACACCTAATTAAGGGATCATACCAGGACCTATGTTGTTACACAATGATAGAGGCTACAATCCTACAACTATTCAATGCATGAACAAAATCTGTAATAGTAATAATAAATCACACATAAATTGCAACTGAGAGGAAATAAATGTACTGCTACAATACCTCTCTAACCAATGATCCCTACTAAGAAGGATGGCACTTCCTCTTCAGCAAGGGCTAGTGAATTACGTAGCATGCAAGCTAATAAGGAAATAGATATGGAGCCATGAATGGTAAAGAGTTCTAGTAATGAGCTAATAAGGAAATAGATATGGAGCCATGAATGGTAAAGAGTTCTAGTAATGAAAGTTGTAGTACACGATGACAAAGTTGGTGCCTCTCCCTTCTCTGATCTCTATATATGCATGTCTCATGGGTAGAGAGTACATTCTTTTATAATTTTTGTTTACATTCCTATTATCGAAAAACATGATCATCATGAGAATCCATCGATTCTCATGTGATTCAAATCAATATTATACAAAAATTGCCTTATAATAAATTGTCTTAATTAAAACAAAGTTGTAACAACTCTCTAAATTACAATGATTCATCTTTTGGAAATCTTAACTATTTAAACTAAGTCAACCATGATGTCCATGAATGTCTCCTTTCAATGTCAAATTGGCTCTGACCCGTGTGTTTTTCCATGTAGGTCTTTGTTGTTATTCAAAGAGGAATAGAGCATCGAGAATAACCTGGGTGTTGTAAGAACAATGTCAGGAGAATCTTTGTTCCATCTTTAGCGAGGTAGAGCTGGGGAGATATTGTCTTGTAATGGAATCTCGACAAGCCATACCACTTGAAATAGCCCTTCATCAATTCATTAATAAAAAATCCTAAAGCAGTTAGATTTTATATCAAATTACAAGCAAAATTAGATAGTAAGGATGACATGCAAAAGGGAACATATTTTAATCAATAAGGGCTGACAAAGTGACAAGGCATGGCATTTAAAGTCAAAATGGTAGGAAAAGGTAGGGAAAATATGTACAAAAGAATGTAATTCTGTGTCCCAACACTAACTTCAGTCCAAACCACCTCTGAATCACATGGGGAATGCATAAGGATGCCCAACCTTGGCTAGACCATTGGGGGATAATGGAGGAGATCATTTTGCAAGATAAAGATACTATTGAAAATATTATTACATCAAAATTTAAGGGAAAATTATGGGATGATAAATAGTTAGAGGGAAAATGAAACTAAGATATTATAAGGAGGTGATCAACCTAAATGTTGAAAATGAAAAGTATCTCTCTATCTTCACTACTGTAAAGAAGAAAATGAGTATTGCTAAAATAAGAACAAGCTCACATCAACTCCATAATGAAACTAGGTGTTGGTCAATTCCCAAAACACCATGGCATGAAAGAGTCTGTCACCTTTCTAACACTAAGAAGGTTGAAAGTGAAAAACATTTTTTGCTTAGATTGTCCAACTTATACTCATATTCGATCTAAATTTCAAATTACTTGTCACGCCAGCAAGCTTCTTAACCTTTTAACTCAATAAATCTATGGTGAGCTTATACTCAAATTAGATCTAAATTTCAAATTACTTGTCATACTTCCAACCTTCCTGACCTTTTAAATGTTTCTCTTAAATCTTTTCAAATATAGAAATAAAATTTTAAGAAACTTCAAGTAATCATTTACCTCTTTAAGGTTTAACAAACCACATTTGATTTTAAAAAATATTAATCATCATTTTTTTGGTTAGGTTTTGTGAATCTTGAGATGAGTGACATGCCTAACATGTGACTTGAGTGAATGTGACCCAGGGTGTAAGGCCCACGAGTTGCGGATCGTTTGGTGAAGGGAGCACGACGAGCGAGCGGGCGACGAGCTGGGGCAACAGGCGAGTTGGGCGCGCCCGCACGATGCGATGAGTTGGGCTGAACGATGGAGGTAATGAGCGAAGGGCGCACGACGTGTGAGCGATAAGCTGGGAGGTAACTGACAAGCTGGGGCACACCTACATGGTGTGACGAGCTGACCGAATGGAGGAGACGAGCCAACATGCAACGCGAAATTCATCTTGGAAAATGACTAAGTGTTGGGCGGTGGAAATTTTATATGTGGGGGCGGTCCTGCACATGGGCACCCACACCATGGTCCAACGCGACGGAGGGTCGAGTTGGACGAAATGGTGGGTCGGCTTGGTGAGTCGTCGCCCTAACCAATGGGCCAACGAATATATAAGTAAAGCATTGAAATGGTGGTAAAAATCATCCAAACAAATTTGTGTTTATGCAAGCTAGGAGGGCGAGCTACTTGGAGAGTCTGAAATTGGGTGAAGTGCAGGTGGACTCTTGGGCCATAGCACGGAGCCACAACAAACGTAGAAAACGGAGCCACAAGTCGTGCGAAGGTGTTCGGGCAAGGGCGTGCGAGGGTGTCGGCCTGAACGACCGAATGGGCGAGGGTGCTCGAGGGCGTTTTTCTAAATGACCATTTGGGCGAGGTCGTTCGAAGGCGTTCGAGTGAGGGCGTCCGCCTGAACGACCGAATGGGCGAGGTTGTTCAAAGTTTTGTGAAGGCATTCGGGAGAAATCATGCGAGGGCGTTTGGGCAAGGGTGTGCGAGGGTTCCAAGCTGCATGACTAAATGGGTGAGGTTGGTCTGAACGATGGAACGGGCAAGGATGTACAAGGGCATCTGCCCGAACGACTGAACGGGCGAGGGCGTCTGCCCGAATGACTGAACGAGCAAGGTCGGTTTGAACAACAGAACGAGTGAGGGCATGCGAAGGCACCAGCTTGAATGACTGAATGGGTGAGGGTGTGCGAGGGCATCTGCCTAAACGAGTTGAGGGCATTCGGCTGAATGAGCTGCAGGTGAACGACGTGCTGAACAGTGCAACGGTGAACGAGTTACAACAGACGGTAGAATTGGTGGGTGCTCTGAATGGTGGTTCAGGTAGTCTGAACGGTGCAGGCTGAGTTGCACGGTTGTGATAGAAATTGTACCAAGGAAACTTGGGGTTTCCTGCAAATATTGTAAAACTATATATTTTATGTAAAATTGTTATTATCATTTTGTAGACTCATATTTTAGGGAGCTGCCCCTCCCACTAAAATATCCGTTGTGCGTATGTGTAAATGGTAATAACGATGAAGATGAATAATTGAATGTTTCTGCTGTGTATGTGAATGTTATACTTAGGAAAGTTGAAAAATAAACTAAGTATAGAAAGTAGGCGTAGTCCACACTTACAAGTATTGTTAAAAAGAAAGTGGGTGGTGGTGCCGCACCCCCCATCGTGCGGTTGGAAGAGTACCGCCAGGGTAGGGGCGTGACAGGTGGTATCAGAGCCCTGATTCAGTGGAATCGGATTTGCAGAAGAAGCTAATCCCACTGTCACTTCGTGACAGGTGGTATCAGAGCTTCATATTCTGCGGGCTTTGGTGATTCAGATTTGCAGAAGGAAGTGTAATATTTCATGACAGGTTTAGCAGGGGTGAAGCATCGTTCTTGGGCCAAGCTGAATGACAAGACATGGCAGGTTTGGAAGAATGCCAAGGGAGGCTCTTGCTGACCTTATACAGGTTGAAGCTAATGAAAGAAGAGAACCCACAGATTCGAGATGAACTTGAAGTCTTGGAAAGAAATGTTGAAGACAAACTTCTTTGACTTGGTTGGGCAATGGAGTAGGTTGTAGCTGCAGATTACGATGATGAAGAAGAGGAAGCTGCAATGTTTGAGGATGTTGTAGATATGACAACAATTGAGGATGAACTTGAAATTGTTCAAGTTGGGCCAGGATCGTGCAATTTGGAGACATTGGTGGATGATGACACTCACATGGAGGATGCGTAGCGAAATTACTGGGACTTGTGCATCCCTGCTGTGCTATGGGCATACCGAACCATGTGCAAGAAGTTGACGGGCTAGAAACCTTTTTGGTTAGTCTATGGCAAGGAGGCCGTGATGCCTATGGAATATATTGTGCCTAGTCTGCGGATCGCAGCAATCACAGGTATGGCAGACCGCGGGGATTTGGAGGAGAGGCTTGCATAGCTAGCGGAAATAGAGGAGGAATGGTTTTTGGCTAGATTCCATCAGCAAGTACAGAAGCAACATGAGAAAGTGTGGCATGATCTCCATATCAAGGTGCACATCTTCAAGGAAAATGATCTAGTATTTCTATATGACAGTAAGTTCAAAAAATTCCCTTGCAAACTCTGAATGTATTGGTTGGGGCCCTATGTCGTCAAAGAAGTTACCGATGGGGGTGCGGTTCAACTTGCCAAACTCAATGGAGACCCCTTCCCGGGTCGAGTGAATGGCAGTTGCTTGAAGCTCTGCATAGTTGGGCTGGTCGCCTGACTAACCGTTCGAGGGATAGTCTCACCGCTCTAGCCAGTTGAAAGAGAGCGCAGGACGGTAAAGCAGTCTAGGGGAAAGAGGCGCGAGTACCAGGCTACGCATTGATTTGGCTCATCAACAAGATCGCGGTTGCACGATAAAAAGTGCGCTGATGCATTGCTAAGAAGAGAGGTGACCGTTCCTGTCACTATTCATGACAAGATGTCTGCATTATGGCAAAAGGGAGTGGGTGGTGGGCAATTAAGAGAGGAAGTTCAAATCAGATATGGAACGAGCTACGATCGATTTTACATAGGGACGCTAGAACAAGCGGGAACCAATGAATTTGAAATTCGAATCGCTTATAAATCACTGAGGGGTATCCACCGGGTGACCTACACTTCTGGAAAATACATGCTAGTTATCGATATGGAGCTTTTCATTATCTCTGCACAAGGAGTAAGCCCGAGGGTGGTGATATGGCCGATGGAGAAGCAGGACTCTCTAATGCGCATGGTGTTGACAGCTGCAGGCGTTCCATAGAAGACAACATCAACAGTAGGGAATGTACCAGAAAAGGGGAGACACACAACAGAACTGGTCCAGATACCGTCACCCCTCCCAGGGGCTAGTTAGTGAACCACAACAGAAAGGCGAAAGGATGGATGAACGAAGACCACGGGTCGAAACGAAGTTACTAAGTCATCTCTGAAGGACCTTGAGGATTGGGATCTCACGGACAACAACACTGGTCTTGCAAAATTACAACACAAGCTGCAGCAAACAGTACGAAGAGTAGATACGAAGGTTGAAAATGGCTGCGGTGGTACAAGGAGGTCCCGTATGTCGTTCCCTAGCTAGAGCTAAAATCCTAGGAGGGGGTGTTCTGTGTTAACCGAGCAGAGCAGAATGAGCATTATCGGTCGCAAGAAGTGGTAGAAACAACGAAGCTGGAGCTGAACGACGCATTGGAGGAGACAATGAAGAAGCAGTAGGATGACGAGCGTCACCCAGAGGCAGGTGAATCGCGAAGCCACGGCAACACATCTCGCCGCACCAACGAGTGACTTGGGACGAGTCCTGATGATTGTGTTGGGGGACTGTTGGGTAGCGGAGGTTTCGCGTAACAGTTTTGGGACTGATAGCCTATAAAATAGGATCAAAATATTGTAAACCTCTGAAATTTGTGGAGCACGAAATGTAAAAGGTCGAGTCAAAGGGTTGTCCACCCAAGAAATAATATAAAGTAATAGGAAGTAAGTCGGTCTGCAGACCATAAGAAGGTATAAATAGAGCACGGCTCTATGAGGGAAAGGCAGTTCTTTTGGGGGTATGATCTTGGATTTGAAATGTAATGGGTTTTTAAAAGAAGCACTCTGAAAGCGTCTGTAAGTTCGAGTCGAGGGCTTGGGTAGTGGATAGAGGCTCTATAGTTGGGTGCGCAGAGGCCTGGAAGAGTCCGCAGCTATCTGCGCGGACCCCTGCAGCTGAGTGCGCAGGGCGGATCTGGATGTACTGGTGATAAGTGGAAATAAAGATAAGTTCATTCTGAGAATTATTTGTGATCTCTGAATTATCGCGAATCTGGCATTTTGTATGGTTAATAAGACTATTTTGATTTATGCGCATTATTGAATACTTGTGAATCTGGGTTTAATCTTAATATGCGAACTGGGTAAATGTGATAAATGTTTGCTTAAAAACCCCTCTAAAGTAGATCCGAGATGCAATACCTCTTCCATTAGATTAGATCAGTAGATTGCGTGAGGTATTCAGGATCCGCGCGAACACAGCACAGCGCGAAGCTGCAGAACGGAGCGCAAAACTTCCAAACCACATCTAGACATCCCAAGGGTGCGGAAACCTGGTTCCAGCACCCTCCCCTACTACCTCAGGTGGGACCTCAGTCCGCGCTTCACGGGCTGTTGCCGAAAGGGCTAGTAGCTATGGGATTTGCTTGGCTAAATACTTCTTCCGAACCTGGGTCAGACCCATATAAGCCAACAACTATGAACGCGTTACTTGTTAAAATTTTGTTAGGTTCTCCACATTAATTTGAATTTATGTTCATGAAAGCTTCATAAAACTTAGATTTATTAGGGCATTTGTGAATTGAACACTTATTATCCAACATTAGATGAAATTTGTTTTTAATTTGTGCTTTGTACGACAGAATATGTGTGCACAATAACAAACACAAGTGCGTTGTGATGTTCATCACTTCCGCATGCATTCTCTCTTCGCATAGTTCTACCACACACCTTTCTGCTTCACAAAGAGGTAGGTAAAACGATAATGGAAGAAGCTTTCATTGTACGAAGTGTGGAGGTTTCCTTATAAACGTGGTACTGTAGATCTTACATAACATCTCAATCCTACACAATCTAAGCCACCTTCCTCCATAATGAAAGCTTGATCCATATCTCCACATTCTGAATTGTTCTGCCACAATGTTTTGTACTTCCACATGCATTCTCCCCTCGTACAATTCTCCTGCACACTTTCCTTTCACACAATACTAGTTTTAAAATGATTGAAGCCACCAAAACCGCATCTCATTTCAAAACACATCAATGCATCTATCAAAGTGAATATTGTTGAGTCAAAGAACTCCAATATTGTGTGAAGGAGGCTTCCTTCATACGCCACATTTATATAAGTCTCTTCACATTATCAAATGCAATAAACATTAGATATCTTACTTCCATACAGTAATTTATTAAGGCTATGTCTCTTTATTAGTCAAAGAATTTGTGCGGATGTTTATCCAATTAACATACATCGCTATTAGAGTGGCCAAATGCAAGCATGTTTTCCATATCATTTTTACATGTTAAACCATATACTGATAGAACCGAGGATTACCAGTAAATGTTAGTGTTTATAACATATTATGTAATCATTCTAATGATAACTCGCAACGTACAAACTATTGAAAGCATTTCATATTAGAGCATGTGAGAAAGGACAAGTATGCCTGGCAGCTATATATGGAAAAATTGTGTCAAGATGAAAATGTTTGCAAGATGTGGGAACTTGGAGTGATGGATAGTGATTATACTGCAAATGAGTCCACACTTAGCATTGAAGAATTAATTAATGCTTAGTAGTACTATTTATATATATTCAGAAAATCGATATGCAATCACGTTATCGCTCAAGTGCTTAATAACATTTACTCTAATGCATTGTGTAATGATTACTAGCTATAAACATATTAATAAAATCATATCTATTGATATTATAAAATACTATTTTTGACATTTATTCGATGAATCAATGCGTAATCAACACATTGTTCGAGTGCTTAATAGCATTTATTGTTTGTAAATAATTCAAGAATATGCATAGGTCTTTGCAGCCAATATGCCTCATAGCAAATTGAAACGATGTGCAGATCTCCTTCATACACTTCTATTTGCATATTTTTTTTCATAATGGAAGCTTCCTCCACATCTTCACACTTTGTACATGTATAATGATTATTGGTCATAAACATATCAAGAAGAACATATTTATCGATAGTTTTTTTGCCATTTATTCGGTGAATCGAAATGTAATCAACAAAATTTTTAACAAGTACCTGTTATAGTAGATTGAAATGATATGCCTCACACACTTCTTGCACACATTGCCTTGTTTGCTAGAAACATTTTTACGATTATTAGATATAAAATAATAATTGATACGTAATAAAAATCTAACTAAGGCTTAATTTTATGATTAATAGATATCATTTTAGATATTAATGCCAAGTACTATTGAGATCATAAGCATTTGTAGCAAAGTAATGGTAAAATTATTATATGTTTAGAGTTTATGTGAATTCAAGTCTATTGAATTTTGCTAATGGTTTTTGTTTCTTGATTCTTGTTTATTCGTGCTATAGAATTGTCACATATTTACGTTGTTTAATGTGAGAAAAAATTGTGATGGATACCTCTAGTCAGGCTATTTACACATGAAACATGCTTTGCAAAACAATGTAACCATGTGTAGATCTCTACTTTCTATACCAATTACCTAGACAAAATCACATTGAATATAATAAAGCATCAACTGTTATTTGTCCGAATTACATGAATTATAGACCTTGTTCTAATTGCATGTAATCCATTTACTGCTTAATAATTTTGCTATTAACGACAAAACATGAATGTCGCATTATTTTAATCAATTAGTCTTGCATTTCTACAGTCTGAAAATTGCAATGTCAGGCATAACCATTTCATTACTAGCCTTAATTAAGCTTTTAATATTTAGTAATCCACGCTCCAGAAAGTTGCTATGTGTGTATGGGTAACGTACGCAAAAGTGTAAAAAAGAATCAACGAAGGTTCTGCCAAACATATTTCTTTCTGCACATCCTTCCACTTTGCTAGAACATAAACTGGTTGCGGAACAATGTTTATGCATGCAAACGCTAAATTAAAATGTCGAAAATACTATTTTATAATATTGATTGATTCATTAAAAAGAAATATTCATTATACAATTTCGATTTATTGAATAAATGCTTACATTAACTGAAAAGTGAAACAAACAAATATGCAAATTAAGTTACGAAAATATTTTAAAATTAGGGAAATATTTATTAGTTTGCAAAGAGATTGGGAAATTAATATTTTATACCTAAATAAAAGTAATGGCTAAATTAGCAGCGATCTACACTAACATGGGGTATAGCCAATGAATTAAAGAGATGCATATAGATAAATATCATGCATGGAGATTAAACATTTCTTATTCGATAAATATGATTAAATTTTATTCTGTTATTTTTGAAATTCGATAACGAATTAAGGTCAAATGCTTGTATGCTCCGGTTTTAGTATTTTTTGTTATTATTTCTTGTTATTGTGTAGCTTTTCTTTTATAGTCTGTGACTATTCATTTAAATGGTCTCTTTTGGGACTAGGTCCTAATTCGTTGCAATGAAAGTCTAAGTGGGTTTTTTTTTGTTATTAACTCACTCATTGTTTTGTTTAATGTAAAAGATTTCATTAGTTTAGTCAGTCCATAGCATTATTGTATTTGATCCTTTTCTGTTTTCTGGTAAAATACAAGATGCCACATGAACGAGACAAATTGAGGTGTGGAGCTGGTGAACGAGTAGGTGTGGAGCTAGTGAACGAGTAGAGTCAATTCGACATCACGTGGAGAGAATTGGTTAGGTAGAGGATATAGATCTTACCCCTATCAAAAATTATGATTTTAATGACTCTACATTTAATCAATGCAACATTGGTAATGAGCTTGCATATCTCAAAATGTTGTTGGAAGAACTCCTAAAAAATAGACATGATGACCAAAATACTATCATCTCATTCATGAATGATCTCCTATAAAACTAGTGGTAGATGCAAAACTAATTAGCAAATTTGTAGATGGGTCAAAAGCGTTTACAGGAAAAACTAAATCGCTTTGAAGGCATATTGGATCACATGGGGAAACATGTAAACTGTGAGTTTCAACTTCCATTGTCAGTGGGTTCAGGAACAAAGAATCCAGCTCCACAACTACCTCCCATAGTTACTAGCTTTTGGATATGTATTGATCCTGAAAGTTTCCTTGATGGATGCTTATTTTCCTTTTTTGGCAGTGAAGCAACTTTTTGTTAAGTTTTTATCGACATTGTAATCCTTTTTTTTCACATAAACTGATACTTAGTTTCATTTATAAACGTTTCTAAGATTGTTGATCATTTGATCTTTTCATTTTCCTACTTTGACATCCACATATTCTTTTTTTCCTTATTTGCATTTATTTTTATTTAAAATTCGATGAGATGACTATTTTGTTTCATTAGGACGTCGTATCCAATCTTTCTATACTCAAATTCATTTTTAGTCTTTAATGCCTTATGCTTCATGATTTATTGATCTTTAGTGATTTATTTGATGCATTAAAAACATTTTTTATTTAACATATTACACAACACCATGATCATATGTTTAAAATGGAAAAAAAAAATGAAAGCTTCTTAGGGATCAATAGCAATCTTAGTTATAACGGTGTCAGAGGAGTCACTAACAAAATAGACATTCACAAAACTAGCTTAGCTTTATGTGCACAACAGAGGAAGAAAGCATGATTCGGTATAGTCACTACACCTTAACAAACTCCCCCACACCCAATTTCTTTGCACACCCTTTTTGCCACACTTCCCCCACATCCTTTCTCCATTCTCTACAAATTAATTAAAAAGAGTAATTTGGCATTGACTATTGCAAAATGAAATATGGAGTTTTTCAAAACACTTTAAAAAATAAAACCCATAGTTTAATGTATTATGAGATCATATTTTCAACTTTAGAAATATAATTTATTATATCATAAGTCCTTGTTGTTTTTAGAAATTGATAAAATTCACTGTTAAATAAATTTGATTTGGTCATAATCAATGTTTCATTGTACGATGGATCTTTTCTTGTGCAGAGCAACTCAGTTTGAGTGAAAAATCGTCGCCTTTTGGACAACTGAAAGAAATACTGATGCACAAATGAATAGATAAATAGTTTTAAAAACATATTTATTTAGCTATCTTAAATAAATTTATTTAATTAAACAAATACAAAATTTAATGAATTGTATTATTAAATTTTGGAAAAATGTAAAATTTCTAAATGATATATGCATAGTGCAGACAAAGCCTTTATTCTGCTTCATGTGCTTCATCCACATTCTTTCACATTCACATTGCGCAAATTACAATGTCAAGTATAACCATATCATTATTAAAATAATATAAGTACAATTACAAATGCAATTTGTGAAGATAAAGTAATTGCTAGTTTTTTTTACCAATAAAAACATTATTGCTGAACGAGAAAATATGTGTATCAAATAACATAAAAGTTGATGATTTATAGTTTGCAAAGAGAAATGTACGGAGGAGGAATTTGATTTTAAACAATTTTATCTCTGAAAATGATCCCATTTCTTATGAGCCAAATAGAGCAACAAATAAGCAGCGGAAGGCAGTGGACTTTTGGATTCAGGGATGCAGCTCACCAAAGATCCCAGGCTTTTGATACATTGAGTTCATGCCATCTGATTATTATGGATAGGGCAGAAAGGTCTTGTTCCCAAATGTGATTCACCGTCGGGCAAGACAGAAATAGGTGGTCATTTTTTTCCTCTGCTTGATGACAGAGCATGCACCAAGAGGGACTGAAGAAGGATCGATTCATTAAGTTGCGCCCTGTTGGTGTCTTGTTCCATAAGACATTCCACATAAATAGTTTCGTGCACAAAGGTGCTTTTAGTTTCCATAGCCTACCCCACCAATCCAAAATCAAAGTGGAATGTGGGCATCATGAATGATGGGATAACCAGCCTTAGGGGAGTAATTTCGATGTTCAGCAGGGGCTCATATGAGTTCATCAGCGCCATCCTTGATACGAACATGTGATTCTATCAGCGCAATGATATAGCCCTCCCAATATTGCTACCATTGAACATGAATGCCCAAGTGCTCCGCTGAAGTCCATGCTTGTGAAAAGACTATGCTATTCCCAGGGTCAGCAATATGGGCAATCCAATTAATATTTTTGTGATTGAGAAATTGTATGAGATCAAGAGGTAGTCGAAACATGTTACCACAACCTGACCAGGGATCGATGTCAATGCACATTGATGATCCATCATTGATTCTCTAAGTGAGTCCATTCTTGATAGTGGGCATGGTGTGTAGAATCACTCGCCAAACCATTGATATCCCAGTTCGCTGCCAGGTGGGAAAATGAATCCAGTCCATAATCTGATGTGGCTAGATGTATTTGTAGTAGATCACTTCTATCCAGAGACTATGGGAGGTGAGGATAAGCCATCCCATCTTTGTAGCTAGTGCATGAGAAAAGGAGGATAGATCCTTCAGTCCCCAACCACCCCATTTCTTTGGTATTGCAATGAGTTTCTAGCCCACCTAGGCAAAAGGTTTTCCTTCCTTATAGCCATTCCAAAGGAATCTGCAGCAAATTTTTTGTATCCGGGATAAAATTCCTTTAGGAATCCATGCCAGAGACATCCAATAAACAGGTGTAGCCTCCAAGACTGTTTTGATAAGCACTAATCGACTCGCCCTGGAGAGGAATCTGTGATTCCAGTTGAGCAATCATTTTTTGATCTTGACCACAAGCCATATCCAGTCAGCAATCTTGTAGCAGTGTGGCTTGATCCAAAACCCAAGATATTTGAGTCCATCCTCCAGTTGATGGCTCTGGAAAGGAAATTTCTGTTGTGCAACCTGAGCTTCCTGAGGGGTGCAGGCTGATAGAGTGATGGAGGATTTTAGTTGATTTTCTTCCATACCTGTGGTCGAAGAGAATAGTAGTAATATGTCAAAGAAAGTAGTGGAGTCTTGTATGCATCCATTGAGGAATATGAACACATAATCCATGAAGAGGAGGTGAGTGAGTATACAATGATCTAAAATATTTAGTCCCTGTAATAATCCATCTTTCTTGGCTGAGGCTATTAGTCGGCTAAGTCCCTCCATGACGATTAGAAAGAGGAGTGGGGAGAGGGGACAACCTTGTCTGAGTCCATGTTCTGAATGAAAGAAATTTGAGGTAGATCCATTTATCAAGACACTAAAGGAGGTAATAACGATGCAACACACAATTTATAAAGGGAGGAGGAAATCCTAGGTGGGTGAGGATAATTTTAATATAGAGCCAGCTAACTCGATTAAAGGCTTTGGCTAGGTCAATTTTGAGAATAGCACCTTTGAGATTTTTAGATTTCATGGAGTGTAGGGCTTCCTGAGCTGTTCAAATAGCCTCATGTATTTTTCTATTGTGGAGGAAATAAAATTGTTCTAGATAGATATGAAATGAGAGAATAGGTTTAAGCCTATTGGCGATAATTTTGGCAATGATGTTGTAAATACAGTTGCAAAGAGAAATAGGTCTGAAATCATTGAAATATGTGGGGGAGTCATATTTGGGAATAGGGAAATGAAGGTTGAGTTGATAGCCTCGTACATTCGCCCTGTAGTCCTACAATCCTCCACCACCTTTAGAAGGTCCTGTCCAATAGTTTCATAAAAGGCTAGATAAAACTCAATAGTCCATCCGTCTGGCCTTGGACTCTTATCTTTTTTGAACCATTTTAGTGTGCTTTCCAATTCTCCCATCGTGACTGGATATGTAAGCAACTCTACCTCAACTGGGTAAACATACCGAGGGAAGTGACTTGCAATCTGGACAATTTCAGCAAGGGTGGCACCAAGGGGGGCCTTGAAGAGCTTATGGAAATGAGAGTTTCCCTGGTGTGCCAACTGATTAAAAGATGTTGCAATATTACCGCCATCCTTAGGCATGTGCCAGATGGTGTTGTTGACTTTTCTTCCCTTTGCATAATTGTGGAAGAACTTTTTATTCTCATCTCCAGCCTGAAGCCAAATAGCCTGACTATGAAGACACCATGTTTCTTCTCTCTCTTTAAGGATTTTGGATCACTGAGTCTCCAGGTCAATAAGGTGGGATTTAGCCTCCACATATGTAAATCCACGCCCCTTCTCATGTAGGAGGTTGGCAAGAGTGGACTCAATGGTACTGAGGGTCTGCTCATCCCAGTGTCTTTTGCCCTTTGCCTATTTAATAGGTAATCTCTTAATTTCTTGTAGGTTATGAAATAAATCCTCAGCAGTGGTTATCCCCATAGAAGGTGGATGAGAATGCCAAAAACCAGTAACAAGATTGTTACACTAAAAAATGTCACCATGACCACTTACAGTTAGTATGGCTCAAATCAATAGTCATGCTACCCTCTTAGGCAAGTCTTATGCCTCTGCTATCCATCTCAAACTCAAAGAAGAGAGAAAGTCTTGTAAAAAATGTGTTTATCTCTGGGGTCGCAGGTTCTCTCTAGCCTTACCTGCGGGGACGCTTACCATGTTCACAAAAGCTGCGTCCATGGACGCTCTGTATGTTAAAGGACAGGTGCGTCCTTCTGTAAAAGGCAAAATGCGCGAGTTTCATCTTAAAAAAGTTACTTGTGGTTACTTCTAGAACCTTCTAGAGGTCGGTTTGATGAAATGGATGCGCCTCCAGTTGGTTCATGTATCTCTATTAAGGGGGAACTTATCCCATCAATAAGGGAGCTATCCCACCCAAAGAGGGGGATGATCCCATTGATAGTGGACCTGAATAACCTCTTTACAGCACTATAAATAAAGACATTGAGCCAGAGGGAGGGGAGGTTAGAGCTATACATTTTCTTTGGGTAAACGCTGCAGGAATTAGGACTCCCATTTAGAGCCTTGTGAGGAGAGATTGTCTTTGCTTGATTCTACTTGGAAGTGGGTGAGCTTTGTTAAAGTAGAGGAAAACCCTTGATGGACCCTGGGAGGAACTTGCACAACACCAAGGCCAGGTTGTAAGAGTTTCTTTGTTTCGTTATTAATACAAACTGGTTTATTTTTCTCAATAGCTTGTGTTAATGAGTTATTTCATGTGTTCCTTGGTCTGCATGTTGAATATATGTTTTATTATATGAAATACAAGTGCCTGGTAATTGTTTGATTGTTTGTGGTTGCAGGAATTGACATGAAGGAGGAGCTCATCCGGATCGGCAAGGACGGACTACAACAACAGCGTTTTGGAATAAGGTAAGCCTAAACACTCGTAGTTTTCATGTTATAAAAGGTATATTTAGAGAAAGATCACTCCATTTTGTCTTGTTTGTCGCTAGAGAGTTTAGACTCCTAGGGAGGTCAGTTGTGTCCGCACAAACGACTTTTTCCACCACGACAAATTGGCGACTCTGGATTTACCAGACTTGACGCGCCTAACGAACGATCCAATTCAATATCTTCCGTTCTGGCCGTCAATGCCAAATAAGTTGCCCAGCGATATACCCAAGTTCGAAGGTAAGTCTAGAGAGGATCCGTCCAATCACGTGATGACTTACCACCTCTGGTGTGCTTCAAATTCCATCTCGGATGATTCGATCCGTTTACGTCTTTTTCAGCGTACGCTCATTGGTCTCGCGGCCAAGTGGTACATTGAGTTACCACGGGCCTCTTTTTACGATTTTAGCCAGTTAGCTACCTCATTCTTAACTCATTTTCAGTTACCAGTCAGATATGATAACGGTACAGAGTTATTAACTTCACTAAAACAATCGACCTCCACGTATATTTCAGATCACATTCATGAGTGGAGACGTCGAAGAAGACTAGTGAAAGTTTTTATCCCGGACCAAATCTTAGCTGAATGGTTTGTTAAATCACTCTTACCAAGAATCACTGAAGATGTAGCTAAGGCCGGAGTAGTTACTGAGGAGCAAGTCATTGCTCAGGCACAATGCCTAGACTTAGTTTACACGCAGTCGGGTACATTACACGAGAAGATTCCAGATCTTCCAAAGTCGAACCAAATTGCTGCTGCTCCTTCGGGATCTCATGCCGCTGATGGTATGATTGGTATCGTGACTACAAAGAGCAAGAAGAAGTCTTCCAAGGCTTCAACTACTCCTATTATCACTTTGCCCGATTCCCCGACAGGAGAGTCTTCTCCTGAACTTACCGCCGATATTCACGCTGTAGAGTCATCTACGGCCAAATCAAAAAACGGTGGGAAGAAGAAAGGAAAGAAGAAGACTAAAGCAGACAAGGCTCCAAAGGAGAAAAATGAAAAGTCGGAAACCAATGACGAAAAACGCAAACCTCGATATCCTTGTCTCATTTGTGAAGAAGATCATTTTACGAGAGACTGCCCTCATCGGGCCGAGGTAGTGAAAATAGTCAAAGGTTCTCCCACTCCTGCTGTGTTAAAAAATCCATTTCCGGAGCAAGAAAATAAGATGATAGGTTCTTCTTCAAATGCCAGTGAAGAACCCATTTTGATGATGTCTCATGTGAGGATTGCGACTCGATCACAAGATTATGGTAGTAAGGCTCCTGTTGATGGCAAGGAAGCAGAATCTTCTCACTCTAACCCGTCAACCTCAGCTCCTGGTTCCGATCCACTACAGATCGAAAAACCTAACCCAGACTTAGTGATTAAGCCACCCGCCAAGGGTGTACTTCGAAGGTTTGCTTTCAATCCACATGCGAGAGCAGCCCAGAACTACAACATTGTTGAGGACTTAGCTGTTTCACCTTCAGCAATGTCGGCACTCGAAGTGCTGCAATCATGCCCAGCACAACGGAAATCGCTTTTGTCGGCTATCGGAGCTGTCGATGTTCAGGACCCGAACCTAATGATCTTTGATCTAGAAAATAGTACGCCACGTCTCCCCCATCAAATGGCTTTCCAAATTCCAGTGATAGTAAAAAACAGGCCTATTCATCGGACTGTGATTGATGAGGGAGCTTCCACGTGTATTATGTCGATTCAATGTTGGAGATCGCTTGGCTCTCCTTCGTTGAACCAATCCCCCACCATCCTTAAGGCCTTTGATGGCCGTGGGTTCCGTCCGTTTGGTATTCTACAAGAATTACCTATAGGGGTTGAAGGTAAAACCGTTAGTCTGGATGTCGAAGTGGTTGATGCCCCTCTAGACTACAACCTTCTTTTGGGTCGAAGTTGGTCATATGCTATGACAGCGGTCGTTTCATCGGTCTTTAGAGTAATTAAGTTTCCACATAACGGTAAGATCGTGACTATTGATCAGCTAACATACTTTTCATCCGACCCAGCCTCTTCAGAGAGTATCCAACGTGTTGGTAAGACGACAATCCCTTATAAGGACGTTGGTGTAGGTTTAGTTAAGGATTCCGGTTTACTGGGAACTTTTCCTCTCCCTCCTCTCAGCGTAGAACCTTCGTTTGCAACAATTCATATGATCACGTCAGAAAACATTATTTATGATGATCCTTGGTATGTTCCATCTGACTCTGAGATAGACTCATTCAGTGATGTTATGCCATTGAGTCCGTATGAAATTGCTTATGAAGCTCTTATGTCTTTTACCGATTTTCATTCAACCGAAGTCGACCAAATGAATGTGGTCAGTGAAGAATCCCTTTTCACCTCACCCTTAGAACGGATAGCGTTTCCCGAAGTCGTGTCATCTGACGAACAGCTTCGCGAAATCCTAAGTGTAGACAATCTACCATGGGAGGATCTCCATCACAGATCTTCGTTTTTACCTAAGGATGATGCATTTGAAAATGATTTTTCATCTATCTTTACCGCTGAATATGTCAAAGACGCTCAAAATCCAACGAAACATTCTGATTCGGAGTTGAATTTAGGGAATATTTCTCGTACTATTCCCATTGATATTTCAGTGAAGCCCGGAATCGAGGAAAACATTCATATAGGTGCCTCATGTACAGAAGAAGAAATCCAAACTTACAAGGCCCTATTCCAAGAATTCCGCGATGTGTTTGCCTGGTCTTACGAAGAAATGCCAGGAATCGATCCTGCCATTGTTGTTCATGAAATCAAAACCTACCCGGATGTTAAACCCATTCGGCAACGGTTGCGTCAGATCCACCCTCGAAAAGCGGCTGCGATTAAAGCAGAAGTCGAAAAGCTGTTGAAAGCAGGTTTCATTTATCCGATCCCATTAACGGATTGGGTATCGAATATTGTTCCCGTCAATAAAAAACAAGGAACAATAAGAATCTGTATCGACTATAGGGATATCAATCGAGCTTGTCCAAAAGACAACTATCCTACGCCTTATATCGATCAAATTATTGATGATTGTGCTGGAAGTGAAATGTTTTCCTTCATGGATGGTTTCTCGGGCTATAATCAAATCAATATTCTACCTGCCGACCAACCAAAAACGGCATTCATTTGTCCATGGGGAACGTTTGCTTATTGCAAATTACCTTTTGGGCTCAAGAATGCCGGGGCCACTTTTCAACGGGCAATGTCTTATGCATTTCATGACATCAAGCACATTGTGCAACCCTATCTCGATGATTTGCCTGCTCATTCTTTACATCAAGCCGATCACCTTGTCCACCTACGAGCAATTTTTATGAGGTGTAGGCATTATCGAATTCGGTTGAATCCCCACAAGTGTGTTTTCTGTATAGAAACAGGTCGATTGCTGGGATTTGTTGTTTCAAAAGCCGGCATTCGCGTCGATCCCTCGAAAGTCGAGGCTATCATCAAATTGCCTCCTCCTTCGAGTTTGCGCCAACTCCAAAGTTTGCAAGGGAAAGCAAACTTTTTACGCCGATTCATCCCAAACTACGCCAAGGTCACTAAAGGTTTTACACGGTTGTTGAAACAGAACACACAATTCTTTTGGGATGAGATTGCCCAACAATCTTTTGATGCACTTAAACACGCGTTGACCCATGCACTGTTATTGCATCCTCCCAACTACAACCAAGACTACTTCTTATACCTCGCGGCTTCACATTCCACCATTGGAATGGTGTTAGTCCAAGAAGATGAATTCGGAGCGGAGCATGTGATATATTATCTTAGTAGGACCTTGAATCCCACTGAGCTAAAATATTCGCATGTGGAGAAATTGGCCCTGACAGCCGTTCAAGCTGTCCAGCGTTTCCGTCACTACATTCTTCTCCGTAAGACTATGGTTATTTCGGATTGCAACCCTATGATTTATATTTTGACAAAACAACTGCTAGGGGGCAAGTACTCTAAATGGATTGTCATCCTGCAAGAGTTCGACTTGGAGTTCGAGAAGTCCAAGTCTAAGAAATCCTTAGTCTTTGCGGAATTGATGTGTGATTTCCCGAGTGCTGACACAGAGACTGTGGCAGAAGAGTCCATTGCGGATGAATCTTTGTTTCTCATCAGTACTGTAGATCCGTGGTACGGGGATATAATCATTTATCTCCAAACCCAAACCTTTCGGCCTGAAGCTTCCAAAGCAGAACGTCGAAAAATTCGGTTTCAATCCCAGCCATACAAAATTATTGGAGATACACTTTATCGCCGGGGGGCAGACTTAGTTTTTCGACGTTGTTTAACTCACGAAGAGGCTGAGAGAGTTTTGAATGATTGTCACTCTGGAGCATGTGGCGGTCATATGTCTGGGTATGCCACAGCTCAGAAGGTGTTGCGCGCTGGCTATTTCTGGCCGTCTATGTTTAAGGATTGTATCATTGCAGTCAGGAAGTGCCACAACTGTCAAGTGTTTGATCGCAAGATGCGCGCTCCACCTGCTCCTCTCCACCCTATAATTGCCGTTGGTCCATTCGCCAAATGGGGTATCGACTTTATTACTTGTAACCCTCACTCAACCGGGGGGCATGCGTATATCATCCTTGCGGTTGATTATTTTACTAAGTGGGCCGAGGCGATGCCTACATTCGACGCAAGCGGCAAAACAGCTGCAGTTTTCGTATTCAATCATATCATAACTAGGTTTGGTGTCCCACAAGCAATCATTACTGACCATGGGAGCCATTTTAGAAACGTCATGATGACTGAGCTTACAAGCCAGCTTGGTTTGCGCCACGATAGCTCTACTCCTTATTATCCGCAAGCCAACGGTTTGGTTGAGTCTATCAACAAAGTTCTAGTTATCATGATCCGACGAACCATTGGTGTTCATCGGTCAAATTGGCACAACATGTTATTTTCAGCGCTATGGGCATACCGAACCTCAGTGAAAAATTCAACAGGGTTCACTCCTTTCCAGCTAGTTTATGGCTTAGAAGCTGTGCTACCCATTGAATGTGAAATCCCATCACTTCAAATGGCTGTCGAATTACTTCCAGCTACTTCCGAAGAGGAGAAGCGTTTATTATACTTGACTAAATTAGATGAGACTCGACATGACGCTACATTGGCAATCGAGACTCACGCGAAACGAATGAAAGCTCAGTATGATAGAAATGTAACCCCTCGAAGTTTTTCGGAAGGAGACCTAGTACTATTATATGATCAAGCTAACGATAAGCTAGGTGCCGGAAAATTCGTTCCCATGTGGCATGGGCCCTACATTGTAAAGCGAAAGCTAGCAAAAGGGGCTTATGAGTTAGTTGATTTTGATGGGGACTCTTTGGGTAAACCCAGAAATGGACTTTACCTAAAGAGGTATTATGCTTAAAATGATGGGTATGGAGAAATTTTTAGATAGGTTAGACTTTCTTTCTAGCTAGCAAGTGTGTTAGTTTAGTCAGTGTGCTTAACTTAGAGAGTGTGGTTTTTCGTCGTTATTTTGGCTTATCTTGGTTTTACTCTTGATATTGTAGATGTCGACGCCTCTCCAAACATACATTGGATTTGCTGATGGTGCTTGTCGTAATACACGGAATATCTCTTCCGCAGCTTGGGTTATCTATTCGCCCTCTGATGAGTTAGTTTCTATGCATGGGGTAAGCCTCGGTCAAACAACGAATAATATTGCAGAATACAGTGCAGTGGTTGAATTATTATCCGAATCTATTTCATTTGGAATTCGACGTTTGGTAGTGAGGTTAGATTCTGAACTTGTTGTATTACAGCTTAATAGAGTTTATGCCATTAGAAATCCTGTGTTATTGAGGTTGTTTTTGAGAGTGCGTCTCTTGGAACGTGAATTTGATTACATTGAATATCAACATATTCCAAGGTCCTTAAATACATTAGCAGATGCGATTGCTTCTCGAGTGTTGGACAGACATTTACAATAATCATGCAAGTAAATTTAAAAACATTTCATCATACATGTTAAACAGGATAAGCCGGTAATAATGATATATATAGATAGAAGTGTGTCAAAATATATACATCGTCTTCGATCATAGGTTGAAAACACCTTATGATCGGCAAAATGATAGTACAAAAAGTCAAAAATGTCACATGTGACTACAAAAGTGACTAGTCAATCACTGGTGGTGCTATCTGTATGACACCACTGCGCGGGCTACCTTACGCAAAAATCTCCTAAACGGTCCAGGGACCGCGACTACAAAACGCTGAAGCCTGATAGGAATGTCGTCCATAGTAGTCTCAGGTATGTCTGCCGTGAGACGCTCTAGATCATGCTCCAACTCAGCTAGTACGTCTGCAGCCGCGTCCTGTGGGGCCGGTACCGGTGCAGCTGGATGTAGTCTATCATAAGGCCGGAGGTTGGCTGGACGCTGTGGACCAACATCTGCATTTTGAAAATTTTACTGTTAGTTTTAAGATGATATATATGAAAAATAAAAAAAAATACATAATTAGAAAACTTGTGAAAATAAAAGTACCTCTGTCGTCCCATTGTTCTCCCTGTGGAAGAACCATGTCCGGATCACCTCTGAAATCCATTCCGGCATACGGAAAGTCCTGTATCACAAAAAGCTGGTCCTCTAACCAGTGAAAGTAACTATCTGAGAATCGAACCACTGCCGCACCCTCGTCAGGATGCCGGGCCATCACCGCAACCCATCGTATCAGCTTTGGCTCCCGAGGACCCGAGATATCAACAGTGAGTTGCTGAGGGATCAGCATTGGAACTCGCTCCAAGGCAAAGCTCACGACTATAGGCCCATATCCAAAAGTCTTTAGTCGTCCGTTCTTTGCCTTGGTCAGTTGGCTCTTCATATGAGCCGACACAGCTTCACACCAGTTGAAAATGGTGCCTTGGTAACAGTCAATTGCCATCCGCATTTGGGATCCGGAAGCAATGTGCAAAGCGGCCGCGCCGCAAATTCTGGTGACCGTGAACGCTATGACTTTGAGTTCAGGCAGAGTGATGTGTTTTATCTCTATGCCTTTTGAATGGTGAGCCCCACGTGTGCACCAATCCTCGCGGAGACTATCAAGGGGTTGGCCACCCGGCCTAGTCCCCGCAAGATTGAGTTGCTCGCCTCTGTTTGGCAAGCCAGTGAGAAAGTATACATCCGAGGGCTCTATCTCGAGCCGGTGCCCTCCTATGTAAAAGCATTGTTCTTGGACGTTCCATCGCTCAACCAGCCATTCCAAGAATCTTAACTGGCCCCTCATGCCCGGTATGGTCCAATATTTGTATAATCCGCATGCTCTTAGGGCATCCAGGGAAGGTTGATGATTTATTGCAGCTTCATCTTCCTCTACATGCTCTCTTTCTCTCCAGTCTAACATGATTAATGCCCTGCATATCAAAAATAGCAATTAGAAATTGATTTGAGGATTTTTGGTAGGTTTTTGAGATAGTTGGGGTTTTGAAATGCGCACTTCTCGGAAGACGCACCCTGGCTTTGTAGCACAGGGCGTCCGGACGCGGCTGGCCTGAAGGCAGGCTGCATCTTCCGACCTTTTTCCCGTATGAGAAAAAGTCGGGGGACACAGGTCACCCGAAGGGCACCTGCATCCGCCGAGAGGCGCATTCCAAAACCAAAACCCCCCCAAAAAATGAAACTAAGACCTAAAAATTAATTCTAAACGGATAGAAATGCAGAGTAGGATGTGTAAAATACCTGGGTGAGACGGCGTTCGATTCCGACGGTCAGATTTTCCGCAGCGACCACGGGAAGTTTCTTGTCAAAAGCTCCTTTTTCAACCTCCAAAGTCAAACGGTAAAAATGACATGGTAAAAGGTCTTTTTATAGGTTTTTTGGATGAATTAGTTCATTTTTTACCATGAAAAGATGTTTTTCGACGCATTTTTGCCCATTTTAAACAGGTATGAGTAATGTGTTGCTTTTGTGCAGGACAAAGGGATTTCGAGGGAAATTGTCATTTTTCACAAATAAAAATATCAGAGTCATCTTTTAAGCCCTTTTCTGACTCCTAAAACATGAAAAGATCGCCGAGCGTTTCTTTTACACTCGTTAAAACGGAATTAAAAGACGGTCCCCTTTTAGCTCTTTTCTGACCGTAAAATCAGGAAAAGATTGCCGGGTTTTTGTCATTTCAAACTCGATAAGGAAATAAAACGGCGTGTCCTTGATCACTTTTTACTTTTCAGGTCGACGACACTATTATGAAAGTACTCCTTGGTCGCAAGATCAAGCGGTTCCCCCAGGTATTATTTTATACTTTTTCGGGCTTGAGGGACACAAATTTACGAAAAAGCTCAACGTGGAGTTTCCTTAAGTTTTTCAGACTCTCTAAAATTGAAAAACGCCGAGTTTCTCCTATACTGGGCTCGTTAAACTTTTACAGTAAAGGACCTGTTCAATTACAAACAGGAACGAACCACTCCTTCCTAGGGTTCGAATTTAAACTAGGTTGGACTCGTCCGAAGGATGAGCTTATAATCAAGCATATGTTATCCTCCTCAAGCTTGTTAAAAATAAAGAGGTACTTTCCAGAAATGGTGGGGGAAAAGAGAGAAGAATGAGCCTATTTGTTACCTTTTGTCTCAAAAGAAGCTTTATTACCGCTCTTGAACACGACACTTTTTCATTCACCTGGGTTGGGAAATATTTTACCTCACAGTTGACCAAACCACTTTGAAAATCTTTAACCTGGTTCCGGGGATTAACTTTGAGTTATTCGTCACCAAGCCATCTGTCGTGTCGTTATGTGTTCAAGAGGTCTGCAAGCAAAACTTTCATAAGAAAAAATACTTGTCATCCATTTGACCATCCCTGAGTCAGTCCTTACAACAACATTTCTTCAACTTGAACAATGATTTCGTGTTGCAGGCTTGCCTGCAACGAGTCGCTTTCTATCGACATCAACACATTATCTAGAAAGATGACTTAGGAATCGACAGTACCTTGAAGTCTGCATGCATCAATGGCAGGTTTCTCGCCTTTGACGTCAGTTTACATCATTGACTTTCGATCAAAGGATTCCGTGAAGTGTTCGACATCAAAACATCTATTCACATTTCACGGGTTGTGCTTGGTACTTTGAGAACCATTGACATTACTGGTGGTCTCTCTCACGCTTGTTAACAGTTCACATCATCGACTGGTAATCAAGTGGTTTCTAACATGTTCGACATCAAATCATTTAATCACATGGTTAGAATCGTACCAATTCGGGAAGTAGAAGTGAAGACCTTGGATCTAGTTTCTACCATCCAGGCTGCGAGGAGTTTTGTATTCATTGTCTATGTAGACTAATCACAAACAGATGGCTGCGTCCATACTGCGTCTACAAAAGTCTATAAAAATGATGTACTGCAAGATCATTCCTATATCAGAATAGTTAGTCCATTAGTTAAAGTTTTGAATCTGAGTATGGGAATGCCTACCTCAGTGATGATATAATCTTATACATGTATTTTGTGTTGAAAATTGCAGGTTCCAACCAGGTCATCCACAAGACAATCCTTGAAATGATAAAGCACTTCACCCTTCCTAGAATTACAAAACCCTAATCTATTCCAGGCTTCGCACTTTAGGGGGCAATCTGTTACACTAAAAAATGTCACCATGACCACTTACAGTTAGTATGGCTCAAATCAACAGTCATGCTACCCTCTTAGGCAAGTCTTATGCCTCTGCTATCCATCTCAAACTCAAAGAAGAGAGAAAGTCTTGTAAAAAATGTGTTTATCTCTGGGGTCGCAGGTTCTCTCTATCCTTACCTGCGGGGACGCTTACCATGTTCACAAAAGCTGCGTCCATGGACGCTCTGTATGTTAAAGGACAGGTGCGTCCTTCTATAAAAGGCAAAATGCGCGAGTTTCATCTTAAAAAAGTTACTTGTGGTTACTTCTAGAACCTTCTAGAGGTCGGTTTGATGAAATGGATGCGCCTCCAGTTGGTTCATGTATCTCTATTAAGGGGGAACTTATCCCATCAATAAGGGAGCTATCCCACCCAAAGAGGGGGATGATCCCATTGATAGTGGACCTGAATAACCTCTTTACAGCACTATAAATAAAGACATTGAGCCAGAGGGAGGGGAGGTTAGAGCTATACATTTTCTTTGGGTAAACGCTGCAGGAATTAGGACTCCCATTTAGAGCCTTGTGAGGAGAGATTGTCTTTGCTTGATTCTACTTGGAAGTGGGTGAGCTTTGTTAAAGTAGAGGAAAACCCTTGATGGACCCTGGGAGGAACTTGCACAACACCAAGGCCAGGTTGTAAGAGTTTCTTTGTTTCGTTATTAATACAAACTGGTTTATTTTTCTCAATAGCTTGTGTTAATGAGTTATTTCATGTGTTCCTTGGTCTGCATGTTGAATATATGTTTTATTATATGAAATACAAGTGCTTGGTAATTGTTTGATTGTTTGTGGTTGCAGGAATTGACATGAAGGAGGAGCTCATCCGGATCGGCAAGGACGGACTACAACAACAGCGTTTTGGAATAAGGTAAGCCTAAACACTCGTAGTTTTCATGTTATAAAAGGTATATTTAGAGAAAGATCACTCCATTTTGTCTTGTTTGTCGCTAGAGAGTTTAGACTCCTAGGGAGGTCAGTTGTGTCCGCACAAACGACTTTTTCCGCCACGACAAAGATGGATGTAAATGGGATCCTTTAGCCAAGTGGAGTTGAATTTGAAGGGTGCCCTAGGCTTCAAAAAGGGACCCGACAGCTCCATGAAGATAGGGAAGTGGTTGGATATGCCTCCAGAACCAACCCACTATCTATAATTTGATAGTACTCTCACCAGAGGTTCCTTTATGAGGAATCTATCCAAGCACCTGGCCAGTGCAGTAGCCACAGTTCTTCTATTGCGCCATGTAGGTTGAGATTTGACCATGGGTATATCAATCAAGTGGTTTTGTTCAAGGATCTACTTCATAGCGTTCGATAAGGGATCCACCTATGCATTTCTTCCCCATGATTCCCCATATCCAATGGAGAAATTCAAATCTCCTCCTAAAATGATATTATCAAAATTTACAAAGGAAATATTTAGGAGGTGATTCCAAAATTTGGCTCTATTTTGACAAGGGGCATATACATTGATAATCTTGAGATCCATGCCCAGATCCGAGGAAAAGATGTCCAAACCTAAGAAGCCATCCCCTCCCTAGGAGGCTTGAGGTGGATAGTGTGAGGGTTTATACCCAAAGCAAGACCTCCAGATCATCCAATGATGTCAAGGGCATGGAAGGTCCAGCTCGACTTCAAGGATTGTAGCACATTTATGATATGGTTAGCCAAACCAAGTGTTTCTTGAAGGAAGATATTATCAACAATATCAGATTCAAATAATATTCTGAGGGATAGTCTTTTAGGAGGGCTAGCCAATCCTCTGCAGTTAAAGGAGAGCCACTTCATGGGGGAGTCTGAGCGTGGGTAGATGGTGCTTTAAGTACCCAATCAAGTGTGGATTGTTTGCCATGTGCCACTTCCACCCCAGCTTGCTAGATGGCCATAGAGATTGAGATTTTTGACCCTTGTTGGACTTGGAAGAGAGAGGAGGGGAGGCCAAGGCAAGCCTAGAATTCACAAAATTCTCAGGAGGTTGAGATGCACAGGAACAAAGATTGTATGAATGAGAGTGGCCAGAGATGTTCGAGGGATCCGAATGAGGGGGATATTGACCCAAACCAAGGATAGCAAGTGGAGTAGTCAAGATAACTGGAAGGTGAATGTACAAGGGGCATGTATAGCAGTAGAGGTAAAGTCAGGTATAGATGCAGATGCAATATGCAAAGGTTGTGCAGAGTAATAAAAAGAAGCATTAGAAATAGAACAAGAGAAAGGAGGAATACCTGATGATTGAGTGGTCACAACAACAACCCTATATCTCATCATAGGCGGGGATGGAGGACGATGAGTGGTCGAAGATGGCATCTGAGTCGATCTTCCCACCGTCACCAGAGGTACATTGGCATGAGGAGTCTGTTCAATAGTTGTAGTGGGTGAAGAAGGAGCAACTTAATTTTCTTCTTTGGTAAGAGGCAGTCTTACAAACCAATGGGAATTCCTTGTAAATATTCCCTACCTTATGACACCTTCAACACCTGAATGACACAACTTCGTAATCCAAGATTTGTATATGGGTGAAGTTCTTCCACTGCAGAGTGATTTTCTCTTCCAACCCTTCTCTGGTATCCAGATAAACTAGAATACGAGCCACAGACCGATTGTCAGAGCTGATGTATGGTTTGTCATCATCCAGATAGGAGCCGAGTGCATTGCCGATGTGGATGAAAATATCTTTAGACTAAAAATGGAGGGGTAATCCTGGCAGCCTGACCCATAATGGTCCAGCTCCAATTTTTTCTCGTTCTGGATTGAATAAAGGGCTCCATCGCTTAAGCAAGACCGAGGCCATCTCGATATGTCAATATCTGGAGAGTGCCCAATTGGTGTATTCCTCCTGCTGAAAGTAGAGCGCAAACCACCACCGAGCCAACGTTTGAACCTTTGGGAGTTCTTTGAAAATGTTCTCCCATATCTCCTTGACTCAGAGGCCAAGTTTCTCAGTGGAATAAGCACGACCACTGACTCTTCCCACTAGAACCTTGCTCGCCGAATCTACAACTTCCCCCATTTGGACCCCTTCTCCAAATTTCAGGGTTAGATCCTTTCTTGTAGCCTTTACACAGTTTAGCTTTCTCTTACCAGTACGCGATGTAGTTGGGTGATCCTGCAAGGGGTCCTGAGTGCCTTGATGCTCCTGCTATGGCTACTGGGAGTTATTACAAACTTTGATCACGAGTGTTTCGAAATAGCCCGATGGTGAGGAGGAGGAAACCGACTCAAATGCAGGAGGGGCGAGCGGGATAGATGATGGATGGGAAGGGCTAGTCACAGAATCAAACCCTACAAAGGAGGGTAGCTCAAAGGATGTTTGATAAGGAAAATATCCTGATGGCGACGGGTTAAAAGGGGGGGAGGTCAGTATGCAAAAGGCAAGAAGATGGAGAGTAGCCGGCGAAAGGGGAGGGTATTCAAGTTTAGGGGAGTCGATAGAGAGGGTAGCGAATGACAGGCTGGATGAGGAAGGACCGGGGAGCGAATGAGAGGGTGGAGTAACGGTAAATTGTGAGAAAGATGGAAACTGAACCCCAACAGGTGTAGCTTCGGGTGGAGCATTAGGGCATGTCCAGATAGGCTCATAATGTTATGGTTAGCTGAATAGTCCACCTTGTTCGCATCCATGTTCGACATCCTGCAGGTAGCCCCAGTGACAGTGAAGGGAGATCTGTTGACAACAAACCCGAAATGAAAATGCCAACCGTGACAGTGAGAATGACAACGCGACTGCGAATGTTTGCATGTGGAAGTTTGCTGCTGGAGACAGTGGAGAGGAAACCCTAACCATGCTCCCAGTTCTGAATAGGCACGAGCTCTCAGTTACCCATGGGTCTACCGATCAATCATTACATAGGAATCAAAATGAAAGTGGTGTTGTTTACTGAGGCTTGTTGGTTCATTGAATGAATGTCAAAAATACTTTTATTTATTGGCAGGGGAGCTTTAGTTAATAAAAATAGAATGATATTTAAGATATTAATAAAATACCATGTTGATATCGATTTATAAAGCATGCCAAACGATGCAATCATGAAATGCAATCGTCTCAATTGGACTATCTTGAGTTAGAACTTAATAAAAATAGATATGATTTGAAGTAACTTATTTCAGAACAATGTTTTCTGATTACAAATTAGGAAAATTAGTACTAGTCAAATTGATAATGATCACTAGTTAATGAATACCATTGAAATCAATAGTAGTTAAATGTCCTTTTAGAAATTTGATGTCAATTTGTGATTTAGATGACTTATCGCCTTTGACGCATTATATGTAGGCTTGTTGCCTATGAACTAGTTTCTAATAGCTTTGGGAAAGAAATTTTCCAATGTTCCTATTATTGTAGACCCATTAGTACTAAATTTGCCACAAAATGTTCTAGGCAATCTAATTGCTTCGTTTCTTCTAAAATTGATAAGTGTTTTCAGGATTTTCTTTATCATTTGTCTATTATAATTTGAATTTAATACCAAGAGCGAGATAAATGTCTGAAATAAACAATGCCAGAAACACATAGGAATAGGTATATGCAGAGAGCCAAGATACCTTAATTCTCAACCAAGATATCTTAATGCTTAGCCAAGATATTTTAATGTTAATGGATAACATATTGAAACTTCAACAAATGTTTAGGCAACTCGAAGGTGAGCTGAACGTTGTAGAATGTTGTTAGAAGAGCTCTTGAAAAACATGAATGGATCAATCATTCCTCCATTTTTACAACATAATTAGTAGAAGCGTCAACCTCCAAGAACAATGGTTAATTAATAAAGAAATTATTACCAAATTTTGCTACTTTCTCAACCAAATTTGAAATTCAGTATATGCTAAAGGCTATATATTGTAATTTTCTTGGCACAGTAAAAAAACATATTGGAATATACACGTATGTATACATGCAAAATATTTTATAAGTTATGCTGTAGTTTTGCTTATTTGATTTACAAAATTGTTTCTCTTTGTATGATAATAATTAATTTAGAAATTCTTTTAAATTTTACATGACAAACTCTTTTTGATAGAAATATTTGCAAATTTGATAAATCAAAAATCAATGTAAGAAATCACATTGCAAAAAACAGACACGACATAGGATAATGAAACACATAGTAAATAATATTAGTAAATAGCATATTACAAACATCAGTAATCGAGAGCGGGAGGGGTGGGAGAGAATTATGCGGAGTGCAGACAAAAAAAGCGTCTGGGTGGGCGACAGAATAAATCTTCCTCCACATAATGTATCAACATTAACAATTCTGTGAACTACGTAAAAACAATATTGGAATATTGTGGAATATAGACGTATGTATACATGCAAAATAATTTGTAAGTTATGTTATACTCTTTCATACATCATTTCTTCAAATAAGTATTCAATTTACAAATTTGTTTGAGTTATTTATGATAATGATTTGTTTAGAAATTTGTTTAAATTTTGCGTGACAGACCCTTTTTGATAGAAATTAGTTATAATAACAAGTTATTAGAAATATGTCAATGTATTACAAACAAACAAAAATACATTTTCTAATATTGTTTCACTAATTATAGGATTTTCAAATTTGATAAATCAATAAAACAATGTAAGAAATCACATCACAAAGAAGCAGACATGACATAGGACAATGAACTAGTTACACATTAGAATCAAAACATAGTAAATGATGTTGGTAAATAGCATGGTACAAAAATCAATACTCAAGGGCCAGAGAGGGGGGGGGGGGATTGTGTGGAGTGCGAAAGAAAAAATGATTGGGTGGGTGAGGGAACAAATCCTCCTCCGCACCTCCACATAATGTATCAACGTTAACAGTTCCATGAACTATGATGCAAACTACTGAAAACGAGAAGCCATATTGTAACTGTATGCATGGTCTTGCAAATGTAAAACCAAAGTTTCAAACACATTTTAGTGCAACATAAATGACATCGCAAAGAATCAGAGATGACATAGGACAATGAACTAGTTACGCATTATAATCAAAACATAGTAAATAATGTTAATAATAGCATAGCACAAACATCAATACTCGAAAGGTGAAGTGGGGGGGGATTATGTGAAGTGCGAAAGAAAAAACAACTGAGTGAGCGGGGAACAAATCCTCCTCCGCACCTCGGAAAAATGTATCAACGTTAACAATTCCAAAAACTATGAAAACATCTTGAAACGAGAAGGCATCTTGTAACTGTACGCATGGCCTTAGAAATGTAAACCCTGAGTTTCAAACACAATTAAGTGCAACATATTGTATACTTTATTTACACATTTCTATTTTTAAATTTTGGGAAACTGAAAACAAAATAACAATGTAACATTATGTTGACAGTGTTGGACTTGCCAACATTCAAAGGGGTCTCCTCGATATGCGGTCCCAATTAGATCTCACATATTTGCTATAGGATCCCGATTTAGAATATGACCCGACTTCCGTCTACTTAAATATTTTTCTTAGATTTAGCTATCACCAAGATAGAGGATCACATATGTGCCTTTGAAAAGTAAGCAAGTGTTCCTGGTGAGTCTTCGGTTGCAGAAACATCAAGGTTCTTCTATTGCGGAGGGAAATAAATTGCACATCTAGGAGAGAGGTAATAGTACCACCCTAGCAGAGACGCACACAAGCAAGAATGTTTCTTCTAACATCCAATGGAAAAGTCTGTAAAGATGCTACAATCATTACGGCTATTACAACACATTATCAATAGGATAAGAACTAAAATAACCAAAATAGTTCAACTACTTTAGCACTAGTGAAAGCAAACATGAATTATAAAAATTTACAGAACAATCTTACAAACATTCATAATCCATGTATGAAAGCGCGTTGGACACTAGGCTTTAAATATTAAGTAAAAGTCCCAAGATGCGTGAATACAATGAACATCAGTTGCTCCAATAGTGGAGCGTTGGAGCCACTACTTACTACCAAAAAATACTAGCTTGTCTCTTTGTTGTGTTATGGGAGAAGCCAAGGTGAAAATTCATTTACATGAGAAATGAGGACCTATTTATAACGTGGGGAGTGACCTTTCACATCCTCATGACTCTCGAATTTCTGACTTCTAGTGACCTTTGGTCTTCTACAACCTTTGGAGTTCAAAATGACCTTTGGAATTACATATGACTTTTGGTATTACATGTCTTTTGGACTTCCATGACTCTTGGGTTCATACATGTCTCTTTGGATTCTACTTATTTATCTTTTACAATAATTACAATAATACATCTTGATTTACGCATCATCTGATATGAACTTATGCAGGAATGCAACAAAATACAAATATAAACATAAACACAGAGATGCAACATAAATAAAACTTCATTTCATTAATATCACAGAACTGAAATATGCTTACATACATAATGGAAATAAACTAGCTCAAGCGATGGTAGCTTATCTCTGGAAGCTATGTGGTGGCTACATGCCTCTTAACTATGTTATAATGAGGCTCGGAGGCCTATTTATTATTGAGAAATAATGGAAAACCCTAAACATCCAAAAACCTAACCTTAGGAGATGAAGCACCAAAACTATGGGCCTCGTTTGGGTAAATTGGTACATCAACTTCCCGAAGCTGTGACTTTGGCATACGATCTCCGTTTGATGCACACAATACCTGGTTAGAAATATCTATTGAAGGACTACAAATTTCGATTGCAAACATCAAGAAAAGCCTCATGTTTTCCCGTTTTTTCCAAAAAACGTCATTTAGGGCCTCAAAACAGCTCTAGAAGTTTAGGACCCAAAAAACTACCAAAAATAGTAAATTGTGCTATAATGAAGGAAACTAAAAAAATGAAAGAAACAGTGGTGGGGGTCCAAGTGGAATAGGCGGATGGCCACAAATATCCACCTAGATCATCATCACATGATGAAAGTAGATACATCATTATCTTGGGTGACTAGGACTAACAATGACTGATGACATAGAATTTCTCCAGTGTGACATAGCTGCCACTGTATCTACTCTTTTTTCATCTTCTAATCATAGAATTTTCACCCTAGAAAGGGTCTTCAATCTTGGAGTCTTTAGGGTGCTTCGATAATCAAGGTTCAAATTTCCTTGGTTCTTTTCGTACTTTGTTTATTTATCATGTTTTCCTGATCTTCCTCGTGTGTGCTTTCCATGAGGTCCCAGGAATACCTGTTTCTGTAATCACTCACGATGAGTAACTATTAGTTTGAAAATCTCCTATCCTACCATGTTTTATGCATATTTTCTTATTCATTCCTTTTCGGTTCACTCAAAATGGTCAAAGGAGATTTAGGGCACAATGGTGCACTTTGAAAGGCTAAAGGACCGAGGAAAGAATTATTTAGGGTTTTTTCATGTGCTCATGCACTCAAGGGAAACAAGAATTCAAGGAAGCGTGAATGTTGCAAGTATGAAGGATGAAGGGGAAGGCTTCGAGCTTCCCAAGTGTGCTATGTGCTCAAAGGAGAGGGGGAGGGTGCATGATGCACCCCCGAAGGCTAAAGGTTGAGGCTTCGTGTCTTCGAGGTGCCCTCATGCACTCAAGAGGCCTCAGGAAGGGAGCAGGGCACACTCTTGAAGGCTGAAGGCTGGGAATTTGTGTCTTCAGAGTGCGTTGGTGTGCTCAAGAAGTTCAGGAGGGCGCATGGTGCATTAGGTAAGTTTGAAGGATTGATATTTAGTTCTTCAAGATGCACCTATGCAGTCAAGGAGGGCGCACCTGTTTGAGTCGAAGGAGTGCACTCTAGGAAGATTTAGTCATTTTGGAGGGCGTCGTTCTGGATAAGGAAGTGGATTCATGCTTTAGGAGTGCAACCAACTCTCAAAGAGGGCACGGGGCACACTTATGAACAACAAAAGGTCTCCCATCAAGTTTTTCAGAGTGCGCTCATGTGCTCTTGGCCTTAATGGGCTCGTTTTGCAACTGAATGTTGTCTGAGTCTGGATGATCAGTCAAGGGGTGAGCAAGATGAGATATAGAAATAAAACCATGTGTGACACATACTAACTCATCGAGAAAACTTAGACAAACTTGATCAATAATGAATTTACATCAAAACACAACTTATGCGCTTTCCCTAAGTATAAACAGTGAAGTGTGTGCAACTGTGATCTGAAAGTGTTGTTTTACAACAACAAATTTGTGATGACCATGAAATGTGTATACAAATGTTAAAATCGATGTGAAAACACTTGATAACATTCAATAAAACTTAATATGTATAAACCAACATAAAATGACACTTGATACAACAACGAAGTAGGCTCCAAAATTCGAATGTAGTGAAATTTTGGAGGGTGCTATAGCAGTGACAACACTTGGCAAAACACTGGGCGAACTTCAACTTCTCTGTCCAGGAATAATTTTTGGAAGAGGGTCAGACCATCAGGAAGTATTGATTGCCCCAAGTTCCTCCTTTCGACATGGTTTCATACGTAGCATCTTCTATTTTCTCTATGATCCAGGTGGCTCCAGAGACACACAAAGGACAAAGAGGGTTTTTGGAAGCTCGAAAATAAAAGTGACCAGAATGATTTCGACCCAGGACCAGAGAGAATATCTCGTCGTCTTGATCGCAGTGGTGTGAACGGTTCGTCAATCCGAGCTCGTATGAGGGAGAATGAGCCAGTCAAAGTTCTAGTCAAAGTTGGGCTGTGGGCTAGGTTTAAGTGTCCTACAATTTGATTGACCCCGAGGCATGAAACCTAGCTCCCGAAATTGGTCGAAATTGTGGCCTCGATAATTTCCCCAATATCCCTTATTTTCTAAAGATTGGAAAATCTCCCCTAATCTTAATAAATAAATAAAAAATATATATTTGGGGTGGTGGGCCACCAACCCCGCTACCCCCCATCGAACTTCACATATATAAAAAAAATCAAAATTTGATTGGCTGACAGGCCATGACCCCGTCAGCCTACCTCAACCCCGCAACACTTAAACAAAATTTTATTATTAAAAAAAAACCTATGGCTCGGTAGCCATCACCTCGTTGAGCCCTCCAACCAATCCACCATATATGTAACTATATTGTTATGGGGTAGGCGGGCCACCTCCGGTGGACCCGTCCCACACCCCCAAGAACCTCACACTAAAAATAATATGGCATCGGAAGATTGGTTAAGGGTGCCGACGGGGTTTGAACTTGCCCGACCCACATGGCTGGCCCCCAAGCGGGCGACCCCATTAATACGGAATCTGGTACCAACGTACCACAACCTTTAATACACCAACAAACAGTACCATGAAGCCATACAACGCGCCATTCTACGAGGAATTATGGGGGTGGGACGCCCAATGCAGAACCGACCCCCCATTCAAATTGTTTAAGTTAGACAATAAACTATAATATGTTTTAAAAAAAGGAGGGGCGGGATTTGATCCCCCAAGCCCTCCTCAACCATTTACCAACTTTACCATTATGCCAAACTAACTTATTGATAAGTCTTCCCAACAAAATTATATAAACCTCATTTTTCAGTGCACCCAGGTAGAGGGAAGAACCAGGAGAGGGCACGGAAAATGAGGCAGGGCCATTCTTTTATTAATTTTATGTAGGTGGAACCATCACTAAGCAAAATTTCCAAGAGGGTGAAATTTTTGCAGTGTCCAAATTGGACAAATTTTATGTCGACCTTACACCTCTTGGCGACATGAACTCTATGGCGCAGTCAGTTTCCTGATCTGATTAGTCCATTTGCAGAGGACCTGGAGGATGGAATCTTTGAGGAATCTTAGGGGGAATCTAAAAGATTAATTGAGCCCTAGATTTCCACTTTCTCAGAATTCAGAAATTTGACAGTCGATTTTGCACTATTCGATGCCACAAATATGATGGTGTGTTCAGATTTTCCATTTTCTCACTTCATTTTTCAGCCACTTTTCTAAGTGTAGTGCAGGTGTCAACATTCAGCGTGTGAGCAACCATTTCTAGGAGATTCGACACCATGAGATCGATGGTACAAACAACTTCAGCAACTTGGCATCCTTTTCTTCAGATGGCCCCTGGATGTGAAGTATATGTAGTGTGTTCATGCAATTTTTTTTCTATGCATTGTGCTACATAGATCCTTGTTTGATTCTTGATGTGGGATCTTGCTTCTTACTCGTTTTCATGATTCCTGCTTGATGTGATGCAGAATCATATGTGTGATGTACTTGTTGTCATGGTTCGTCATGTTGTGTTTTGAGATCCCTTTATTGTATGTTGATGGGATACTCATGTTGTCGTCATGTATGTTTGCATTGAGATCCCTTATATGCCATGTAGGCGGGATGCTCATGATGCATGAGTTTTATGTCATACTGATAGGAGTCCTTTTTGACTGAGAGGTCCTATAGCGAAACATCTCTTGGAGCCACTCCTGCGTGATGACATTTTCCTTGTATGATAGCGACGTCATCTATTATGTATATCATAACTATTGATAGCACTTAATGCAGCGGCCTACACCATCTTGACACCGGGGCCCGGAGACGTAGTCCCTCCTAGATGAACTCTGTTATCAACGACTTATGTTTTCATGTGTTGATGATTGTCATGTTCCTCTTCTTTACAACATGCAAATGTATTCATTTATGTTATTTTAAAAATGAAATTTAACACATCACGAAAGTAAAAGGTCTTGGAAGGGTCCTTTGTCACACCCGGACTTGGATCAAGTGGTATCAGAGCGGTCTTTGCGTTGATGTGAATTGCAGCGTGAACAATGGAACGTGCAGCGACAGAGGATGAAAAAGCGATGTACAAGACCATGCTCAAAATTTCCAAAAGGGTGGAAATAATGTATGAAACTCTACAGAAAGAGACAGAGGAAAAGGAACGATTGCAGCTTCAGTTGCAAGCCACGGAAGAGGCCCTAGAAGAATTGAAGCACAACAAACATAATCTTCAAATAGAGAACATTGAACTGAAGATGCGTCTACATGAAGAGAAGGAGGAAAAACATAGTTTTCTACGACAACTGCAAGCTAAGGACGAGGCCTTGGAAAAGTTGCACCGTGACCCATGTGAGGTAAAAAGTAGTTTTCTGAATTCATGTATGTGTCCTGATGATGATTTCGTTGTTTTTGAAAATCATACTACATGAATTGGCTCCAATCTGTTGAAGAGAATGGGGTATGAAGGGAAAGGCTTGAGCATTAATGGCCAAGGCATTGTCAACCCCATCAAAGTAGAGGAATTAACCCGTTAGGTAGGACTTGGGTATGTCAGGAAGGAATTTGGGGAATCCGTCAGGACAGATAGTGAACCACCAACAACAGATGATGAGAAGCCCTCACGAGTTCTTTCCAACTCGACAGTGAAGGTAAAAGATGTCGATTTCCCTTCAGTTCCATCTTCACTAGTATGATTTCTGTTTGAGATTTGGAGATCCCAATTACAGGGACAAACATGAGGCTCCTTACAAGGACGAGGCACGAGGAGGAAGAAAAACTTGGTTTTAATCACCAATGCATAACTCAACCATTCGAGGTTGTGCAGAGACCTCAATTTGCAAGCTCGAGATACACCAAAGGAGAATGCTCGAAGGTGTCAGATTCTTCCGAGACATCGTTGAAATCATCGAGGAAAGAGAATGATGGGAACACATCCCCATCATCTCACAACAGTGCCCGTTGCAGGGAGAGAGCCGAGGCAAGCTCTCATTGCCATACTTACACCAGAGACATCAAGGAAAGGTATAACCACTTTCAACATGCGAATGTTCATTTCAATTATGATCATGTTGTTTTTGTTGGAAAAGAATGGCAACACACAAAAGGATGAGGCGTGAAAGACCCTATGAACAGTAGGTAAAGAAACATGTTAAGCAGATATGGAGGAAGAAAATCTATTGCAATCATTGCGATAGAAGTGGCCATCAAAGAGCCACATGTTGGAGGCTCCATCCGGAGCAGCGCCTTAAAGAAAAAGCTTTGGTGCATGAACCAGGTGAAGCAGTTGTTCAACCATTGAATGCGCCATAAGGAGACGACCCATTCACCTTGATAAGTGAAAAATGGTTTCTAGATATCTTAGTGTTTCATGGTCATGCTTTTGTAAATCATTTGTTGCATTTTAAAATGTAAAAGTGATGATGTGTTTCCATCACTTATTTAGCAACAATGATGTTTGATATTATTTTGGGTTGCATGTTAAACTTTGAAAGTGATGTCGTGTTTCCATCACTTGTCAAGACAATAGTGTTTGGCCTTATGATTGTAAATCATGTGTTGCAGTGATGATGTGTTTTCCATCACTTGTTGAAGCAACAATGATATGTTGGCCTTGTTTTCATAGCTGGAGTGTTGCATCCATCTTGATGTAAACTTGACCACCGAGTATGTGTTATAAACTCGTGGCAAGTGTGGGATGCTTGGGTCATTAGTTGGTCATGAAATTCAAGCATGTAATTTGCAAAACAATGTACTATAGGTTGCAGAGGTTGCAGGTGTCAGCTCATCACTTAAGGCTTCCAATAACAAAGGTGAAGGATATGGAAGCGAGACCTTTCAGGACGCTTGTGATGCAGACAAGGTACAAAGAAGTTGCAGATTATTTCTCATGCTTTTGGAGGACCAAAAGCTCTTCAGTGGGGAGGATTGATCCAGGTGGCTCCAGAGACACACACAAGACAAAGAGGGTTTATGGAAGCTCTAAAATCAAAGTGATCAGAATGATTTCGCCTCAGGAACAGAGTGAAGATCTTGTCGTCCTGATCATGACGGTGTGAATGGTTTGTCAATCCAATCTCATATGAGGGAGAACGAGCCAGTCAAAGTTCTGGTCAAAGTTGGGTTGTGGGCCAGGTTTAAGTGTCCTACAATTTGACCAACCCCGAGGCATGAAACCTAGCTCCCGAAATCGGTCGAAATTGTGGCCTTGTTAATTTTCCCAATATCCCTTATTTTCTAAAGATTGGAAAATCTCCCCTAATCTTAATATATATATATATATATATATATATATATATATATATATATATATATATATATATATATATATATATATCTATATATATATATATATATATATATATATATATATATATATATATATATATATATATATATATATATATATATATATATATATATATAGTATTGGGGTGGCGGGCTTGGTGAACTTCACATATATAAAAAAATCAAAATTTGATTGGCCGACAGGCCAATACCCCCGTCGGCCTCCCTAACCCTGCAACACTTAAACAAAATTTTATTAAAAAAAAAAACTATGACTCGACAGCCATGACCTTGCCGAGCCCTCTAACCACTCCACCATATATGTAACCATATTGTTATGGGGTTGGCGGGCCACCTCCGGTGGACCCGATCCACACCCCCAAGAACCTCAAACTAAAAATAATACGACGTTGGAAGATTGATTAAGGGTGTTGGCGGGGGTCGAACTTGCCTGGCCCATGTGGCCGGCCCCCAAGCAGGCCGCCCCATTAATATAGAATTCGGTACCAACGTACCACAACGTTTAATACACCAACAAGTGGTACCATGAAGCCATACAACGTGCCGTTCTACAGGGAATTATGGGGGTGGGCCACCCAATGTGGACCCGACCTCCCATTCAAATTGTTTTAGTTAAATAATAAACTATAATATGTTTAAAAAAAGGAGGGGCGAGATTTGATCCCTCAACCCCTCGTCAACCATTTACCAACTTTAGCATTATGCCAAATTGACTTATTGATAAGTCCGACCAACAAAATTATATAAACGTCATTTTTTAGTGCACCCAGGTAGAGGGAGGAACTAGGAGCGGGCACGAAAAACAAGGCAGAGCCATCTTTTTGTTAATTTTATATAGGTGGAACCATGATTGAGCAAAATTTCTAGGAGGGTGAAATTTTTGCAGTGTCCAAATTGGACAAACTTTATGTTGATCTTACACCTCTCGACGACACGAACCTAATGGTGCAATTAGTTTCCTGATATGAGCATTCGATTTGTAGAGGACCCGGAGGAGGGAATCTTTGAGGAATCTAGGGGGAATCTAAAAGATTCCTTGAGCCCCAGATTTCCATTTTCTCAGAATTCAGAAATTTGACAGTCGATTTTGCACTATTTGACGCCACAAATCTGATGGTGTGTTCAGATTTTCCATTTGCTAATTTAATTTTTCGGCCACTTTTCTAAGTGTAGTGCATGTGTCAAGATTCAGCGTGCGAGCAACCATTTCCAGGAGAATCGATGGTACGAATAGCTTCAACAGCTTGGCATCCTTTTCTTTAGATGGCCCTTGGATGTGAGGTATATGCAGTGTGTTCATGTAATTTTTTTGGTATGCATTATGCTACACAGATCCCTGTTTGATGCTTGATGTGGGATCTTGTTTCTTACTCATTTTCATGATTCTTGCTTGATGTGATGCGTAATCATATGTGTGATGTACTTGTTGTCATGATTCGTCATGTTGTGTTTTGAGATCCCTTTGTTGTATGTTGATGGAATACTCATGTTGTCGTCATGTATGTTTGCTTTATGCCATGTTGGCGGGATGCTCATCATGCATGAGTTTTATGTCATACTAATAGGAGTCCTTTTTGACTGAGAGTTCTTGTAGCGGAACATCTCTTGGAGCCACTCCTGCGTGAGGGAATTTTCCTTGTATGATAGCGACGTCATCTCTTATGTACATCATCACTATTGACAACAATTAATGCAACGGCCTACATCATATTGACACCAGGGCCCGGAGATGTAGTCCCTCCTAGACGAACTTTGTTATCAATGGCTTATGTTTTCATGTGTTGATGATTGTCATGTTCCTCTTATTTAAAACATGCAGAAGTATTCATTTATGTTCTTTTAAAAATGAAATTTAACACATCACGAAAGTGAAAGGTCTTGGAAGGGTCCTTTGTCACACCCAGACCTGGATCACTCTATGTGGTTGCACTCACACAAAGATACACCGTATCACAATCAGTTCAATCCAGGAAAGGGTAATGTGCACAATGATTTTATGATATTTAGAGTATAGAGTTTTCATCTTTGGTGTTGCTCCACTACTACCAGGCCTGGAAAGTACCTCGATGGAGTCACTTCAAGAGTCAGAAATGTTGCTTTACTTCCAGCGGGCCTGGATAATACCCGGATGAAGTCGCTTACTTCACCTCCCTGCGTAGGAAGCATTTATCTTCTTTCACCCTTTATTTATTTATTTAATAGAATTGTGCATCAAAACTTATTATTTTTAATGGGCGGAAGAGGGATCCCATCTTATTGAGACTAGAGGAGGTTGTGCCTTCAAAGAAGTATTTTAAATCCTCTGATATTGGTTTACCCGCTTTAGATTTTCCCCTTCTCCATTCTCTACTAGATTGGACAAGCATTAACACATAAGTAAACATATACCAAGTTAAGTAGTTCAGGTACTAGCATAAGAACAGGTCTAATAGGTTCCCTCAAGGTTCTCCTATTGGACAAATCATATTTTCCATCTAGACTTACCTCAACCTATGGGATTTTCCCAAACAAGGAAAGAAAGCAAACAAAAAGCCAAGCATTGTAGTTGTCACACTTCTCTTTGATTTCACTAGAAAGTATTTGGGCCATGCACTTTACACATAGGTCTTATTTATGTACAATGAAAGACAATAAGGCATCACAAGACATGACTATATAGTGGGGAAACAACTGACAAAAGAAAGAAAACTCAAAATAATATATACATGAAGTGTAGCTCGTAGCTGCTACTAAAAATAATTCTTAAGGTCTCGACAATTTATAGGAAGGGGGTCAATCCTCCCATCCAAGGATTTTAGCTTGAAAATATTTTGACTGAGCCTCTCTTCAATCGTGAATAGTCTAATCCACCATGGCTGGAACTTAGTGTGTTTAACTTTTTCTTCATTGTGTTTATCCCATTTCAAAACTAGGTCGCCCATATCAAATCTCTTTTCCCCTATGGATTTTCTATCAAACCATCGCTTTACATGACTTTTATGTACAACAAATAACTATTTGGCTTTGAGCCCCTCTTCCTCAAGTTTGAGTAAATTTTCTATCCCGCTCTGAACTAGTATGAAAGGTTTTCCTTGTGACCCTTGGGAAAGTTGCAAGGCTGGGAGATACAGGTTCGGGGGCAAGATAACTTCTTTATCATATGTTATAAAGTATGGTGAGGTTTTTAGGGAAGGCTTTGGAGTTACATAGTTGGCCCAAAGTGCATTAGTCAAAGCAACATGCCAGTTCTTCTATTTAGAGAAAATTGTCTACTTAATTATGCGAATACGATTTTTATTTGTTGATTCAACCAGACCATTTCCTTGGGGATAATAATTAGATGCATTATTTAGAACCATCCCATTTTATAATGAAAATTCATAAAGTCTTAATGATGAAAATTAATTTGCATTATCAAATATAAGTGACATAGGAACGCCAAACCTGGTTATGATGTTCTGTTGTAAAAAGTTAATGACTTCCTGGTCATTTACTTATCTGAGAGGAACTACTTCTGAACACTGATTGAAGTAATCTATAACTATAAGGATATATCGGTGCTGCTTTGATGAGTGTGGACAAATCTCTCCAATAACATCAAGTTCCCCTGTTGGAATGGTTCTTCAATTGCTACTGGGAGCAGTGGGGCAACTAACTTTTGATCGCGACCGACACATTTTTGACAAGATTGGAACTTGCGGACATATGTGTGTGCATCTCTAAAAATAGTGGGGAAATAAAAACTATCCCTCATAACTTTGTGTGTTGTGGTGTCGCCCACATAGTGGCCACCTGTTGGTCCATCGTGTCAATACTTAAGGACCTTCTCTGTATCTTGCGACTCGAGGTACCTTAGTAGGACTCCATTAGGAATCCATGGACCAATTGATAATATAGAGCTTTGAATCAAATTGAAATTTTATGTTTGTTCGATAAGTGCGAGGGGAAGGTGCCATGCTCCAAAATTTGCCGTATATATGCATACCAAGGTGTTGTGGACATGGAATGAGGAATGTGATCAATATTTTACATTTATATCTCCTTCTCCCATCCTAAAAGATCTTTTTCAGTAGCATCTCTTAACGTGACTGCTAGTCTACATAAGCCATGAGCCTTTATGGTATGAATTGGTTTGAATTCCAGGTCATATTCTTGAAAATAGGTCATCATGTTAGCCCTTTTCTCACCCATCTCATACTGTATGAGAAATTTTCTTACTGTTGGGTGAGGTACAAATATATTTGTATGAGATTTAAGTAAAAAGGGCCTAAAATACTTAACTGCCTTGTATATTATATATGCTTATTTATCAATGGAAGGGTAGTTTAATTCTTTCCCTTGTAGACTAGCGCTCATAAAATAAATAGGCCGCTCATTTTCTTCACTGTCCTTTTGATTCAACATGGCCGCAATCAATAAATCTAAACAAAATGCATAGAACAAGAAATATTTTCCATAGTATGGACTGAATAACGTGGATGCATCAGCTATAGCTTGCTTGATCAAAGTGAAAGCATATTTCTCCCATTTGTCCCATCTGTATACTACATCTTTCTTGATCATCTTTTGTATAGGTTTGACTATCTGAGCGTAATCAAAGATGAATTTTCTAAGGAAATTAATTTTCCCTAAGAAAGACTACCTAGCTTTTTTGTTCACTAGAAATAGGATCTATATGATAGCCTTGACCCTCTCAGGATCAACTTTAATTCCACTCTTCTCTATGATGTGCCCTGGTAGAATCCATTTGGACACACCAAATATGATCTTCTTAGGATTAAGGGAAATCCCATACTTCCAACATTGCTCAAATATTTGCTTTATATGACGTACATGATCCAACCTCTTCTTCGAAAACACAGTAACATCATCTAAATAAACAACAACACTTTGACCTATAAGGCCATGAAAGGCGATGTCCATCACTCTTTGAAAAATTGCACCAACATTGATTAGTCCAAATGACATTCTCTTGAAAGCGAACGTTCCCCACTTAGTCCGAAAGGTAGTCTTCAATTTGTTTGGTTCTGCTACTAGCGCTTGATTATAAACTGAAAATCCATCTAGTGGTGAAAACATTTCAAACATAGATACTATCTGGAGTATCTGGCATTGGATAGTTATCTTTGTCAGAAGCTCTGTTAAGATTTTGTAAATCAACACATAAACATATTTCACCAGATTATTTTCTAACTGGGACCAAGATCGAAACCCCTGTGGAATGTCTAACTTTGAAGACGATCCAAGCACCCAATAACATTCTCAATTCCTTCGTTTCAGTGTTGGATGGACTTTCTGTAGTTTTTGTTGGAACAGTTTCAACCCTTCACTTATAGGAATTACGTGTTGGATAATATGAGTGTCAGAAGTCTTTAAATCGTTGTATGTCCATGCAAGCACATCACGATACTGATTGAATAGGTGAATAAATGCTTGTCGTTCCTGTGGAAAATAATAGTTACCACGGTTCACATATTTCAGATCTTGTGGGGTTCCAAGGTTGACCTGTTTAGATGCTAGATTCAAACTCCAAGTCTTCATGTTGGTTGGTCATCTGAATTGGCTTTGGCAGTCACATGATTTTTCTAGGGACACCACACCTCTTGGAATAGTGTTTCATTTTGGTTCTTTCGATACTTCCTGCAGAGCCTGCTCATGCTCATCTTCCTCTATGGTAGCGTCTTTGAATACATCAACATTTTCCATAGAGTGTAGTATGTGTTGATCATCATTGAAAATGTGTAAATTAGATGTCAGGTACAGATGGTCTATACAAAAATTGAATAGAAAAGCCATTTTTCAATGGCGACATCTTAGCAATAACATTTTTCTAATGCATATGCTTCTTATTAGGATATTCTGACACATAGGAAATAATTAAGCATAACTTGGTCTAGTGTATAGTTAGGTAAAGTCTGTTTATTTAGTATGTACTTTTTGTAACTTACAATCTGACGGTCATGATCTATTCTAGACATGAAGTGATCTGATGTTTATTCTCTCCTCGGTATTACCGAGACTTGATCCATGGCTTAACACCTGATTGGTCCATAATCTCTAATTAAAGAGCATGGAGGGTCATTTGTTAGGTGACCATTCATGAGAGAAGCTTATGTAAATTTTCTTTATTTTACATTAATAAATTGCCTGAAGTGGCCGCGTTGGCTCAGGTTGTGGACTGTTTCCCACTTTGAGGGTTTTAACCACGTCAAGGATACTAGTGTATTGATCTGTGATATGTTTGTGAGCGGTGTCCTTTGGTGTTCTATTTGAGGAACTTACCCTGTAAATTCCTACATGGTATCAGAGCTATTCAAGGGCCGCATCCATTGCTGATCCAAATCCAAAGCCAATACAACTACATCCGATCCTCGTTTCCTATATCTACTATTTTTGACTGCTTTCGGGCCGAGATGACTACTCTATTGTGTTAGGAGCATATTTTCCAGTGAGGAACCCCTTTCATTTTACTTGAAAAGGTTTACGGTAGCCCTAGCTATGTCACTTTTAAGATCTGGAGGTATACAATCTTTATTTGCAGTTATAGTTATTTATCTCTCTGTTTATTTCGGTTTATAGTCCTTTGTATTTTATTTATTTATTTATTTACCGGATCTATACCTTTCATTTCTGCATATGCTCTTTGCCTCGCGACTTTGTGCTATCTGGGCAAACCAAAAACAGAAAGAAATGATTTTTCTCATGCGTATGCTCTTTTCCGCCGTGCCTTAGTGTGATGTCGGAAAATCGGAAACATTAAGAAATATATTTAGTTTTCGGTCAAATCTAACTTAAAGCTATAAGGCTTGGAGTACTTTTTTTTGTTCGTTTTGGGTTGTGGTTTTTTTTTTTTGTTTTGTAGGAAAAAAGGAGGTTTTTCAAGTAAGCACGCACTCCAAAGCTACAACGAGAAAAGAAACCCTCATCCTTTCCAAAAATTACTAACCTTTTAAACTGGCTCACTTGGTCCAAAGTTATTATGAGAATAGAGGTCTTGGGTTCAAGTCTTTCTTTTTGTTGAGTTACTTTTTCAAAAAACACATGTAACTTATGTTTTAAAGTTACTTTATGTAAAAGTATTCTCCCCATTATAAAAAGTGAGTCACTTATAATTCTAAAGTCTCTTTATCTTTTATTTAAGTTAAAATTTAGTGGATAGTTCATAAAGTGCCATTGTAAAAGTCACTTTCACTTATCTATAAAAGGGGTCACATAATATATATATATATATATATATATATATATATATATATATATATATATATATATATATATATATATATATATATATATATATATATATATATATATATATTAAGTGAGCTAATTAGATTAAGTTTGGAAAGGGGGGAGAATTATATATATTAAGTGAGCTAATTAGATTAATTTTGGAAAGGGGGGAGAATTTTTTTTAATATAACATTATAATTCAATTCCCAACATTCACGTAGTTCGTCGGCATCTTCATCAACTTTTCCTAAAAAATCCATAACTTCTTCATCCAGAAGCAGTTTTTAGAGCTGTTTTTTTTGAATCGGTCTAATGTTTCGAATATTTCCATTGGAACACTTAGTTTCAACATCTACAACTTCAATTTCTTTTAAAATGGAAATTCCATGCCTAGTTATTCTTGACAACACTAACTAGTTCCAATGGCTATCCTACATTGTGGATTTACTTAGAAGTAAAGGTATTTATAGAATAGCCTCAGACCAAGAGTATAAACCTAAAGATTAAGATAAGCAAGCCAAATGGTAAAATAAGAAAGATTAAGCACATGGGTTGATAGGGATGTCTATTTCTCCAGAACTTAGATTCCATATTGCAGAAATTAATACCCTTGATGAAGCAATGAAACAACTCAATAAAGTTTTTGGAATTGAAAATGAAATTAGAGCCCATCAACTCGAAAATGAGTTGCTTAGGTTGGACCCCAATAATTTTTCTTCCATTGAAGATTTTTTTTCCAAGTTCAAGACCCTTAGACTTCTCTTGGAAGGTGTTAACATTAAGAAAGAAGATGGTAGCCTTATCTATTCTATTATTACTAAGTTAGGACCAGCCTACTCTGTGTTTGTTTCCACCTTCCATTCTATTAGAGAAGCCTTTATTTCTCAAGGACAAGACTAAAATTCCCCCTCTTTTGATGCCTTTTGTGATTCTTAAATAAGAGAGAAAGAAAAAATCTTATATCTTGGCCTTCTTAATACTGGAAACTCTTCTAAGAAAGCCTTAGGAGCCTAGCAACAACCAAGTTCAAATAATCCTAAGAAACAACATCCTAAAAAGAATGGTCCTAAACCAAACAAGGGTCCTGAGCAATTTTAGTCTCACAACGAAAAATCAACTCAACAAAATGATAAGGCAGCTAAAAACAAATGGAAGAAGACTGATAGACATTTAAACTTTTATAATCATGATGGCCACTTAGAATCCAAATTCTTTAAGAATATGGAAGCCTTGGAAGCAACAATGAATAAGTATAACATCCATTTAGAGCACTCTTCAAATTCAACTTCATCTTCAAGAATAACACTTTCTGCATGTTGTTGTCAAGCATCTTGGTCTGATTATGCACTAAATATATCTTATTCTTCTCATTCTCATGAGTGGCTCATTGATTCTGGAGCTTCTTATCAAATGGCCAAAAACAAAGCCATGTTTTCTTCTTTAAATGATTGTAACACCAAAAATATATATGTTGGTGATGATAGATCTCTTAGTGTTGTAGGGACTGGAACTATTCATCTAGACAATGGTCAATTTAATGATGTACTCTTTGTTCCTACCTTATCCTGCAACCTTCTATCTGTATATCAAATAACTCATTCAGGTGAAGTTAAAACCGTTGAATTTTCACCTCATGGTGTTGTAATTAAGGACCTAAGAGATCCTAGATAGATTTTAGCTACTGGCATTGCTGATGATTCTACAAGGTTCTATAAGTTTAACAACTTTGGGTCATCAACTCTTCCCTCGCTATTTGTTGCTTATAATGATGAAGTGAGCAAACTTTGGCATGAGCGATTTGGCCACTTAAACTATTGCTCCCTTCAAAATCTATGTAAATAAAATATGGTGATAGGTCTTCCTATGGTATCTTGCAGAGATGGTGTTTGTTCCGGATGTGTACTCAGAAAACATGATCATGATAGTTTTGAAAAACATGCCTCTTGGCATGCCTCAACCCCTTTACAACTTGTGCATAGTGATTTATGTGGTCCACTTCTAGTTGCTTCATTCTCTGGCTACAAGTATTTCTTAACTTTCATTGATGATTTCTCCAGACGCACTTGTGTATACTTCTTAAAACTAAAGAGTGAAGTCTTTAACATGTTCTTGACCTTTAAGGTCTTTGTTGAGAATCAACCTGGACATCAAATTCTTAAGCTAAGATCTGACAATGGCAGAGAATATGTTAACAACAAATTCATCAACTTTTGCACTGGGCATGGAATTCAATTGCAACATATTGTTCCATATACTCCACAATAGAATGGTGTAGCTGAAAGGAAGAATCACACCTTAAAGGAAATGGCTAATTGTATGCTTCAATCTAAAGGAGTTAGTCTTAATTGTTAGGTCTTCCTATGGTATCTTGCAGAGATGGTGTTTGTTCCGGATGTGTACTCAGAAAACATGATCAGGATAGTTTTGAAAAACGTGCCTCTTGGCATGCCTCAGCCCCATTACAACTTGTGCATAGTGATTTATGTGGTCCACTTCTAGTTGCTTCATTCTCTGGCTACAAGTATTTCTTAACTTTCATTGATGATTTCTCCAGACGCACTTGGGTATACTTCTTAAAACTCAAGAGTCAAGTCTTTAACATGTTCTTGGCCTTTAAGGCCTTTGTTGAGAATCAACCTGGAAATCAAATTCTTAAGCTAAGATTTGACAATGGCAGAGAATATGTTAACAACAAATTCATCAACTTTTGCACTGAGCATGGAATTCAATTTTTGGCATTATGATACAATTGTTGTCCTTGATGGCAACTCATTGAGATGAAAGATCATGGTGTAGCATGACAACAACAAAGAATTACAAATCAGACTACAAAGAATGAAGAAAAAGAGGTATACACAGGTTCACATTGACCAAGTTGCGTATACATGCATGTTCATTGAATACAAGTCACGTATACGTACACACACACTTTCGCAGAAGGAAAAGCGCGTATATGTTGGAAAACTAAGCTTTTGGTTCGTGGTATTTGGTCCAAGGTATTTTGATCCATGGTATTGGTCCAAAGTATTTGGTCCGAGGTATTGACCCTAGGTATTTGGTCCAAGGTATTGGTCCTAAGTGGTTTTGATCCATGGTATTGAGAAAGGCCTAAAACTATATAAGGAGGAGAAGATCATTAGGCCAATGTGTGCAAGTATCGAATATTTGATGAAGTGTGAGATCTAGTATGCAAGTTATTGGCTTATGGTGCTATGCTTGATCTGAACCAAGGATGAACCTTAGCTATTGATGAAGGATAAGATCTAATGATGGATCGGGATCTTAAGGCTTGAATTGAATTATCATTATGTGGTTTGATCATGTTTAGTCTAGATCTAAATATTGACGCATGTGTTATTCTGTAAATATTACGATCTGGGTATAACTGAAGTCTGGAATAGCTGCAGAATTATGAATTAATATTTTCAGATGTGTATGCCGGTTGGCTTTGATAAAAGTGCGTATACACGTAGGTTCAACACATGGAAGTAGCGTATACCTTATAAAGTATGTTTCAGTTGTCTCTGTTTGCTGTTGCAGAGTTCTGGGTTCTAGTTACTGAATTCTGGTGATAGTATTCTGAATGATCAGATTGATTGTGATTTGACGATGGATTGTCAAAGTGATTTATTAGAAACAAGGTCAGACTTGTTTGTAAAGGGTATGCTCAACAAGAACATATAGATTTTGAAGAAACTTTTGCACCTGTTGCTAGACTTGAAGCCATAAGGATGTTTCTTTCTCTTTCTAGCTTTTAGAAATTCAAAGTATACCAAATGGATGTAAAATATGCTTTCCTTAATGGAGATTTAGAAGAAGAAGTCTATATTGAACAACCAAAAGGATTCATTCTTGGAAATGTATGCAGACTCAGAAAGGATCTCTATGGTCTAAAACAGGCTCCAAGGGCCTGGTATTACTGCCTTGACAAATATCTACACCAACAGGGTTTTTCAAAAGGGTCAGTAGATAGCAATCTATATACAAATATTGACACTGATAAATTTCTAATAATTGTTGTTTATGCTGATGATATCATTTTTGGTTGCAAAGAAGAATCCATGAGTCAGAATTTTGCTTCAGTAATGCAGCAAGAATTTGAAATGTCAACTTACCTATTTTATTGGTATAAAATTTCAACAAAATAAAGATGGTATTTTTCTTTCACAAACCAAATATCTCAAACAGATCTTGAAAAAGTACGGCTGAAAGATTCTAACCCTGTATGTACCCCAATGGTAACAGGATGCAATCTCAGCTCAAATGATGAATCAACAATAGTACATCAACCAACTTATAGATCCACGATTGGCAGTCTGCTTTATCTAATAGGTACCCGACCTGACATCATGCATGTAGTAGGAATAGTTGGAAGATTCCAAGAAAATCCAAAGGAATCACACCTTCAGGTAGTCAAAAGGATTTTCAAATAGCTTCAAGGAACACAAAACTTTGGTTTATGGTATCCCGGAGATACAGATCTCACTCTCCATGCATATACAGATGCAGATTGGGCAGGAAGTGTTGATGAAAGAAAAAGCACTAGTTGTGGTGCATTCTATATGGGTTCCAGGTTAGTTTCTTGGTTCAACAAGAAACAAAGTTCAATTGCGCTATCTACAGCTGAAGCAGAATATGTGGCTGCTACATCTTGCTGCACACAACTACTTTGGATGATGCAAACTTTGCAAGACATTCAGATCACATGTACTCCACCCATCTCCATTCTATATGACAATACAAGTGCCATCAATATTTCAAAGAACCCAATCATGCACTCCAAGACCAAGCACATACCCATCAAATACCATTTTCTACGTGAACAAATGCTTGAATAAAAGGTCAAATTGGAGTATGTTCCCTCCAAAGAACATGTTGCTGATATATTCACTAAACCATTGCCCAAAGAGACATTTGAATATCTCAGACAAAAGCTGGGAGTAGTTGCTGCATCATCCTGCTGTTAAATCCAATTTTTCAGAAAAAGGTTGTTATACGCGTGTTTCATAAAGTAGAGTCGCGTACACATGTGGGTTGCTATGGGTAAAAGAGCGTATATGTGTTTCAGACAAGAAAAACAGTGGGGCAGGATTTGATATGGGTGCTCTGACTGATATTGATGATTAATGTCTATATGCTCTGTTCATTAATTTTATCTGACTGACAAAGATGCCTTGATCATTGGTAGCACAGGTTCAGGGGGAGCATTAGCCTTCACGTACATTCAGCATTGTTGGCATTATGGTTGCTGAGTCCAGCTATGGCTTCAGATATTTATATCATTTGTTTCTTAAGTCATGTAAAAGTCTAGGGTGTGATATGTCTTCTCATACATTTGAATGAGTCCTCTTGGACAAATGATGTAATTTGTATCCCCACTTTACATGGGATGGATGATGTAATATTTATTGTTTCTGTCATGTATAAACAATTGGTATATCCCCACTTGGTTGGGTGGATGAGTCAAATTTGGTATATCCCCACTTGGTTGGGAGATGGATGTATGTATGTGTCATTGGTGATAGGAAGGTCATCCTCACATAGTTGAGTTATAGAGTCATGTTATTCTTTTGGAAAATATTTTTGCAGACTTTTCTTGTGCTTAGGGGGAGCATGGATAGTTTCAGTGCATCTCAGCATGTACAAAAGGGGAGCTCAATCAGAGATTTCAGCATGTACTCAGGGGGAGCATGAACAACATAATGTATGTCAAAGGGAGAGAATATCTTGGTTCACCCTTTTCCCTTGATGTCAAAGGGGGAGAGTGACTTGGTGTTGTTGTTGTTGCCATCAAGTCTAAAGGGGGAGATTGTTGGCATTATGATACAGGTGTTGTCCTTGATGGCAACTCACTCAGATGAAAGATCACGGTGCAACATGACAACAGCAAAGAATTACAGATCAGACTACAAAGAATGAAGAAAAAGAGGTATATGCAGGTTCACATTGACCAAGCTGCGTATACACACATGTTCATTGAATACAAGTCACGCATACGTACACACACACTTTTGCAGAAGGAAAAACACGTATATGTTGGAAAACTAAGCTTTTGGTCCGTGGTATTTGGTCCAAGGTATTTTGATCCATGGTATTGGTCCAAAGTATTTGGTCCAAGGTATTGACCCTAGGTATTTGGTCCAAGGTATTGGTCCTAAGTGGTTTTGATCCATGGTATTGAGAAAGGTCTAAAACTATATAAGGAGGAGAAGACCATTAGGCCAATGTGTGCAAGTATCGAATATCTGATGAAGTGTGAGATCTAGTATGCAGGTTATTGGCTTATGGTGCTGTGCCTGATATGAACGAAGGATGAACCTTAGCTATTGATGAAGGATAAGATCTAATGGTGGATTGGGATCTTACGGCTTGAATTGAATTATCATTATGTGGTTTGATCATGTTTAGTCTAGATCTAAATACTGACGCATGTGTTATTCTGTAAATATTATGATCTGGGTATAACTGAAGTCTGGAATAGCTACATAATTATGAATTAATATTTGCACGTGTACACGGGTTGGCTTTGATAAATGCACGTATACATGCAAGTTTGACACATGGAAGTAGCGTATACCATATAAAGTATGTTTCAGTTGTCTCTGTTTGTTGTTGCAGAGTTATGGGTTCTAGTTACTAAATTCTGGTGATAGTATTTTGAATGATCAGATTGATTGTGATTTGACGATGGATTGCCAAAGTGATCGATTGATTCAGTTGAGGTTGATTCATAAAGTGATGATTGAGTTTCAATGATTGGTTGATGCAGATGTATTTAAAGATTGAATTGCAGTTATAATGTTGTCGATGGATCCAGTCTGAAAATTTATGAAACGTGGTCCTTGGAGGAAGAAAAAAGGTCGTAGCCTTCTGTAGGTCGCCACCTACGTACTAGTAAACACATCGGCTAGTACAAGAGTTAGGGGGTTGTAGCTCCCTTCCAGTAGAAGCTGGAGAATGAGAGAAGGTTGTAGCCTTTTGCAAGTAGAAGCTTGCGTACTGGTATAAGTCTGTGCCAGTACAAGATTGTAAACATATTTTCTTATTATTAAAAGAAGACAGAGACGACAGCAGCGGGTGGTTTTTACCCACATTGGGTTTCCACCTTATATCTTTGTGTTCATGTGTGTTGCTTATGTGTGATGCTTTATTATGCTTTTACTGCATTGTCTAATAATTCTCTGATATACTGGTTAAAGTTCAATGCATCATAAATTGGGTAAATCAAAAGTTCTCCGCATATACGTTGGTTGATTTAAGTACAGTCACGTATACATGCTAGTTCACTTAGCTGAAGTAGCGCATACAAATCTGTTTGGGAAATAAAATTATTGATCTGATAATAATGATTCACTCCCCCTCTCAGTATTATTTCCAACGGAGAATCAACTTGGACATCAAATTATTAAGCTAAGATCTGACAATGGCAGAGAATATGTTAACAACAAATTCATCAAATTTTGCACTGAGCATGGAATTCAATTGCAACATACTGTTCCATATACTCCACAACAGAATGGTGTAGCTGAAAGGAAGAATCACACCTTAAAGGAAATGGTTAATTGTATGCTTCAATCTAAAGGAGTTAGTCTTAATTTTTGGGTAGAAGCAATTAAATGTGAAAATTACATAGTAAATTGAATTGCTACTAAGGTTTTAAAAAATATCAACCCAATGTAAGTCACTTTTGTGTTTTTGGAAGTGAAGCATGAGCCCATATTCCAGATGAGAAACATAAATCCTTAGAACCTAAGAGTGAAAAATGTATTTTTGTTGGATATTCTGAACATGCAAAGGATATAGATTTCTTCGACTTAAATAAAAAATGTTATCATTAGAAGAGATGTAAATTTTTCTGAAAATATATCAACCTGCTAGCCTAGTTTGGCTGATGTTCCACCTCTCTCTATCCCTTCTACTTCTGAAAATATTCCTTCTTCATATGGTGACAACGAGGATGAAAATCCTCCCCCACCTTCTCGGGATCCTCCTTTAGCTCCTCAGCTTCCAAAATGGGTCCGCACTACTCAGGATGTAGCAGTTGCTCTTGCAGGTGATCATACATATCAACGTCTTACATGTTCTTAGTTTGATAGAGCCTCTTCTTTACTGGCTCAAGCTTCAACCAATTATGATCCTGACACCTTTGCAGGAGATTTAGGCCATCCTGATTGGGACAAAACTATAAATGAATAATATCATTCATTATTGACAAATGATACATGGGACCTTGTTCCTCTTCTAGAGGGACAAAAATTTGTTAGATGTAAAGGGGTTTACAAAACCAAGTTTGGACCAGATGGAAAAGTTGATAAACATAAAGCTCGTCTTGTTGCTAAGGGTTTTTCAAAAGTTGAAGGCATTGACTATACTGAAACCTTCTCCCCTGTTGTCAAAATGAACTCTATCCACCATGTTCTTTCCCTTGCTACCTATTTCAAATGGGAAGTCCATCAGATGGATGTTAAATCCACCTTCGTGCATGGGGAATTGCATGAATAAATCTATATGGAACAACCTCCTACCTTTATACAAACAGAATCTAGCCTTGTATTTCAGTTTAAGAAATCCCTTTATGGTCTCAAGCAAGCCCCTTGGGCTTGGTATGCCAAAATGGATAGCTTTATTTTACATACTAGCTTTTCTAGGTGTCATTCTGATAATACTGTCTACACCAAGAAAGTGGGTAAGTCTCTTATCATTCTTGTTCTTTATGTTGACGATATTATCCTTACTGGTAGTGATCCCAACCTAATAAACCATGTGAATTTTAGCCTTAAAATGCATTTTGAAATGATAGACTTAGGACACTTGCATTATTTTCTTGGTCTTCAAGTCTTGCAATCCAAAGAAGGTATTTCCCTTTCCCAGTCCAAGTATGCCTGTGATCTTCTACACCACTTTCACATGGAAGAATGTAAGCCAACCCCTTCTCCCTTTCATTTTGGAGCCAAAATTTCAGTCACTTGTACTTCCCCTAAAGTTGATGCTACCTTATATTGTTAGCTTGTTGGAAAACTTTTGTATCTGACCCATACTCGTCCTGACCTTTCCTTTGTTGTTGGCCTTGTTAGTCAGTTTATGAAAAACACCACATGAAAGTAATTGCAAAGAAGCTAAAATAATACTTCGTTATGTTCAAGGTACAGTTCAGTTTGGGATACATTACAGTGCAGAAGCATCTCCTTTATTGATTGGTTTCACTGATGCTTATTGGGCTAGTGACCCTGATGATCGTAAGTCTACTGCAGGTTATGTCTTCACTATTTCTTCTATACCTATTACATGGGATTGCAAGAAACAAAGTGCCATTTCTCTTTCTTTAGTAGAAGCAGAGTATCATGGTGTCGTTGAAGCTAGTAAGGAAGCCCTGTGGCTTCGTGAAATCCTGTCAGGGTTTGGTTTTCAGAAGCATTATCCGACTACACTTTGATGTGATAATAAAAGTTCCATTCAACTATGCAAAGATCCAGTCCAACATCAATGCAACAAACATATTGAAATACACATGCACTTCATTAGAAAGCTCATTCATGACCATGTTCTTGAAGTGCACTATTGTTCAACCGATGATCAAGTTACAAACACCTTTAAAAAGGCTCTCACAGAGGCGAAGTTTACTAAACTTCGATTTATGTTTGGAGTTCATGAAGTTGTCACTAAGGGGGGATAGACTCTAATGCCTCCTTCCTTATCCTATTGTGTCATATTTTTACATCCTTCAATCCTATCCCAAGTTGTTCTTAAGAGGGGATGTTAGGATATTCCGACACATAGGAAATAATTAAGTATAACTTGGTCTAGTGTATAGTTAGGTAAAGTGTGTTTCTTTAGTATGTACTTTTTGTAACTTACAATCTGACGGTCACGAGATGTTCCAGACATGAATTGATTTGACGGTTCATTCTCTCCTCAGTATTACCGACACTTGATCTATGGCTTAACACCCGATTGGTGCATGATCTCTATTTAAAGAGCATGGAGGGTCATTTGTTAGGTGATCGTACATGAGAGAAGCTTATGTAAATTTTCTTTATTTTACATTAATAAATTTCCTGAGGTGGCTGTGTTGGCTCAAGCTGTGGATTGTTTCCCTCTTTGAGGATTTTAACCACATCAAGAATACTGGTGTCTTCATTTGTGATCTATTTGTGATCAGTGTCCTTTGGTGTTCTATCTAAGGAACTTACCTTGTAAATTCCTACATTGTCGCATTTCTAACTCTAGGAACATAAACAATATTGAAAGCTTTGAAATGATTTATCAAATTCCATACCTCCTGATGGTAGTTTTTTAGATGAGGTGAAACACAGTGTATAGTGCATCGTACTTTATGAGTGACCATGTCTAAGTCATCGATTACCTTTGGAGCTCTACCTTTAGGTCTATATCTTTCTTCAATATAAGTACGAGTGATTCATATTTTGCAGTATTATTAATGCATGCAAAATATAGACAACATGAAAGTACATGTTTCTTGTTATGTGAATTTGTAAGTATACAACTAGCGCCGGAACCATCTTGTGTCTTAGAATCATCAAAATAAAGAGTCCAAAAATTGCGAGCTACTAAACTATTTCCTATATTATTATTCTTGCTAATAATGGCATTACTAATATTATGTACATATATATATTAAATGATTAATTTTGACCAGCTGAAGAATAAGGAAGGAGTTCCATTTGTGTATCTGGTGGAATGAGTGATGGCTATGTAACGTAGCACCCAAGGTTAGTTTCCAAAAATGAAGTCTGCGAAAGCAATAGACTCATTTTTCCCTTCGATGGGTGTAGCCATGTTTTCATGTAAGGTTCTGATTCCACCCAGATTTGGTTTTCTTGCCCCTGTACGAAGGCCATGAATATGACCAATAGGTAGCAAAATATCCCTATAATTTGATTGACCAGTCTCTAATTAGCAATACACTGTAGGCTTCCAGGATGACCACAATCACTATATTTATGCATTGGTGAACTCGATGATCAAATGATAAGTGAATTAGAACATTTCTAAGTTCACCAATAACTTTGATAAGAGACTTATCCAGCTGAGTAATATGTGCATCGGTCTTATCCCATTTATCATTGATTTTATTGGTGACAGAGAATGGCATTACGCTCACAGATGCACCAGAGTCAACTAAACAATTGAAAACATTATAATTGAAAATTTCAAAAGTCAATAAAAACGGGGGGCAGAGAGTATTGGCTTCTAATGTAAACATGTTAAAAACTGATTCCAAGGGACGAGAAGACTTACCAAAGACCTTCTGGGAATAAGAAGCATTATCACTTGATGAAGGTTCAGAGAGGGATCAGACAAGTCATTCTCGCTGGCTTGATATCCTTGTAAGCTCAAAGATTGAAATATTTGCATGAGATTTCTTCATGTCTTCCACTATGTTGTAATCCAACGTAGTAGGCATTGTTGAAGTGTCTGGAGGAGTGATTTTGTTTGATACTTTTGGAATGGTAGTCTTTCTTCTACTGTTGGAAAAAGTGTCATTTGTTGTGGCCGCATATCCAGACTTGTCCTGAGCATTCTGACCTTGGTTGATGGGAGGTGTGATTTTTCTTAACAAATGTTCTTTCTATTTTTGCCTCATCAGCTCTTGTTTAGGAATAAGCCCTTGACTTCTCAACTTGTATAAGTTTTTTTCTTCTAAGCTAGGGCCTCATTTAGTGGTGGTTCTTCAACATTTTTCTTCTCATCATTGAACACACAAATGAAAGTATTTATTGTGTGTCTGACACCCGCAATATCTTCAACAGCATCAGATTCTTCCTTTTCTCCCATCTACTCAATCTACTCATATGAAAGTAATGCATCAATAATGTTCCCAACCAGAGCGTTCATGTCGTGATTCCTTTATGGGCATGTCTTTTCTGAATTATATTTTTGATGAAAAGAATAATATTGGTCCATGCCCATGCACTCAACATTGAGCATGACATTCGAGCTCTGTGTAGACATAGCCGACCGATTGCTGCTATTGCTATTGTTATTAGTATTTCTCAAGAAGTTGAAATTGGGGGGCTTGCTGCTAACAGTGGTCTCGCTTGTCCTTTGTTTTAATTCTTCCAACTCATGGAAAAAAGTCTTAATGGTCCCGATCAAGCTTTCAATATTAGTGGCTTCTTTATCATTGACCTTGCTCGAGGAGGCCTCATACCTTTTTGCAGTCCTTTTGGAGTCTTTAGATGATTCATCATCAACTATGACTCGAATTGCCAAAGTTTCTTTCACCGTTCTCTTTACAAATTTCACAATGCTTGTCTGCAAGGCATAAGTGTAATAGTAAATCATGATGGAGTCTTGAGGTTTCATATCAATGGGAAAATTTTTAAATATCCGATTGAAACTCTGTTTAAAATATTTAACTTTTTCCTTCTCCCCCATATTTAGATTCCTTAACTCCTTTAATAACATGGCTGGGTTTTGTCATCAATAAAATTTTCAAGGAATTTTTTTTAAACCCCCTCCCATTCTAAATTGAGATTCCAGGAAGACTATGATAGCAAACAAATGCTCTACGACCTAACGTAAAAGGAAAGGGTCTACATGAAACATTGTCATAACATACATTGAGCATCTGTAGATGTAGGTAGAAGTTATCCAAATGTTCTTCCGCTTTCATCAACTATTTAGGGTCCTATTTCATTAACAACTTTTCGGGATGTCTCGTCATCTTATATAAAATACTTGGAAGCACGAGTGGGCCCTGAGTGATCCCATCTTGATCTTGGTCCATGTTCTCATCCTCCTCTTCAAAATCTAAGGAGTACTCCCTGTCACTACCTATTTCGTGGAAAATGTCATACGAAAGAAAAAACTTATCCTTGTACCCTTCGTTGTAAGGTGGAAGATGATATGGGTGTTCTGTGTCGTCTGCAGATTCTGCTAATTCTTCAAGGGTGGAAAAAACCAAATCTTCCACTATAGAAACCACTATGCTAGTAGGAATTTTTTTTTTTCAAAGAATGAGGAAGTTTTTTTGCTCCATGGATTAGTCCAATAGCATTCACAAACCGAATATGATTTGAAGAGGTACACGGAATGTTACTTCCTTTTCCAGAATAAGAATTATGTGGATGTGTGGGGTTATCAACCATAAAAAATTGGTGTCCCTCCTTCTAGTTCCAGAAATGTTGATAGTGCTAGACCTACTAACATTAGAAGGGGTCTCCCCAATATGCGGTCCCAATTAGACCTCACATCATTTGGTATAGGACCCCCATCCGTAATACAACCCGACTATTGTCTACTTATATATTTTCCTTGTTTTTAGCTGTCAGCAAGAGAGAGGATCCCATGTGTTCCTTCAAAAAGAAAGAAAGTGTGTCTGGTGAGTGTGTGGTTGTAGACACATCAAGGTTCTTCTAATGTGGAGGGAAAGAAAGTGAGCCTCTAAGAGAGAGGTAATAGTAACACCCTAGCAGAGACACACACAAGAAATAATTTTTCATCTAACATCCAACGAAATAGTCCAGAAATATGCGATGATCGTTACAACCATTACAACACATTCTCAATAGGATAATCACTAAAATAATCGAAATAGTTCAATTACTTTAGTATTGGTGAAAGAAAACATGAATCATAAACATTTATAGAAAAGTATTACAAACATTCATACTCCATGTATGAAAACACGTTGGCAATCAGGCTTTAAATATTAATTAAAAGTCCCAAGATGCGTGAATACAACAAACATCACTTTCTCCAATAGTGCAGTGTTGGAGCCACTACTTCCTCCCCCAAAGTACTAGCTTGTCTCAATGTTTCCTTATGGGAGAAGCCAAGGTGGAAATTACTTTACATGAGAAATGAGGATGTATTTATAACACGGGGAGGGATCTTTCACATCCTCATGACTCTCAAATTTCTAACTTCTAGTGACATTTGGACTTCTGCAACCTTTGGAGTTCGAAATGACCTTTGGAATTACATATGACCTTTGGTATTACATGTATTTGGACTTCCATGAATCTTGGGTTCATAAATTACTCTTTGAATTCTACTTGTTTTCCTTTTACAATAATTACAATAATACATCTTGATTTCCACATCATCACATGATGAAACTAGATATGTCACTATATTGGGTGACTAGGACTCTCGTTAACTGATGACATGGGCTTTCTCTAATGTGAAATAGCTACCACGATATCTACTCTTTGTTCATTTTCTCATCATAGTGCTTTCACCCTCCAAAGGGTCTTCAATCTTGGAGCCTTTAGGGTGCTTCAATCATCAAGTTTCAAATGTCCTTGGTTCTTTTTGTGCTTCCTTTGTTTATCCTCTTTGCCCGATCTTCCTCGTGTGTGCTTTCCATGAGGTCCCTGGAATACTTGTTTCTGTAATCACTCATGATGAGCAACTATAAGTATGATATTCTCCTATTCTACCATATTTTATGCACATTTTCCTATTCATGCCTTTTTGGTGCACTCAAAACAGTTAAAGGAGATTTAGGGTGCAAGGGCACACTTTTAAAGGTTGAAGCACCAAGGAGAGAAGGCTTAGGGGCTTCTTCGTGTGCTCATGTGCTCAAGGGAAACATGCAGTCAATGCAGGATGCATGTCGCAAGTCCAAAGGGAGATTAGGAAGGCTTTGGGCTTCCCAAGTGTGCCTATGTGCTCAAGGTAGAGGGGGATGGTGCAAGGTGCACCCTCGAAGGCTGAAGGTTGAGGCTTCATGTCTTTGGGGTGTGCTCATGTGCTCAAGAGGCCTTAGGAAGGGCGCAAGGTTCACTCTTGAAGGTTGAAGGTTGGGACTTCGTTGCTTCAGAGCACGCTAGTGCACTCAAGAAGTTCAGGAGGGTGCATGGCGCATTGGGGGTGGATGAAGGATTGACATTTTGGTCTTTAGGATGCACCAGTGCGCTCAATGATGGCACACTTCATCGAGTCAAAGGAGTGGGCTCTAGGAAGATTTAGTCATTTTAGAGGGCGCAGTTCGGGACAAGGAAGGGGATTCATGCTTTGGGAGTATGCCCAAATCTCAAGGAGGGTCCAAGGCACACTTCTGAACAATGAAGGGTCTCCCATCAAGGTTTCAAAGTGAACTCCTGCACTCTTTTCCTTAATGGGCTCGTTTAGCAACCGAAATTTGTCTAAGTCTGGATGATCAGTCAAGGGGTGAGAAAGATGAATTCTAGACATAAAACCATGTGCGTCACATACTAACTCATCGATAAAACCTATACAAACTTGATAAATAATGAATATACATCAAAACACCACTTATGCACATTCCCCAAGTATAAACAATGAAGAGTGTGTGACTGCGACCTGAAAGTGTCATTTTACAACATCAATGGTGTTATGACCATGAAATGTGTATATAATTGTTTGAATCAATGCGACAACACTTGAGAACATTCAAAACCACTTAATCCATATAAAAAAACATAAAACGAAACTTGAAGACTAAGATGAGACTTTACACAGCAATGAAGTAGGCTCCAAATTCGAATGTAGTGAAATTTTGCAGGGTGTTATAACAACAACAACAAATTGATAGTTTTGATTTTGTGGTGTAAATTTCTGAAAATGAGAGTTAAACTAAAAATCACAACAATCATTGTCAAATATTATTAGACACAACTTTTTGTTTCTAGAGACGTCATACAAGTATTAAGGATCCATATAATATTTAAATCTTTTACTATAGAAACTCCTCACATAGTTTGTAATATTGTTTGGCTAATTATAGAATTTGCAAATTTGATAAATTAATAAAACAATGTAATAAATCAAACTACAAGAAAGAAGACACGACATAACACAATGAACCAACTACACATTACAATCGAAACATAGTAAATAATCTTAGTAAATAACATTGTACAAACCATAGAACTTGAACAAAGAAATTCACTGAAATACGTTTTTGTACATCATTAATAGCTACATATTATGTAATCACAACATGAAATCAGATGCCACTTCTCTGTTACAAACTCTTTAGTAATGCTCAAATTATCCCAAAAGTAAAAGCAGATGTTAAGATTCAAAGTACGGATATGAAGAAGCACAGAAATGCGAGCAACACTCTTCCTCTTGCCAATAGCCAATGGAAGTTAAGCATTACTAGTTACTAGTAAAAGAGATATCCCCATTCCAAAATACCAATAGAAGATTTATTAATAATGCAAGAAAAGAGAACGGTATATTAGTGAACCATAACATGAAATCAGATCCTAATAATCCAACAAAGAAAACAAATTGTTTGACAATAGTCAAATTCTTCAATCCAAAAGTATAAGGTAATGTTAATATTTCTTCATAATGTATGCAATGAGAACTGTACCGTCACTAGATTCCTCAACAATGTAAACAAAGAGAACCATAATTGTATATGTATAATCATGTTTTGGTGGTTTGTTGTAAATATGCCTTGTGTCTTGAAATTGGACAACAAATCAATAACAATTGATTTTTTCACAAAGTATTTCTCATAGGAAACTTTTTGTAATTCAAATAATACTTTGTCTAGTTCCAGACCATTCTTAGAACACAATGTATTTTTGTCTTGTTGTTTGCATGTATGATATAGTTTAATTGATGGGAATAAATGAATAGACAATATTCATTACAAATAGTACAATAAACCATAGTTCTATTCATAATTCTAGTAGTTGTAACTGGACTACTTCATCTTGCACATATAGTCTCAAATGGATTCGTATATGCACTAGTTGTTGTCAAGTGTCCTCGGAAGTGCTATAAAATTGATGTAGAAAACCAAGGATTAGCCAACTGAAATCAAATCTCTCTCTTTCTCTCTCTCTCTCTCTCTCTCTCACACACACACACACACACACACACACACAAGCTACAATATAATAAAGTTTACCGTGTATATTCCACTTGCCGAATAAAGCAACTTTTCTAGATTTTCGACTTTATTTTTTGTTTTCAATGAACATATAAACATTTATTGTGAAGTTCTAAAAACTCTTTCTTGTTTTCTAACTATACTTTTAACAAGATGAGTGGAAAAATGTTTTGTTTCAATTGTCTTTGAATTGAAAGTTATGTTGAAAGAAGTTTGTAGTGTACTTGAACCTGTTACGTATCCAATATTTGTAAAAAAATACATGGAAACAGTATGACAGATGGACAATATCTTTGTAGAAATGAAACATTCAAATAAATCAAATCTGGTCTTGATGATGAACCAGACTTGTTGGTTCGAAATGCGTCAGCCAAAAAATTCTCTTATGTGATTTCTACTGAAAGACTTTGCTTAAATCAAATCTTACTGTTGCCCTATCCTGTTCTGCATTGTCGTATTTGATTTCCATTACAAATTATATTGTTATAAGTGTTGCTGAAATTCCAATAGCACTGATTGTGGCAACTAGAAATGGATCTTGACTATGGGACAAATTTGCAATCGTCATATTTGGAAAGAATTGATACTTTGTGCAAACATGACAAATGTTTTCTTCAATGCTAAATCTATTTAGACAAATAGTTTTTTCACAATCACCATTGTCGTATTTATGATTTAGAATTATTTCAAAATTTCTAATAGAAACACCAACATTTGCAATAAGTTTTTCCTCATATTGTTCAATAAACTGTGTTGGCACAAGTAATGTTATTATCATTTTGGATTTCTTATCTATTAAATTTGCATGAAGTATTACTTTTGTCTTATTTTCTTTGTCCAAAAAAGTTTGATATGTAACTATGACAACACCATGAAAAATGCTCCCTGTTATGTTGTTACCGATATCTCCTATCAATAATGGCATAGACTCGATATTTTTTTGCCTAGTCGTGAACATTGAATTAAAATTAATTCAAGAAAATAAGAAATAAATCTAATATACAATTAATTAAACATGGACATAACTACCTATTTTCTTTTGTTTATTCCTTATTTTTGTTCCTTTCATTTTGTCTCATTGTTACAGGTCTATTTGGGCACATCACTCCCGACGATCAGATCAATACAATTAGGGTTCATCAAACCCTAATTCAGTTGCTACATGCCCTAGACCAGTCATCATATTGAATGTTTTCATCCATGAAAGTTTCCTAGCTTAAAACCCTGCTGAAATGGCTCTTTGGGACACTAGCGCAACCTTGGTCAGGGAAAACTGCTATGCATAGCAGGTAGGCCCATTCAGACCTGCACTGCAGTGCACTTAGGCCCACTTTAACCTATGCTAGGCAAGGATGAGTGAAATTGACATAGGATTCTAGGAATATTCCTTGATTCTAGAGCATTCTAGAAGGATGCCCAGCTCTTATCTCATCCTATGAGCTCATTTTTGGATAGGATATGGATCAATTAACCCTCTATCCTCTCATCCCTTTCTCCATGGAAACTAACTATCCAATTATGGAAAACCATTCAATGCCCAATTTATGACAAAACCACTTGCATTTCCCTATAAATTGACCACTCATCATAGTGATTAGGAGGCTAGAACTTGGATATTATAGAGAAATACTGTTGGTTTGAGACTTGAAATCATTGTCAAGTAATGTTATGCTGCTGGATTTATGTGTTATTGGTGTGATGAGGGTTTGGACTAAGCTAGATGAGTGACATGGGATCGAACCACATTGGGTGTAACTTCTCCTTCTATCAATCAATAAAGTTGTTTTTTCCTTTTCCAATACTTTTGTCTATACCTATGATGAATGTATGTTCAAATGTTGTCGATTCCATTTTTTTACAGTAGATAGATCATATGATTTGATTGTTGTCGTCTTCTGTTTATGTTGGCAGGTAGTAATTGAGCGAATTCAGTTTGGGCAGGAGCGACGGGAGAAATTCAAAAGAGATCAAAGGAAGAGAAGGATCACAAGTAGGTTCCTTTATCTTATCTATCTATTGTAGGAAAAGGTTAAACATCTTTACTTCTGTTGTTCTAAGTGTAACTACCCACTTAGGGAAGATGTACTTATCTGTAGGTATAAATTCCATATAACAAATTGGTGACTCCACTGGGGAATGACCATCGTTCTTGGTAGTTTACCCTTATCATATTACATCCTAGTAGACTTTACTTGACTTCATTGATCTCTTTTCAGTCATTTTGAAGCTTTTTTGGTCAAAAATTTGCACTAGAATGCCTATTCTAGGAATGTTTTGTTACCAGTGCACCCTTGGTCAGGGGACAATGCACTGCAGAGCACCCTTGGCTTAGAGACAGTGCTCTGCAACGTACTGTCTCCCACTCAGGGCTGCGTTGATCCCTGTCAAGCCAAAAAACCCATATTTTTCTTGATTTCTCCAAAGTTTCTTCTGATGTTGTTTGCTAAAAGATCAATGTTTTCTATGGCTCTGAAATCAATTTGCATTTCCATTCCTAGCCCTACTTTGACCTTGTTTTTTTAGTGTTTCTTAAGAGATTTATTTATCATTATCAATTCATTGTCAAAGTTATATTACATTGATTAGTCTTTACTTTTCTGGAAAAGAATTGTCGTAAAGTCTTCATTTCTTTGAAAAAGAAACTGTAGTAAAGTCTTCGTTTCTTGTGAAAAGAATTGATTGAACGTTTGTGGATTTAGTTTCTTTATGTTCATCTAAAACTTAAAAGAAATGAAAAGGAAAACATGCATAATGCATTTATAATTTTGTGTGTGCTTGTAGGAATGGTATAGGGAAAGTTGCATTAGATGTGCTCTATTCTCTTTGTTTAAAGATTCTGATTGCTATATCCCTTTTAGTTATGGTTTTCATTATTTAAATCAAATGAAAAGAATGTTTCTCATCTTAGTTGCATTCTACGAGTTTCAGAAACATCATGTGGTGAACTTGAAAGGAAAACTTTTAAACAAGATCAACTAAAATTTATCTCAATTAACCTAATGGAGCATTGAAACTTAATGCATAACATTTAGAGGTCTAGGTTAGAGATGTGTTTCGGTGTCGTTAAACATAGTAGATGTCGCTAATGGTCTACGATACATTCCGAGTGTGATACCTCATTCCACGTACGTAGGTATATTGTAGCTTGTCCACATACTTTTAGGTATATAGGGCGGTGTTATAGTACACAATGTATAAAGGAATGCTCTCACTGTACGGTTTTGCATTAGATAGTGCTAACACGGATTGGGGCTCCACGTACTTTTAGGTATATTTGGGAGGACTACATTAGGTTTCTAGCCATCCATAGGTAACTGAGTCAGCCGCCTTGTATACTGTGATACACTGAAAACAACATTCAGGGAGATTGCCTGCACGTATGTTAAGTCCTTGGTTTACTGAGGCAGTATATTGCAGTTCATAGTTACTTGGTAATCCTTTTGCCTAGATTATCCCTCTTTTGTTTTGTTATGCTATTTTTATTAAAATAAAATTAATTGACCACGGATAACATCCTCCACGTCACTCCTTAGTTGAACTTAGGTTGAGACATATGGCAACAACTTCGGAGTCCACCGATCAAGGAATTCATTTTGATGAAAATCCTAGTCCTTTTCCTTTTGATGGGAATAAGATATATAGAAATAATAAAAATAGAAGGTTTTAATTTCATATCAAGAAAGAAATTTATACGTAACAACTACATGACCATAACATATATTGTATAAATTCTCTAAGTACTCACACATAAAAGAAAGAATGCATTGTTTACCTGACAAAAATGCATAATGTTTTGCAATTTCATTCAAAATGAGCTTGCAGAGAAAATCCCTCACGCCATGCAACCACTAGAACAACATCATACAACCTAGAAAAGAAATCTATTTGTAACCATCTCCCTCGAAATTAATCAAACATGCATTTGTAACGTGTATGCTAAAATAATTGCATGATAAACATCTAGCTAATGCTCCTACAAACAAAATAACTAGAATTAGTGGTTACAATTGTCACATTACCTTTTAAATTTTCAAGATACATATTAGATACTAAGTAAAGAAAAACCTCTTTCAGCCAATGGAAAGTTAGAAATAAGATTTCCAGAAATCATAATTTTTGAATTTACAGAAAAATAAGAATATTTAGCATTTTCCCGAAACTATGGTTAATACATCGACATAAATAATCAATAGTCAACAAAAAACATATTTGATAGTAAACAGACTTTGACCATGAGGCAAGTGCTATAGTCCTTGGCGAGACAGGGACTAATAATAATAATAATAATAAACTCGGAAAAATAATGAATAGTAGAGAGTGCTACTAATACAAATTTATCATTAAATAAATCCACATAATGGAAAATTTCATTGTAAGCTCCACACAATGAAACACGCTCCAACAACCAAGGTTCTCAGTTTGCACCGCAAGCTTATGTCAATAATGAAAACAAATATGTATTCTCCATGTGCACTTTGACAAGTTAAATATTTAATTATTAGATAAATATTCAAAACTTTGATAGAATTTATATATGTGCAAAGAGAATATGTATATACATAGTCTAGCACAAGTTCTTTAAATTATTATTTTCTGTAAGAAAAGAAAATGTATAAGTGTATAAATAAACTAATTACACACACTAATTTAGATTGATAAAATCTATTATTAAATAAATTTGATTTGGTCATAAAGTCAATATTTCATTGTGCATAGCGACTTCTATTAATGTGCTTATATTACTGTGTAGGGGTGCAAAGCAAATAACATTGATACGTTATGTAGAGTGCTTAAATATTATTATATAGAGATTTAATTGTTGAAAATAGCAACAAGAAATATTAAAGATAGAATCCATGAATTCCAATTTAATTTTTCCTTGAATTAAATTGTGAATTAAAATTGTAATTATTTACTCATAGTAACTTGTAATAATTAACTAAGTTAAGTTGACTTAGTTAACTTGGGAATTTTGAGTTGGAAGTTTATCTAAAGTCATGTAAGTATGATCCCTAAGTTTTAGGGGTCCAAGATGAGTTTGTTTATAAGTTGTAATTAGATAACTCAATTTACTGAGTTATGGTCAGTTAAATTAATTCTAACTTCTTGTGGAACTAATAGAGGATTATTAGTTAGTTGGTGCTTTGGTGCATCCACAAGTGTTATTGTAGTTAACTGAAGATTCCCTCATCAGAAACTCATGCATGTCAGTTCAGAGAAAGACCCAGTTGAGACTAAAGTGAAAGGATAGTGTACTATTAGTTGTATGATTTACTAAGTTGTAAATATCATGCATGCAATCAGAGAAGAACCTAATTTTGGATTGTGCATTTATGGATGAGGAATTTCCCTTTAAATATGGGCTAATTCTCTTAGGAATGGTGCAAAGAATTAGAAGCTTGGAGAATTGGAAATTTGGCTCAGTATTGGCAAAAGGAAGTCATAAGGCGGAGGATAAGAAATACTTGTGTAGGCTAAGATGAAGGTTGAGAAGAGTATATTGTATTCATCCAAATTATTTGAACAAGCACACAAAGAATTAGGGGCTTGGAGAGCAACAGAAAAGACCAGATATTGGCTTGAGCTTGCTTGTGAGCAGAGAGATTGATCATACTGGGTGTTGAGATTGTTCTTGTGAGAACAAGCATTGTATTGTCATCTTGGATTTCTTATTTAACATAATACAGAGAGTGGGGGTTTTCAGCTGAGGCTTTCCATGAATAATTATTGTGTTATGTGCGATTGATTTATCTTCTTCTTGTTCATATTGTTTTCATCGACCTATTAGCTTCCACTGCTTGAAAGTAGAAGTAGATTCTTCTCTTTTTCTTTAGTACATTGCATGAGCTTGTGAATCTACAAGAGAATTCTAAATTAGTACTTTTGTAACGTCTCTAGAAAACAAAAATTGTGTTCAATAATATTTGAAAATGAAGGTCGTACTTTTCAGTTTAACTCAAAGTGTCTTAAATCTACATGGAAAAATCAGAGCTACCATTGTTACATTATTATTTTGTTTAATAAGGCTAGTTTTGTGATATGCAGAGGAAAGAGAAAGGTTGTGGGGGAAGTGCGACAAAAAATATGTGCGGAGAAATTGGGAACAAATATGTGGAAGTAGCTTTGAAATATTAATTTAATATGAAATATGTGAAAATGAACACAAGTATAACCGGATACAGTTAAATGCAATGATAGATAATGATAAGTTTCTAAGAGGTGAACTTCTATTTGATTTATTCCCATTTGATTGTTATTATATTATACAACTCTGTGTTTTTTTGTTGTATCTTTTATGTAATCTATGATATGTAATTTTGTATAGAGAAAGGCATACGAAAATGGATATATACAGATGAAATATTATAGCACAATGTTTATATTCCCTACACCACACAACCATTTATTTGCACAAAAAGGAAACTTCACTTAAATTGCATAACATTGCGAATAAAATCCATCATTCCACTCTGTTATAGCACCATTTACCACTCTTGATAGATCTGATGCTCTGATTATGGCCTAGGGCAACCCTTCCTTCCACACTTAGTCCAAAATCTAAAAAACAATGTTTTATTCCCTATACACTACTTTTCCCTGTGATAAAAGCATGTACACGTGGGTCAACAGATACCCAACCCGTGTACATATGTTAAAACACTTAAAAATTAAATTTCCTTAATTTCGGGTGGAGTTTACAGGTTTTACCTATTACTCACCTCCTATTTCCCGTGGCCCAACTATTTCCCAACTAAAAAAACTAATTTGGAGAAGTATAAATAAACCTCCATGGGAAGGCCTTAAGGGAGAATATATGAGATATTGATACTATAGTGAAATTATCCCTGATCGAGTCTGACGAATCCCTATGCCTCCTGCACTCCCCAAAGCTTCAGGAAACCCTTGTTTCCTTGTTATAGATATCCTTCATCTTGCTTGAGATATCCTTGTATTGGTGATGGAGGAATATTGTTGAAGGTTGGGAAAGGATAGATCCAGAGGACGGCTCTGCTTGGAGCCAGAGAAGGAATCAGGTCATATTTCTCCACTTTACTTGTAGCTAACTTCAATAAAAGGAATGTTGTTCTGTTTCCGATATTAAATGTGTTTATGCATCAAGTTATGTTGTAATTCATTTATGAATCTTATATTGATGTATAATTGGTCATTCATTTATATGATTTAAGGTTAATATCATGAACATGCTTTATGTTTCTACTGTTGTATATGTTCCATTTGAATAATTTTTAGGTTTCAAGAACATCAGGAGAAGCTGAGGGTTTGCACCCTGCGGGATCTACCCAAACGTAGGACATCCAGGTAAGGACACTCCTGCACAGTTTAGTAGAATAAGCATTTAGGTTGATTTCCTGAGCATTTCTTGTTGTGGTTTGCCCTCTGCTTTGTTGGGGTTCTCAACCCAAAGCCCTAGGGTGGTCTCACCCGCAACAAAATTGGCGACTCCACTGGGGATAACAATCTTGTTATTCCTAGTTTGGGTTGTTTGTTCTCAATCAGGGTTCAGTTTCTTGATTGGTTGCTTTTGTAGTATTGTTTGGTCCATCAGTGTCCCAGGCATCAAGTCTGATCTTCTTGATCAGACCTTGATTTTTGTTTTTCTCTAATTAAGCTTTGTATACGTTGTTTCCTTTGATTATAGTAGTGTATACATGCAGGTTTCTTTAAATTAGACTCACGTATACGCGAGTTTCCTGTATTAGAAACACGTGTGCACACTTCTGTGTCTTTACATAGTCGCGTATGCAATTTTTTGAATTGTTTTTTCAAATCTTTCTACCCAGTTAGGTCTACTGCCTGGTGATTTATGCTGTTGTATGGTCATCTGCTATCTAGAGAACTCAGTTTTCCTGCAAGCTTTCTTTTTCAAAATCTCCTTCTCACTGAAAATATTTGGCCTAGGATTTTTTCTTAAGCAAGTTTGTAGTTTGTATCTTGGGTTCAAGGCTTCGTTTTGAAGTTATTGGTCATTCTAGTCTTCTAAAATAGGAAATTGTTTTCAATTTCGTTTTCAGCCTGGATTTCAAGTTCCCTTGCTTTTCTTTCCCTTGTTTGGTGGCCTAGTTGCTTTTCTTGCTTTTTTGAGAGTCTTTTTGACAAGTTTGAAAGTATTTCTTTCTTGGCATTTTTGTCAGTTTGTCGAAATCTTTTGCTGTTATTTGGATCAGTTTGTGCAAGTTTGTAGTCTTTCTTATTCAAGTTTCATTCATTTTCAAATTTATAACTTGAGAGATTAAAAGACTCCTTGTGCTTATTTATTGATCTTTCGAGTTTTAGTAGTACTTTTGTGACCTCAAAAGTTTCTTTTGTTTCCATAAAATAAAATCACAAAAACATTGCTTTTGTTTACTTTTTCCCAAGCTTTTGGTTTACGGTTTCTTTTGTTTTATTGTTGAAAAGAAAATTGTGATCTTTTGCAATTTTTTATGCTTACTTTGAAGAGATATTTGTGTTCAAATTTTTGCCCTCTTCTTTTTTAAGTTAGATTATTGTCTCTATAAAGAATTGCATTTGCTTATGAGTGTTGTTTAGGATCTTGCATCATCATTTTGACTTGCATTAGGTTAGTTTTCATTTTAAAGCATTCTTAGCCCCTTTTAGTTTTTGGGTGTGTGTGGTTTGTTTCAGAAAATAAAATAAAAATATTTTGTTTATATATAGGTTTTCGTAGAACCCAAGTAGAAATCACTCTTTATCGAAGAAAATGACTGCATTCATATAGTTAGTTTTCTATTGGTTTCTTTTGCATCATAAAAACATCATCAGTTTCACTTTCGTAATTCCCCTTGACTTAAAGAACAACTATATAAAATCAAGTGATTAATAAATGAACTAGAACTTTTATTATTGTCATTAGCAAACACCAACAAGTTTGGGTTCATTAGGGCCTTGGATTAGGTGAGTGGAGAGTTAACTCTCCAAGGCCGCTCAAATTACAAAACTTAGAAGTTGAATAAAGAGCGAAACCCAATATCATTAGAAAGACCGAGAAAGCTCTGTGACTGGGAATTAAGCACGAGGGAGAGTGAAGACAAGGAAGAGAGATACCTCGTCTCCTACTTGTTGGATCCAGCCTCACGATTGTTCCGCTTAGATTTTGATATGAGTTGGTGTCCATAGTTGCCTTTCCTAGGGATAGCATAGGTGGTTGCAGAGGGGAATTTCATGGCACTTGAGGCTGACGTTGCATCACGTTCAACAATACTTTTGGAGGGTACCCTTGCGAATCTTGGGTGCTTTCACTGGCAAAGGCTGTTGTTTGGAGGTCAGCGTAACTACTTTTGATACCTTCGCTAGTAGGCCTGGGGCGTAATTACCCCAGTCTATTTTCGGAAGGCCCTTGATTTTGGATTTCTTGTATTTTGGTGTCTAGTCCTAATCACCCGGAGTGGAAATACTTGAAAGTTGTTTGATTGCTTGTATCTTTAGGGACTTTTAGAGAGTGCTCTTTGCTCCTAGTTGGCCTAGCTTTAAACTTTTTTGAGTCTTTAAGTAGATTTCTTAAAAATAATTCAAAGTGGCTGATCGACCAGCTCGTCGGTCTAGGAGACTTCGTGGGCTATCACCTACGAGTCTTGAGCCTTCTCCTCGAAGGCGTAGGAGCAATACTGCCAGTGGTTTTCAACCAGTGGCAGTAGGTGCATCGAAGATTGATCCTCTGGTTGGAGTCATTGATTCACAAGATAGACCTGGTACAAGTAGAGAGTTAGAGAGGAACACTCCAGTTCTTTCTTGAGTCCTCTTCTAGTTGGAAGACAATATTGAGGTTGAAGAGATTTCAGAGTCTATTATGGCTCCTAATTCTCCTCTTCCTCTTGATCATCCAGACGTTTTATTATATGTCGGAGCTCCGACCAATAGGCCTTCGAGCCCAGGTTTACATCGATCTTTTCCTTCGATGACCAGTGATTGAAGCATGGCATCCACAACAAGTGCCACGAGCATGCAGACTCTTGTATCTATACAAGGAGGATGAACAATGTCTATACCTTGTGTTACTCCTAGCACTGCTATATATTGGTTTCTACTTCCATTCCATCTTCAAGTGGAATTTCTCAAGCTGTTTCCTCTGGCATTGGATTTTTCCCTTTTGGAATGCCGACTAGCGCGATTCCATCGGTTCCATTGAGTATTCCATCAGCCGCTTCCACATACATGGTAAGTGGATCAACTTATTTTTAGGGTTTCTCATTAAGGGGTGGTCATATACGACATTCCAGCCCAACTATGGGATCAATACCTTTTTCCTTTACAGATAAAAGTTATAATCCATTTCAAAGTTGGACAAACCCTATGGTTAGTGGGTTAGGAGACTGGAATCAATATTATTTTGGCCAACAAGGGAATATGTCGTATTCCTCTGTCAGTTCTTTCTAGAATTTTTCTCCCTATTCTAATGCATGGAATCCTTATCAGGGGCTCTCTACTCCTTCTAACACTTCTTTAGGGGGTAACTTTACTAATTACGAAGGTTTTTCGGCAGAACTTGGTCAAAATCTAAAATTTTTTGGACCACAAGGGGTTCCTTATGGTTTAGTTGGGTCTATGAGTTACTTCAGGCAACCTGGTGCCTTCACAAATCCAGGCCATTCTTTTCAGAATGTTGGGAGTTCTGCCCACACTAGGTGGAATCCTCAAGGTTTTCCACGTCTCCCTTTTTTGGCAACGTTAAACTTGCCAGATCTCTCTAAATTGACTAATGATCCGATTAGGCATAACCCAATTTGGCCTCCGATCCAAACCAAAATTCCCTCCGATATACCAAAGTTTGAGGGGAAGGCTAGTGAAGATCTAGGTGACCATGTAACCACTTTCCACTTATGGTGTTCGTCCAACTCCCTGATAGATGATTCAATCAGGTTGAGATTATTTCAATGAACCCTAACTGGAAATGCGGCTAAGTGGTACATAGAATTTCTAGGGGGCACCTTCACTTCTTTCGTTGATTTGGCTACTATCTTTTTAAACCATTTCCAATTGCTTGTCCGATATGATGTTGGAACTGAGCTTCTGGCTAATTTCCAACAAGATCAAGCAACACACATTTTAGATCATATCCAGGAATGGAGGAGAAGGAAGAGGCTCATTAAAGCTGATATCCCACAAGAATTCCTTCTTGAATGGTTTCTTAAATCATTACAACCTGAGATCTCTAAGGACATGTCCCTCTCTGGTGTTTTCACTGAAGAGCAGGCTATTTTCAGGGCCCAACAGTTAGAACTGATCTATTCTCAGTCTAGGGTTCTTAAAAAAATTCTACCTGATGCTCCTAGATCTAAGTTGGATATAGCCAAACCGAAACCAGGTCCCCAAGCCAACGGGTTAGTCAGATTAATTGATGTTAACATGGTTAACCTGTTGAATCAATTGCAATAATTGTCTTTACAAACTGCTTCCTCTATGTAGGCATCACTGTCTATATCTAAACCCTCTCAACCTACATCTATAAATTTCATCCAAACTTCTAATCCCAAAGGAAACCAACAATCCAATGGGAAGAAGAAAGGACGAGGTAGGAAAAGGAACCAGGATGGGAAGGGCAATGCAAAAAAACCCAACAATGATGCAAGAGGGGGTAGAAAAGATTCCAAGAAAAAGGTAAAATTTCCATGTAAGTTATGCAATGGAGATCATTTAACTCATCTCTGCCCTAAGATCCAAGACGCTCAGTACTTATTAGTGCAGCACGGGTCTTCTAGCTCCCAGGATGTTCTCATGATGAGCTCGCATATCGACGTCGCTATGCAATTGTGTGATTATGGTGAATCAGAATCATCTAAGGCTAAGTCTGCTTCCGATGACTCAAAATTGCTCCATATTGAGAGGCCCTCTGTTGAGTCTATACCTTGGATGCCGAAACGCTCCACAAAGCACTCGACCATCAACCCTAATGCTAGGACAGCCCAAAACTACTTTATTGTAGAAGATATGGCTTAGAGTCCATGTGCTATGTTAGCGTTAGTGGTACTCCAGTCGTGCCCTGCTCACAAGAGTGCTTTGCTCTCGGAAATTGGAGCAGTAGATCCAAAAAATTATCTTGTGCTCACTTTTGATATGTCAAACGTCAAAATGAGACTTCCCCATCATATGGATTTCTAGATAAAGTCTACATATCGAAATACTAACATCTTTTGAACTGTTATAGATGAGGGAGATTCCACATGTGTGATATCCATGTCATGTTGGAAGGCCATTGGATTGCCTCAAGTTGTTCCTTCACCAACTCTATTGACGACATTTGATGGAAATTCTCATAGGCCGCACGATATTATTCCAGCCTTTCCCATCTATGTTGGGGGAAAGGTAGTAAATATTGAGGTAGAAATAGTCGATGCCAACCTGGATTAAAATCTCCTCTTAGGAAGGAATTGGATATATGAGATGAATGCCATAGTTTCATCATTATTTCGAATCCTTTGTTTTCCTCATGAGGGAAGGATTATAAAAGTGGATCAGATGGATTATTCTTCGGGTGACTCCCACACATTTTCTGACTCTACTATTCCATTAGTGGACAATCCCAGGCAACCTATTGAGAATTTAGGACTTGGAATATACTCTTCTTTAATCGGTATTTCAATCTTCCTGCTCCTTTAGCTAGAATCAATTCCATTTCATCCTCCAAGGGACCTTCGCAAAGAGAGTTCTTTCGAACTCATTATTTTTATGACCCTTGGCCTTTACCCTCATCTACCACCACATTAGATGGAGGACAGGTAGGTGGAATGGCATGTCCTATGTCTGCAATGGAAATTTCTTATTAGTCTATTGTTAACTTTGCAGACTCCCATCCTACTCCTTTCTCACCTGAGGAGTTAGATGGAGATGTGGCTCCGGTCTGGAACCTCGATCCATCTTCGACTCAGGATTTCGTAGATACAATTTTACCATATGAGGAAGCAATTCTTGAAGCAATGATGGGTGTTGATAGACCATGGGATGATTTACATCGTCTTTCATATTTCCTCCCTAATTTGTGAGAAATTGAGTCAAGTTTGTCCACTCCTTCTACTAGTGATTTTCATACAGTTTTAAACCCTTTGGCCCCAGCATAGTTTTATGCCCCCAGCATAGTTTTATGCCGAAGGTAACTTTTTGTCATCTCACGAACTGTACCGGTGAACATCTCTAGGAATCTTAACATAATTGAAAATGTATTCATCGGAGCTTACTATTCCCCTGAAGAAATTCAAATTTATACCGATCTCTTCAAAGAGTATCATGATGTGTTTGCTTGGTCTTATGAGGAAATGCCTGGAATTGATCCATCTATAGTCCAACATGAGATCAAGACATATGAAAATGCTAAACCTATTCGTCTAAAACTTCGATCGGTCAATCCTAGAAAAGCAGTAGCTATTAAAGCTGAAGTTGAAAAGCTGCTAAAGGCGGGCTTTATATACCCCATTCCTCTAACAGAGTGGGTCTCTAATCCAGTCCCCATAGACAAAAGGCAAGGAATGATTCGAATATGTATTGACTTTAGGGACCTCAATAAGTCTTATCTAAGAGACAATTACCCCACGCCCTTTATTGATCAAATTATTGATGAATGTGCGAGTAATGAAATTTTTTCATTCATGGATGGATTCTCTAGTTACAATGAAATTACTGTCCATCTAGAAGAGAAAAACAAGATAGCCTTTATTTGTCTTGAAGGTACGTTTGCAGACAAAAATATGCCTTTTGGCCTCAAAAATGCTGGAGCCACTTTTCAGCGGGCCATGTCTTACGCTTTTCATGACATCAAAAATGTTATCAAAGCATATTCGGATGATTTAGCTGTTCATTCTTGAAAGGGAATTGATCATCCTAAGAATCTTCTGTTGCTTTTTGAGTGATGCCATTTTTATAAAATCCAGTTGAACCTGAATAAGTGCGTTTTCACAGTCGCATCAGGTCGGTTGTTAGGATTCATCGTATCAACGGAGGGGATTCATGTTGATCCTTTCAAGGTTGAGGCAATACTTCAATTTCCTCCCCCGTCTTCCATACGTCAACTTCAAAGTCTCCAAGGAAAGGAAAATTTCTTGAGGAGATTCATAGCCAATTATGCCGAGATCACAAAAGGATTTATGCGTTTGCTTAAGAAAGGAGTCCCATTTTTATGGGATGATTTTGCGCAACGATATTTTGATGCTTTGAAAAAAGCATTAACCTCTGCTCCATTGTTGAGTCCACCTGATTATAGTAGATATTTCCTCTTGTATCTCGTTGCAACAGAATCAACCATCGGTATGGTTCTGGTTCAAGAAGATGATGCCTTATCTGAGCATGTAGTCTACTATCTAAGTCGAGGCTTGGTAGGCCTTGAACTACATTATTATCCCATCGAGAAATTGGCTTTGGCAGCTATCCATGCTATCTAGCAGCTTCGACATTACATTCTGCTTCGAAAAAAGTTCGTCTTAGCAGTCGTCAATCCATTTAAGTTTGTTCTTAGTAGGTGAGTGATTGAGGGAAAATATAATAGATATGTCATTTTGCAAGAATTTGATCTCGAATTCATGTCAGCTAAATCTAAGAAATCTTTAGTATTTGCAGAGTTGATATCAGAGCTACCTTGTGAGGAAGAAATTATTCACGAGGAAAATTTTCCTGATGAACATTTATTTCTTATTTCTTCACAAGATCCTTGGTATGGGGATATCATTATATATCTCCAGACTTCGAAATTTCAACCTTCTTTTTTCCAAATATGAGCGTAGAAATTTGCATCACCTTGCTAAGAATTATGTTATTATAGGTGACACATTGTATCGTCGCGGGATTGATTCAATCCTTAGGCATTGTTTAACTTTGGAAGAAGCTGAGTCAGTTCTTAATGATTTCCATAGTGGAGCTTGTTGCGATCATCTATCTGGGCTTGCAACAACCCAAATAATTTTGCGAGCAGGCTACTTTTGGCCTTCGATTTTCAAAGATTGTGTTGAAGCGATCAAAAGATGCCATCCTTGTCAAGTCTATACTTGGAAAATGCGTGCACATCCAACTCTGCTTTTCCCTGTTATCACTGTCAGTCCTTTCACGAAGTGGGGCATTGATTTTACTACTTGTAATCTGCCTTCGGCAGGAAATCACAAGTACATCATTGTGGCTGTAGACTACTTTACGAAGTGGGCTGAGGCCATGCCTACTTTTAAAAATGACAGTGAAACAATAGCCTTGTTTCTCTTCAATCAAGTTATTTCATGATTTGGTATCCCTAAAGAGATTGTCACTGATCATGGCAGTCATTTCCAAAATCAACTGATGTCTAAATTGGCTCTCAAGTTGGGTTTTTGGCAGGAGCATTCATCTCCATATTATCCTCAGGCCAATGGGTAGGTTGAAGCTGTGAACAAATCCCTTAAAATCATCCTGCAAAGGATGATTGACAAAGCTAGATCCAATTGGCACATCATGTTGTATCCGACACTTTGGGCATACCGAATGTCAGTTAAGACTACCACTGGCTTTACTCCTTTTCAACTGGTTTACGAGTTGGAATTTATCTTTCCTGTTGAATGTGAAATTCCTTCCCTTAAGCTAGATGTTGAACTTCTTCCAGAGACTTCTAGTATCGAGAAGCGTCTCGTTCATTTGGAGCATCTTGATGAGCAGCGTCGATATGCCACCACAATAAACGAATCCCATAAAAAGAGAGCAAAAACTCAATATGATAAAGCCGTCGATCCTAGAAATTTTTTTGAAGGTGACCTTGTCCTGGTCTACGATCAAGACAAAGATGCCTTGGGGGTAGGCAAGTTTAAGTCTATGTGGTACGGTCCCTTTATAGTCAAGCGAGTTTTGAAAAAGGGAGCTTATGAATTAACTGAATTTGAAGGAAACAAGTTGGCGGAGCCGAGAAATGGGCTCTACCTTAAGAAGTACTTTGCTTAGGCTTTGGCTAAGCACTTACTTGTCTGTATATATTGTATGTGTGTACCTATCTATCTGTTGATTTTAGTGATGTCTATATTTTTTATATGCTTTGGCAGGTATTGATGGACGATTTAGTATATCTAGGATTCGCCGATGGTGCGAGTATGCATACCTAGAACCTTGCTTCTGCGACTTGGGTGATTTATTATCCATCTGGCTAGTTGATGGTTTCGAGAGGAGTATGTATCAGTCTTGCTTTGAATAGTATTTTTGAATATATTTCTGTTATTAATTTTTTACCCGAAGTGATATCTCTTGATATTGATTCGCTGGTGGTTTATTTAGACTCACAACTAGTGGTATCTCAGCTGAATAAAATTTATCGGGTACAAGATCCCTATTTGTATCACCAATTTCTGAGAGTACGATTGTTGCAACGATCATTTATTTATATCACATATGTTCACATTCCATGATCAGAAAATTCCTTAGCTGATTCTATTGCTAATCAAGCATTGGATTGGCATATAAATCATTCATCAAATTAAAAAACATAAAAAATAATCGAAGTATCATCTGTATATATGATCATCATAAAATCACATGTACATAGATAGAGTGTTTGTGTCCAAAATAATATACAAAAATTGGGACAAAATGCCCTACAAAATTTGGGCTTATGCCCATCATCATGTCTAATCATAAAAAAGATCTGATCATCTATCTAGCAGGCTCAGGATGAGCAACTAGAAAATAAACAACGGCATTGGCCACACGTCGGAAGAGCCGTACCCAGTCCCATGGTACTCCTACCATGTGATGCTGCATCTCCTCGGGTAGGTCCTTTATGGCTATCATGGGTACTTGGTGAGTCAGTCTAACCAAGTTCCTTTGAACTGCATGGAGAACTCTCTCCATCTCGATTGCAGCCCCTTCGACATCTCTTCCACGACGCCTATGTCGGGGAAATCTGTCAGGTCTCGCTGGCCCCACATCTGAAACATGATCAATATATTTTGTAAGTGTCTTGTCCCATCAAAAATATTTTTAAGTTTATTTATATTAAAAATAAAAAAACCTTAAGAAATTTAAAAATTTAAAAATTGTTACCTATGGCGCCCCATGCTGCATTCAATGGTAATACTAAATCTGGATCTCCTCGGAAATCCATCCCGACATAGGGGTAGTCATCGACTATGATGACCTGTTGATCCCACCATGTGAAAAGATCGTCATCGAAAGTCATCCTGGGGACATCACCACCCCTTAGGCGTTTCTTCAGGCCAGCCCATCTGCCCATCCATGGATCCCTTGGGTTGCTAATAGTCGATAATACCTTGGGTAGAAGCCTAGGTACTTTCTCAAAGAAGAATGAGCATAAGGTTGTGCCATACCCAAAATTATTGTTTGACCCTTCTGAATGGAGGTCAGTTGGTTCTTCATATTAGTCAGTAGAAGTGTGCACCAATCAAACACTGTGGTGAGACATTCCACTGCTAGGTTCATAGATACTCGTGAGGCCTGATGTAAAGCAACATAACCATTTACCCTGGCAATGGTAAATAGTAGAATTTTCAAGGACAAGCTCTCTACATGCTTGATTGGAATTTGACTTCCAATCTTTTTAGGATGACCGGGACAGTATATGTGGACGTAGTCTTCTACACTAAGACTACCCCTCATCCTTCTAGTAGAATGCACTACCTCTCCCCTTCGAGAAAGACTGGTAATAAAGTAAATATCTTCGATATCGATTCTTACGGGCATCTTATCAATCATGAATGTATCATCCTTTGCACTCCAATAATGTATCAACAACTCAAGCAATTGTGTGTTTGCTTTCATATTTGGCATTTTAAAGAATTTTAGCAAGCCACAACCTCTTAAAGCATCCAAGGCATTTTCATCCTCCAATACTTGGTTATGAATAGCACTATGCTCCCTTTCTCTCTAGGTGATGGTCATCCTTCCCAAAAACGATGTTTCAAACCATTAGATTTATGTTTTAAATTTTTTACTCGTGCACACACGAGTTTCCTTTTTACACAATCATGTGTAGGGCCCTCGTATACACAAGTTACCTGTATTCAACTCGCGTGTACGCAGAGTTGAAATTTTTGACATATTTTCCTACAGTCAAAACTTGGAAAAAACATCTAAAAAGTATCACAAATAATTAAAGGCATGATATAAGGGTTACTTGGAAGTTTGGAACGATTTGAATGGTTCAATTGGTTGGAGGAAGCTTGTTTGAGTTTGTCTCCACAACTCCTTGCTCAAAACACAAATGAAAAAACTATGAGTCCAAAAGTATTTATATAATTTAAAAAATAAAAATTATTTTTTCAAAAGTTGATTTTTATCTTATGGAATTTTTGACCTTTTGGCTTGGAGTGTCGAGAATTGGTTGTCTTTGAAGAAAATTTTGGAGACTTCTTCGAGAAATCATTTTGGTCCCATGACCGCAGACCCGTCATGACAGGTATCATTTTCTTACTAGCATATAGGTTAGGGAATACCACTTTCCGCTGCATTTTGCATACTAGCCTCCATACTGCGATATGATAGCCATAGGGTCAACCCCATCGTGTCTTGGTTCACAAACCATTTTCACTCGCTGACTTTAAAAATCATGATGTGATGGTAGAGCCAACCTTTACATGGGCATCTTAGTTAGATCCTCGTTGACATTGGTTGCCCATGCTGCTATATTGAGTAGGCTCGGGAGTCCTCTTTAGTCCTGCCATGACTTGTGCGTTGAAGACTCATTTTCATTCTTTTGCGCTACTTTATGGCCTTATACCCTAGATTCTTATTTGTGTTGAGTTGTACTGCTGCATTGCATATTGACTATTTTCACCTTTTGGCCTTGAGCTGGCTTCACTTGGACTCGTGTTTAAGATACTTTTTCGACCATGTCTTCTGCAAAATCAACCTTGCAATCACTTAGCCTCTGCAACTTGACACACCCTTTTACCCATGGAAAGAATGTTCCTTTGAGTGTCCTTGACCAATTTCGACTCCTTGCATTGAGCATAGGAATGTTCCCCTCCCAAGAGCTAGACCGTCTACTTTTTCGACACTCGTTCTTTCCATTGTACTATAGCATTCTTTTATTCTTTTTCAAGCTTCATACAAAAGAAAAAGACAAAAAATTTATATATTCCAAAAAAGAGCAGGAACAAGACATTATTTCCATATTTGATGGAAGCTAGATTCAGTTATGTCGCACTTGAACAAAGCACTCAAAAATAAGTCTTTGCTCCATCAGGATGGGCTTTAGTTTGACTTAGGAGAGATTTAACCTTGTTATTGAGTCAATACTCCTCTGATTGGTTACCTCTTTCAATCATATGGAGAGTTTTCTTATGCCTTCTCCATGACAAACTTATACAAAGTTATCATATGCTGCCATATAGTCATAGTTGATTCGTGCTTTTGTTCAAGGGAAGTAAACCTGAGTCGACCTCTCTGCAGTGTCTCTTGACCTATTTTTCAGTTGTCCATCCCTAGTTGTCAACGTCATGTTCATTATCAAATCAATTTTATTGCTTCTTTTCTCGTGCCGGTTTGAGAAGGTCTCCATTGACTTCTTTCTGGCAGGTCTTTCTCTTATCGACTACAAAAAATTGCTCTGAGGGCAGATCTAGAGCCACACCCTGGCCCTATTTTCATTATTGATAGGTCACCTTATGCTCATCATCGATCAGTATCATGGGCCCTTGACTAAGTGGTTTCCCTTGTGTTCGACATCATATTTCATTATCACACATTGGGATTCATGTAGTGCCTTGGTTTCCATTTGACCCTATTGGTGGATTCCTCACCTCCATGTCAGCTTTCATTATTGGTTGGTTAAGAGGGTTTCTATCATGCGCTAGCCACATCTTGTGTATGCTGGAAACGTTCTTCGGTTGGGTTACTACATCTTTGTTTATCCGATTCATTCCACATTATTGGCCTACGGGTTACACTCGTGCTAGATTGATGAAGGATGCATTAATGCCTTCCTTCTAGCGGATATTTTCCCATCGAATTCAGCTCATTGCTCTGGGAAAGAGATCTAGAGTCCATTTAGTAGTACCTTAGGGTTTGTAGTCATTAGTGGCAGATTCCTTCACTATCGACAGTGGGAAAACATCATTGTCTCATGATTGATAGATTCTTTCAAGTGTTCGACTACAACTCATTTATTCACACTTGTCAGATTGTACTAGATACCTTGACTCTCATCATCATTATCGGTGAGTAGCCTCATGTTTGTTAATGGTATACATCAATGACCGGTAATCAAATGATTTCTCACATGGTCGACTTCAGATAATTCATTCCCATTGTGTAGAAATGTACCATGGCGGTCGGTGAAGACCTCGGGGTTTGCATCAGCACGTCTTGGTCTCACTTGTCAGTTGCTCCTGTTTTTGCTAGTTGACACCATCCACCTTATATGTTGCAATTCCTTACAATGACATCTTATATGTTGGCACCTGAGTTGCGGTGTAGTACCATTTATTCCATCATGTTCACTTGGTACTATTTGGATCAGTTTCTTGACTTTAGTAATCAGCTTCATACTTCAGCATCATTGGTCAGCTCTTTATATGTGGTATTCAGACATGTACTTTCTTGATTATGATCAGATAACATATGTAAATTTTTCAATAACCTTGTGTCAACATCTCTTGAACATTTTTCCATGATTACTTCCTCATTTAAAAGTCTTGTTACTCCACAACTTGTGCCGATTCCTTTAAATTTTCTATTACGATTAATTAATTATGCAGATGCATATAAAATTAATTAATTGTGTTTCTAGAAAACTGAAAAAAGTCTTACTACTCCAAAACTTTCCCTGTCTCCTTCGAATCTACTATATTTAGTCGCTTTGCATATATCAAACAAAACACGCAATTAGATTAATGATCCATATAATCTTTAAGCACTCCACATAATGTATCAACATTACTTGTTCCACACCTCCACACAATAATATACACATATTAATATAAGTCATAATATGATATAATTTAAAACATGATATTCTCTGAGCACTTCCTCTTGCTAAGTAAATTTCTCCTACAATGTTAAATTATCCTTATGTGGAATGCGAAGGAAGAAAGCTTGACTCAATATAGTCCCTGCTCCCACACACCCTTTCTCCGTACAACACAATAATAGTAGTTAATCCCCCCCCCGCTTATGCAAGGGACCTGTGACCCCGTCATTTATGGTATCTTTGGACTATTTAAGCACTCCACACAATGTATCAACGTTACTTTTTCCGCACCCCCACACATTAATATAATTCATAATATGATCTTAATTTAAAATGTGATATTCTTTGAGAACTTCCTCTTGCTGAGTAAATTTCTCCTATAGTGTTAAATTAGCCTTATGCGAAATGCAGAGGAAGAAAGATTGAATCGAGATAGTCCCTGCTCCTGCACTTCACACACACCCTTTCTCCCGCACTTCCTGCACACCCTTTCTCAATGCAACCAAATAATAGCAGTTAGGCCCCTTGCTTATGTAAGGGACTCGCAACCCCATCAATTATGCCATATAATCTTTAAGCACTTTGCACAATGTAATAACGTTACTTATTTCGCACCTCCGTACAATAATATAAGCACATTAATATAAGTCATAATATTCTCTGAGCACTTCCTCTTGTTAAGTAAATTTCTCCTATAGTGTTAAATTGGCCTTATTTGGAATGCGGGGAAAGAAAACTTGATTTGATATAGTACTTGCTCCCACACTTCCCACACACCCTTTCTTCATACAATGAAATAATAATAGTTAGTCCCCACCCTCCTCCCTCGCTTATGTAAGGGACCTACAACCCTGTTAGTTTTGGAATCTTTGGACTCTTTAAACACTTCACAAAATGTATCAACGTTACTTGTTCTGCACCTTTGCACAATAATATAAGTCATAATACGATATTTGTTTAAAATGTGGTATTCTCTGAGCACTTCCTCTTGCTAAGTAAATTTATCATACAATGTTAAATTAGCCTTATGCATAATGCAGAGGAAGAAATCTTGACTTGGTAGAGTCCCTACTTCTACACTTCACACACACCCTTTCTCCGCACAAAAAAATAATAACAGTTAGCTCCCCTCCCCCCCTCCCCCGCTTACATAAGGGACTTGCAACCCCATCCATTCTAACATGTTTGGGAAAAAAAATAGCAGTGTCAGGCATAATAGTTTCAAATCACTCATCGACGCAATGACCTATAACAAAATTAGTCTTTTTTTTTAAATGATTTTTCAGGCACTGCCAAATAGAGAAAATAAATCACCCTCCACCAGGGGAATTATGTCACATCAAGACTCACTCAACCAATGGAAAATTAGAAATAAGATTTCTAGAAATTAGAAAATGATTTTTGAATTTACTAAAAAAATAGGAATATTCTACATTTTCTAAAAAAATTGGTTAAAATTGCATAAATTTGACAAAATAATCGGAAGTCAACGCACTTTGATTGTGAGGTGAATGTTATAGTCTCTGGGGAGGCATGGACTAATAATTATGATGCAGAGTCTCCATATATTCTTTAGTCTTTCACAACAAGGGATGGTGGGTTTGTTTCATTTTGATTTTAACCGATTAAATTTGTTGCAATGACATGCTATGGGCTAGTCTCGACTTCCTCAAGTTAGTAGAGTTGTTTTTTTAGTTTGGGATTGTGTGTAATCCTGGAGCATGGAAAATTCCAGAATTAAAGATGGCATTGAGAAGGGATTAAAAGTTTATTCTATATATTTTTATTTTTAGTTACTACTAAGGTACATACAATTTTTATTTTTATTTTTTCATATGTATTTATTATAAATTCTTGATCTATTCAAAAAAATAATAATGGACATCTTGGAAGTTGATTCTTTAAAAATTCTGTTTCCAAAACCTCAAACAACAAGGCTTTAAATAGTTTTTCTCATGCTATTGTTAATGAGAAAGAAATAGTTCATCAACTCAAGAAACCAATGATCTTAGAAAAGTAACATTCTTCTTAATTAGATGTTCATTAAGATGAAACAAACAACCTCCATGTTTGTCAATTGATAAAATGTTAATGTTTTTTGTTGTAGTTGGAATTTTTGTCATGAGCATATTACTTGTAGAAAACCAAGAATTCCCATTTCTTAGTTTGTAGAAAACTCTTTTATATAGTACTAGAGCTATTTAAACATGAGATTTTTGAAGCTACCCACATTGTATATCATTGTAAGAATTAATCATTAGTTTTAGATTTTTAAGTATAATATGTTGGCATTATGACAAATGTGTTGTCCTTGATGGAAACCTACTTGATGAAGTTTGTCAACATGATACTAACAGGATGTTATTACAAGCTAGTACACATGTGACAAAGAGTTTGGACAAAGCTATAGCATACCAGAGATAGAAGAATGATGAAGGTGATGTTTTGATAAATACACGTGGGTTCTATTAAGAAAATCTGCGTATGTGGAGAAAAAAAAGCTCGTACAATTTCTACACCTCGTTGTCCTAAATACCATGGATATTTACCATTGTATTTACCATGGTATTAGCCCATAGTAATCAGCACGACAATGGATATTTGATCCCGTCTAAGAATACCATCGACATTACTAAGGATTTGACCTATGGTATTGGATAACGTCTAAGCTATATAGGAAGATTATGATCAAAGTGTTTGGTGTTCAAGTAATGGGACATTGATGAATTGTTTAATCTGAAATAAGGTTGCACAAGGAATGTGATGTGGGATCATATCTTATAGATCTAAAATGACTACATGATTTCCTTATGGGTTGATTTGTGATAATAATGTTCTAACGTATGTTTGTTACTGGGTTTGCCCGTGAGATTTGGGTTTGATTGAATTTCTGTTGTGCAGTGAAGGAATGAGTCAATAATTATAGATATTGTTGAATTGAGGCTTCTGTGAATTAAATTAATAAAATAATTTTGACCCCTAGTCCTAGAGTCAAACTAGCCATTGGTCAAGTTAGCCGTTGGAGGCTCTGCTCAGACTATTTAACTTGCTAAGCTGGATCTGTTTCTTCAACTTGTCCTGACGATGAACCACACTAGTTGGTTCGAAACGCGTCGACAAATGTCTCTCTTTATGTGATTTATGTCGAAGTCCTACTTATAAATTATAGATATGTATGCAAGTTTGTCTTAGAAAAGGCACATACATATGCGGGTCTGCCTCTATATAGTCGCATATCGATTTTGCAGGATGAACATATCTCTACGCGAATATGCTTTGTGAAAGGCGTGTACACACACATATGTATTTTGTAAGGTTCGTGTACATATGTTAGGGTTTTTGAAGTATGTGCATTTAATGATGTTTGATTAGTCTTCTTGTGATTATTGTTGTCTATTGATGAGGTCTTCCTCATAATAATATTTATGTGATAGTGTTGATGAAGTTGAATGGTTTGTGAATGAAATATTGAACTGGTATGAATGATCTATAAGTAGCTCAGAAATTTGTGATGAAGGATATATGTGTCTATGATTGATTTCAGTAGTGTAGTGATACAGTTTGAGGGTTTAGTGTTTTGAGAACTGTTGGGAAAACACTGAGAGAGGGGGGCAGTGAATCAGTATTTAAACTTCCACAATAATTATTTTCCTTTTCACACTATATACACAATTTTACAGAAAAAAATCAGCGTATGTCTGGGACTATAATGAATGAAACAAGCGTATAGATAATAAACTTGTAAAACAACTAATTCATTGTCTGTTGAACTTAAATCAGAGTGTGATGCATTTTCTAAGCAGTAAATAGATGCAGTAAGAACAGAATAAATCAACACACATAAGGAGCACACATGAACAACAATATCTTTTAGGTGGAAACCCAATGTGGGAAAAAACCACCGCTGCTATCGTCTCAGTCTTAAAACTTATTATTATAAAAAGTTCTTATAAGTTTTGTACACGTGCAGAATTTTTCCAGTACACAGGCATCTACCTGCTAAAGGCTAACCTTCAATCATTTTCTAGCTTCTACTCGAAGGGAGCTCCAACCGAATAGCTCTTACACTGGTTGATATGTTTACTATTACGTAGGTGCTGACCTACATAAATCTACCACCTTAACTCTTTCTCAAGGGACCACGTTTCATAAATTTTCAGACTGGATACTCCTGGTACACATCAACATAATATGTAGGCCATGTTTCATCAAATTTTCATATTGGACCCATCAGTAACATTGAAGCTCAAATCAATCACCACTGCAATACAACCATCAAATACAACTGCATCTACCAATCATTGAAACACATCAACTCTGAAGAAAAACACAATAGATCATTGTCACCATAATATAGAGCTAAACCCATAACACTGCATCAACAACTAGAACCAACTGCAACCTCAAAAATCATATGTCATATTATAAAGTTCTAAATAGATAGCAGCAAAGACCACCCTTCTTACTCAATCAATCAGTCAGCCAGACTCAATCTCCTTACACAATCAATTTTACTTCAGATCTAATGAAAATTTCATTGACAAACAATAGTAAAACAACATCACTGATCAGATAGATCAATCATTTATTAACAACAAGCCCTTCCTCTGCATAAACTACTTGGAAGTGTTGAATCTGCCTGTATACGTGCCTTCACCAAGGTGAAACCGTGTATAGATATGAAAATAATGACTTATAACTTCGCAACTTTTCAAGACTTCAGATATACCCAGATCATAGCATATAAAGGATAAAACATGCATTAGCACTCAGATCTATCCTATCTGTTATCAGGTCATACAATGATAAGTCATTTCAGTTCTCATGATCCTGATCCAACATTGTATCCAAGGGTACACAATATGTTTAAGATCTATATCATAACCATAACCCTTACAACACAAAATATACTTTAGATAGAAGTATTCATGAAAAACCCTTTCACTTGAACACTTAGCCCTTTGATCTTCTCCTCCTTATATACTAGAGCCTTTGTCAATACCATGCACCAAAACAACACTTAGAACATATGGTATTCTTAGACGGGATCAAGTAACCGTTATTCTGCTCAATATTGTGGGATAATACCATGGTATGGACCGTTAGTATTCTTTAACCCTAATTTTCCATCACATAAGCATGTTTCCTTTTGTCAAACTGCGTGCATACGTATACACACCTTTTAATCTGTGTACTTGCATATTTACGTGACTTGTACTAGGTTAACCAACGTATACAACTTAAAACATTCTCTTTCTTCAATTTCTTGATTCTGATCTATAATCCTTTGTCCTATCATCCTATTCTTCTATGCCATTACTTTGTTACCTATAAATAGACCTGTTACATTGTGAGTTTCCATCATACATCACTTTATCATTTATGAACTGACCTGTATGTGGGTTTCCATCAAGGAAAACACATGTACCATAATGCTAACAATCTCCCCCTTTCAACTTGATGGAAACCATATTGGTGTTGATCACTTCAAGCTGTCAAACCTCTTAGATATATCAAGCAACACAAAAACACTCTCCCCCTTTGACATCAAGAGAAAAGGGCAGACCAATATATTCTCCACCTTAGTACATGCTGAGATGCACTATATTGTCCATTCTCCCTCTGAGCACATGCAGAGTGTGTGTATATATATATATATATATATATATTCAAAAAGAATAACATGACTCTATAACTCAACTATGTGAGTATGACCTTCCTATCACCGATGACTCATACATACATCAATCACCCAACTAAGTGGGAATACATCAAATGTTCATACATGATTGAAAATTGCAATTATTACATCATCTTCCCATGCATAGTGGGGGTACAAATTACATCATATGTCCAAAAGGACTCATTCATAATAGACTATGACAGAAAGAGACATATTACAACATAGGTCTTCACATGACCTTTTCATGAAATGACATTAATAACTAAGACCATAGATGAATTCATCAACCATGATGTAGAGTCTCCAAAATGTCTTCAAAATATCATCCACTTTCACCTTTATCGCCACCATTTCACTCACATGTCGCAACTCCATAGCCATATAATCTTTCATTAGCCTCCATTTTCATGATTACATGGGGTTACCTTTGTGTCTTTCCAAAAGTTAATGATTTCTAGTATTATAAGTGAATTAAATGATTAAAACTTAGAAAAATGATATATACTTGCTAATACTTAAAAGTGGTTTGAGATTCATGACATGTGTAGGTCATTTGCAAGCTTCCAAGGCACCCTTATGTGGCCTCCAATGCTCAAATTCGAAATCCTTTCAAGATATGGAAGAAGATTTGGATAAAGGTCAAAGAGGATATGTGTCTCATCATTATCTATTTCAATTGTAACTCTATGAGATTTTCTAGGGATCTAGGGAGAGAATAATGGACCTCCATTAATGAGGTAGCTTCTTATGTTTTTGTATAAATAGGAGAGCCTCATCCTTTAAAAGGCATGTGAAAAGTTGAGGAAATGCTCATGTTTTGATTATAGAATTTGGATTTGGCACCATGCTCATGAGTGACGTTCACTTTGATTTGGTTATGCTTTTATTTGGAGCCTCTCAACTTTCCATCCCTCATGCTTCTGGATTGGCCACCTATAATGTGTGAGATTTATTGTTTTTCATAGATTAAGATTTATTGTTTTCATAGATTAAGATACATTTCTTTCATATCTTTTCCTGTGTGAGAGGTTAAGAGTGATCGTTTTTATTTGGTTTCATACCTAGAGGTTAAGAATGATTATTTTTCATACATAACTATAAGATGTAATGTAAAAGCTAAAATGCAAAGGGATTGAGACGCGGGGCTCTGCAACTCGCATTAGGGTTTCAGAAAATACCTGCTACGGCAGGTCCTCCTGACAGCGCTCACCATTTGCAGAACGCGGCAGAGAAGCAGGCATCAATCCGTAGGTTTTGGCCAACAGAAATAATGAACCCCCCTCAGGGGGAAGGAGGGGCGCCTCCTCCAACAAACGACAACCAGCCGAGACATATCGAGGACTCAGACAGGGGAAAGGAGCACAAGGACGAAAATATAGACAGAAGCCAGCAGACGCAGACTGAACAAGCACAGAAAGATAAGCCGAAAGTCAGCTCTTCCACATGCAAGCCAGTAGCCACGCATAGGCCAAAAGTAGAGCTACCAAGCCATCGCATCAATGCCAGAATTCAGTACATGAGAGATCATGCCCTCATAGGCAAATTCATTGGAATATGGCCAAACGAGAAGGCGTTGAGAGCCTGGATAAATGTTAAATGGCATCCAAAAGGACACATAACCTTGCATCTAGGGCCTAAGGGGTTTTTTACTGCAGTCTTCAACTGTTTGGAAGACAGAAATAGAGTTTTAGATGGAGGGCCTTATTTCTTTAACTCTGCCGGGCTATTTCTCAAAGAATGGATCGAACGATTTAACCCCGATAAGGAAGACCTAAGTTGCGCACCGGTGTGGATCAGGCTGTACTCTCTGCCATTGGAATACTGGGAAGAGGAGTCTCTCAAGGCGATTGGCAATGTTCTGGGCGACTTCGTCAAGGTAGCAGAAGAAACAAAGACGCATAGATACACCTCATATGCACGGATCTGCGTCTACATGGACCTTAAACAAGCTTTGCCTGATACGGTAAGTCTTTTTCATGAAGATGTTGAATGGATACAGTTAATTGATTATGAGCATGTACCCTTTAGGTGCAGGAAATGTCATGATTTAGGACATCTCTACAGAGACTGCCCATTGAATAGCAAACCCTCGGTTCAAACTGACCCGGAAAACCCAACGCCGGATGGCTTCACTAAGGTGCTAAATCGCAGAAGAGGAAATAAAAAATCAGCAGTCTCTACAAAGATTCCTCCAGTGGATCAATCAAAACCCTCGACAAGCAATAGCTTTGAAGCTTTAGCTAATGAAGACATGCAGGATCCAGACAATACACCCTCCAATGAAAAAGGAATTAGTCAGGAAAAGATTGAAGGATCCCAATCGAAAACAGGGGAAAAGGGTGTAGAACAAGAGGGAAATCATCTCAAGACTGCTTCAAACACTTGGAGCTTCCCTGAAATGGATATAGACGGTACCAATCCCAACATAGAAGACGAGAAGGAAAGCGATGGAAGCTATCAAGAACCTCAAATCATGGAGGAGGACACGGAATCTATAGATATTGGCGAGCTGGATATTTTAGGCTTAGAACAGGCCTGTAAAACAGGAAACTTCGACAAAATACCTGATCGACAAGTGGATAATCTAGTGGCAGTCCTCAATAAAGCCCAAAAAAAATACTCATTAGGGGTTCAAATTGGCAGCCAATGGGATGGGAAATTCATCACCAAAGATAGCAAGAAACGAGGAAGGAAAACCACTCTGGAGAGAACCATCAAGATCGGAGAAGTATTGGTAGAATCAGGCAGATATGCTAAGTTAACCAAGTATTTCAATGTCAACCCCAAACCTTCCCAATGAAGTTGATCTCATGGAATATCAGAGGGCTCAATAGCCCAAGGAAAGGAAGACTACTAAAAAATATGCTAATGGAGGAAAAACCCACAATTCTCTTTTTGCAAGAAACAAAATGTAATTCGACAGTCTTGGAAAAAATAACAGCAGACGCCTGGTCAGGAGGGTTAGTAACAGCTGTTGATGCTCAGGGAGCATCAGGAGGACTTGCAGTGCTCTGGGATGCACGAATCATTCAACTAAACAACATACATGCAAATAAAAATTTCATCCAAGCCATCTTTCACATAATTGGCACCAATATCTATGGTCATATGACAAATGTGTATTTTCCTCAAGAAACCCAGCACAAGGTTGAAATTCTGGATGCCTTGACGCAGCTCAATACAGAGAGGATATACCCGTTATGGATATCTGGAGGAGACTACAACATGATCGCAACAATGGAGGAAAAAAAGGGAGGCCGTTGCAGAATAAATAGGGATGGCTCTATATTAAAAGACTTCATTCATAATAATTGGCTGATAGATCTTCCTTCAAATAATGGCCTATACACTTGGAACAACAAAAGGGCAGAACCAATGCAAATAGCCTCTCGTCTTGATCGATTTTTGATTTCAGATAATGCAGTTCATCTAGGAGGAGAATTCATTGCATCTATCCTTCCTATCTCAGGCTCTGATCATTGGCCAATCGCCCTCCATTGGAATCGTCCTGGTTGCAATACTAGGCGACCCTTCCGGTTTGAGGCTTTTTGGCTATCTCATCCGGACTTTTATGAATTTGTCAGAGCATCTTGGTTAAAATTCAATCCAACGGATGGCACAAAAATGTCCATATTCCAAAGGAAGCTGAAATATCTCAAGGGGGAAATTAAACGCTGGAATCAATCCATCTTCGGCAACATCTTCAAAGCTAAGGAAACCCTCAATCAAGAAATGAAAGCCATTCAACAAAGAATGATCACTGAAGGACGCTCTGAAGAGCTAGCCAAGAAAGAGCAGTCCATAGAAAATCAAATCCTTGAGAGAGACTTACAGGAGGAAACTCTCTGGAGGCAAAAATCAAGAGTTAGATGGCTGAAGGAGGGTGAAAAGAATACAAAATTCTTTCACAAAACTACAGTGCAAAGAAGAATGAACAATCAAATCTCCCATATCAACAATGAGCAAGGAAGCAAAATTGAAACCCATGAAGGCATTGAACAGGAATTCCTCAATTACTTCAAGAAGATGAATCAAGAACCTAACATAAACAGAACAGAGGCTATTGATAAAGTCATCAGACATATACCCAGATTAATCACTGAAGATCATAATCTTCTCCTTCTCAAGCCCATAAGTCTTCAAGAGGTTGAGACTGCTGTGCATCAGCTAAAAGCAGGGAAAGCGCCAGGACCAGACGGATTCACCTCAAACTTTTTTCAGCATTTCTGGGATCTAGTTAAATGGGAAGTCTGGCAGGTCGTGGAAGAATCGCGCACTTTAAGATGGATGTATCCAGGTCTGAACGCAACATTCATTGCATTAATCCCCAAAGCAGAGGAATCCAACACTCCGGATAAATACAGACCGATTGCTTTGTGCAACATTATATACAAAATTGTCTCCAAGGTTATAGCTTCCAGATTGAAGCCTTTGCTTCCCCTTATTATATCTCCAGAACAATCTGGATATGTAGAAGGAAGGCAGATCACGGATGGGATTATTTTAACCCATGAAATAATCCACTCTCTCAAGCATTCAAAAAAACCAGGTATGCTGCTCAAAATTGACTTATCTAAGGCTTTTGATAGTATTAGTTGGGACTATATGCAAAAAATCCTTAATGCCTTTGGTTTCGCCCCTTCCTGGATCAGATGGGTCAGTAATCTATTATCCTCCTCGTTCTTCTCTATTCTCATTAATGGAATCCCGTCGCCCACATTCCGTCCTTCTAGGGGTATCAGACAAGGTGACCCTCTCTCGCCCTTTCTGTTTGTCATCTTAGCTGAAGGGCTAGGCCGTAGCATCAAATCGGCTATCCTCTCTCAAAGCCTCAAAGGTCTAGCTTTCCACCATGCCCCCGCCTTTTCTCACCAATGATTCGTAGACGATAATATGTTATTTGGTCATCCATCTATTCAAGAAACACGATCGTTCAAATCAATTCTTGCAAACTTCTCGGATGCCTCAGGAGCTCTCATTAACAAAGTTAAATCTCAGATATTCTTCTTTAATACGCCTCCCACCACCCAAAGAGCAATTGCCCGTATCCTAGGCTTCACCATCGCTTCCCTTCCTTCTAAATACCTGGGTGCTCCTTTAATTGCCTCGGCTCTCAAGCATTCCTCTTGGAATAACCTTTTAGAAAAACTTGAAGCCAGATTGTTCCTATGGACCCACAGAGCTCTTAATATGGCTAGTAGGCTAGTGCTAATTAAAGCTGTTCTACAATCCATGCCTCTTTACCTTTTTTCCATATTGGCGGCACCTAAGTGGGTTCTCAGAGCAATAAAACAGCTTCAGCGTAATTTCTTATGGGGAAACTCGGGTCCAAATCGAAAGTGGGCTCTAGTCAAATGGGAGAAGGCATGTCTACCTAAAAAAGCTGGAGGCATTGGGCTAAGAGACCTAGAACATAGCAATATGGTAATGGGGGCCAAAATCTGGTGGAGATGGCTCTCAAATCCTAGCACTCCTTGGGCCTCCCTATGGACAGCGAAATATGCAAGAAATACACCCATAGAGGAGAGAATTAGAATGTCAGAAGTTAGTAAAGGATCAGTTATCTGGAACTCGGCCATTCAACATCGAAATCTAATACAAAAGCATAGTTTTTGGGATGTGAAGGATGGCCACACAACAAGGTTTTGGGAAGACTCATGGCAGCAGCTTCCAAACCTCAGAGACACTATCCCGGGACTCCCAGATCAAGATATAAATCAGTATGATAAGGTGAGTCAATTTTGGGACTCACACACTGCTCAAGAACACAGAAAGTGGAAAGAAGCTAGTCATATAATACCTCACAGCCTGGAGCAAACTCAACTTTCTCTTTCCTCAGAACTTCAAAAACGAAAAATTCTATCTTCGGCAGGTATGGACATTCTTAGATGGGGATACGAGGAAAAGGGCACTTTCACCACCAGAGAAGCTTACAAAATCATCATCAAAGACAGGGTAATCAGAGATAATTTATGGGATAAGATATGGAATTCCTCTATATGGCCGAAGGTTTCTACTTTTCTGTGGCTTCTGTCTCACAACAGGATTCTCACATGGGACAACCTCAGGAAAAGGAACTTCTCTGGGCCATCCATATGTCCCAACTGCAAACAGGAAGAGGAATCAGCATTACATCTTATGCAAACCTGTCAGCTAGGAAGGAAATTGTGGGAAAAGGTCACATTCCGCTGTCAAAAGGAAGGCAGAGTGCATGGGGACATTAAAGGCACCCTTCGCACCTGGAGCCAAGAGCCATATCAAAGCAAACTTTTAAACACACTATGGCAACTCATACCGGGACTACTAATGTGGAATATATGGAAGGAGAGAAATAAAAGGATCTTTAAAGATCAATCACTATCGATTGAGTAGATATGGACCAGATTGCACCATAACATTAAAGAAACTTTGTCTATCAAAGTCTGGTCCAAAGAGGATTTCCCATCAATCCCGTAGGAACAAGCTATATGGGACAACTGGCAGATTCAATTAATGCATCCGCTCTCTTCCAATGATAACTCCTCAAAGCATCAGGATCCTCCAGCAAGATGGACTCCACCGCCAATCAATGTGTTTCAACTTAACTTTGACGGAGCTTCGAGGGGTAATCCTGGGAAAACGGGATTTGGTGGAGCCATCAGAAATTACCAGGGTACTCCCCTTTTAACTTTTTTTGGCTCAATTGGCTGGAATACCAACAATGCAGTGGAACTGGAAGGATTATGGAGAGGGCTTAATCTGGCGCAAGAACGAGGGTTCCTTCCTCTTATTGTGGAAGGGGACTCCCAAATTATCATCACTATGGCCTCAAAACTTATGCAGGGATCCCCTGTTCACAAGGTCAGCAGCAGCTGGAGAATGGCTCCACGACTTGAGCTTCTCAATCAATGGCTTTCTCATCACCAAGCAATTTCCTTCAAACACATCAGAAGGGAAGGGAACAAGCTGGCAGACTTTCTTGCTAATTTAGGAGTGGATATTGGAATGGAATTCTTTGAAGGCTCTCTATCTAGCATAGCTTCTGAGAACCAACTCTCTAACTTCCACACCATCGTAACAAATGATATGCAGGCGAAGGAAGATGCACACCCGGATGCGGGTGCATTAATAATGTGTTAATGCCAGTGCATGCGACTTGGGAAGCTGGCATTCCACTTAGCTGGCTCTGGCGGTTCGAGGTATGTGATTTACAGGCATTAATGGATCATCGGGCTCGAGGTCTGCAGGCAAGTGATTTTAGTATGGCGCGCATTCATCACGGCATATTTGCTCCGAGTTCTTCAGGTATTGGCATTTTGGTTCTCCTCTGGTGGTTATGCCCTCAGCGCCTCTGTGCAGCTCAGAGAATTTGGAAGCCCCCCTAGCTTCATAACTGGTCTCAATCTGCCTGCTTCAGGTATATGGTTCTGGTTTTCTCCGCCGGTGTCCGGTGTATTGAGTTAGTCTTTTCCGTCTGCGTCCGGTCTACTGATTTCGTCTTGCCCGTCTCTGTAAGGGTTATCGATTTGGTCTTTTCTGAAAGTGTCTGGTTCGTGCATTGGGTTTATTCAGTCTTTGCTTGGTTTTTTCATGTGGTCTATTCCATCTACTGCGAGCTCTGCATTTGGGTCTTCTGTACAGAGGTCTGGTCCTTGAATTGGGTTCAATTAGCCTGTGTCTGGTCGCTTCACTCTCACCTTCAGTCTCCCTGCTCCTTCAATCTGCAGATTCATACTGTAATGGCCCGTCGTTGCGGCATCCCCAGGCGTGGTAGTAATTCAGGCTCCCGTGGAGGTTCTCGGGGTCGTGGTGGCTCTATCCCTCAACGCATAACTCCATTAGCCTCTGCCTCTCCATCCTCTCCGCCCTCTGACCATTCTAGGACCACCCTAAACAGCTCATTTCAAACGACCCGATTCAAGTTCAGAAGCAGGCTTAATAAGCCTCTCATCTCAGCCACTATAACTGTTATCTTCTCGGAGGAGGAAGATGAGCTTACAAGCTCGGATGAAACCTCCAGGGAAGAGTCTCAATCTCATAATTCTAGTGATTTTCAGGGTAGCTTGGCTGGAGTCGTCCTCAATGACTCTGCTGCGTTGCACGAGGAGGGCCAACAGGAAGACTTTCAACCTCAGCCAGCTTCACCTCAAGAGCAAATTATTGCTTGTGAGCCTGCGCGCCTCTCTGGCAGTGTTCTGAACCTTGTTCTTCCTCCAGAAGGCAGTATGATGGAAGCTGAGGACAATGTGATGGTAACCTGGGTAAGCTCCCCCAACCAGGCAAATGAGAACGCTACAGGCTCTCCACCGCAGGTTTAATCACTCTTGGCTTCAGCGACATGACAACAAGTTATCTTATGATTTCTGGTTTTGGTGTGAAATTCCCAATGTGCATGGCTTCTTTTCTTATCAGCATGAAATTTTACAGTCTCCAGGACATAATTTTGGTTTTCAATCTTTTTGTAATAGTGACTGTAAAGGACAACATTTTTGTAAAAGATTAGCTTCCTCTGAAGCTTCGATCTTATATAGCTCAGTTTAGTTTTGGGTCTCTCAAGCTTACCATAATTCTCACTTCTATGATTCTCATTTTTGTAAAAGGAAGGCAATGTGCTACCTGCAACAGTCTTTTTGGTAGAGGGCAGGCTACAGCCCCCTCAGAGGTTCAAACCTCTTTGTAAATATTTTTTCCCTTTATCTTAATAGAATAGTCTTTACACAGAAAAAAAAAGAATGATTATTTTTGCTTTCATTTCATATCATGTAGTTTTGATTATTCATTTCATAGGATCCTGATTTGATAATGCACACATGATCCCTTAGAGTAGATTTCATTTCATGCAATTTCATTTTTGAAAGAGGTGTGTGTTTTTTTTCAATTCCTGCAAGTGTGGTAGATTAAGATTTCAATTTCTACAAGTGTGGTAGATTTAGATTTCAATTCCTGCAAGTGTGATAGATTAAGATTTCAATTCCACGCACTATACTATAATTTCTTTTTAATTGATTGTTGAATTAGAATAGGTGAATTTCGCTTGTCGTCATTTGGTTTCGTAGTTAGATTGATCTAAATTGAAAGTTAATTTCTAGCATATATAGTGCATGCATGCTTCACAAGTTTTACGAAACCCCCTGGTTGACAATTAAATGATAGGCAATTAATTTGCCTCAACATTTTGGCTCCGTTGCCGGGGAAGTGTACATTGGAACTAGCTTTGAATCTAGAGTTCATTTTTCAGTTTTTTTCTAGATGCATGATTAAATCATGTAGATGCATAAATCATTTAGCTGCATATCATTTTTATAAAAAAAAAAAAAAAAGAAAAAAAAAAGAAAAAAAAAAGAACAAAAAACTTCAATCACTTACCACCCCCACTATATTACATGGTGCAATAAGAGCCACACATACACATCATGAATTCTTATTTTCGCAGGTAGAAGAGATGAAAAAGGAGGATGAAGAAATGGATGGAGATCCTTTTGGATTTCCCATTCAAGAAACTGATGTCAATGTTCAAATGAATAACATCCCTCCATCTGTACTTCCTAACTTCAAAGGTATGAGATCAGAAGGATCGGAAACTTTTCTTTTTGAATTTGAAATCATTTGTAGATCTTATGGCTACTCATTAAACATTCAAAATTTGAATTTGTTTCCAACAACATTGAAGGATAAAGCTCTTAGATGGTTCATGACTTTAGAAACAAATTCTATAAGGACATGGGATGATATGAAAAGGGCATTTTTGGAAAAATATAAAAATCATTACAAACACCATGACCTTAGAAATGAAGTCTTTAGGATGAATAAAAAAGAGGATGAAAATTTAGAAGACCTAGTGGAGAGATTTACTTATAATATCAAAAGATCTAAAATGCATAATTTAGGGTGAGATATATTAAAAACTCTCCTGCTAAATGCTATAAAGGATGAATGGATTGATCTTCTTAACCTGGTTGGAAAATGAGATGTTTATCAATTGTCATTTCAAGAGATTTGTGAACTATGCAAGAACATATCAAGAGGAAAAGCAAAGTATGGAAGATCTCCTCAAGATCTAGTTACAACAAGGGAAAGTAAGTTGACAACGAGATTGGTAAGTCAAACTGAACTTAACAATTTGCTAAACATTCTTGGTAATTTAAATGAACAAATTGAGATGCTAAGAATGCAAAACAAGCAAAAAGTTGAAAATGTTGCTTTGCATGAATGTCCACTTGATAACATTAAAATTTGTAAAATTTGTGCAGGATCACATACTACTAAAGATTTCCCATCATTACCAGGGTTAAAGGCAGTTTACCAAAAGGATAATGGAGTGAATCAAGCTCCAAGAGGACCATGGCAGCCTCATCAACCCAATATGATGCAATATCCTTGTGCACAATTTCAAGGTTATGCACAACAATCTCAAAGTAATTGGAAAACACCTTTGCCTTGGCAACCTTGGCCATCTCAATCCCAATCTCAAAACCAATCTTGGAAATAGGGTTGGGAAGAGCCTTACAGAGGAAATCCACCATATACTCAATCTTTCCCTCACTATCCTCAATACCAATATCAATGTTATCCATACCATTCACCTCCACCATAACATTAGTTTCACCCTTAGTTAATCTCAATTCAACCTTTCCCATTACCACACACACAAACACCCCAAAGATCCATTCCCACTCCACTCCCTGCACAACTATTTAGAATCCCCAACAATAAAACACCTCAGTCCACTTACAATGTTGAGGTATTACAAAATGATTCACCAGTTTCATTGAAGAACAACAACCAGAAGAAGAAGATTCATATAAGATCCAAGAATCATCGATGCTCGAAGAGAAGTTGTTAGAACCTAAGATTGAAAAGTTTCATGCATGCATATCACCAGATTCTATGAATGGAGATCACATATGTGAGGATTTGCATGACATGATAGAGGGAAGCTAAGGAAGACAAGATTGTATTGAATCTTGGTTCAAGATAGTCATTGGATCCCAGTATTCCATTCTTTAGTATCTTCTGACATCATCTCAATCAAGACAGTTGGTCTCTCATACACAGGTACGTATCAAAGAATATATTTCAAACTTGCATATGAGCATATCTATCGTTCTGTTACACACATGGATTCATTGTAAACATTCATATACTTAAAAATAAAAAAATTCAAATAGTTAAATTAGTAAAAATAAAATCAAACTTGACTGCATTTTTTTAAGTTCTTAATTGCATTTTTATTTAGAATTTAGAATTTTTAAATTGTATTTATTTTCTTGCATTTTAATAATTTAACAAAAATAAATAAATAAAAACACAAAGACAAAAATGAAAATAAAACAAATTTAAACCAATCAAACAATTAACAAAACCCAATTTACTAAAAAAAAAAAAAAAACTCAAGGGGTTCTTGAATTTGGATTTTTTTTTCATTGCTCAGGCTTCCCCTCCCTTAAACCTGCAAATAAACCATTTAATCTAAATCTCGTCGACCTTTGAGATTTGGTTGGATGGAAAATAATTCTGTGTTCTCCTGATTTTGAAAAAAAATGAATTTCACCTAGCAGTTACCTGAGCAGAGGCCAAATACGCAGAGGTTAAAAACGTCATTTTTAAAACACATTTTGTGACCAAATGAAAACGAATCTCAAAAATATAAAACATGGGTTTTTCTCAGAACAGGGTGAATTATGCTTAACGTGAGATATTTCCTCAAAATTTGTAATCGTTTGAGAGATTTTCAAGGTTCTCTAGAGCCTTATTTACGAGGTTGAGTGAAAAAAATAGTTTTCAATTAAATGCAACGAGCAGCCAAGGCCAAGGCCATGACCATCGAATGGCCTAGCCACAGAGCCATGGCCAGTCACCCAGCAACATTGCCAAACTATAGAAAAATAAAAATAAAAAAGATCAATCAATAAATTTAAAAAAAAATTAATAATTAAATAACAAAAAAAAATTAATTATTAAAAAAACAAATTCTTACTACATAAATTTTCAGAAATGATATTTTCTCCATGCCTACAACCTACAACAACAACAAAAAAGTATATAAAAAGGTCATAAACATTTCCCAAGCTTTTATAGAATAAAAATTGGTTAAAAAATCCACTTTCTAGGCAAAAATGATGAGTTTAAAAGATATGAAAAATGATTTGGCAAATATTTTGGAATCCCATTTTCCTAAAAATCTTGGAAATGATGAATTCAAAAGATATGAAAAATGATTTAACAGATATTTTGGAGTCATATTTTCCTAAAAAATTGGGATTTAGATTGGCCACTTGTCAAGTTGTTTCAATTTTCATGTTTAGAATAATTAAAGTTTCCAAAATTCCATTAAATTCATAAGTGTGACTTGTGATTTATTGGTAAGTCATTCAAATTCCATAATGGAGGTCATGAGTTCAAATCTCAGCGAATCAAAATTTGTTAAGTATTATACAATTTTGACACAACATTAATTAAACAACAATTTTGCCACCACATGACAACACAACATTGGCCAATATTGCAGATTCATCACCATATCATGAGTCAAACAATCAACATGTCACATCATCTATTTGCGATATCACCCACTACCACATCACTATTACACAGTCACCCTCCATCTGCCAGCTCATTTTTCAACACTGAAAATAGATCAAGAAGAAGAACAATAAGGGTGCTTCATCTACAAGATTATTGTTTTGCAAAATACCTTGAAGAGAATCCTGTAGATGGAAGATTGAATCCTGTAGACATGCGTTTTCGTTTCATAAAGTATTTTTATATGATCATGTTTCTTTGAGTCTTGTAGGTATAGAAGCCAATGACATCACAAATAGGAAAATTTTATGTCATGACTCAGCCGAAGAAGATTGACAGGATTTTTAGATGCAAGAAGGGCACAATCCTGCAACTGAGAAACCTCATGACAATCTTCATTGTTTCACCCAAATTTCAAATCAGCCTAACTTTCTCATACGACATCGGATTTCGATGATTCAAGCATCGTTGGAAATATCTCAATGAGATCTACATAATGAGAAAGCTATCATCAGAGTTTGAAACAGAAAAAGAATGAATAAATTGTTGACAAGACACAACAGGTAACCTAAGGCACTAGTTTCGATACAGGTAAAACTTCATTTGGTTTTCTTTCGTGAATTTGTTTTATTAGTACTGATTCTCAGTTTTTTGTGTAAATGTCATTAATAGAGAGATTGATCACCTCTCTCTTTTGATAATCTTACATTCCATTGTAGAATAAGTACTAGTTTTTTTTGCAGCTTCCAGGAGGAAAAATAGATGACCATAACCGAACAATGTCTCTTTCAAAGACCACATTTATTTCACAAAAACATGATCAAAGTAACATCAAAGATGAAACATCAAAGAATGAGCATATGATGCCAGATTAGATCCAACACTTGAGAGCTTTCAGATCCTAGTCTTACCATTGCATCCCTACTTATTCAGTTAATAAAATTTTCATCTCATTTTCCTTCACAGTCATTTTCCTACCTCTTTTTCACTAAACTTTAAACCTAGCAATAAAACCATTTAGCTCCCCTACAAAGCTGATTCTTTCCATTTTCCCTTTTTTCTTTTTCAAATAAACCTTGAATCCACTGAAAAACTTTTTCATTCATAGTCCTTCGAAATCATTGTTTCATGCTCGTGTTAGATGATGGAGGATTCCTTAAGGCTTCCCTTCTAACAAGTCTTGGCCTATCGACATTAGCACATTATCTAGGTTCAGGGCTAGAGTCCTTATTAGTGCCTTGATGCTTGTATGCATCAATGAAAAGTTCTCTCGCTGAAAATCATTGGAATACATCAATGTCCCTTGATTGTTAGATCTTGCAAGTGGCTCGACATTAGCTCATCCATTCGCACTTTACAATATGTACTTAGGTACCTTGGCACTCGTTGACATTAATGGCGAGTTTGCCTTGCATTGGTTAACGACATTCATCAATGGCTGGTAATCCAATGACTTCTCTTCATGCTCGACAACAACACATTTATTCGCATGACTATAATTGTACCATCGGGTTTTGTAGCAGGTGAAGACTATATCATTTCAGCATTTTGCAGTAGATACAATAGATTTAGTAGCAGCAATAAAGAATCCACTTTCACCACCTCATCCACCATTTATGCAATCAAGAAGCAGATGAAATTCTACATTCTATTCCATGATCCAGCAGCAGCTACAAATTCTCTACATATGCACAATTTGTCCACTTCCTAGGTAAGTAAAGGTATGTTCTTTTCTAGCTTTTAATCATAGAATTCCTTGAATACTAAAATTATAATTTTTGGAAAATACTTCACCATATTTCCTTTCTCATTTGAAAAAAAACCGTAAACACCTTTAGTTGGGGGGAAGGAACATCCATTTATGATCACTCTTCATATCACTTCATTCCATTTCACTTCATTTCATCTAACATACTTGTCCTAATCATTATAATTACATTATGGTTCAAAAGTTAAGTGATTTGCAAATAAAGACTAAATGATGAGCATATTATATCGCTGACTTAAAGATGCATTCTTAAATATGTTCAATAAATCTTGTTGCAACAAAAAGAAACAAGGCATTGAAACACAAGAACCAATACCAATTAAGATTTGGTTGTCACACAAGAACCAATCAAACATGTTGCAATTCAATGTATGACAAGGAATACTTTGCAAAAAAGAAATGAAATTGTCAAATGCAAAGTTTAAGGACAATTGATATAAGCCACGCTCATTCAAAAGCAAATCATGATTAAGCAATGCAGTGGATTGCATGAGGACATGCAATAAAGTCAGTTGGGGGGTATGTAGAGTCTCCAAAATGTCTTCAAAATATCATCCACTTTCACCTTTATCGCCACCATTTCACTCACATGTTGCAACTCCATAGCCATATAATATTTCATTAGCCTCCATTTTCATGATTACATGGGGTTACCTTTGTGTTTTCCAAAAGTTAATGATTTCGAGTATTATAAGTGAATTAAATGATTAAAACTTAGAAAAATGGCATATACTTGCTAAAAATTTAAAATTGGTTTGAGTTTCATGACATGTGTAGGTCATTTGGAAGCTTCCAAGGCACCCTTATGTGGCCTCCAATGCTCAATCGAATTCCCTTCGAGATATGGAAGAAGATTTGGATAAAGGTCAAAGAGGATGTGTGTCTTATCATTATCTATTTGAGTTGTAACTCTATGAGATTTTCTAGGGATCTAGGGAGAGAACAATGGACCTCCATTAATGAGGTAGCTTCTTATGATTTTGTATAAATAGGAGAGCCCCCTTTCAAAGGCATGTGAAAAGTTGGGGAAATGCTCATGTTTTAAATATATAATTTGGATTTGGCACCATGCTCATGAGTGATGTTCACTTTGATTTGGTTATGCTTTTATTTGGAGCCTCTCAACTTTCCATCCCTCATGCTTTTGGATTGGCCACCTATAATGTGTTAGATTTATTGTTTTTCATAGATTAAGATTTATTGATTTCATAGATTAAGATTTATTTCTTTCATATATTTTCCTGTGTGAGAGGTTAAGAGTGATTTTTTTTATTTTCTTTCATATCTAGATGTTAAGAATGATTTTTTTTTCTTTCATTTCATATCATGTATTTTTTATTATTCATTTCATAGGATCCTGATTTGATAATGCACACATGATCCCTTAGAGTAGATTTCATTTCATGCAATTTCATTTCTGAAAGAGGTGTGTGTTTTTTTTCAATTCCTGCAAGTGTGGTAGATTAAGATTTCAATTTCTGCAAGTGTGGTAGATTTAGATTTCAATTCCTGCAAGTGTGATAGATTAAGATTTCAATTCCACACACTTTATTATAATTTTTTTTGAATTGATTGTTGAATTAGAATAGGTGAATTTGGCTTGTCGTTATTTGGTTTCGTAGTTAGATTGATCTAAATTGAAAGTTAATTTCTAGCATATATAGTGCATGCACACTTCGCAAGTTTTACGAAACCCCCAGGTTGACAATTAAATGATAGGTAATTAATTTTCCTCAACACATGATGTCAACAATGCATACTATTTTCCCTAGATGCGGGTGCTCAGTAGGGATAATGAAGTGGCGGCCGAATGGAATGGCATGTGGCCAAACCACATGGCCCTCTGTAATCCAGCACATTAGTCTAAAAATGACATTAATAATAGCCATAAATGGAAATTAAGGGGACGTCATCTCCAACCTTTCTGCAACCACCCACCTCAGCTCCACGCAAAAATGAATACCAGTGATACTCTTACCACTACACCTGTCCATCATACTCTGCCTTTGCAATGCCTCTGCCCTCAAGCTGCTGCTGCACCCAACTCTTGCACTTCCACCGGGAGGCGCTGCCACCTCCTCTGCTACATTGACTTAGGCCCAGGACTTCACTTCACCTAGAGCCTGGCCTGCCATTTCGTTTTCCACTCGGCCTCTGTAGCTAGTCCCTCCTCAGAGCCGCCTGTTAATTTCACTGAGCCTCTGCATCACTCTGAGCCCAATTCTAGAAGAAATTCACAAACTTCTGGAGCCAACATGCCGAGAATGCGTCATCGTATGCGCAGTCGCAGGGGCGGAAGCAGAGGAAGTTTGGCTCGTCACCCACCTTCCCCGGTCTCAGAGTCCACTTCCTCTCTGGCCCAGCAAATTACAGGGTGCTACCCAAACACCCGCAGTGGCAGAGGCAGAGGCCGCTCTCAACCTCACCGCCTCCATTCGACGCCCCCTGCCTTGCCTCCCAGCGAAGTCCTTCCAATCCTGCTTCGCCCCCCAGGGGTACTCCTTCCAATCCTCATACGCATCTCCAGTCTGCCCAATTCACCTTTCGTTCATCCATGAACAGGCCCATCATCACTGCCACTATCTCCATTAGCTTTCATGAGTCGAAGTACGCAATTGAGGGACAGACCATTGCAGGTGGTGGCCACACTAGAACAATTGAGGAGCAGGCCACTAATGGTGGTGGCCACAACAGAGCAGCTTTGGACATGGCTCAGATGAGCACCCACGGAGCAAGGATGCGGAAAACTGAGAAGGAAACGGGACAACCGGGGAAGGAGGCGGACTAGGACCAGAAGGCAGAAGAAGAGGTGGAACCTTACAGCTGTTTCATTGAGGAAGAACAACCGACGCAACAACCTGATGACACGGAGGCTTTCCACCAGGCAGATGTCGACATGGAGGAGTATAGGTGCTTCATCGTGGAGGAACACCCATCGCCTCCACCTCGCTCCTAGTCAGCCAATCTGCTTGCCATGTGTTTGCTACTTGGTCCGCCACACAGCCTGCCATGTGTTTGCTTTTTCTCAAGTTTTTATTGGAACTGTGCTTTCTAGCTTCGTTAATGGGGGTTCAGGAAAAAAATGATTGGTTTAGGTTCCTTGGATGGTTTCTATTTAATTTTGAAAAACTGATAAACAATTGTGAGAAATTTTTGGTTTCCCCTGTGTGGGCATCAAGTTAATTTTGCACTCGTTTTTTGATTGGAATGGTTTCCCATTTTGGGCAGTCCAAACTCGGTTTCTGCTGTTTTTTGCCAACTCTTAGGCATGGATTTGCACAGGCTATGATCTCAGTGTACAATATTTTTTTAGTAATAGAATTAGCCTAACTTAGAAAAAAAAACAATGCATACTATTTTGAAGGGTAATGCTCCCCTTGAACCTATGCTACCTGTGCATTGTCAACAATTCATTCATCAAGGCATATTCATCAATCAAATAAAAATCAATGAGAAAAGCATATTAACAGACTGTATCCATCAACATCAGACTGAACAGCCATGTCAGAAACTGATTTTGAGTTTGACCGACTGTTTTTCTATCAGAAAAACATGTACGCTACTGCTGGCACAAAAAATCGTGTATATATGAGACTCTGCTTCATGAAATCCGCATATAGAAAAAAATCCTCTGAATCTAAAAAAACTGGTTTTAATAGCAAGATGAGGTAGAAACAAATCCAAACTTTTGTCTGAGATATTCAAATGCTTCTTTGGGAAGAGGTTTGGTAAATATATCAACAACCTGATATTTGGAGGGAACATACTCTAATTTAGCATTTTGTTTAAGCACTTGTTCTTGTAGAAAGTGGTACTTAATGGGTATGTGCTTGGTCTTGGAGTGCATAACAAGATTTTTCGAGATACTAATTGCACTTGTATTGTCACATCGGATGGATATGGGTAGAGAACATGTAATTTGAATATATTGTAATGTTTGCATCATCCAGAAAAGTTGTGTGCAACATATACAACAACCACATGTTCTGCTTCCACGGTATTTAAGGCAATCGAACTTTGTTTCTTCCTGAACCAAGATACTAATCATGATCCCATATAAAATTCACCTCCACTAGTGCTTTTTCGGTCATCAACATTTCCAGCCCAATCCACATATGTATATGCATGAAGGTTGAGATCTCTATCTTTAAGATACCATAGACCAAAGTCTTGAGTTCCTTGGAGATATTTGAATATTATCCTTACTCCCCGAAGATGTGATTCCTTAGGATTGGCTTGGAATCTTCCAACAATTCCTACTGCATGCATGATATCTGGTCTGGTACCTATTAGATAAAGTAGACTTCGAATCATAGATCTGTACTCTGGTTGATTCACTGTAAGATATTCATCATTAGAAGTGAGACTACAATATTACCATTGGAGTACATGCTGGCTTGGAATCTTCCATTCCGTACTTCTTCAGAATATGCTTGAGATATTTAGTTTGTGAGAGAAAGATGCCATCTTTTGTTTGTTGCACTTGTAGACCAAGAAAATAGGTTAGTTCGCCAAGCAGAGATATTTCAAATTATTGCTGCATAACAGAAGCAAAGTTTTGACTCATAGATTCTTCATTACTACCAAAGATGATATCATCAAAATAAACAACAATAATTAGTAGTTTATCATTCTCAATTTTTGTATATAAGTTGTTGTTTGAGGATCCTTGTTGTTGAAGATATTTGTCAAGACGATAATACCATGCCCTCAGAGCTTGTTTCAGTCCATATAAAGCTTTTTTGAGTTTGCATACAAGATTTTCATCATTTCCTAGAATGAATCCTTCTGGTTGTTCAACATATACTTCTTCTTCTAAATCTCCATTAAGAAATGCATATTTTACATCCATTTGATAAACTTTGAATTTTTGAAAACTTGAAAGAGAAAGAAACATTCTTATGGCTTCAAGTCTAGCTACAGGTGCAAAAGTTTCTTCAAAGTCTATACCTTCTTGTTGTGCATATCCTTTACAAACAAGCCTTGCTTTATTCCTAATTACCTCTCCATTTTCATTCAACTTATTCTTGAATATCCATTTTGTTCCTATAACATTTTTATCATGAGGTCTAGGAACTAATTCCCAAGTATCATTCTTTTCAATTTGGTCAAGTTCTTCATCCATGGCCTTAACCCAACATTCATACTTGCTAGATTCATTTAAATTTTTTTGTTTCTATGGAGGATAATAAGGCTAGATAACTAGAATATCCTACAAGAGTTCTTTTTGTTTGTACTCCATACTCTTTTTCTCCTAGAATTGAGATTCTGGATGATTCTTTTGAACATACTTGGATGGAGCCTTTTCCCTGTCAGATGTATCTTCTTTTGATGCTTCATTGATTTCTTCCTCTATATCATTTCAATTTGGTATGGGAAAGAATTCATCATCTTCATTATCATCTTCTTTTGCTAATGTCACCTATTTCATATTTCTGCATGCTTCATCGATTACAACATCACTGCATTCAACAATTTTTCGAAGTCTCTTGTTATAACATTTGTATCCTTTACTGCTAGATGAATAACCAAGAAATAGTCCTTCATCTTCTCTAGGTTCAAACTTAGCAAGTTTTTCATCAGCCTTTTTGATGAAACTTTTGCTTCGAAAGACTCTACAGTGTTTTACAGTGGGAAGCTTACCATACCAAAGTTCATATGGAGTTTGATCGCTATTTACACGTACATGAGCTTTGTTGAGAATATTTATTGCAGTATGTGCAGCTTCACCCCAGAAGGTGTCAGAAGTTCCAGACTCATCAAGTATAGCTCGAGCCATTTGTTGAACTTTTCTCTTCATTCTTTTCACCATGCCATTTTGTTGAGGAGTTCTGGCAACATAGAACTGTCTCTTTATTCCATGTTGTTCACAAAATTAAAAAAATTCATCTGATATGAATTCTCCTCCCTGATCAGATCTGAGACTTTTTTTTTAAATCTAATTCATTTTCAACTAAAGCTTTGAAGGCTTTAAACTTTTCAAATGCTTCATCTTTATGTTTTAGTAAACCAATCCAGTACATTCTAGAAAAATCATCAATGCATAAAATATAGTATTCTTCTCCATGAGGTGAATTTTTCCTTGTTGGTCCACACAAATGATCCTTCTTTAGCATTGAATTGAACTCTGGTTTTCTTACCAAATTGACATGGTTTGCAGAAGGTATTTTCTAGGATGATGATATCTAGAAGGTCACGAACAACTTTGAGCCTGCATGATTTTATTATTTGAGAAAAGCTTAGATGCCCCAATATTTTGTGCCATAACCGGTTCTCTTCTGTTTTGCTTAGATAACATTGTTCTTGACCTCCTTCTAGTATATATAGATTTCTTGGGGTTCTTGTACCTTTGATTATGGTATTTCTTGTGTCAAGCTCATGAACCAGGCATTCTTTTGATCAAAACACAACTTCACTTCCTTGATCACACATTTGACTAACACTCAATAAGTTATGCTTTAATCCGTCGACATACATAACATTTCCATATTTAACCTTTTCTTTTAGATTAACAGAACCTTTACCCTTAATGACAGTTAGTGTGTCATTTCCAAAAGAGACATTTTTTTCCTTTTCTAAATAATTGTATGAAAGGAGTTTATATTTATCACCTGTCATGCGTTTGGAGCATCTGCTATCAGTGTACCACTGATTTTTTTGTCCTTCTGCAAATAAAGCTATGCCACATCTTTCTGACTGTAGTTCCTTATTTTTCCATACCTTGGAGTGTGATGATGTTTGCTCCTTTTGATATGTTGGCCGAAATTTTCTCCCGCATTCAAATTCTTCATGACCAAAGTTATTGCAAAATGAACATTCAATTTCATCTTCAAGAGGTGAAAAGTTATTATAAGAGATCTTCTTGATTCCTGTCATGCTCCTTTGTTTTCTTGCTTCTCTATTCATGATAGTTTTGTAAGCAACACATTGAGTAGCCTTATGACCAAAGTTATGGCATGAAAATCATTGTCCATTAAAGAATAAGTTTTTGTGATCATAAAATCTTTTGGTATTGTTCACCTTTTGGTTAGTGCTTCTATTGATGTTCACCCTTGGAGTAAAATGATCATGATTTACCTAGGGAGTACCTTTAGGATTTTGCTGAGGATTGATGCATTGTTGACTGGTTTTCGCTGCATCAAGATAGTTTTTGGTGATGGCTGAAGACTTTTTTGGTTGGGATGTTTCTCCAGTGTATCCAAGACTAGTTTTTTAAGAGGATAATGTTGAACCTTGATGTTTTCGTCTAAGTTTTCTGATCCTTTAGAAAATCTAAGATTCATATATTTTGTCTTCTCAAGTTATTTTCTTAGACTCACTACTTCACACTCTAATTTTTCATTGTGCTTTTCCCTTTCCGTGAGTTGATGTGTCAAAGTGTCTATGACTATATTCTTTTCTTCCAAGCAGATTTTGAGTTGAGTGATTTCTTCAAGAAAATCTTCTTCTTCTAAGGAATCCATAAAATTATCATTTTCATAAGCGATGAAAAGTTTAATTTCTTGATTAGATTCACCTTCATCACTATTAGACAGGCCATCACTATCTTCATGAGTATAATAACTTATTCTATTAACAAACAGTTTCATATTACCTTTTGCAGAATCCTTTCCTTTGTCATGGTTATCTTTATGAGGACATTTAACAGCATAATGACCAACTCTATGGCAAGTAAAACATTTGAAGGGAAGCTTACCTTTGAATCTTCCAGTACCTAGTTGAAGTTTCTTCAAAAATTTTATCTCATCTTCCTTTGATATATATCCTGATTCCTTGAGATATTTTTTTTTTCCCTTTGCAGAGGCTTTGAAAGCAGCTTCTTTGATTTCTGATGGACCTCCTTTCCTCATTTCAAAGGTAGTTAAAATTCCATGAAGTCAAACAACAATAACAGATTGTAGATCCTGCTTCTCTTAAATGGCAGATACTTTTGACTCAAATTTAGGAGATAGAGATCTTAAAATTTTCTCTACTATAATAGCCTCCTTTATTTCTTCACCTAGATTCTTCATATGATTTACAATCTCATCTACTCGTAAAAAGTAACTAGCAACACTTTCATCACTATCCATCTTGAGAGTTTCATATTGAATTCTGAGAGTTTGGAGCTTATCACGTTTTACCTAGGAGTCTCCTTCATAGCTATTAATGATTTTGTCCCATATTTCTTTGGCTATGTTGATCTACATGAATTTGACGAATTTTGATTCTGATAGACTTCCCAATAATGCATTGATGGCTTTGGCATTGGTTTCATATGATTTCTTTTTTGCTGGATCTGTGGGGGTTGCTGCTGGATATTGGTATCCTCCTTCAATAATTTCCCAAACATCAGCTCCAAGTGACTGAAGATAGACTCTGGTTCTTGTCTTCCAATATGCTAAGTTATTTCCGTTGAAGATTGATGGTCTGATAGATCCCATTCTTGCGTGATCGCTCATCTTGAGAGATATTCCTTCAAGCAATCAAGATTCTTCTGAAGGACCTGCTCTGATACCAAATTGTTGGGAAAATAATGAGAGGGGGGGTGAATTAGTATTTAAATTTTCACAATAAATATTTTCCTTTTCACACTACATATGCTATTTTACAGAAACCAAATAGCGTATGTCCATGACTATAATGAATGAAACAAGCATATAGATAATAAACTTGTAAAACAACTAACTCATTGTTTGTTGAACTTAAATCAAAGTGTGATGCATTTGCTAAGCAATAATAGATGCAGTAAGAACATAATAAATCAACACACATAAGCATCACACATGAACATTAGGATTTTTTAGGTGGAAACACAATGTGGGAAAAAACCACTGCTACTGTTGTCTCAATATTCAAACTTCTTACTATAAAAAGTGTTTACAAGTTTTTTACTGGTGCTGACCTTTTCCATTATACAGGCATATACCCGTTGAAGGCTACAACCTTCACTTGCTTTCCAGCTTCTACTAGAAGGGAGCTCCAACCCCCTAGCTCTTGTACTGGTTGATATGTTTAGCAGTACATAGGAATCAACCTAAAAAAGGCTACCATCTTCGCTCTTTCTCCAGGGACCACGTTTCATAAATTTTCAGACTGGATACTCCTGGTACACATCAACACAATATGTAGGCCACATTTCATCAAATTTTCATACTGGACCCATCAGTAACATTGAAGCTCAAAATCAATCACCACTACAATACAACCATCAAATACAACTACATCTACCAATCACTAAAACCCATCAAATCTGAAGTAAAACACAATAGATCTTGTTGCACTTGTTTATTGTTTAATTAATACCTAATGAAGGACTAATACACTAGTTCAAGTTAAAATGATGAAGAGTTAATGTTAAACACACATGGACAGCAAAGGATAGGAAAGATAAATCATTCAGTACATTTTTTATTAACAATGGATATACATTTATAGTACAAATATGTGACTCTTGGGTTTCTGATCCCAAGGTCTCTTGGACTGCTTAGTCTTTTCGGCTTCCACACTAACCCTTTAGGATTAGGTGTCCAACATTCCCCCCCTTAATCCGAAGGGTTATGTATGAGTCCAAGAAGAGAGCTGTAATACAAAATGTGCAAAAATGCATGGCAGCACTAGGCTGAATGTGTTCTATGAAATGTTGGTATAAAGGGCGGTGGTTTAAGGATGACCACCAACACTGGAACGCTTAGTGCAGTTCCCAGAACTCTTCCAAAACTGGCAAGAAACTGAAGTTTTCTGCTAGAGGAAGTGTTCTCAATCTGTGATGGTTTAAGGATGACCAACAACTCTGGAATGCTTAATGCAATTCCTGGAACTCTTCCAAAACTGGCAAGAAGCTGGTGTCTTCTGCTAGAGGAAGTGTTCTCAATTTTGTTCCTGGAACTCTTCCAAAACTGGCAAGAAGCTGAAGTCTTCTGCTAGAGGAAGTGTCCCAGATTGCCAACTGAAGGCATGTTCAGGCATCTTTGTCTCTGGCTACAACTCTGAAACTGGTGTGGCAGGTTGTGGCTCAGGCTCGCTTGATGTGACTTTGAAGCTTGTAGATGATCATAATTTCCCCCCCTGTGAGATACAAGGTGAGAAGATGGAGAAAACTCAACTGCAAGACTGTTCAATACTCTGGAACAAGTTTTGATATGTGTTTGGAATATCTTCTTGGCTGTTGATGCCCATTGCCAAGAAGTGATCCATCCAAGATGAATCTTTGTTCTTGCGGGACGTTTGTTTCTGAAGCATCTGTGTGAAGAATCGCTGGTTTTATGACAGTGCTTACATGGATGAAGATCAAAACAGTGATCTTTCAAATGGCCAACTCGGTCACAGTGTTGGCATTTCACGATCTGTTGTTTTTGTTGTTGTTGTTGCTGTGGAAGAGGGGCAGAATCTGGAACAGCTGAAGCTGAACTGTCATGAGGAGCAGGTGAACTGTCATAAATGAATCCAGCACTCTGAAACTGAATGGGTTTGGCATAGTCTGGAATATGAAAGGACAAGTCCTTGTCATATCCAAGACCAGTTCTGTGCTTGTTGTGGACAAGCTGTTCCCAAGGTCTGATGATGGGCTTGGGAAGTGCAGACTGAGTTTCTGCATCTGCATGTACAACTGCTGCTTTATTGGGTACTGAATCTGAATGAATTTGAACAATATTGACTTGCTGTTTATGGGAGTCTGCTTCATTGTTCTGAACAGAAACAGGTTCAGAATGATGACTCCACTGCTGTAATTCTTCCTGCTGTAGCTTTGATTCAAGCTGCAAAAAATCGATCTTTTCTTGTGCATTTTTCAAACAGATTTGAATATTTGCGACAATGGCTTTATCAATCACAATTGTATTGTCTGTGGTAGAATGTATTAGAGTATTCAGTAATTCTAATACAGCACTCATTCTATCCATTTCACAATAATATCACTGGTTACACAATGAGATCTCTTCAAAAATATAAATCAATATATGACAACCCAAACATTTGCAGAAGTCATAACACTTGTCTTATAACTTGAATATCTATGTATTTCAGCCGTCAGACTTGAATTTCAAAAAACCCCTTCAAATAGGAAGACCAGTGTGAAGCTTTGAGTCTGCTAAAAGCTTGAAGTCAGGAACATAAAATATTTCATTCCATTTCAGTCACCATAGACTTGATATTACACCTTTAATCTTCATCATCATTGTATACATAATTGAAAAACGCTGACAAAGCACCAGTTACCGGTGAGAATCGAACGAAAGAAATCACAAGACTGAATTAAGTCCTCAATTCGCCTGAATGGGTAAAAACAATGTGCCCCTTCTCAAGCGAAATTCTGGGGTTATTTCTGTAGAAACTTTGATGATGGACAAATGAATGATAGGCAGGCAGGTGTGAATTATGGTCAGAAGAAGCAGCAGCAAGGGAAAAAGAAGCTGAATGATATTAATTAACGATCAACGGGCTTAACCAGTCTTTTTACTAACGCCGCCACTGCTCTCACCACAACTGCCTATTCATCCTGGAAGCGACTGGAGAATTCCTTGAGTTTATTAGAAAGAGGGTATTTTCCTTCCCCTGGACATTTTTCTTTCACATCAATGTGAGTCTTTTCCTTTTGTACCTCAAAGAAGAGTTGAATTTTTCAAGCATAAGTCGTTCACAAAAATAAACAACAGTTTGAATAATATCGTTTCTTCAGAAATTACCGAGTCAAAATTGCAAGAACATAACTATATTCCACAGTGATCTGCTATTACAGAAAAAGCTGGCCTTAGAAATTCATGTTTGTTAGACACACTGAATTTTGCAGAGCTTCACCTGAATCTTTAACGCCGGACCACAAACAACACCTCCTAACACATCACAACACCTCCTAACATAAAACCACGCCCTTGGAAATCAGCAAGAATGCCCCGACCTCCTCCGCACAGTCCAGGGTTACCAGCAAAAAGTGCTCGGATTTATATGCTTGAAGAACCCTTGGGAAGATTGCCTTTATTGAAATAAAATGTCCCACAACAGCTTACTGTTTTGGGCGTTACAATAAAAAACAGATTATCTTATGATTGATGCAATGACCACCAGATGAGTAATACATCACTTGAAATTTGCAGATATTTAGTAGCAACTATTTAAGCGCCGATGTATGAAGAAATACAAGAAATTTGCGGCAGTTAAATACTTAGTAGCAACTATTTAAGAGCCAATGTATGAAGAAATACAATAGTTCATTTCTGAGCACCTCCGTCTGATGCAACATGCAGGGTCCAAGTAATAGAGCAAATGGAGGTCGGAGTTTAATGCGCCAAATGTTTCCAGACATCATGGGCTTCGTCGCCGATCATCTCTGGACGGCCTGGAGTTCCCCTGTCCGAGCTACTAATGCCTGAGCAACAATATACTTGCAGATTTGTTAACCCCCGATCATCGCACAAAATCAAATTTTTTTTCGTTTGTTTTCCTCCATCACAACCAAGACAGTGATATGCAGAGTTTCAGCTTTGATTTGCAACTAATTCCTTCCCTGCCCCAGTAGCAGGGTCCAGCGATCATGGGTTCAGACGCAGATATGGAAGATTATGGATTTGAATACTCGAAAGAGGAAACGGAGGAGCAGGACATCGACATTGAAAATCAGTATTACAATTCTAAAGGTTTGGTGGAGTCTGACCCACAGGAAGCTCTTGTTGGCTTTGCGGAAGATGTGAAAATGGAACCTGAAAAAGCAGAATGGGGATTTAAGGCTTTGAAACAAATTGTCAAGTTGTACTACCGCCTTGGAAAATACTAAGAGATGATGGATTCTTATCGTGTAATGCTGACATATATTAGATCAGCAGTAACACGAAACTACAGTGAAAAATGTATAAACAACATTATGGATTTTGTTTCTGGTTCTGCCAGCCAAAACTTTGAACTCCTTCAGGAGTTTTATCAGACTACACTCAAGGCCCTTGAAGAAGCAAAAAATGAGAGGCTTTGGTTTAAGACCAATCTAAAGCTTTGCAAGATATTTTTCGATATGGGAGAATATGGTCGCATGAACAAGATACTTAAGGAGCTTCACAAATCTTTCCGTAGAGAGGATGGTTCAGATGACCAGAAGAAAGGCACTCAACTTTTGGAGGTTCCACCGAGATATGAAGCCGAGCACTATGCGTATAGGAGAGAGCAGCGTAGCAGAAGGAACAGGCCAGTCAAGGGAAGCCGAGCACTGTGCGTATAGGAGAGAACAACGTATGGAGCGTTTCAAGAACTGGAAATAGGGTATATATGAGTGCTGCGTATGGAGCGTTTGGAATCAGGTCAGCAGCGTGAGAGAGGGCAACGTTTAATACCATTCACTGTCACCATGTCAGGCACCAGTATTCATGTGTAGATAGGCAGTAAAAAAACGCACCAGTAACAACGCTTCTATGCATTCATCAATGCTCAGGTAAAAAACGCATCAACGCTCAGGTGTATAGCACATTCAGCAGGGCAGAGGGCGCAGTGTCAGGGCAGAGAATGAAACGCATGACAGAGGCAGCGCTCAGGTATGAGCAGCTCAGACACAGAATTATGGGCAGAGGTGCAGGACTGACGTGCACATAACAGGCCACAGGAAAACAAGCGGCTCCGATACCATGTTAAACACACATGGACAACAAAGGATAGGAAAGATAAATCATTCAGTACATTTTTTATTAACAATGGATATACATTTATAGTACAAATATGTGACTCTTGGGTTTCAGATCCCAAGGTCTCTTGGACTGCTTAGTCTTTTCGGCTTCCACACTAACCCTTTAGGATTAGGTGTCCAACAGTTAATTGAAAATATAGTTGGTTGGATATATGTTGGTTGTCTGCATAACAATAGCATACATATGCAGGTTTACTTCATTAAAGTCACGTACAAAAATCTGAATAGAAAATCAAAAGGTCAAGTAAGTTTTAAAATACTGATTCACTCACCCACCCCCCCTCAGTATTTTTCCTAACAATTGAAATCAAAGCAAGTCCTTCAATAGAAGCTTGATCACTTGAAGGAATATTCATCAAGCTGAGCAACCAAGAGGGAGAAACATCCATCCGGACACCATTGTTTAATGGATCCAACATAGTTTATTAGAAGGTTAGAACAAGAGCTTACCTACATTCACTTGGAGCTGATGTTTGGGGAATCGTTGAAGGATGCTATCAATATCCATTTGCCATTCCCATAGATGAAGCAAAAAGGAAAAAGTATGATACCAATGCAAAAGTTTTCAATGCTATGTTAGAAATCTTGGCAGAATCAGAATTTGTCAAAGTCATGCAACTAAATATCGCAAAAGCTATATGGGATAAGGTCATCCAAAGTTATGAAGGTGACACCAAGGTAATGAGTGCCAAAATTTAAAAATTTATAATTCAATATGAAACTCTCAGAATGGTTAATGATGAAGGCATTGCAAGTTTCTTTGTTAAAGTAGATGAGATCATTAATTCAATGAGAAATCTTGGTGATGAAGTAAAAGAATCATCTCTGGTTGAGAAAATCTTAAGATCTCTAACTCCAAAATTCGATTCAAAAGTCTCTTCCATTAAAGAAATGCAAGATTTGAAGAAATTTACTGTTCAACAACTTCATGGGATTCTAGTAGCCTATGAGATTAGAAAATGGGGTCCCTTGGATATTAGAGAGGCTGCATTCAAGGATACATCTAAAGGAAAATAAAAGGAGGAACATAAGGAACCATGTTATGTATCATATGAAGAAGAGACAAATTTCGTGAAGAAACTTCGAGTGGGTACTAGCAGATTTAGAGGTAATATTCCTTTCAAATGTTTTGCTTGTGGAAGAGTTGCTCACTATGTTACCAAACGTCCTTATAGAGAAAATCATGAGAAAGGGAAGAATTTCATAAAAAGAAAATTTTAGAGGAAATATCGAAAAAAAAATAAGCTTCTACACTCACGAAGATATTGATGGTCTTTTAAATGGTGAAGAAGGCGAGTCTAATCAAGAATATCAATTACTTGTGGCATTTGAAGATAAATGTATTGATGAGACTAATGCTGTTTTTATGGATGCCCTAGAAGATAAGGATAATTTTATTGCATAAATAATTCAGCTTAAAATTCGTTTAGAATAAGATAAACTAGCAGAAGAAAGTCTAAAGAAACAAATCCTAGAAAAGGAGAAGCATAATGAAAATCTAGAACTAGAAATAGTAAGTCTATGGAAGGAGATTGAGAAAACAAAAAGTCTAAATCTTAGGTTTGCTAAAGGATCTGAAACCTTAGATGAAATCATCAAAGTGAAACACTCTCCTCTCATAAAAATAGGTCTTGGATATAGTGGAGAATCATCAAAGACTATAAAGCCTTCTGAAATAGGTACATGAAACTATCTCAATGCAGTAAAAGGAAGCAGTCAACAAAACTCTAGCCTTTAGAAAAAGAAAAAACGATAAAACACTTCTGAAGTAAATCTCCCTTACTACAATCAAAGGGAAAACTACACAAGAAGGTACTATACTCCCAAAAAATCCTACTTTAATGGTCAATGCTTCACTTGTCATAATTTTGGTCATAAGGCTGCTCAGTGTGTTGCTTACAAAACTATCATGACTAGAGAAGCAAGAAAGAAAAAGAATGAGATTGGGGTAAATAAATACTCTTACAATACTTTCTCACCTCTTCAAGATGAAACTGAATGTTCCATTTGCAATAAATTTGGGCATAAAGAATCTGAATGCAAGAGAAAAATGCAATCAACACCTCAGAATGAACACAAGGCAACAACATCTAAGGTATGGAAAAAGAAGACCATGGAATCTAAAAACTGTGGTCTAGCTTTATATGTAGGAGATCAAGAAAATCTATGGTACATTGATAGTGGATGCTCAAATCATATGACAGGTGATAAAGATAAGTTTATGTCCTTTAATGAAATAAAGAAAGAAAATAATGTAACCTTTGGAAATAATTCACCTGCTGCTATCAAAGGAAAAGGAACTATTTTGCTGAAAGAAAAAGTTAAAGATGGGAATGTTTTGTTTGTTGATGGATTAAAACATAACTTGTTGATTGTTAATCAGATTTGTGACCAAGGGAATGAGGTTATTTTTAGATCAAAGAACTTTGTGGTTCAGAATCTTGATATAGGTAAAAATATCATAATAAAGGGGACAATAACTCTAGGTAATGTCGATGTCTTGGAAGGTGGTTTAGAACATTGTTACTTGAGAAAATCAAAAGAAAGCTAGCTCTGGCATAGAATATTGGGACACGTAAGCTTCAGTTAACTATAGAATTCAAACATAATGGGAGAAGTTCGCGACTTTCCCAACAACTCTCTACTAAAAATTACCATATGAAAATCATGTCAATTCGGTAAGCAAACCAGGGTGCAGTTTAATGCCAAAGAAGGTACTTCAAGTAAGCCACTTGAACTTATTCATATTGATTTGTGTGGTCCTATGAGAAATAAGTCTCCTCGGGGGGAACAATACTTCATATTATTCATTGATGATTTTACTCGCATGTGTTGGATTGGCTTATTAAAACATAAAGATGAAGCATTTGATAAATTTAAAGTCTTCAAAGCTCTAGTAGAAAATGAGTTAGATTTGAAAATCAAATGTCTTAGATCTAATAGAGGAGGAGAATTTATATCAAATGAGTTTTTCAACATTTGTGAATAGCACAGAATCAAGAGAAAATTTTCTATAGCTAAAACTCCTCAACAACACATAGTGGTAGAAAGAATGAACAAAACAGTCCAACAAATGGCACGTGCCATGCTTGATGAATCTGGAACACCTCATACCTTCTGGGGGAAGCAGCACATACAACAATAAATATCCTCAACAAAGCTCATGTTCAGGTAAACAGTGACAAAACTCCTCATGAACTATGGTTTGGTAAACCTCCAACTGTTAAGAATTTTAGAGTTTTTGGAAGCAAATGTTACCTAAAGAGCAATGATGATAAACTTGGAAAGTTTGAAGATAGAGTTGATGAAGGAATTCTCCTTGGATACTGTCGAGCAATAAAAAGGTGTCTTTTTAACTCCTAATTATCTTCACATTAATTGTCAACCCAAGGACGACTTTTTATTTCAAGAGTGTACTCAGTCTGAGGCGGCTATTTACTCAAGAGTATGTTTTGCAGTATAGTGCTTAAAATCCAAAAGTAAATGAAATCTGGAAATAAAATCTACTTATAATTAAAAGAAACTTATCACTCTGAATCTTAAATCATTCACTGAGAAAACTATAGCAATTTATCAGTCGAGGGTACAGTAACAATAACTCTTCCCTTTGTAAATTGATGCAATTAAAAAGGCACTCAAAAGAAGGATCATCAAACTAGGAACTAGATAGCATATGTCAATGTTCACTACAGTCTCAGACCTTCTGCACACCAAAGCAAAGATAATGCGAATAACAAGAAATGGAACAACAGCTAGGAAATGTAACAACAACTAATTCTTATAAACAACACCTCAATCTACAAAAATAAATGCAACAATCATGTCCTATAGAAATCAAATAGTAATCTTCTATCTTGAAGGATGAATTGAATAGAACATGGAAATAGAACAACATTGATTAATGATGAAATACGGAACAATGCTTGAAAGTGAAAAATAAATACACAGCAACATAACACACAACACACCTTAATGGTAATCTGATCTTGTTAATCCACTTATCAGTCTTAGTTATAAAGAATACGATTGTATTTTATAATGGAACAACAACGTCAGTAGATTCAACAATCGCAAGGAAATATAATATCTAAGATGAATTCAGTAATACCAATTAAAGAGTGTTACAACACGGTTACGCTGTAATTGAATAGAAATAATATTCTGTAAGGATCAACAACGTTATATCAATGATTAAAAGAACAAAAATGTGTTACAAAGTCAAGATGAATCAATATGACATTCCCGGCATTGAGAACGATATTACTCAGTTGAACATAAATCGAATATAACAGAACCATGATGTAAAATAACAGAACATACCAGATTACCAAATAAAGCTGATAATGAAAACCACGCATGAACTAAAGATATAATATATAGCAGCAGCATAATCCACCAGAGGCTGAGCCCTTAGCCGCCAGCGGATGCTGCTGGGCTACTTCAGATGAGAAGAATGAACAGCAACTCCCAAATCATATATTAATCATCAAACTGTGAAATCATTATAGCAGCTGAAGCTTTGAGAATTACAACATGCAACAATCCATTTTTCCTCCTATCCTATCATAAATCATGAATCCTTAATTATGAATTTCTAATTCTTAAATCATAATTCTGAATCCATCATTCCCAATTCTACATTCTCTCAGCCATCCTCAATTCTGAATCTCTAATCCTTCATCATTTTTCCATCCCCCTCTCTGATCTCTGTTTTCATTTAAATAGAGAGAGATCAAAGAGAAGTTACAACAAAGATAATTACAACATGATTTCTATTAAAAAATTGGATTGTTTCCAACCAATTGATCAACAAGAAAATATGTTTCCATTCATCTTTCAACAAGAGCAAGGTGAATTTGGCTTTGCAGTTGAGATTTGGAAAACGGCCATACAACAAATCTGAGAAAATTGTGCTCAAAGAACCCTGCGTTTCTCTCAATACAAGTCAAATTTGGGCAAACCATTCTTCAAAAAAGTTAATTTGGTCCGTTCTGGACAAAACCCATGTTCCAGATTTTCTAGATTCGTCTTCATGTGCTCAGAATCGCAACCGCAAAATTGTCACTTCTTATTCCAGCGAATTTATGAGTTGGCACTTTTAATGATCAAATCTTCAATCTGAAAATTATCTTGGAGGCTAAAAATGGTGAATAATGTTACAACCAATTTATTAAAACTATAATTGATAAAATCATGCATAATCATTAATTTATTAGAAATAAAGGAGAATAAATAATATTCATTCATAAGAGCATAAATCATTATAAAATGGATTTAAATAATAAATTATAATAAATGACATGATAAAGAAAAGTAAAAATGGATGAAATAAGTGTTACAAAGTGGTCGTATTCATGGCCCAACACACCCCCACACCAAATGTATTGCATGTTCTCATGCAACAAAAAACTGAATATATTGCATGTCCTCATGCAACCCAAAGACAAAACCCATGTGTTAACCAAACAATAAAAAACTTGTTCATCTTAGCTCATAGAACAAATGAATTCTTCCTCTATTAATGAATATTCAATTTTAGCAATCTTGATGAAGGCATAACAATGAAGTTGCAGCAAAATATGATTTAAGTGACAGCAACCATCATTAACCATTTTCCCAAAAACTACAAACTAGCTTTTGTTGAAATGTTGCAAGTAGATTTGTAATATATGAATGCCTCTATGATCCCAAAATCATATCGTTTTGATGCACGGATCATGAGATATAAACAAAATGGCTGTAGGTGATAGTGCATGATTTCCAAAATTTTATGAACCAATTTATCTTGAAATTATCTGGGTTTATGTATTTTAATGATACATCTATGTTATCCATAAATCACAAGAATTGAGTTCATATTTTTAAAAATATGTGGAAATCAATTTCTGCACTGAAATTGTATGCCTTGAGAAAGAAAGTAGAAAACATCCATCATGTGTAGCAATTCCTCCCCCTCTTTGAAAAATTAACATGCCCTCATGTGATACTAGAAAACAAATAGAGGTAGTTGCTACAATCTGTTGAATGCTATGCTTGGTATAAAACAACATGGAATAAGGGAGGTGTTGAGAATGAATAAGAATAGCAATGGATGATAAAGAATATGAATGACATGGTCATAAGAAAGAAATGAATGAAAGCAACACTCCCCGAAACTGAAAGATGATATGTCGTTGAAAAATGGGAAGTAATACAGATGTGGAATGAAGGATGATAAATAATGCTCAAAATGGATTTTTATGAAATTCTCCTAAATTGTAATAAATCAGAAAGTTATGCTATTTTACCTCGAGTTTTACCTCCAAAAAGAAAAAAATGTAGAATGATATGTATGGATTGGCATTTGTTGAAGTCGATGTAGATAGAGTTGGTGCTGAAAGTGATGCAAAAAGTAGAATCCAGGCAAGCACATCATGTCGGAAAAAATGTTCACATTCGTGCGTTGCTCGAGCCGCTTTAGTTGCAATAGTGTAGTCATGCCGCGAATAGAGTTCTGCCCATACTTGTTGCTCTCCTGTAAACAAAGCACTATTTTGCATACAATGTTCTTGAATCCATAGTGTTAGTTTTGAATAGAAATAGATAAGATGCATGCAAAATTTTCAATTAGAAAAACTTTTTTCAAATCAACAAGTTATGGCAGAGTGAAGTAATCATATCGCATGCTATCCCATAATGCATACATTCCCCCCTCCAATTGGAAAATGAATTCCATGACCATAAAGCGTATGAGAGGTGTTATGCTGACAGTAAGGCAAGGGAATGAACAATATAGCAGTAAATGAAACAGAGTACACATATCAATGATAGGACAGCGAGAGTTATGGTTATAATGAGAGTAGAGTGTGTAAAGATAGTTATGAATAAAATATAGGACACTTTGGATTGATGATAAGTTATGAAAAAGAAAAAGGACAACAATATGCCAAAAAGATGCTTTACTGACGGTATTCTAGCTGAAAATGATGCGATTGATCATAAAACAATTTCTCATGCATAAAAGTTCAAAACAGGGAAAAAAATTAAGGAAATAACTTCTCCGATAAAAAGAAGAAAATAAGAAAAGGGTATTATAGTAATAATTGACGATAAGATATAACTTCAATACCATAAGTAGAGCCTCTGCTGCCAGCAGGCATCCATAGCCTCGATAGGGTTGCTTTTTAACCCATATGAGCCAAGATCCTCAATTTATAAATGGAGAGTTCCAATACTATTCTACAGAAGAGATCAGTGTGCTAGCGTGGTAACCAAATAACCACACTGCCATTCACTAGGATGTAGCAAAAGTGATCAGGCCGGCTCGTGATGAGATCTCCTGTTCCAAGGATAATTTGGCTATCCAATGGATCATAACCCTGGTGTGGTGGCCATAATGGGAATGTTACTTTGTTACAACCTTATGAACATGGTAGGCTGGCTCGTAATGAGACCCCCTATCCTCTATCTGCGAATAAAATTTTGTTTTTATTACACATTTTTATGATAAAAAGAGGGAGGCTCAGGACTCCTTAAGAGCAGGGATGGTGGAAGAAGTTGAACATGTCAATAAATAAATAAATAAATATATATATATATATATATATATATATATAGTTGAACATGTCAATAAATAAATAAATAAATAAATATATATATATATATATATATATATATATATATATATATATATATATATATATATATATATATATAATCTATTTTATTACAGACAGAGAAGATTATAACCAGGAAGGGTGGAACTAGCATGGTATTAAGATGATCAATCAGTATCATGTATAGCAGAAAACAATGCAGTAAAGTAGTATATAAATAATTGTGTCCCTTTTGAAAAGAATCTATCATCAAGGAGTTGTCTTGTTAAAGATCATAACGTGAATGATATTAACTCGCTTCAATAGAATCCATAATTCTTGTCCTCATAAAAGTAGTGTACTTCATGCCATGAAAGGGAATCAGTAAAATGTGGTTGAGATGAACTAGGAATAATCCCACAAGAGGAAGGAAGGGTTGCTCTCGAAAATACTCCCAAAGTGTTGTTTTTTTTTTTGAAGGAACAACAAAAAACACTCAAAAAAATGTTGTTCCTTGTAGGGAACAACAAAGGAAATGCACACCAAAAAAAAGAAAAAATACACACGAAAAGTGTTGTTCCCTGTAGGGAACAGCGAAAAAATGCATGTGAAAAAGTGTTGTTCCTTAAGAGGAACAAAAAAATGCGAAAATGTTGTTCCCTTGAAAAAGAATAACAAAAATGTGAAAGTGTTGTTCCTTTCCGAAGGAACAACAAAAATGTGAAAGTGCAGAAGTGCTGTTCCATTCAGAAAGGAACAACAAAACATGAAAGTGCAGAAGTGTTGTTCCATTCGAAAAAGAATAGTAAAACATGAAAGTGCAGAAGTGTTGTTCCATTCGAAAAGGGACAGCAAAACGTGAAAGTGCAGAAGTGTTGTTCCATTCAGAAAGGAACAGCAAAACGTGAAAGTGCATAAGTGTTGTTCCATTTCAAAAAGGAACAACAAAATTTGAAAGTGCAGAAGTGTTGTTCCATTTCGAAAAGGAACAACAAAACGTGAAAGTGAAGAAGCGTTGTTCCATTCGAAAAGGAACAACAAAATGTGAAAAAGAAACAGCAAAATGAACTGTGAAAAAGGAACAACAAAATGAACCGTGAAAAAGGAACATCAAAATGAAAGTGAAAAAGGAACGACTGACACAAAAGGTGCTGTTCTTTTGAAAAATGAACAGCAAAACGAAAATGATGTCCCTTTGGAAAAGGAACAACAGAAACAACAAAAGTGCACACAAATGCTGTCCCTTCAGAAAATGAACAGCAAAATGCACAAGCATAAAATGCAAGCACACAAAGAATGAATTAGCTGTTCACTGTATTGATGTTGAGGATGGGTTACAGTTTGAATGAAGCAACACCTGAAACACAAAATATAAGAGAAATTAGAAAAGAAACAACAAAAAACAGTATGTAAATAAATAAATTAAGTTACAACAGCTATGATATTATGTAAAAAAATAATCTCTTTGAAAAATGTTTTGGCAGCAGTGATAAGACATGAATCTTCAAATTGAAATCAATTCTTCATTTATTCTATTATGAATCCGTTGGGTAATGAGTTTGATGAAATTCCTTTGTTTCATTAAAATTTCTTTCAAAAATCACTCGTCCATAAATTGACCTTCTTTATTTTTCCAAGACCTGCAAAAAAAAAAGGTGTCTACCTGCAATAAAACATTAAATCATGGAGAAAGAGAGGTGATTGGGCTCCCATAATCCAAGAATTATACAAAAAACAACAAGTAGTTACTCTGTATAACAAATCCACTGAGAAAATAACAAAGTAAGATTTATTTGTCACCTGCGGGAGAGCAGTGGTCAATCATGCTAACCTGCAGTCTTTTAATCACAACTTCTTTGTTTTTTGTCCAAATTGAGTGATTCCAAAGCCATATGAAAGCTAATTCAAAGATGTATCTCCAATGGAAATAGGTTTTAAAAATTCAATGATAAGATATGTAAATTTTAGTTAGAACAACCTGCATAACATAGTCATTTTCGATTACCCAGCTTAGGCCAACAGTTGATATTTCAAGTATAAATTTTTCGTTTGATGTCAGATTCGAATGATTCAAATTGGAAATAAAATTGGATTCATTTATTTATCTCCAATAGAAACAGGTTTTGAAGACAAGAAGAATTGATAGGTCAAACACTGTAAGGAACAGCCGGAAAAGCAAAATTTTAAGAGCGCTAATTTACGATAGACAATCAATATTTTGATCATAAATTCCCTATACGATATCGAAAATGAGTGATTCAAATTTATTTGTAAACTATATTCATAGGGGAATCTACCATAGAAACAGGTTTTAAAAATTCATTCATTTAGGCCTCCAAAAATTGACTGTCCCAATTCTGTTCTTGAGCTGCCCGCTAGACACCCTGTCAATGTTTTGGTTCTAACTTTTTCGTTTCAAATCAAAATTGAGTGATTAAAATTGGGTTGGAAATTAGACATAAAGGGCTACCTATAATAGAAACAGGTTTTAAAAATCTTCCCTTTTGGTCCCTCAAAACATGATTGTTCCGACTATTTTTCTAGAAATTTCATCAAGCTGGCAAGCCAAAAAAAATATGATATTCAAGCATTTTTTCAAATTGGTGATAAAAGTGAATATAAGTGTTTGTATAACTATTATTTCCATTTTAATTCATCTACATACACAAATGAATTAAAAAAATTATCACCGATGTTGATTTCCACAGCATGTTGCAACAAAAAACAACTAGTTTTACATAAAAAACAAAATGCATTTATTTATGCCCTTATTTATTTTATTTTCTAAATTAACCTATTTTGATTTGGAAAATGAATATGATTACGTATAAGAGTACTTTTAGTGAAACCATTTTCGAAATAGGTTAAATTTTGCAGTTCAACATTGTAAGCATATTGTACTGGTTTTTTGTGGTGAGGGAGTGGAATTAGTTGAACAGGAAATTGTGTATGGAATGGAGCATTTTGATGATGTGGTTGATTGGGTTGTGTGAATGGTTTTGATATGCAAGTAGGATGTTGTGGAAGAACTGGTGAAGAATATGGAGAATATGTTTGTGCTATAAGATGAGGGAGAGTAGTCATGCAATCATAAGGTGAACCATGCCAAACTTGTAGACAAGATTGGTGATGGTTATGTTGAGATTGACATGGTTGCCATAACACATTAGTATTCCATAATGGATTATTCAAGTAAGAGAATGGAGAAGAAGTGTTTTGAACCATACCTGTTGACCTTGTTGCAGCTTTCCCATCTCTTTGATATGCCACTTCCATTCTAGATAAGGAAGAACGACTATCTATGGGCTGCTCCTTTCGGTCATGAGTGAAAAACACTTCATCAAATTCTTGGTTTTTATGAACTTGCAAAACATCCAATTTTGCATTTAGAGAGCTAATAAAATCAACTTTAAAATTTTCAAATAAAGCATTGATTTCAGCTCTTATGTCTCCTATTCTTGTAGCAGATTTGGAAAAGAAAGAGCAAACATCTCTAGAATTCTTACTAGCCTTGGAGATTCCTCTTGAATACCTTATGCACAACTCACAAACATCATCAAATGATAATTGAAAAACATCACCTTTTCCTATCAGATTTAAGAGTTCTAAAAATTCATCTTTGATCCCTTTGAGTAGGAGTGTTTTTAAGATTTCTTTTTCCAAATACTTATGCTTTGATTTTTGAAGGTTGTATTGAAATCGATCTACATAGTCCTCCAAGCTTTCATCTTCCCCTTGTATCATATTGAAAATATCTTTATTGGCCTTATAATAGTCTGGGTACTTCTTCAAGAATATGTTCTTCATGTCCTCCCATGTTTGGATGCAGTTCCCACCTAGGCTCATGAACCATCGGAGAGCTGCTCCTTTTAGAGTAAGAGGAAACACTTTCAACCTTTGATCATCAGTACAATAATCATATCCTCTACAAAGTATTTCAAACTCAAATAAGAATGTATCTGGATCTTCATTTGCTAAACCATGAAAATTTGGTAGAGAAGATGGGGGAATTATGTGCATTTGTGTCACTCCTCCTAGATCTTTGATAGGAAATTCAAAAGTAGAAATGTGAGCCATTTCTTACCATAATAGAAGATGTTCTTCATGTGTTTCTTTGAGGCTCCTTCTTCAAATGTTCCTGTCAATTGGTTAGTGAAATGGGTGGTGCTTACATCACCACTTGAGTGAAATCATGAGATTTGTTTTTCAAAATTTCAATTTTTTTTTTAATCATTCACATAGAAATTCAAACATTTATTTCTACCCTAAGTTCTTTAACAATTCTGCTGGAAAGCGGGCGGGGAACAGGGCTTTTACATTCTCCTGTACGCAGGTTCTTACCTTCAGTTTTTAATACCCAATTTCTTCCTAACAGGCACTCATCAGATGCACACTACTCTTTAAAAATGGCTACACTCTCCCCGGCAATGATGCCAAAATGTCGAGTGATAAAAAGGTGTCTTTTTAACTCCTAATTATCTTCACATTAATTGTCAACCCAGGACTGACTTTTTATTTCAAGAGTGTACTCTGTCTGAGGCGGCTATTTACTAAAGAGTAATGTTTTGAAGTATAGTGCTTAAAATCCAAAAGTAAATGAAAGCTGGAAATAAAATCTACTTATAATTAAAAGAAACTTATTACTCCGAAACTTAAATCATTTACTTATAAAACTACAACAATTTATCAGTCAAGGGTACAGTAACAATAACTCTTCCCTCTGTAAACTGATGCAATTAAAAAGGCACTCAAAAGAAGGATCATCAAACTGGGAACTAGATAGCATATGTCAATGTTCACTACAATCTCATACCTTCTGCACACCAAAGCAAAGATAATGCGAATAACTAGAAATGGAACAACAGCTAGGAAATGTAACGACAACTAATTCTTATAAACAACACCACCTTAATCTACAAAAATAAATGCAACAATCATGTCCTACAAAAATCAAATAGCAATCGTCTATCTTGAAGGATGAATCGAATAACACATGGAAATAGAACAACATTGATTAATGATGAAATACGGAACAACGCTTGAAAGCCAAACAAAAATACACAGCAATGTAACACACAGCACACCTTAATGGTAATCTGATCTTGGTAATCCACTTATCAGTCTTAGTTATAAATAATACGATTGTATTTTATAATGGAACAACAACATCAATAGATTCAACAATCGCAAGGAAATATAATCTCTAAGATGAATTCAGTAATACCAATTAAAGAGTGTTACAACACGGTTACGCTGTAATTGAATAGAAATAACATTCTGTAAGGATCAGCAACGTTATATCAATGATTAAAAGAACAACAATGTGTTACCAAGTCAAGATGAATCAATACGACATTCCCGGCATCGAGAAAGATATTAATCAGTTAAACATAAATCGAATATAACAGAATCGTGATGTAAAATAACAGAACATAGAAAATTACCAAATAAAGCTGATAATGAAAACCACGCATGAACTAAAAATATAATATATAGCAGCAGCACAATCCACCAGAGGCTGGGCCCTTAGCCGCCAGCGGATGCTGTTGGGCTACTTCAGATGAGAAGAATGAACAGCAACTCCCAAATCATATATTAATCATCAAACTGTGAAATCATTACAACAGCTGAAGCTTTGAGAATTACAACATGCAACAATCCCTTTTTCCTCCTATCCTATCATAAATTATGAATCCTTAATTCTGAATTTCTAATTATCAAATGATAATTCTGAATCCATCATTCCCAATTCTACATTCTATCAGCCATCCTCAATTTTGAATCTCTAATTCTTCATCATTTTTCCATCCCCCTCTCTGATCTCTGTTTTCATTTAAATAGAGAGAGATCAGAGAGAAGTTACAACAAAGATAATTACAACATGATTTATATTACAAAATTGGATTGTTTCCAACCAATTGATCAACAAGAAAATACATTTCCATTCATCTTTCAACAAGAGCAAGGCGAATTTGGCTTTGTAGCTGAGATTTGGAAAACGGCCATATAGCAAATCTGAGAAAATCGTGCTCAAAGAACCCTGCATTTCTCTCAATACAAGTCGAATTTGGGAAAACCGTTCTTTGCTAAAATTAATTTGGTCTATTCTAGACAAAACCCATGTTCCAGATTTGCCAGATTCTTCTTCATTTGCTCAGAATCTCAACCACAAAACTATCACTTCTTATTCCAGCGAATTTCTGAGTTGGCACTTTTAATGATCAAATCTTCAATCTGGAAATTATCTTGGAGGCTAAAAATGGTGAATAATGTTACAACCAATTTATTAAAACTATCATTGATAAAATCCTTCATAATCATCAATTTATTAGAAATAAAGGAGAATAAATAATATTCATTCATAAGAGCATAAATCATTGGATTTAAATAATAAATTATAATAAATGACATGATAAATAAAAGTAAGTATGGATGAAATAAGTGTTACAAAGTGGTCGTATTCACATCCCAATAGATACTCCTCTAGAAGATAATGATATAAATGCTACAATAAAAGAATTCAAAAGATTGTTGAATCCATTGATGTTGTCATTGATTAAGCATCCATAGGTACCAAAAAGGAAGCAACAACATATGATGAAGATACTCCTAAAACAAGCCAAAATAATGTTGGAGAAAGAATCAATGAAGCATCAGAAGAGGGAAGTGACATTACAAAAGCATAAGAAAAGACTCCATCAAGGTATGTTCAGAAAAATCATCCAAAATCTCAAATTCTAGGTGATACGGAAGTTGCAGTTGAAACTATAATAAATCTTGTTGGAACTTCTAGTTATCTAGCCTTACTATCCACAACTGAACCACAAAATCCAAATTAAGCTAGCAAAGATGAATGTTGGGTTATGGATATGGATGAAGAACTTGGCCAAATAGATAAGAACCATACATGGGAATTAGTACCAAGACCTCATGATAAAAATGTTAATATGACAAAATTGGTATTCAAAAACAAATTAAATGAAAATGGAGAGGTAATTAAAAATAAAACAAGACTTGTATGCAAAGGCTATGCACAACAAGAAGGAATAGACTTTGAAGAAAAAATTGCACCTATGACTAGACTTGAAGCCATAATATTGTTTCTTGCCTTTTCAAGATTTCATGATTTCAAAGTCTATCAAATGGATGTTAAATCTGCATTTCTAAATGGGGGCCTAGAAGAAGAATTCTACATTGAACATCCTAAAGGGTTCATTCTAGGAAATGATAAAATCTTGTTTGAAAACTCAAGAAGGAGTTGTATGGGCTAAAACAATATCCTCGTGCATGGTATTATAGTCTTGACGGGTATCTTCATCAACCGGGTTTCGCTAAGGGATCTGCAGATAGAAAGCTATATATAAAGATGGATGATGGTAAAATTTTAATTGTTGTTGTTTATGTAGATGACATCATATTTGGCAGCAATGAAGAGTCCATGAGTCAAAAAATTTCTTCTGTCATGCAACAAGAATTTGAAATGTCCCTACTTGGTGAACTAACATATTTTCTTGGTCTACAAGTACAACAAGAAAAAAATGGTATCTTCCTCTCATAGACAAAGTACCTCAAGCAGATTTTGAAGAAATATGGAATGGAAGATTGCAAACTTGTATGCACTCCAATGGTAATAGGATGTAATCTCAGTTCACATGATGATTCTCCCCCAGTCAACCAACCAGAATACAAATCTATGATCGGAAGCTTACTTTATCTTATAGGCACAAGACCAGATATCATGCATGTAGTTGGAATTGTTGGACGATTTCAAGCAAATCCAAAAGAAACTCATCTTCATGCAGTCAAGAGAATATTTAAGTATCTACAAGGAACTCAAGACTTTGGTTTATGGTATCCCAAAGATGTAGATCTTACTCTTCATGCTTACACAGATGCAGATTGGGCAGGAAATGTTGATGACCGAAAAAGAACTAGTGGAGGAGCATTCTACATGGGACCCCGCTTGGTATCATGGTTCAACAAAAAACAAAGCTCCATTTCTTTATCTACTATAGAAGTTGAATATGTTGTTGTTGCATCTTGCTACACACAACTTCTCTAGATGATGCAAACATTGCAGGATATTCAAATCAATTGCTCTCCACCTATTCCCATTCTATGTGATAATACTAGTGCCATAAGTATTTCTAAAAATCTTGTCATGCACTAAAAAACCAAGCATATTCCAATAAAATATCACTTTATGAGAGAACAGGTGCTTGAAAAAAAGGTCAAACTGGAGTATGTTCCCTCAAAAGAACAAGTTGCATATATATTTACAAAGCCTCTTCCACGTGATTCCTTTGAATATCTTAGACAAAAATTAGGAGTGGTCTCTGCTTCATCACTTTGTTAATCATTTTGACCAATCCTTCAAGTTCAGGGGGAGTTGAAAGTGAAATTTATTGCAGTTTATTGTCTGTATGTGTATTTGATAAAGCATAGTCGCGTATATATGCATATTTTTCCCCACAATCATGTATGTTTTCTTTTGATGAAGCATTAATATATCTAACTCAAAGAAAATTTATGATATGCTTCGGAAAAGTGTTGTTTGTTGGTTCTGATATTAGTTAGATACAATGTGTTGATGATCAAATACTTAAGGTTTATAGGATGCTCCAATATGACATTGATGCTTCATTGAATGAAGTTGCTTTAATGACCTGACTGATGAATAAGTTGATATAATCAGATCTGACAGTGAGCAATTGGCACAGGTTCAAGGGGATAATTTTTCTTTACTTCTTATAGTACATTGTTGGCATTATGATTTTTTGATTATACTGTTGAAGAAACACATGTTCCTGACTTACTTTTTGATGAGATTCATGGTGTTGTTGTCCAATTCTTATAGTACATATCCTATATGGTATATAGTAATGAAGACTATCCTGGTCTTGCTACCTCATTATTGAGGTCATTGGTCTTGGTTATAACTGTCATATCTGTCATATGATGTAAAGGTCATGTAAAAACCCATGTTGGGAATTTGATGTAATATGTAACCCCACTGCATTGGGATATTGGCCAATATCAATTATTAGTGATAAGACAAGTCACATCTGGTTACTTCTTTGTATATTTTCAAAAAATTCAACATGTTCTCAGGGGGAGCCTGGTCCGCATTCAGTGATAAGTACTCAACAACAAATAATTCCATGATTTACCACACTTCATTGAAAATTGGTCATCCCTTTGCCCTTGATGTCAAAGGGGCAGAGTAGCTTGGTGTTTGGAGAAATCTTGCTTGGAGAGTAGCTTTTTATATCTACAACTATCTACAGATCATTGGTAACCAAACAACAAAACGGTTGCCATCAAGTCCAAAGGGGGATATTGTTAGCTTTATGACAAATATGTTGTCCTTGATGGAAACGTACTTGATGAATTTTTTCAACATGATGCTAACATGATGTTCTTACAATATATTATGCATGTGATAGAGAGTTTGGACAAAGGCATAACACTCTAAAGATAGAAGAATGACGAAGCTGACGTTTTTATAAAAACATGCTAGTTATGTGAAGCAAAGTTGTGTACATATGCGGGTATAGAGAAGAAAAAGTGCGTAGAGTTTCCGCACCATGGTATCCTAAATACCAAGGATCTTTACCATTGTATTGGTCCATAGTAATGAGCGCAACAAAATATATTTGATCTCGTCTATGAATACCATCGACATTAATAAGGATTTGACTTGTAGTATTGGATAAGGTATAATCTATATAAGGATATGAAGATCAAAGTGTTTGGTGTGCAAGTAATGGGCTATTGATGATTTTTTTTAATTTTAAATAAGGTTGCACAAGGAATGTGATGTGGGATCAGATATTGTAGATCTAAAATGAATACATGATTTTCTTATGGGTTGATTTGTGATAACAATGTTCTAATGTATGTTTGTTACTGGGTTTGCTGAGATCTGGGTTTGATTGAAGTTATGTTGTGCAGCGAAGGAATACGTCAATAATTACAAATACGTACCCAAGTTTGTCTCAAAAAAGGTGTGTCATACGTGGGTCTGCCTCTATATAGTTGTGTATCGATTCTGTAGTATGAACAAATATGTACATGGATATGCTTCGTGAAAGGTGCGTACACACATGGATGTATTTTGTAAGGGCCGCATACATATGCTAGGGTTTCTGAAGTATGTGCAGTTAATGATGTTTGATCAGTCTTGTTGTAATTACTAATGTCTATTGATGAGGTCTTCTTCATAATAATCTGTACGTGATAGTGTTGATGAAATTGAATGGTTTGTGAATCAAATATTGAATTGGTATGAATGATCTGTAAGTAGCTCAGAAATTTGTGATGAAGGATATATGTGTCTGTGATTGATTTCAGCAGTGCAATGGTTCAGTCTGAGGGTTCAGTGTTTTGAGATTTGTACGTAGGTATGTTTCATTGAATGCCCCTATACACACGAATATCCTCATGAACAATAACGTATATATTTTGACATATTGTTGATTAGGGATTCCAGTGGTAGCAGTTGGTTTTAGTAACAATGTATGGGTTGATGATTTACAGTACATTCACATGATATGTTCCAGTTTAGATTGATTGGTTGCAATAAGATTCAATGATTGATTTGTTTTAGTTGATTCAGTGATTTGATGATGGTAATGGGCCTAATATGAATATTTGATTAAAGATGGCCTACAGGTTAATCAGGTAGATCTAGTTTGAAACATTTTGAAAATTGATCCATAAGGAATTGAAGTTAATGGGGTTGTAGCTCCCTTCCATTAGGTGTTTGAGAACGAGAGAAGGTTGTAGCCTTAATCAGGTGGGTGCCTCCGTGCTGGTATAGTTATGCACCAATACAAGATTGTAAAGAATATTATTTTTAAGAAGAAGACAAAGACGACAACAACGATGGTTTTTTCCCCACATTGGGTTTCCACCTAAAAATCTTGGTGTTCATATGTGTTGACTATGTGTGATGCTTTATTTTATTCTTACTGCACTTGTTTACTGTTTAATTAATACCTAATGAAGGACTGATACACTAGTTCAAGTTAAAATGATGAAGAATTAATTGAAAAGATAGTTAACTGGATATATGCTAGTTGTCTGCATAACAATAGCATACATATGCAAGTTTACTTCATTAAAGTTACGTACAGAAATATGAATAGAAAATTAGAAGGTCAAGTAAGTTTTAAAATACCGATTCACACCCGCCCCCAAGTATTTTTCCTAAAATAATAAGTATTTTTATGTTTTGCATTACTAATTATTATATAAGAATATAGGTTGATTCATTAATTCTTATTTAAGAAAAAAATAGGCTTAATTATGTTTAAAATAACATATTGGTGGTTAGTAAGAGTACATATTTTTATGTTTTTAGCCATTAACCTACTTCTTTAAATTTAAATAACATGGACTTTAACCTATTTCCTTAAATTTAAAGAACACGGGCTTTAATTTTAGGCTTTGCTAAAACATTAAATAAAGATATCAACCTAGATAATATCTATAATAATATTGATAAGCCTTTTAATCATCACTAAAAACAACTTCACTAAAACAATATATAGTTAAATACAAATTTTAATTTAATAATATGAATAATTTTTTTTAAAAATAAAATGTATTTATATAGTGTTGGTGAAGGGATTACACATTGATGACCTAATATGATTGATATTGGTTTGAAAGCTTTGTTTTAAATTTATTAATATATAGTTGAATTTTTTAATTATATTAATTGAAGTGTATATAACAATTTTTTAATGTTTTTGTTTTTTATTTATAGGATAATAAAGTGAGGAATTATATAATAGTAATTTTAAAAATGATTAAAATTGTTCTTGAGTGAGTTTAATGAGTTAAAGGGGTAGAGTATATATACTTTAATAGTCAAATCATTAGATAAACCACTTGTTCCACAAATAAAGAGTTCTCCTATGCTAATTTAATCTCTAACTTTCGTATTCTTAAAATTAAATTATAATAATAATAAGATAAATAGATATATTTCCAACACATATATATTAAGTGAATTGGTTTATCTAGGGTGGTTGGGAGGAATAATTGTTATCCTCCTTACCTAGATTCAATTTCCATGAATGATATGATGCGATTTTTTTGTAATGAATCTAATAAATTGAAATACTTATATTATTCATGTAAGTTTATAAGTGTATTATTAAAATATTACTTATAATAGACTCACAACAACAAGTAAGGAAGGGGCCACCACTATATGTTGTGGTGTCACATGAGACTCTATTACATTCAAATCGGGGGGAAGGGTAGGGGGGAGGGTGGGGGTGGGGGGGGGGCTACGAAAATGGGATTTTTTTTACGTTAGTGGGGGTAGCTAGATATCTAGGCATGGGTTGGCCACATGAAGGCACAAAACGTAATTCCACATCACGTGATATCACCACCCCTTCACTAAAGCATCAAAAGGACCCCATAATAAGATTTTGTGACTGCTTGGGAGATGCAATCTTCTTCACGCTTTAGAGGGCCCCAACTAAATTTTTATGAAATTACAATCCAACTTAGCATTAGGAAAACATGAAGTTTTTATCTCTTGCATAATTCCCTGGAGGTTATGAGCTCATCCCTAAGGGGATAGTGAGCATTGTACGTAAAACATTATGTATAGTGGAAGATTTAATTAAGTAATGATCCTGCAATGGAAAAGAAGTGCATGTTCATAGGTAATTGGGATCCATTGATAATGAGTTTCCTACTAGAGGTGGAAATGCACATTTTCAATGTGATCCTGGACCTATAGGACATTGGAACCCTAGCCATGGCGGCTCTGACTTGCCCCTATTTCATCCTGTCATTCCTCCTTGCCAATAGGACCCTCTTGCTTTGCACTTTTCTGCCTTTTCATGCTACCCTAATCATCCTATGTCCCCCTTTGTTAGTGATTTTAGTTGTCCTTTTGTTGTGGGGTCGACATCTCAATAGATTTTTCTCATCTTCCCCTCTCGCATCCAAATTGTCCGGACTCAGGTTTCATATTTTTCTCTATTTTTCCATTGTTCAAGAGGTTGGAGGATCAAGTGGTCTTTTTTTACATCCATGTAATGAAACCTGGCTCATCATAATAGACATCGAGTAGGGTGAAGACAAGTCACACGCCCCTTTTTTATTTCATCCCCTCCTCGGTAAACATTCCACAAAAATCTTGGTGCCCATGGGCGGTAAACCCCTCATTTTTTTTGGAATGTGACTTTGAGATTAGTAGGATTGCAAGTTTGTCAACCTACTCACTAATGGGAAAATATTTTCACTTTTCCCTCTCCCAAACTCAAGTTTAGACACAGGTTGTTGAGAAATAGAAGCCTCTCCTAGGCTGTGCCTCGACTATTAGTCTCCTAATGAATAACTGGTACCACTTCCATTTTCTTTATGAAGGGAACCTCGACCTCATTCTGAAAAAAGTATGGGTTCTAAGCTGAGTCTATCTATGGCTTTAGAGGTGGCGGGTCAGATTCAATCTAGTGTCTGAGAAACTATAATCACGCTATCTATGGGTAAAGCCGGTGGCCTTCCATCTGTAGTTTTGGACACGCCATATCGTTGTGTGGGTGACCATCTATATCGGGAGATTTATTTTTTTAAATGATAAATCATTGGTGTCATTCGATAAAATAATTCACTGGGTTCTTGTAGAAATGGATACCAAATTAGGGTTGTTAGTTGAACTCATAATCCACCATGGGGATCTTTCTTTCTTCCAGCACCTAGACTACTAGAAGGTCCCTTTTAGATGCACTCGATGTCACCTACCTGGCCACCTTAGGGAGAAATGTAATTTTGTATCTAGAACAACAAAATAATCCCAATTGGATAGAAGCTAAAGATCCCTTTATGATAAACATGGAACACTGACATGTTTATTATTGGAAAATGATACAAGAGAAAATCATCAAAACCCACTAGTTCAAGCTCCACCCTCTCCAATTTTCGGAACTGGTGAAGTCTTTGTTTTGGAGGAAAGTGGTTCGACAGATCCATCTTTCTGCAATGAAGTTACAAGGCTAGTTTCCTTAGTATAAAGGGATTGATCTTCCCTTATACCCCCATTGATACAAAATGGCATGGAGGATAAATGAGGTTCTTCGACTTCACTCTGTAATGGGGTCAATCTTCAAATATAGGATTCCAATTCTCAGTTTTCAAAGGTGGTAGACTCCATTCCTAGGACCATTTCCTCCTTTGGTGATATCAAATCCCCTCTGAATGTTATTTCTCGTAAGAACATTCGACCCCTCACTACAAAAGACACTTTACTTCTTCATAATATATGCTTATTTTCCACTGAATCTGTGCAAAATAAGGAACCAGATGTTGGGACATCTATACCAGATGATGCATACCACACACATTTTCCTCCTCTTAGTAATATCCATTTTCCTCCACCCAAACCTCTGTCTTCCCCCTCCCTCTTGCATTAATACAAAAGTAATGGATGGGCTCATCTCAAATCTTCTTTTTTCTTGAGTTCAGTTCGTAACTTCCCTGCTCAGTTGGCCACTTCGACTCCTTGTTCGACGAATGCTCCACTATTTCTTAAGGATTCAACTAGTCTTTTTGTAGGAAGTTTTCCCCATTGCTATATCCATCTTATAGGGACTCCCTTCTCATTTATCTAATTCTTTCCTTCCCATAATCACAAAAATCAGGTACCCCAAAAATCACCCCACCCTCATCATTCCAGAATGTCACCCCCTACAAGAAAAAATCCAACAAAAATGATTTAGCTAGAGAGGGGGATAGTCTAGGAGATTTATACCGGGAAACCTCATCCCTATCATCTTCCAATGCCCTTAGAGTGGATATTCCCTCCTCAAAGTGTTTCCCATGATTCTAATGTCTTTGAATATTAGGGGATTGGGAGGCCTCCCAAAACGTCAAGCCCTTAATTATATGATAACCTGCCATCGACCATCCATCATTTGTCTGCAAGAAACTATGGTCCCTGAGGGAAAGGCTAGGGATATTTTGCCAAAATCATTCCCTGATTGGATGCTCTATACTATGGATGCCTCTAGCCACTTAGGAGGCCTATCAATTATATGGAATCCTATGGAAGTGAACCTCAGACCCTATCGTTCCAGTGTAGGGATTATTATGGAAGGATATCTTAGGGGTTTGGACCAGCCTATCATCCTTGTCAACTTTTATGGTCCCTACAATAGTAAAGAAGATTTCTTGGTGAATTTTTCCAAGAGAAACCTTCTTTGTGACCTATTAGCCTCGTTGGAAAAAGGCCCAAAAATGGATCCATATATGCTCTTAAAGTCTCCAAATTTTCTTAAAATCATGCCAATGGATCCAAAAATGCTCTTGAAATCTTCAATATTTTCTCAAGATCATCCAAAGGTCAAAATAAGCGCAAGAGGAGATCCCTTGGAAGGGCAGAAATACACTATCGGGAGGCAAAAATGCTCCAAAACCATGAAAAACGGTCAAAGCACAACAGCCGTTAGATCTGGCCGATCAACAGCCCAAAACTAAGTGGCAAATCGCAATCGGCATTGCAGAGACGACGACTTAAATAAGGGGCGCAAGACATCGCCGATCAGCGATCTCCGATGATCGGATCAGCGGGTCGCATACGTCGTGTTATATGAAGACCTTTGGCTTGTGCGATATGCAATTGTGACATCGTCGCATCGCAATATCGCAACGCCAAAGGGCGGGACCTTTACACATTCATAAGCGCTGATGCGATAACACTCGGACCCGAAAGGGTTCAAGAATGATATTATATAACATTTCTGGTCTGCTGTAAGCCAATTTTCAATGCATTTTCGATGTATTTCATTATATAACGAAATATAAAGGGAAGCTTGGGTTTGCAATATGCGACAAGACCCGAACTCGAAAGGGTCCGGGAAGGGAATTGTATAAAATTTTAGGTCCACGCCAAAGCCATTTTCAATGTATTTCGTTATTTAACGAATTACAAAGGGAACATGGGAGCAGCACGGATGCAACCTTACGGACCTGAAAGGGTTTATTAAGGAAGTTGAACACCATTTCAAGTCCGATAAAGCGGGATTTTCACATTTTTATGTATTTTCCAATATAAAGGGAAAATAACAAAACCTCAAGATTTTGGGAGAGCCAAAGGCGATAAGTGGTTTAGGCCGAGCTCCGCCCGATGCCATACAGTGGATGCCACGTGTCCAGGATGAGGAGAGAGAAAACCACCCTCATCGTTGGTTAACTCCAGTAAAAAAGAGCCCCCCGAAATGGATCACAACCATTGAATCTTGAACTCCCAGATCAACGGTGGAGAGGTAATATCACTACAAAGGTGGACCCAATAGGAAGATAGGCCATGATTAAGGACTTTTGAAATCCGGGAGAGCAGAGCTTGGCGGGATTTTTATAGTGTTGATGTGTTCTCTGTATTAAACAGAAAAACAATCATTCTAACTATTTAAATGGAAACAAAGACCGGAAAGGGGATAACAAGGGCCACAACATGTGAAACTCATCCCAAACCGACAAAACATTCATGGAGCAGCACAGTGCAACTAGCCCGAAACAAAAATATCATGGGCATCAACAACGCAACACAGCCCGAAACTGAATCGGTCCTGAAGTATCAACAACGTAGCTTATCCAAAACCAACAAATGATCATGGAGCATCTCTGGCACGAGAGAGTTCCCAGACAGTGTAGTAAACTACCCTAAAGTAGTTACTCGAATGTTAGAAGAAGAAACTTCCAAGCCCACGCTTGCCTAGTTAGGGCATCAAACCGTTGAAAAGATAGAGAGGAAGATTAAGACACTCTGAGCCTTTGAGAGCTCAGGAGCATTGTAAACGGCCTATAAAAGGCTGAAAGCTAAATGTATGAAGGGTTCAACTTTTGGATACTATGGAGACTCTATTCCTCTAGCTTCTCATCTTCATTCCACCAATATAAGCTTATTTCGCTGCTACATGTTCAATTCTCATTTTCTTTGTTGTTCTATGCTTGCACTTGAATAGGTTATTCATGTTTCCATTGTGTCTAATGCCAGATAACTGTCATCTTATCTCTGCATTGATAAATTAGATTTGCAAGTTCCATTTATTGCCTGTAGCTAGCCATTCATATGTGTTTATATATATGCATCTATTGGTACAGTCAGTATTATCCATCTATCCATTGAATCTATAAACTATTGAGCATTAGTAGTCTAAAGCCTTGTATTGTTGAGGGTGTTCATACATGTCTTGAGTGAGAATAGATCTGAAATGGTTATCTGACTTGATCCAAACCATCATTCATTCCAATACTTGAGTGAACAATATTTAAGATAATATGTTACTAGGCATCTCTAAGCTACAACCTAGGAGAGTTTCTTGGAGTGATAACATGATTGGCGCCGCTGCCGGGGAGAGGAAATTGAAGCTCAGCTTCCCTGGGAAATGACACAGATCCAGCTTTGATGATAAACAAAGTCTGGGCATTTTTTTGTTTGTAATCATCTATCTGGTGACTCTACTAGAGGCCGAACCTCTTGGTGACTCCACTTCATAGTTCTGGGTCAGTTTGTGAGGCATAATTGGAGAAATCCTCAGAAATCACAAGCTGATCTAGTATCTGACCCTCAAAGGAGCATCAGGTTCAGGTAAAACTAAACAATATTTTATATCTCTTCAAGAAAATCCTACAATAGAACAAATACATGTTGAGAGTATAGCATCTAATACTAGCAGTGAAGAAAAACTCTCAGAGATTCATAAAGCTCCTTATTCTTTAGGTTCTCCTTTTGTTGTAAGCCCAAAGGAAACCTCACCTCCTATCCATCATACTCCTTTAGTATTGTCAGTCACTCCTTAGCCCTCTATCATTCAAACTGCCAGTACTCTTATAGCCACCACAGCTATGGCAGGACCACAAGCACCCACCAAAATGGAAAAAATCATAGCTACTAGGTATGGACCTCTAATACTACCCACTCCTTTGAATGCCATGCCCACTGGAGAATATCAGAAATATAGGCCTAAGTTCACTGGGACTAAAGGTGTTACAGCTGAAGAACATCTTGAGTCATTCTATAGCTATGCTGATAACCTGGACATTAGTGAAGATGATGTGTGGATGAGAGTCTTTGTCCAAAGCCTAGATGGAGAGGCTAGAAAATGGTTCATAGAACTAACCCCAAGATCTATAGCAGATATTGAGGCTTTAGATGATGCATTCCTAAAGCATTGGGGTGATAAGAAGGATCTCCTCTACTACCACACTGAGTTTGGGAACTTAAAGAGGGAAAATGGTGAGTTTTTTTTTCTGATTTTAATAAGAGGTTTAACCGTATGTATAGCAAGATACCAACTGAAGTAAAACCCACTACTACCTCTACTAAACTCACCTATGCCAGTGCTTTTGATTTTGACTTCTGCCTACTATTGAGGGAGAGGTGATGTGCTACTTTGGCTAACATGTAGGATGCAGCCTTGGAAGTGGAATCAAACATTATGGCTACAGAGAAGCTCAAGGGAAATGTTGATAGAAGAAGACAGAGGGGCGAGTCTTCATCATATTCATATCCCAAGATAGATATAATGACCAAAATGATAGAGTCATTAGCCTCTAAAATCTCCAAATTAAAGGTTGAGCAACACCCTAGGGAAGGGAGAGTTCCTAATACCTTTGCTCCTAGAAATCCAAATCCAAATCCATATATAAGAACTAATGAGTAGTTGTAGATTTTGCAAAGAAGCAAGGATGCCAATTAATACCAAAGGGTGAAGACCCATTTCCAGAATGTAGTCATGGAAGAAGAGCAATTAGAAGAACATGATGAGATCCATTATCTGGAAGACAAAGGAAATGCCTCCTTTTTGACCTCAACTGCCTATGAAAAGTCATTATTTAATGACTAGATTAACCAAGATTGGGATGGTGAAGTTGTTCTACAAAATGAAGACCAGCAAAGATATAATCTGAGGTCGAAGATGAATAATGCCAAGGAAACCCCTGTTCAAAGAGCTACTATCCCTGCAATACAACAACCTAATAAGCAACAATGACCAGCAGTTGATCCTATCATCCTCAAAGCTCCAGCTCATGAGGTAAGAGGTCTTGACAAGTCTCCTTCTCCTTTCAATTTTCAGCCAAAAATTTAGAAGCTGAGAATACCTATGCCTCTGATTGAACTAGTGAAGAATGAGTCCTTCAAAAGATCCATCCTCGAGGTCCTTGAGCCTAAAGCCATCCAAGCCTCCACTGACTATGTAAATCTGCAAGATGACAAGCCAACTGTTATTCTCAGCCCAATGATTGAAAATTGTGAAGACAACTCCCCATCATTCTATGTCTCTCTAACTATTCATGATAAAATAATTCACAATTGCCTTTTGGACACTGGAGCCAACCATAATCTAATGCCCAAGGCTGTCATGGATGAGTTGGGTCTTGACATTACGAAGCCTTATCATGACCTGTTTTCTTTTGACTCTAGAAAAGTGAAATGTCTCGGATTAATCAAGGACATAGCCATCACTTTGTCTCAGCTGCCCATGAAAAGCATGATGATGGATATTGTGGTAGCAGATGTACCCCTCAAGTTTGGCATGTTACTTTCCAGAGGTTGGATCAAGAGATTAGGTGGATCATTACAAAATGATCTGTCCTATGCTACTATCCCAGTTTTCAAAGGTGAGAGCAAGAGATTATACACAAAATCTAAGTTGGCTTATATCATCAACGATGAAAGGAATCCCACTAATCATCCCATCTATGCTGTTGACACTGATTTTGGAGCATGTATTCTTCATATTCAAGAATCCCAGTTGGCCTCCACACAACTTAAAATCTAATTTGCCAGATCGCTGAGGAAGAAGGCCTACAGATTTGGGACATTTTCTTTGATGGAGCTTGCTCTAAGGAAGCTGCAGGGGCAAGTGTAGTCCTTGTGTCCCCCACATAGGAATACATTCATTTGTCTTTCAAATTAACCTTTTAGGTCACAAACAACATAGCAAAGTACGAAGCTTTGATTTTGGGCTTAAGTGATGCTAAAGAAATGGGCATGAAAGGCCTGAAAGTGTTTGGAGATGTGTTGAAGCCCCGAAAATCGGGTCGACAACAAGGGGGATACCCACCCAGTCCGGACCTTGGTTGGCAGCTCCTTATCCATTTGGTATAGCGGGTCCGACTGGGGATAATGGGACCAATTTACCAATCTAAGGGTGTGTGTGTGCAGAGTTGGATTATGCTGATCTAAGAGTTCTGATCTAAGCTACTTTAATCTAATTCTATGCTATTGTATCTAATGAAAACAACACATCTAATCTATGCTAACCTGGGGTGTATTTCTTCTATTATGCGATCTAAAGAGATTTCAAACAATAACTGGTAATAAAGATCATTCAGCTATCATAAGAATGGAAATCAATTAAGATGAACCACTTTGCATAAAAAGTTAGGCAAAACAGTTGTGAACAGCATATCGCATAATAAGTTATTCATATATCAAACATAAATAAATGACTCCATCGTACAAAAGTGCCAAATGGTAACTCACACATTCATGCAATAACATATAAACAACTAAAAACTGTATATCACTTCAAGAATATAAGTAGAAATGGCCAAGAGATAAAAGTACCATTTATGACTAGTCCTACTCATAAGTTTCAAGCAAAAATGATTTATCTCTACTTGTTCTAACATCTACTAAGAGTACAAAAGTGCAACATCAGTAGCAGACATCAAATGCAAACATTAATAAACCTTGATCCATCCATTCATCAAAACCTCCTCTGAGGGTGCAGAAGTGCATGTTCTGAGGACAAGTTTTTGACAAATTTCTGGACCAGTTTCCCAATGCATGAGAAGGGTTAAAATACTACTTCCTAATTCTAATAATAGTCAATTTACAAAATTTAGGATGCGGTTTTCAAATGACCGCCCTTTTTCTAATCTAATTTTAAAGAAAAAACAACATTCTAAACAAGGTTACTTCTGAATCTGATCCTTAAAACTGCATGCATTCATCATGGGCTTGAGGAGAGTCGGCTGGCTGACTTCTGCTTTGAGCTGGGCTGAGAAAGCAGAATCTATGAGAGCTGGCACTACTTTCTCGGCTGCATTTATGATACATTTCACAGTCATCTGCTGACTATGCGGCTTCACTAAGTATGCCCAGTAACACTCCCAATTTAACCTGTCTAGTGCTTGGACCGCTTTTTCCTTTTCCTATGCCTTCAGCTTCGATTTTGCTTCTTCTGCCTCCCTGATTTGATCGTCCCACTCATTGAAGAGCAACGCTGAGCCCACTTCTTTTGCTACCTGTGTATTGCTCACAGGTGTTTTTGGGGTTTGTCCTTCAAGATTGATCAGTTCATTGAAGGTTTCCCATTCTTTGTCTAATTCTGTTGTGACGGGTGGTGCTTCAACGATGAGAGGGGGAACATCCCTTGACGGGGAGGCGATAACTTGCTGCCATGGAAATTCCATTGACTGAGCGGTGTCCTTAGTTGACTCTTCACCTTTATCTTGGTCATTTACAGATTTCTTAGAATGCTCAGGCATCTCTTGTCCACTCCTAGATTTAGATCCAGCAGCACTTGAATTCTCACTAAGGCTAATGCTTGGAGTAGGTTCTCTGGCAGGTAGTTGCAGCTTTTCTAGAGGAACAGTGGCTAGTCTTCTTTCCTTGTATACCATGAATTTTTGGAGGTCATCTGGAGACAGTTGCGATTGAGCTTCCCGCAAAATTTCCTGGAGTGAGCTCTTATTCTAAAATAAATCATCAAACAGATCCTTCTTTCCAACGAATATCTTTATCTTGACGTTCGTTGTGAAATCTTGGGCGACTTTATTTGGGTCAAATGGCCTTGTCGGGAATTTAAATAATTGTAGACACGTCATATTCTCCACTTCGGTGAACACGTGACCCACATCGAACAATGAAAAGGCCCCACAAGCTACAGGAAACTGGGGCCATATGGCCTTCTTTTTGTCTTTTAGGTCTTTGGTTAGGCCGCCTTCTGAACAGGTTTGATATGCAATTTCTCAAGCCAGCAGTTTGTCAGGAATATACAAAGGTAGGACATGAGGAGGGACGGTGCTTCCAAATACTCTAATATAGGTGAACCATTCTTCCCCGAACCATCTTGCGATGGGGATGATATCTATCTGTGCCTCAGGTGAGCACCTCGGGGGTTCTTTATCATACATCATTCTATACACAGGTAAGATAAGCCCATGACAAATTTGGTAGAAATGCGGAATGAACTAAGAATCCCATAATATCTTATGATAGACATGTATGGGTAATGGGTCCTGAGTTGTCCATTTCCAACCCATAGAGGGAAATTTAGACACATAAAAAATAGAATCCATAACATATGCGGATAGGTAAAAAGGAGGATAGATCCTTTGAGACATGGATCTCTTAGACCGGTATTTGATAATAGCTGTGAACAGGTTATCAGAAAAGATTTTGGCCCAATCTATAATAACGGCATTTGTGGCAGCATCAATCAATGGTAACCATTCAGACGAAAACTTATTGATATCTGGCATCCCAAATAATCTACAAAGCATGGCCGCAACAATACAATACAGAGAGGTGAGGGAACCAGTGCTGTACATACCATTTTATCCTTTTTGAGTGGTTCATCTTTTCTGGACCAATCTTTAGTGGTCTCTGATAGGTTCGGGTTCTCTGCCACAAATTTTTTAATGAATTGTGCATTGTAGGTCGCCTGCGGTTCAGGAAGATGATACATGAGCTTAAAGTCTTGTGCAGCGAATGACCCGATGAGCCCATGTCCTTGAATTTTGAACTGTCTGCCGTTCATTTCTGCATTGTCAAGTATCCACTTGATCATATCCATATATGGGAGAATTTTAGGCCTTGCTGCTATCCGATGAAGGAATGAGCACGCCAGTTCTTCTAAGGATGCTTCGGAAGAACCCTGTGAATCTGCGATAGCAGTAACCTTCATTATTCTGGGGTTTTCTTCTTCAAGCAGTCTGTACATGCTTTCCCACGTTGATATCCCCGCGTCTCTGTTACAAGCTGTGTCTGTATATAAAGGTGCCATCTCCTTCACCTCAGAGCCCTAAGCCTTACTTTTCTTTCCCATTTCTTCCTGCGTATGGCTTTGTATCGCCTTTCGTTCTTCTTTCCTGCAGCTCACAAATGGAAATGATTGATCAAGAAAGGTGATGGGAGAGTCTTAAATGCAGCAGATATATCAAATATGCCACCTTACGTGAAGTAATTCTTTGTAAAATCACGCGTCTACATTTAATAGATGACAACTAATTCCTTTATTATCATTAAAAACGCATGATCTTAAGTCAGATTATGGTAAGTGGTTTTTCTTAAATAACGCGCCCGAAAGCTTCACGATGGGGTGATTTTGCGATTTGGTTCGCAATCGCCGCAGATCGCGACATCGCAATATCGCACCATCACGTTATCGCACGCATCGCAGATCGCAGAAGTTTTATGCTTGCCATATTTTTGTTAGCCCATTCCTGCGATATGCGATCTTGCGATCGGGGTTATCGCAAATCGGAAAATCTTGAAGGCTTTCCCATTGGCACTACTTTATTGCGATGCGATATATCTCTTAGTACGAGAATCTTGCACATACCAAGATTATACCCAAATGGAGGAGTTTTTCTGTCATTTTATGATGCGACTTTAAAGATTTTTCTTATCACAAACTTAGGTTTTAAAGTATTCAAAAGATTTTCCTAAGCTTACGACGGTAACCTTATTTAGAAGAAAGGAAACTCTAGCTTTTCCTAAAGTTTTAACTAAGGGTCCCCATTCATTTAGTATTTTGGACAACACTTAAATGAAAAAAAGAGGGGGGGGGTGTTGCTGGCCACAACAAGATGCAAACCTCATCCTTTAGCAGGTCAATAAAACTTTCCAAGAAAAGCATCTGAGGATGAAAGCATACAGAGACGAGGTATGGATTCTTTTAGTAATTTCAACGTTTTTTACATTCCGAGAATGAAGAACCAGCTTGCCGACTCCCTTGTTGTGTCTTCTAGCACATTTATTCCTCCTCTTCCTCCTAGATTGATGTATGAAGTTCAGGTTAAATTAGACCGTCTCTACCTGACAATGTCAAATACTAGAAAGTTTTTGAAGATGATGATGAAATTAATAGGTTTTTACAAGTCGTTGACGAATTTTTTGAAGCGCACATCGACCAAGAAAATGAAACCATGGAAGAATGTGGCCATTCCAAGCTAAAAAACGAGATCGGCCAAACAAGCATTGTCCAGCTGGCTAGTAACCATATACCAAAGGGATTGGTGCTGCTAGAGAAGCTGTTCGATCATAACGATGTGCCTTATAAGCCTGTAAAAATAGAAAATGAGTCTGCTTTTCGTAAACACAATATAGGGAACCCATCCCATCTGAAATACATAAATCTGTCCACTCATTTGTCTTCTACCCAAAATTTCGAGTATTGCACCCTCATGAAGCAATTTGCTGATATTTTTTCCTGGGAATACAACAATATTAAAACCTATGATCCAGACATCATTCAGCATAAGGTTCCACTGGAGAAGAACACCATCCCTTTTAGCAGAAATTAAGACCTATCAGCCCTCTCTTATTGCCTTTGATTGAGAAAGAAATCAAGAAGCTATTGGATGCCAAAATCATAGTTCCCCTAAGGTATTCAAAGTGGATAGCTAACCTTGTGGTAGTAAGAAAGAAAAATGGAGAAATCAAGCTTTGTGTTGACTTCAGAAATCTGAACAAGTGCTCTAAAAGAGATAACTACCCCTTGCCTAAGATGGAGCACTTGTTGCAAAGAGTTTCAAGGGCTAGTTTCATGTCCTTCTTAGATGGATTTTTAGGTTACAATCAGGTTGTTGTACATCCAGAAGATCAGGAAAAGACCGCCTTCACTACTCCTTGGGGCACTTTCATGTACTCCAAGATGCCTTTTGAACTGATGAATGTTGGGGCTACTTTTCAGAGGGCCATGGACATAGCCTTTGTGGGAGAGAAGGATAAGTTTGTCCTTATTTATCTTGATGACATAACAGCCTTCTCCTGTAGTCACAAAGACCATTTGCAGCATTTGAAGAAGGTCTTCCTAAACTGCAGATAGTTTGGAATTTCGGTGAACCCAAAGAAGTCATAGTTTGCTCTAGAAGAAGGAAAACTTCTAGGACATATTGTTTCTGCTGAAGGTGTGAATATTGATCTAGCAAGAGTTCAAGCAATTCAGACATTTTCCATCCCAAGGTCAAAAGGGACATTCAATCCTTCCTGGGTAAGATTAACTTTGTAAAGAGGTTCATTCCAAACTTTGCAGAGCTAGTAAAGCACATCACTTCCATGTTGAAGAAAGGATCAGAAATAAAATGGACAGATGCTGCAAGAAGCTCTTTTGAAGCCATCAAGCGAGTTATCATGGAAGCTCCCACTCTAGTCAGCCCAGATTACACTAAGGAGTTTTGTATCTTGTCTTTTTGCTCTTATGATACACTTGCATTAGTTCTGTTGCAGAAAAATGATGAAGGCATAGAGCACCTCGTGGCCTTTTTCAGCAAAACTCTAAGGGATGCTGAACTAAGGTATGACCTTATTGAAAAACAAGCTTATGCTCTCATAAAATCTTTAAAGGCATTCAGAATTTATATTCTGCATTCCAAAGTAGTTGCATATGTACCTTCAGCCTCAGTAAAAGATGTCTTAACTCAGCCAGATATTGATGGAAAGAGAGCTAAATGGATTGCAAAATTCATAGAGTTTAACATAGAGGTGAAGCCCACTAAGCTTGTCAAAGGCCAGGGCTTGGCTAAACTTATGGCTGAAGAAAATTGCAGCTTGTTAGACATAAATTGCATGGGTCTAAATTCAGATGATGAGCAGACAGAGGGAGCAGCAGAAGAGAAAAAGTAGAATCAGTCTCTGGCTGAAAATCTAGCCACCTGTGAATGGTATTCCAGCATAGTTCATTTTTTGCAGAAGCTAGAAGTCCCTCCAGGGCTTAGCTCAAGTCAAGCCCGAGCCATTAAACTCAGATCAGTGAAATTCTTCATTAATAAAAATCTACTTTATTGGAAAGACCCATCAAGAATCCTCTTGAGATGCCTAGATAAAGAATAATCTATGGAAGTCATACACTAGTTCCATTCTAGCATCTGTGGAGAGCATCATTATTGGAAAACCACAGCCCCCAAAATCCTGAGGGCTGGGTACTATTGGCCTACTCTTTTCTCTGATGTGTTTTCTTTTGTGAAATCTTGTGACAAGTGTCAGAGGTTTGCAGGAAGACAGCAACTAAAATCTCTTCCCTTGAAGCCAGTACATGTAAATGGTCCCTTCTAGTAGTGGGGCTTGGAATTTATAGGTGATATCAATCCACATTCCAATGGCCAACACAAATGGATCTTAATAGCCACTAATTATTTCACAAAGTGGATTGAGACTATACCCACTAAGAATGCCAATCATCAAGTTGTCATAAAGTTCTTGAATGAGAATATTTTCACTAGATTTGGTTGCCCAACCAAACTAGTCACTGATAATGCAGTAGCTTTCAAGGCAAAAGAAGTGGTGGACATGACTGAATCCACGCACATTCAAGTAGTTCATTCTACCTCATATTATCCTCAATGCAATGGCCTAGTAGAATCATCTAACAAGAGTCTGGTAAGGGTAATCAAAAAACTACTAGAGGACAACAAAAAGTGTTGGGATTCCAAATTTGTTGAGGGACAGTATATGGACCAAGCATCATATAGAAATCAACTTCATAACATATTGAAAGGTAGTTAGTTATACAATTGAAACAATGATTCATATGTAAACCATAACAATAACATCCTAAGCATGAAGAAGATTGATTTCGGGAACAAGACAAGTGTTTCTTTATTGCAGATAACTAAAATAAAGTAAGGAATGATATCACCTAAATCTTCCTCTCATTGGCTCCAAGTGGATCCATCCAATCCCAAGTCTTCAAAAGGCTCCTTCCATGACCCACACAAGGATATCTCAACTTGTGAAAAGACATCATAACTCAAGGAAATAAGGGTTTCGTGTAATGGGGGAAGTGCTAGAAGCACAAGGATCTTCAGACCTGATCAGGGATAATCTCAGTAGAGTGATTTTTCTCTCTATTCTCTCCTCCTTTAGGCCTTCCCATTGAAGCCTTTTTATACCTCTCCCAAAGTAGTTTTTTAGTTGGGAATTGGTTGGGAACAATTGGGCCACGGGCACTAATAGGTAATCAATAGGTAAAACCCGTGATCTCCGCTCGAAATTAAGGAGATTTAATTTTTTTAAGTGTTGTAAGACATATACGCGGGTTGGGTATACATAGACCCACGTACACACGCGTTTAGGGAAATGTCACGTATAGGGAGTAAAACACTATTTTTTAAGTATTTGGACCGGGTCTGGAAGGAGGGGTTGCCCTAGGCCATGAGTGCAACATCACAAACATCAAGAGTGAGATTTGGAGTTATAACAGATGCCCCCTAATATATGAGATCAGAAGGGGTACATGATGGCCAAAATGTGTTAAGTAAGTACATGGAAGGGAAACCTGTCAAAAACTGAGAAGGACTTCACCAGAGTTCAACCTGCCAAGCCGCAAATGGAGATCAGAAAGAAACACTGTCTGAGGCGGGCATACCCATGCTCAGAGAAAGTAAAGCATGTACGCATATCAAGTACAAGCGGATCCACTAAGTGTACAAGTATAGAAGACTGAAAAATACATAATGGATCATCTGATCACGATCGAACAAGTACATGTCTAAATATCACATAGAAGAATGTCAATGATGCTGAAGGATGAATCTGATCACTGATATCAAAGACTGATCCCAAAAGTACCAAATGAACATGATGGAATAAGATGGTACTACACTGCAAACTCAGGTGCCAGCATATAGAATGTCGCCATGAATGACTGCAACATATAAGGTGGAGTGGTATCAACTAGCAGCAACACGAGCAACTGTCAAGTGAACTAGTGAATGCTGATGCAACCCGAGGTCTTCACCGACCACCGTGGTACATTTCTACACCATGGGAATAAATGATCTGAATTCGACCACGTGAGAAATTGTTTGATTACCAGTCATTGATGTATACCGTTAACAAACGCGAGACTACTCACCGATAATGATAATGAGCGTCAAGGTACCCAGTACAATCTAACAAGTGTGAATAGATGAGCTAGAGTCAAACACCTGTAAGAATCTATCAATGAGGAGACAATGATGGTTTCCCACTATTGATAGTGAAGGATCTGCCACTAATGACTGCAAACCCCAAGGTACTGCCAAATGGACTCTAGATCTTTGCCCCAGAGCAATGAGTTGTAGTCGATAGGGAAAGATCCACTAGAAGGAAGGGATTAAGGCATCCTTCATCAATCTAGCATGAGTGTAACCGGTAGGCCAATAATGTGGAAGGAATTGGATGAAAATGATGTAGTAACCCGACCGAAGCACGTTTCCAGTGTGCACAAGATGTGTCTAGCGCACGATAGAAATTCTCTGAACCAACCAATAATGAAAGCTGACACAGAGGCGAGGTATCCACCAATAGGGTCAAATGGAAACCAAGGTATTGCACGAATCCCAATGTGTGATAGTGTAAGCTGATGCCGAACACAAGGGAAACCACTTAGTCAAAGACCCATGATATTGATCGATGCTGAGCACAAGGTGACCTATCAATAATGAAAATAGGGCCAGGGTACGGCTCTAGGCCTGTCCTCAGAGCAAGATGTTGTCGTCAATAAGGACAAGACCCGCCAGCAAGAAGTCAATGGAGACCTTCTCAAACCGGCACGAGTAAAGGACCAATACAACTGATGTGATGATAGACAAGACACTGACAACCAGGGATGGCTGACTAAAAAATGAGTCAAGAGACACCATAGAGAGGCCAAATCAGGCTAACTTCCCTTAAACAAAAGCAGGACTCAATGTGACTATGTGGTAGCATATGATGACTCTTTATAAGTTTGTCATGTAGGAGGCACGAACGAACCGTCCATATGGTTGGAAGAGATAACCAATCGGGGGAGAACTGACTCAATAACAAGGTTAAGGTGTACCTAAGTCAAACTAAATCCCGCCCAAATGGAGGAGACTTTGTTTTAAGTGCTTTGTTCAAGTGCGACACGACTGACTCTAGCTGCCAACAATAAATGGAAATATTGTCTCGTTCCTGCTCTTTTTTGGAATATATAATTTTTTTGTCTTTTTCTTTAAGCTGGAAGAAGAATAAAAGAATGATATAGTATAGTGGAAAGAGTGAGTGTCGGCGAAATAGATGATCTAGTTCCTGGGGTTGGAACAATACTATGCTTAATGCAGGGAGGTGAAAATTGGTCAAAGACACTCAAAGGTATGTTCGTTCCACGAGTCAAGATGTGTCAAGTTGCAGAAGTCAAGGGGATGAAATTTTGATTTTGCAGACATCATGGTCAAAAGTTGGCTTAAACACGAGTCCAAGTGAAGCCGGCTCAAGGTCAAAAGGTGCAAATGTTAAAAATGCAATGTAGTAGTACAACTCAACACGAGGGAGTCTCTAGGGTATAAGGCCAGAACGAAGTGAAGAACCAAAGAGGAATGAGTCTTCATCGCATAAGTCATGGTGGGACTACAGAGGACTCCCAAGCCTACTCAAATTGAAGTAGCATGGGCAACAAATGTCAGTGAGGTGCTAACTACGATGCCCATGAAAAGGATGGCTCTACCATCATGCCATGATTTAAAAATCGGCGAGTGAAGATGGTTTACAAACCATAACATGATGGGATCGACCCTATGGCTAGTGTATCAAAAAATGGAGGCTAGTATGCATAATGCAATGGAAAAATGGCTTCCCTAACCTATATGCCAGTAAGAAAATGATACCTACCATGACGGGTCAGCAGTCATGGAACCGTCTCGAAACTGTCAAAAAAGCATCCAAAATGTCCTGAAAATCAAACCATTCTCGACATTCCAAGCTCCCAAGTTAAAAGTTACATGAGACAAAACAAAATCAAGTTTTGAACAAATTTGACATTTTCAAAGCTTATAAAATAGTTTTTTGACTCACCATTATTATTGTTTGAGTTGAGAGCACAAGGAGTGGAGAAAAAGAAGCAAGCTTTGCCATTTGCCAAATTCGACTGTTCAAATCTTCCCAAAATCACCAGGTAACCCTTAAACCCATCTTGCATTCATTTGTGATTGGTTTTAAAAATTTTAATTCAAGTTTCACCGTTGAATTTATGTCAAAAAATTTGTCGCGGCATATACGCGGGTTGGCTATATGCAACCCACATATACGCAGGCCCTAGACATGACTGTGTATGAAACAAACCCGCGTATATGTTGTGAAAACTTCAAAACAAAAAACTAACGGTCCAAACTTGTTTTTTCCTCAGGATGCCAGTCACTTGGAGGGAAAGAGAGCATGCCACAATGGATGATGAGGTTATGAACGATCCTCAGGCCTTGGATGCCTTAAGAGGATGTGGTTTGCTAAAGTTCTTCAAAATGCCAAACATGAAAGCAAACACTCGCTTGCTCGAAATGCTCATTCACTACTGGAGCATCGAGGATGACTCATTCATGATCGATCAAATGCCATTAAAGATAGAGATTGAGGATATTTATTTCATCACAGGCCTTTCCCGGAGGGGAGAGGTAGTACATTCTACGGGTAGATCACAAGGTAGCCTCTCTATCGAGGACTATGTGCATATATATTGCCCGAGTCATCCAGAAAATATTGGAAGCCAAATTCCAATCAAGCACGTGGAGAGTTTATCATTGAGGATCATCCTGTTCACTATAGCCAGAGTGAACGAATCAACTTCCTTACACCAGGCTTCATGGCTTGCCATGAGCTTGGCGGTAGACTGTCTCACCACAGTATTTGATTGGTGTACTCCTCTTCTCACCAACTTGAAGAGCCAGCTAACATCTATCAAAAAGGGCCAGAACAAAAACTTTGGGTATGGAACAATTTTGTGCTCTTTCTTCTTTCAGAGGGTCCCAGCACTCCACCCTACAGCGTTAGTTTCGATCAGCAGCCCGCGAGATTCATGGATGGGAAGGTGGGCTGATTTGATGAAATGACTAGGAGGTGGGGACGTTACACGGACTGCTTTCAATGATGACTTCTTCTCCTGGTGGGAGCAGCAGATCATCGCAGTGGATGATTACCCTTATTCTGGCTTGGACTTCCGAGGAGATCCTAATCTAGCTTTACCACCAGCCGTAGCCTGGGGCAATATAGGTAACAAATATTTTGATTTTATGATTTTTATAATTTTTCAAATATTAAAATGAACTTTGAAAAATATTTTTGATAGGATTTAAATGATTAATATGATGATCATGTTCCAAATATTGGTCCAGTATTACCAGATGGATTCCCACGGCATTGACGTCGTGGCTGAGGTGCCGAAGAGGCGGATGCTGATATAGAGCGACTCCTACACACAATTCAGTGGAACTTGGTGAGATTAACTCACCGAGTACCGATGGAGGCTATAGAGGATCTCCCTATAGATATGCAACATCATGTGGTTGGCATGCCACAGGATTGGGTTCAGACTCTTAAGCGTGTGGCTAAAGCAGTAGTCGCATACTTAGCCGCTCATCTTGAGCTGGGGCATTAGATGTACTGGACATGATTATGGGCATTTGAGTCCCAATTTTTGTATATTATTTTGGATACACTTATGTATACTTGAGATGTTTTATGATATATATATACAGTTTTGACTTTTTGATGTTTGATTTTATTGTGATGAATGAATGATGTGCCAGTCTAAAGCTTGATTAACGATAGAATCTGCTAACCAATTATGAGATCTTGGAATGTGAAAATAATTAATATAAGTAAATGATCTTTGCAACAACCTCTCCCTTGAATACTGGTGATATAAACATGGATCCCTTACCCGATAAATTTTATTCAATTGTGACACTATCAGTTGTGAATTAAGATAGACTACCAACGAATCAATTCCATAAGAAATTGCTTCGGATAGTAAATTAATGACGGCAGTATACTCAGCCATATTATTTGATGCAGGACCAATGCATACTCCCCTTGACACCATCAACTGACCAGTTGGATAGTAGATTACCTAAGTTGTGGAAGCGAGGTTCCAAGTGTGCCAACTAGCACCATCGGCAAATCCAAAATAGACCAAGTCATCCATCAACACCTGCCACAGTAGACCAAAAAGTGTTGATATAAAAAAAACTCGCAATGAGATATGTACAAAAATACACAATGTACAAAGAAGCCATTGCCTAGCTGCTACTTAAGCAAAGTACTTCTTAAGGTAGAGCCCATTTCGGGGCTTTGCTAACTTGTTTCCTTCAAAATCGACTAACTCATATGCCCCTTTTTCTAAAACTCTTTTAATTATAAAGGGACCGTACCACATAGGTTTGAACTTTCCTGCCCCTAAGGCATCCTTATCTTGGTCATAGACCAAGACAAGGTCGCTTTCAGAAAAAACTCGAGGACGGACAGCTTTATCGTATTGAGTTTTAACCCTTTTCTTATGAGCCTCATTGATTGTGGCAACATCTCGACGCTGGTCATCGAGATGTTCCAAATGAAGGAGGAACTCTTCGAGACTAGAGGTCTCTAGAAGGAGCTCAATAGCTAACTTAAGAGATGGAATTTCACATTCAACAGGGAAGATAGATTCTAGCGCATAAACTAACTAAAATGGTGTAAAACCTATAGCAGTCTTTACGGAGGTTCGGTATGCCCAAAGATCCGGATACAACATAAGCTGCCAATTGGACCAATTTTTGTCGATTATCCTTTGTAGGATCATCTTAAGGGTTTTTTTCACAGCCTCGACTTGTCCATTGGCCTGAGGATAATATGGAGATGAGTGCTCCTACCGGAAACCCAATTTAAGAGTCAATTCAGACATTAGCTGGTTCTGGAAATGATTGCCATGGTCAGTGACAATCTCTCTCGGGATACCAAACCTTGAGATAATCTGATTAAAAAGGAACAATGTCGTTATTTCAATATTGTTTTTATAAGTGGGCATGGCCTCAGCCCACTTCATGAAGTAGTCTACGACCACGATAATGTACTTGTGATTCGCTGCTGAAGGCGGATTACAAGTTGTAAAATCAATACCCCACTTAGTGAAAGGACCGAAAGTGACAATGGGGAAAAGAGAAGTTGGATGTGTGCACATCTTTCGAGTATAAACTTGATAGGTGTGACAACGTTTGACTGCTTCAACACAATCTTTGAACAGCGAAGGCCAAAAGTAGCCGGTATGCAAGATACACTGGGTTGTAGCAAGCCCTAAAAGATGACCACCATAAGCTCCACTGTGGCAATCATTGAGCACTGACTCTGCTTCCTCTAAGGTTAAACAACGCCTAAGGATTGAATCAACCCCATGACGATATAATGTATCACTGATGATGACATAGTTCTTAGCCAGGTGACGTAATTTTTGGCGTTGATCCTTAGAGAAAGTAGAGGGAAACTTCGAACTCTGGAGATAGACAATGATATCTCCATACCAGGGGTCGAGTGAAGATATGAGGAATAGATGTTCGTCAGGAAAACTTTCCTCATAAATAGTATCCTCTCCACAAGGCAGCTCGGAAATTAACTCTGCAAAAACCATAGATTTCTTAGACTTGGCGAACAAGAAATCAAGGTCGAATGCTTGTAAAATGATGATCCATCGATTATATTTGCCCCCAATCACTTGCCTACTGAGGACAAATTGGAACAAATTGACTGTTGCTAAGACAAAAGTTTTGCGTAGCAAGATATAATGGCGGAGCCGCTGGACAACATGGACAGCTGCCAAAGCCAACTTCTCAACAGGAGAATAGTGAAGTTCAGGACCTACCAAGCCTCGGCTCAAGTAATAAATCACATGCTCCATGAGAGCATCATCTTCCTGAACGAGAACCATACCTATGGTTGATTCTGCAGCGACGAGATATAAAAGGAAATCCCTACCATAATCCGGTGGACTCAAAAGCGGGGCAGAGACTAATGCCTTTTTCAAGGCATCAAATGACCGCTGCGCAAAGTCATCCCATACAAATGGAACTCCTTTCCATAGCAAACACATAAAACCTTTAGTGATCTCGGCATAATTCGCTATAAACCTTCTTAAGAAATTATCCTTCCCTTGAAGACTTTGAAGTTGTCGAATTGAGGACGGGGGAGGCAACTGAATTATTGCCTCTACCTTGAAGGGATCAACTTGAATCCCTTCAGTTGACAAAATGAACCTATTAGTGTCAGTCTTTGCAGCCTTCCTCCAGTGATCAAACATGCTCTTACATAATGATTTTAAGGTGTCAAGGTCAAATTTTGTCATTTCAGTGAGTCTTCAAGCAAAATTTGGTCACTAGGCATTAGGTCTAGGGTTTTCTTTTACACCTGTCAAAGTTGTCCAAATGTCGGTCTATGTCACTATTCAGCTGAGTCTACCATCATTCAGAGGGTTTTCATCATCATGTCAGGTTCCAATGGTTCATTTTACGCGTTGTTCATGCTTCAGTTGCACCTAGGTAATGGTCATTTCCCTCTCCTAGGGTTTTGAAGGCAATTTCTCTTGGATGGTCAAATTATTAGCAAAACTTGTATCCTTATGTTCATCCACCTTCCCCTATCCTTAATGTACCTTATTAAACAGTTCCCCTCACTGAGATCCCCCAAATTCCTCATTTTCGCACAAACACTAGTTTGTTGCTACAAACGTTATTTTCTAGGCTAGGCCTGTGTTTTTCCCTTTTGGACCCCTTCCCCTCACTCAATTTATGAGATTCCACTTTCCCTTACTTCCTAACATCCCTCCCTACTTCCCAAAATTTCCTCAAGAATTTAGAAGCTCCCTATCCCCTTCATTTCGCTTCATTTCGACAAATCCCCTGTTCCACACATCAGGGTAGGTTTTACTCAAATGATTCTTCTGAGAAAGGAAAGATGAATTTGGAAACACTGAGAAAGGTTTTTGTCCAAAACAGGCCGAGGAAGAAAAACCTCCTTCACTTTTTACACAGGTGTGATGGTTTTAGAGAAATGTCAAAAATACAATCGCCTCGAGAGAATTGATGCACCTCTGAAGTGACCTTGGGAAAATCAATTTTTCTCCTATATTGGTTGACCAAATGAATTTCTTGATGCATCAAATGATAACTAGACACAAATATATTCCAATGAGCTATTATGAGCTCAATTTGGAGTTGAGGAAGGCATTCAAAAGTTGACTGCAACAGCACTCTGCCTTGAGGCAGCCTCATTTGGCACATTTTGACCAGTCTTGGGAGATTTGATTTTTGACAGGCAAAATGAACTCCAAATTGAAAAATTCCAATTGGGTTGGAAATTAGACTTGAATACCTTTTCAACGTGCTATCCTGCACCCAATTTGGACACTGAGAAGGCCTCCAAAATTCTCCTGGAAAAAGGCGTGGTGCACTGGGAAGGTGCGGTGCATTGGGCAGTAATTTCCAATGTAAATTTACACTGGCGCGACGCACTGGGAAGGCGCCGCGCACTGGGATAAAAAGCCTGATTTCTCTCAAAAACTCCCTAAAATTTCCAAAATCACTCAACTCTTCTAGTTTAAAAGTAATTTAAGCCCTCTTTCGTGCTAGTGAAGGAGTTTTTCATGCAATTTATGGTGGTTGTGTTAAAGAAAATTCAAACCCTAATACCTTGCAATTTGTGCTCACAAACAAGTGCTTAGGGTTTGTAGTTTGTGTTTTGCTTTCAAATTCCATTCCCTCACTTCCACACTCTTTTTTTCCCACATTCATTTTCTAGTTTCATCCCCATATCCCTAATTCCCATATCCCTAAATTCACTAACCCTATATTCCTAAACTCCCACTATCCCAAACCCTAGCTGTTATCCCTAAAGCTCCCTCATTCACTCCTAAGCCCCTTTTTCCTATCCCTAAGTCACATCATTCCCTATCATTCCTATTTCCCCATATCATTTGTAAAATCCCAAGTTACTCCAACATTCAGTGGTTGTCCCCTCCTCCAAAGTTTGTCAAATCGTCAAAGGGCAAACTACCACTTGGCAAGACTTCATTGTTCCCACTGTCACATTTTTGCCAGAGTCCCTCATTTCCCTTTGGCACAAATTTGGCATTGAAACAAGAAACCAAGTTCTCATTTCTCATTCTCAACAAACCAAACATACACTTGGCATAGACTTTCAACACCATGGAGGTGGGCACTGATACATTATATGACCAAGACAGTGACTCTACAATTGAAACTGCATACACCAGGAGGGCACTAAAACGCCATAAAAGGGAGGATAGACTCAAAATCTTGGATGAAGCCTCTTTGGCTAAGAATGGAACTTTATGGGGGACCTTCAGTCCAAATTTCAAGAAATTTGGAGCAATTTTTGCATTTTGGAAATTTTTTGCACAAAAAACAGGGTTTTTCTCCCTGTGCGTTGCGCCACGTGGCACGTGCTTTTGATAGGGAGCTCCAAATTGAAAAAAGTTTACTTTTTTTTATTTTTCATGAAAAATCATGATTTCTGGTGCATGGCCAAGAATTTTTGGCAAGTTTTGAGTTCTCAGGAGATCAAAAACACTTAAAAAATGACCTCTCTGCCCCTATTTTGACACACAGGAAGCAGTCTTGGGAGATTACAGTTTTGGAGGGGCAAATGAAATCCAAATTGGAAAATTCCACTTGGGTTGGAAATTAGACGGGTAGTGATTTCAAATGAGCTATCTTGGGCTCAATTTGGACTTCATGAAGTGCCTCAAACTCAGCCTCAAAGTGGCGCAATGCATAGAGGATTTGGCGCGGCGCATAGAGGATTTTTGCCCATTTTTCATTGTTCAGCTCAGAAATTCACCCTGTTTTGACCCGTTTTGCTTCTTGAAGTTACTCTTGACCTTTCATGATGTAATTTGACAACCATGATGTAATTTTGGGCACATTTTACTTGTTCTAGATGATTCATTCACTAAAAAGTGAAAATTAAATGAATGAATCAGTTTCCTAGCATATAGGGGTAAGTTGTTTGACTACCTAGATTTCAGTTCCTTGTTTAGAATTAGTTCAAACAGCTCCTAGAATGATGAGCTTGACCCCTAGAGGCAAGGGAATGGGTTGGGCTAGTCTATATCATGTAATTCCTAAGTCATTTTCAGGGTTGGACACTGGGGATTGCTTTGGCATATCATTGTACATTCTATCTCTGCATTTTTGGCTAAGGAAAGACCAGGGTTTTGCAGCACTGTTTGGGATCCATGTGGCTTTATGTTTTGATGGTGTTTTTCTCTAAGTAATTGTAAGTTCATTAGTGTTATGTGTATCATTTTCTTGTCTCTTCTTCTGAATTTGAACAAATGAGTGGTTAAGGTAGAATCCATTAACTGCTATGCTCTGCATTTGAATTTGTTTAAATTTCCATGTTTTCATCTGTTTAAGGAGAATTCTTGAGACTCTCTTGCTCTCCTTAGCTCCTCACCAGTCTGATCTATCCATTCACTCACTTTAAAGCATCAAAACGATTGCCTTCCTTGCCCCAATCAGAACTCTGCAGAAACTGTGCCTCATCCCCGAGCCTAATTTGCCTTTCCCTCTTTCTAGCACAAAACCCCCAAAAACTCAAATCAGACCCTTGTAATTCATACCTAGCCTAAAATTAGCTTTTATTTCAGTCATCTCGAGCCCCATCATTTGTCTTTTGCCGAGATCGACCCAGAGAGAGCCATCTCCTGTCCTCGTAGGGCTAGCTACGAGGCTGAGCATGGTTTGATGTGGACCTAGAACCTTGTCTTTTCAGCTTGAGACAAATCTAGGCTCTAACAGAACCCTAATAACTGACTAGATGTAACCGCGAAAATGCACTTATTGGGATTCAACCGGATCTTGTAAAATCGACATCGCTCAAAAACCAATCGAAGGTGACTAGGATGATCAATTCTCTTTCGAGAACGAGCAGCTAAATCGTCCAAGTATGCTTCGATGATATGTTTGATGTCGTGGAAAGCGTATGACATGGCCCACTGGAAGGTAGCTCCAACATTTTTAAGACCAAAAGGCATCTTTCTATATGAAAAGGTACCCAAGGGACATATAAAAGTTGTCTTATGCTGATCTTCAAGATGGATAGAGATTTGTTTATAACCGAAAAAACTGTCCATGAAGGAGAAAATTTCATTACCCGCACATTCATCAATAATATGATCAATAAATGGTGTAGGGTAATTATCTTTGGGACAAGCTTTGTTTAGGTCTCTAAATTCAATGCATACTCGGATTTTTCCTTGCTTTTTATCTACAGGGACTGGATTAGAAACCCAATCCATAAGAGGAACAGGGTATATAAAACCCACCTTGAGCAGCTTCTCTACTTCAACTTTAATAGCTACTTCTTTCCTACGATTAACCGACCGAAGCTTCTGACGAATTGGCTTAGTGTTTTCATACGTCTTGATATCATGTTGAACTATGGATGGATCAATGCCAAGCATTTCTTCATAAGACCAAGTGAATACATCTCGAAATTCCTTAAAAATGTCGGTGTAACTTTGAATTTCTTCAAGGGAACATTCGGCTCCAATGAAGAGATTCTCGATCACATTAGGGTTCCTAGAGATGTTTATAGATATCATTTTTGAAATCACTGACATATTACCTTTGGCACCAAAGTGTGCTGGAACCAAAGGATTTGACACTATACAAACATCACTAGTAAACAACTCGGAGAACCTAGATTCTACTTCTTGCAATGGAGGAAGAAAATATGAACGATGGTGTAAGTCTTCCCAAGGTTGATATACACCCATCATTACTTCTAGAATTTCCGCCTCTGATGGTAAAACCATATCTAAGCAATCCATAGCAGAGGTAGAATCAAGGGTCCAAGCTGGGGCCACATCACCATCTAACTCCTCCTCAAAGAAAGGAGTAGAATGGTTGTCTGTAGAGTTGATGATAGACTGATATCTAAGCTCTACTGTAGACATAGGAAATGCCATTCCACCAACTTGTCCTTCATCTAATGTGGTCGTAGGTGAAGGCAAGGTCCAAGGGTCTAAAAAATAATGAGTTCAGAAGAACTCTTCCCGTGAAGACTCCTTGGATGATGAAACGACATTGATTCTAGCAATAGGAGAGGGAAAATCAAATGTACCCATCAATGAAGAATACATCCCAACTCCCAGATTCTCAGTAGGCAGACGAGGGTTATCCACTAAAGGAACAGTAGAATCCAAAGTTGCTCGAGGATCAACTGGAGAATAATCCAATTGATCAACCTTAACAATTTTCCCCTCATGAGGAAAGCAAATGACACGAAACAGAGTCGAAACAACGACATCCATTTTGTATACCCAGTTCCTTCCTAAGAGGAGATTGTAATTTGGATTAGCATCAATGATTTCTACTTCGATATTAACGACCTTTCCCCCAACACATATGGGAAAGGTTAGGATAATCCCATGTGGCTTATGAGAATGCCCGTCAAATGTTGTCAGGAGGGTAGGTGAAGGAACAGCCGAAGGCGATCCAATGGCCTTCCAACATGACATCGACATGATGCACGTGGAAGCTCCTTCATCGATAATGGTTCGAAAAATGTTAATTTTTTGGTATGTAGACTTTATTTGAAAAGCCATGTGATGAGGGAGTCACTTTTTGACATTAAGCATGTCGAAAGTGAGCACTAAAGAATTATTTGGATCAACTGCCCCTATCGCCGAAAGTAAAGCACTTCGTTGAGCTGGACACGACTGGAGAACCTCTAAAGCAGACATAGTGCATGGACTCTAAGCCAGATCCTCAACAATGGAGTAATTCTGGGCGGCCCTAGCATTAGGATTGATAGTCATGCATTTAGCGGAACCTTTCGGTATCCTAGGTATAGTATCGACAGACGGTCGCTCAATATGAAGGTCGGTAGTTCTGGGAGCAGATTTGTCCTTGGATGTTTCAGTTTCACCATAATCACATGACCGAGTGGCCACATGGATGTTAGAACCCATCATGAAAACATTTGATGATTTCTCCTCTTCCTGGTTACCCCCTGTAGAGGTACTAGGATTTGAATTCACGCCAACAAGCATCTGTTGCCCTTGGGGAAAAGGGTTGGTTAACACAGCTTGAGAACTAGAAGTCCCTTGCTGCCCTAACAAGCGCTGAGTGTCTTGAAATTTTGGGCAGAGATGAGTTAAATGGTCTCCACTGCATAGCTTGCATGGAAACTTGACTTTCTTTCTAGACTCATTTCCACCACTACCAGCATTATTGCCAGGTTTATTTGCGTCAACCTTCCCATCTTGACTCTTTTTCTTACCTCATCCTTTCTTTTTCCCATTGGAATTTTGATTTCCTTTGGGGTTGGAAGATTGGACGGCATTAACTAAAGAGGGTTGAGAAGATGAAGGGTTAGACGATGTGACCTGATTGGTAGGAGCAGTTTGTAAAGTCAACTGCTGCAATTGGCTCAACAGGTTCACCGCATTTGTGTTTATGGATCCAACAATACCATCCGCATGGGGACCTGGCTTCGAATTGGCTATATCAACCTTAGTCCCAGGAGCATCAGGCAATATTTTCTGTAGAATCCCAGACTGAGAGTAAATCAATTCTAACTGCTGGGCCCTAAAAATAGCTTTCTCTTCAGAATAGACTCCAGACAGAGAGACATCCTTAGAGATCTCAGGTTGTAAGGATTTCAAAAACCATTCGAGACGGTATTCAGGAGGAATTTCGGCTTTAATGAGCCTCTTTCTCCGTCTCCATTCCTGAATATGATCAGAAATGTGAGTTGCCGTGTCCTGACGGAAATTGGCCAGAAGTTCAGTTCCGGCATCATAACGGACGGGCAACTAGAAATGGTTTAGAAAAATGTTAGCCAAATCGGTGGAAGATGTGAAGCTGCCCCCTGGCAACTCTATATACCACTTGGTCACATTGCCAGTAAAGGTGTGTTGAAAAAGTCTCAACCTAACCAAGTCATTGATGAGGGAGTTTGATGAGCACCACAAATGGAATGTGGTTACATGGTCGCCTGGGTCTTCACCACCCTTCCCCTTGAATTTTGGAATTTCCGATGGGAGTTTGGTTGGGACCGGAGGCCAGGCCAGATTGTATTTGATTGGATTGTTTGTCAATTTCGTGAGATCTGGAAAATGTAGCGTTGCTAGAAAAGGAAGCCGAGGAGGACCTTGGGGGTTCAACCCAGATTGGGTGGAGTTCCCAAAGTTCTGAAAAGATTGGCCTGGATTTTGTAAGGCACCAGGCTGCCCGAAGTAACTAGCAGAACTAGCTGAACCAAAAGGCAAACCTTGTGATCCAGCAAAACTCAGAGTTTGACCAACTCCAGCCGAAAAACCTCCATAACCAGCGAAGCTCCCTCCTAAAGCATTATAAGGAGTTGATAACCCCTGATAAGGATTCCAAGCAGAAGCTAAGGGAGGAATACTTCGAAACGAACTAACTGTGGAGTATGGCCTATTCCCTTGTTGGCCGAAAAACAGATTCCCAGTTCCTATGCCACTAACCGCAGGGTTAGTCCAACCTTGAAAGGGATTGTTGCCCTGTCCTGTAGAAGAAAAAGGCATAGATCCTATTATCAAGTTGGAATGTGGTATATGACCACTTCCAAAAGGAAAACCCTGAAATGAAGTCAACCCACCCATCATGGATGTGGAAGCACTAAATGGAACTAACGGAATACCCTATAAATGGGTGCCAAACGGTAAAAATCCATAACTAGATGCATTGGCTTGGGAATTTCCACTCGTAGAAGGAATGGAGGTAGACCCAACTAAGGATGTGCTAGCGAAAGACCCAAATAAAGATGCAGAGGGGATGGAAATAGTTCCTCCCCCTTGTATTAATGTTGGAGTCTGCATGGTTGTAGCACTTGTAGTAGAAACCATGCTTCTAGTGGTGGTCATCGAAGGTAAGTGCGTAATATGACCTGGACCTGATAGTCTATGTGTTGGAATCCCAACGTATTTTAATACGTCTGGATGATTAGAAGGTAGAGGAGAATTCGGAGCCGCTAACGACTCTGGGAGTTCTTCTACCTCAGTGTTATCTTCCAATTGAAAGAGAAATCGAGAAAGAATTGAGGTGTTCCTCTCTAGTTTTGCAGAAGTACCAGGCCTATCTTGAACACTAATGCCCCCGGGGGGAGGATCAATCCCTGATGTGCTGGCTGCCACGGGATGAAACCCATTGGTAGTATTACCTCTACGCCTTCTATGAGAAGGCTCTAAACTTGGTGGTGAAATACCACGAAGTCTTCAAGACCGTCTAGGCGATCGGTCAGCCACTTTGAATTTTTTATTAAGATCTAATTAAAGACTCAAAAAAAATGAAAGCTAGTCCAACTAAGAGCACAAAGAACACTAAAAATTCCCTAAAAGATTTTAGCCAGTCAAACAACTTTCGAGTATTTCTACTCCGGGTGATGAGGACCGGACACCAAAATGCAGGAAAGTGAAGTAAGGGGCCTTCCGAAGATAGTCTGGGATAATGACGGCCTAGTCCTACCAGTGAAGGTAATAGAGGAAGTTACGTCGACCTCCTAACAACAGCCTGTGTCGGTGCAAGCCCCCAAGCTTCGCAAGGGTGCCCTCCAGAAGTACCATTGAGAGTGATACAACGTCGACTTTAGGTGCCAGGGATTCCCCTCTACAGCCACCTGTGTAGATCCCTAGGAGAAGCAATTAAGGTTACCAACTCGTGTCAAAAGCCAAGCGGAACAGTCTTGAGGTAAGATCCGACAAGTAAGATAGGGGGTATCTCTCTTCCTTATCTTCAAAAACCCTCATGCTTAACTCCCAGATCCGGAGCCTTCCTGGTCTCCCTAACGCTATTGGATTTGCACTCGTTATTCAGACTTCTATGTTTGACAGTTTAAAGTGGCCTTGGAGATTTTACTCTCCACTCACCTAATCCAAGGCCCTAAAATATCCTAAAACTTGTTGGTGTGTCTAAATTAACAATATAAAAAGTTCCAGTATATTTTAATTAGCGCTTGTTTTTAAATGGGTTGTTCTTAAGTCAATGGATAAGCAGAAATGAAAATTGTTGTGTTTTTCAACACAAAAGAAACTAAATTAACCAAACTATATGTAGATGCACTCGTTTCGTTCTTCGATGAAATAAATTTCTACCAGGTTCTAAGGAACTTCTAAGAAAGCAATAAATTTTTCTTTTCTTTTCTTTTAACAATCTTCACACTCACAAAAATTAACAAAACTATGGATGCCCTAAAAGATGCATAAACTATCCTAATGCAATGAGTATATGCTGAAACAAAAACTTAAGACTACTCTAAAGCAAAGAATGAAAGCAAGTTTTTTATCGCTTCTAATTAGCCACTTAAGATGTTTAGATAGAATATAAGTTGCTAATTCTCATTTTCGTCCAAACACTAAAAGAAAATCTCAAGACAAACAAAAATGCACTTTCACTCGCAAAAAGAAACCAAATCAAAACAAGGCCAAAGAAAGCAAAAACCAAGTTTTCAAGAAGTTTTCTTCAAAAGCAAAAACAAAAAATGACTTTTCAAAAGTGCTCCAAATACTATTGAAAACTTTGAGACCAAAGACTAGGCAACAAAAACACTTTGCAAGTCATCAACTCAAAATGGTTGAAAACTCAACAAAATAGGTGTTTCAAGATGTTGTTAATGACCGAAAAGCAGTAAAAAGAGCTTAGTGACAATGACCAAAAGATCAAGAATGACAACTCTCAAAATCATCACTCAACAACTTTCAAAAAGCAAGAAAAGCAAATGCCCCTAAGATGCAGTTTTGACACAAAGCAAGAAGATCACAAAGATAAAGTTTGTCACAAAGATTGAAACCAATATTTCTACCCTGGAAGACCAGAACAACCAAGATTCTCAGAGAGAAATCTCATGTGCTCAAACACAAATGATGACACTTGCAACAAAACAAAACAAGACCAAAACTTTCCACAAACGGAGAGAATTCGAAACCAGAAACTTGTTGTAAAAACAGAGACTGACAACCAAACTTGACTACTCAGGAAACACTCAGACCAGCAAACAGATTTACTGAACAAGAAATATTTGCAAAAATCTTGGAAAATTAGGGTATACGTGACTGTGTCAATGCACAGCTGCGTGTATATGTGATTCAGCCCAAAGAAACCTGCGTATATGTGGGTTCATATGGGGAAACTTGTGTACATACGCTTCTGTAACTTGGAAAAACTGCGTATATAACAGTTCACAAGAAAAAACAAAAAAAGGGGTCTGAAGAAACTGTTCAGACTTAAAGTCTGAGTTCCTATAGGAACAAACAACTCAGTTATAGCAAGAAAATCAAAGGTTGAGCCCTGATTGGCTTAAATTAACCCAAACTAGGAACAAAAATACTGTTGTCCCCAGTGGAGTCGCCAATTCTGTTGAGGGACAAAGTCCCCTAGGGTTTTGGGTCAATATCCTAGCAGAGCGGGGGTTATCTATAGTAAAAACAATCATTCCACACACCCATGATACTAAAATAAGCAAACTACACAAAGAGAGGTGCACCTGGGGGTCCTTCGTTGAGGTAGATCCAGCCAGGGTCCAAACCCTCTTAGAGTTTCTTTCGATCCTTAAACCTACAAAACAATCAATTCAAAGAAGCATAACAGTATATGGACCAAGCGTGATATATAAATCAACTTCATAACATGTTGAAAGGTAGTTAGTTATACAATTGAAACAACGATTCATATGCAAACCATAACAACAACATCATAAGCATGAAGAAGATTGATTTTGGGAACAAGACAAGTGTTTCTTTATTGCAGATAACTGAAACAAAGTAAGGAAAGATATCACCTGAATCTTCCTCTCATTGGCTCCAAGCGGAACCATCCTCTGGATCCATCCAATCCCAAGTCCTCAAAAGGCTCCTTCCATGACTCACACAAGGATATCTCAACTAGTGAAAAGAAATCATAACTCAAGGAAACAAGGGTTTCCTGTAATGGGGGAAGTGCTGGAAGCACAAGGATCTTCAGACCTGATCAGAGATAATCTCAGTAGAGTGATTTTTCTCTCTATTCTCTCCTCCTTTAGGCCTTCCATTGAAGCCTTTTTATACCTCCTCCAAAGTAGTTTTTTAGTTGGGAATTGGTTGGGAACAGTTGGGCCACGGGCACTAATAGGTAATCAATAGGTAAAACCCGTGATCTCCACCTGAAATTAAGGAGATTTTTTTTTTAAGTGTTTTAAGACATATACGCGGGTTGGGTATACACAAACCCATGTACACACACGTTTAGCTCAGGGCAATGTCACGTATAGGGAGTAAAACACTGTTTTTTAAGCATTTGGACCAGGTCTGGAAGGAGGGGTTGCCCTAGGCCATGAGTGCAGCATCAAAAACATCAAGAGTGAGATTTTGAGCTATAAAAAAGTTGAAGTTTGCGCTATGGGCTGACAAAGTTACCATCAAAACGTCCATAGGGAATTCTCCATTTAAACTAGTTTATGGCGTTGATGTTGTTTTCCCTATCCAACTGATTCTCCCCGTGGCTATATTATTGCAAGAAGAAAAAGATGAAGAGAATGATATGGTAAGAAGAATGAATAACTTGGTTGAACTCAACAGATCAGAGAGCAGCTGGTTGACAACTCAAAATTTCATCAGAAGAAAATCAAAGAAACCTTTGACAAGAAGGCAAAAGTGGACAATTTCCAAGTTGGTGACTGGGTGCTTAAATGGGATGAATTTAAGGAAAATAAAGGTAATCATGGCAAGTTTGACTCCTTATGGCAAGTTTGACTCCTTATGGATGATCGGATCGGCGGGTCGCATACATCGTGTTATATGAAGACCTTTGGATTGTGTGATATGCGATTGCGACATCGTCGCATCGCAATATCACAGCAGAGTAGCACTAGAGGGCGGGACCTTTACACATTCATAAGCGTCAATGTGATAACGCCTAGACCCGAAAGGGTTTGGGAATGATATTATATAACATTTCAGGTCCGCTGTAAGCCGATTTTCAACGCATTTTCGATGTATTTTGTTATATAATGAAATATAAAGGGAAGCTTGGGTTTGCGATATGCGATAAGACCCGAACCCAAAATGGTTCGAGAAGGGAATTGTATAAAATTTGAGGTCCACACCAAAGCCATTTTTAATGTATTTCGTTATTTAACGAAATATAGAGGGGACATGGGACTAGTGTCAATGCGACCTTACGGACCCGAAAGGGTTTATTAAGGTGGTTGAACACCATTTCAAGTCCGATAAAGTGTGATTTTCACATTTTTATGTATTTTCCAATATAAAGGGAAAATAACAAAACCGGTAGGATTTCAGGAGAGCCAAAGGTGATAAGTGGTTTAGGCCAAGCTCTGCCCGATGCCATACAGCGGATGCCACATGTCTAGGATGAGGAGAGAGAAAACCACCCTCATCGGGCGGTTAACTCCAGTACAAAAGAGCCGCCCAAAATGGATCACAACCGTTGAATCTTGAACTCCCAGATCAACGGTGGAGAGGTAATATCACTACAAAGGTGGACCCAATAGGAAGATAGGCCATGATTAAGGACTTTTGAAGTCCGGGAGAGCAGAGCTTGGCGAGATTTTTACAGTGTTGTTGTGTTCTCTGTATTAAACAGAAAAACAGTCATTCTAAATATTTAAAGGGAAACAGAGACCAGAAAGGGGATAACAAGGGCCACAACATGCGTAGCTCATCCCAAACCAACAAATCAGTCATGGAGTAGCACAATGCAACTAGCCCGAAACAGAAATATCATGGGCATCAACAGTGCAACACAGCCTGAAACAGAATCGGTCCTGAAGCATCAACAATGCAGCTTATCCAAAACCAACAAATGATCATGGAGCATCTCTGGCATGAGAGAGTTCCCAGACAGCGTAGAAAACTACCCTAAAGTAGTTACTCGGCTGTCAGAAGAAGAAACTTCTGAGCCCACGCTTGCTTAGTTAGGGCATCAAACTGTTGAAAAGACAGAGAGGAAGATTAAGACACTTCGAGCCTTTGAGAGCTCAGGAGCATTGTAAAAGGCCTATAAAAGGCTGAAAGCTAAATGTGTTGGCATTATGATACATGAGTTGTCCTTGATGGAAACTCACATAGATGATAGATCATAGTGCAACAGGTCAGTAGCAAAGAATTGATTATTAGACTACAAAGAACGAAGAAAGAAAAGTATATACGCAGGTTCACTATATACCAAGTCGCGTACATACACAGGTTCACTATATACCAAGTCGTGTGCACATGCAGGTTCACTATATACCAAGTCGCGTATATATGCAGGTTTGCTATATACCAAGTAGTGTATACATGCAGGATCACTATATACAAAGGTGCCTATATCATACACACGCACTTTCACGCAAGGAAAGGAGCGTACATGTCGGGAAACTATGTTTTGGGTCCGTGGTATTTGGTCCATGGTATTTTGGTATTTGGTCCTTGGTATTGCATCCGAAGTGTTGAACCCAGGTATTGGGTCCCTAATATTGGTTCTAAATGGTTTTGGCCCATGGTATTAAGGCCTAAGACTATAAAAGGAGAAGAAGATCATTAGGCAAAGGCATTCAGAAAATCTTGAATATCTGATATGAGATTTAGTATGCAGGTTATGGTTCATGATGCTTTGCTAGATCTGAGCTAAGGAGGAATCTCAGCGGTTGATGGAGAACAAGATCTAAGGATAGAGCAGGATCTAATGGCTTGGAATGTATCATCTCTATACAGTTTGATCATGCTTATTCTAGATCTATATACTGATGCATGTAATGTTCTGTAAATATTATGAACTGGGTATAACTCAATTTTGGAATAGCTGCAATTCATGAATGAATATTTACAAATGTATAGGCTGGTTGACTATGATAAAGGCGCGTACATACGCTGGTTAGATACATTTAAGTAGCGTATATGATATGAGTCATGATGTTTGAAGTTACAGGTGGCTCTAGTTGTTAACGAGTTCTGATCACTGTTTACTGGTGTCAGTATTCTGCATATTCAAATTGGTTGATTGTGTTTGGCTTCAGTATTGATGGATGAGATCTATAATGGATCAGGATCATAATGACTTATCTTTATGTGATCTGATGGACTAGTTGCTAACATATGTATTGTCCTTGTATATGTAATGATCTGGGAATATCTGAAGTCAGGAAGTGCAGCGAAGTTATAAGTAAGTAATTGATGACATATACGCTGGTTCACTTTGGTGAAGTTGCATATACACACCGGTTCAGCTCTTCCAAGTAGCGTATGCACTCTGATGCAAGATTTCTGATGATACAGTTCATTCTGAATATCGTTGTAGAATTTTGTGTTCAGCTCTGTGTTCTGGTGACTGCATTTTGTTGACAGGTTTCAGTGATTTAGTATTGGGTGATTCAGAGATTGATGATGCTAGTGTTGATTGGTTGTGTGCTTCGATGATATTGATGGGTCTAGTATGAAAATTGAATGAAACGTGGCCTTCAGATTATGGTGTTGTGCTTTAGGAGTATCCAGTCTGAAAATTTATGAAACGTGGTACCCCGAGGAAGAAAGAGAAGGTTGTAGCCTTCTGTAGGTCGGCACCTACGTACTAGTACATCAGCTAGTACAAGAGCTAAGGGGGTGGTAGCTCCCTTCCAGTAGCAGCTGGAAAACGAGTGAAGGTTGGAGCATTCAGTAGGCCGACACCTACATACTAGTAAAAGGATCGGCTAGTACAAGAGCTAAGGGGGTTGCAACGCCCTTCCAAGAGAAGCTGGAGAACGAGAGAAGGTTGTAGCCTTCTGTAGGTAGAAGCCTGTGTACTGGTATAAGACTGCATCAGTATAGATATATTGTAAAAAGAAGTTTCTTATTAAAGGAAGATAGAGACGACTTGCAGCGGGTGGTTTTCACCCACATTGGGTTTCCACCTTACATCATGGTGTTCATGTGTGATTCTTGTGTGTGATGATCTGTTCTGTTTTACTGCACCTGTTTACTGTTCATATGGTTAATAAATTTTTGATACACTAACTAAAGATCAACAACTTAATGGATTAATTGAATCATAAGTTTACTGGATATACGCTAGTTGCATTAGACACAGTTGCGTGTACACATAGTTTCCCTTAACTGAAGTAGCGTATATGAATCTCAGTATGGAAATGAAAAAGTGTTTGATTTGATAATATTGATTCACCCCCCCCCCCCCCCCCCCCCCCCCCCCCTCTCAGTATTATTTCCAACAAAATGTATGAAGGGTTCAACTTTTGGAGACTATGGAGACTCTACTCCTCTAGCTTCTCATCTTCATTCTACCAATATAAGCTTCTTTTGTTGTTACATGTTCAATTCTCATTTTCTCTGTTGTTCTATGCTTGCACTTGAATAGGTTATTCATGTTTCTGTTGTGTCTAATGTCAGATAACTGTCATCTTATCTCTGCATTAATAAATTAGATTTGCAAGTTCCATTTACTGCCTATAGATATCCATTCATATGTGTTTATATATATGCATCTGTTGGTACAATCAGTATTCTCCATCTATACATTGAATCTATAAACTATTGAGCATTAGTAGTCTAAAGCCTTGTATTGTTGAGGGTGTTCATACATGTCTTGAGTGAAAATAGAGCTGAAATGGTTATCTGACTTGATCCAAACCATCATTCATTCCAATAGTTCAGTGAACAATATTGAAGATTATGTATTACCAGGCATCTCCGAGCTACAACCTAGGAGATTTTCTTGGAGTGATAACATGACCACTCTCTCCTATTAACGGGTGATCTCAACTTCACTACTTTTTCTTGTGAAGTTTTGGGCCACAATGCTAGACCTTATCCTTTTGCCTAGGTCATTACTCACATCATTTAGGAACCCAAACTTATTGATGTTTTTCTTGTTCCCATGGCTTCTACTTGAAATAATGGAAGAATTGGTGTCCATGAGATAACTAAGTGTCTTGATCACTTCTTGATCGTTGAGAACTTGGTAGCTTCTATTCCGACCATTCTCCCATCTTTCTTCAACTTGATTTCCATCATGTACACTCAAGGATCCATTTTAAATTTAATCATCATTGGTTAAAGGAGGAATCATTTATTTCCTTGGTCCACTGAGTTTGGCATGGTATACGAGGATATGGATCAATTTCTGTTATGGAATCATGAACACACATAATGTCCATACTCAAGCATAGAGTCCAAATGTCAACAAGAAACCATGTGTTAGAGAAAAGATGAGAATTGGCAAACATTGAGAAGGTCATTAGTTATGTGAATGACCTCGGTCTACATTCAAGCTTCTCATAATCCATAAAGCAATGACTTCTTTCCTTATCTGAATGAAAGGCCCAAATTCTAAAAGCTGATGAAGTTCGATGGAGGCTTAAAAGTAAGGCCCTTTGGATAAAAGAAGGGGATGATAACACTAAGTTTTTCCATAATTTTGCAAATCACCAAAGAATTAAGAATTCAATATGGGAAATACAAGATAACTCAGGTACCTCTTACTACTCTTAGAATCAGGTGAATGTTGTGGCTATGGGCCATTTTCACAACTTGTTCAAGGAATCAACTAAATAAAATTTGGAGGATCCACTTAACGCCATTCAACACTTCCATTGATTTTTTTCGAGCGATGCTGTTGAGAAACTTTTCCACCCAGTCACAATGGATAAACTCAAATCTGTTCTCACCTCCTTTGCAAAGGATAAAAGTCCAGGTCTAGATGGTTGGAAAATGGAACTTTTCCTTACTTTCTTTGACCTTATGGGGGGTGATATTCTTTGTGTTGTTGAAGAATCCAGAACCAGGGGGATGGTTTTTGGGGATATTAATGCCACCTTCATTGCCCTGATTCCCAAATGCTCCAAGAAAACCACTTTTCAGGATTTCCATCCTATATGCTTGTCCAACATGATCTACAAAATTATTTCCAAGCTCATTTCCAATTGGCTCAAGCAAAAGCTTGCTAATATGCTCTCCCTTGAGAAATTTGGTTTTATTCCCAACAAGTTGGTCACCGATGTCATTGGTGTTGCCCAAGAAGAAATCCATTCAATCAAGTCAAGAAATGTAAACATGATGGTTCTCAAATTAGACTTATTCAAAGCCTATGATCGTTTCAATTGGAACTTCCTCATACTCTTACTATAAAAAATCAAACTAAATGATTTGATGATCAACTAGATTATGGGATGTGTATCTTCTGCAAACTTCACAATTTTTATCAATGAATCTCCTATTGGATTCTTCCCTAGCTCCAGGGGTCTAAGGTAGGGATTCTTATTATCCCTTTTTTTTATCCTTCTTATTATTGAAGCCTCAGCTTAATGATTGATGAAAATAGAAACAAGAAATGTTAAAAATCGCATCTAGAAATTCCAATTTGATTTGTCCTTGAATTAAATTGTAATTCTATTCTCATAGTAGCTTGTAGCAGTTAACTAAGTTAAGTTGACTTAGTTGGCTCAGTAAATTCAAATTGGAATTCTATCTAGATTCATGTAGAGTGATCCCTAAATTTTAGGGGTCTAGGTTGAGTTCTTTTGAGTTGTAATAAGATAACTCAACCTAACTGAGCTATAGTCAGTTGAATTAGTTCTAACTATTGGAGGAACTAGTAGAGGTATATTAGTGGAGTAGTGCACCAGTGCATCCCCAGTACCATACCAGCTAACTGAATATGCACTCATAAATAACTCACGCATGTCAGTTCAGAGGAAGGCCCAATTGATATTAGAGTGCAGGGACAGTGTACTATCAATTATATAATTTTTCGAGTTGCACAGATGGTGCATGCAATCAGTTGAGGACCTAAGTTTTGATTGTGAAATTATGGAAGAAGGATTTCCTCATTAAATAGAGGTTAATTCCTCTAGGAATTGCGCAAGGGAGTAGGGGCTTGGAGAGCAGTAAAATAGGCTAAGGTTTGGCTTGAGATAGCTTGTGAACAGAGAGTTGATCATACTTGTGCATGAATTGTTCTAGTGAGAACAAGCTTTTGTATTTTCTTTTCAGATCTTCTGATTAGTGAAATATAGGTAGTTGGGTTTTTGAGCAGTGGCTTTCCCCAGAGAAATATTGTGTTATGTTCCCTTGATATTCTTCCTCTATCTGATTATTTTTTTCATCGATCTATAGGTTTCCACTGTTTAAAGAGTAGAGTAGATTCTTGTCTTGTGTTTTAGTACATTACATGGGATATGAATCTACAGGAAAATCTACATGGTATCTAGCTGAATACAATATAATAGAGGAGATTTTGAGTTTGGGGTTACAGGTAAAATTCAAATTTGAAGTTCACACTTCAGGGTTGGAAATGGCTTTCTATGGTTTGAGACTCGAGTATGCCTTGGATGGCAGCTCAAATTACATAGCCTAGAAGGACAGGATGGAGGTAGTGTTGGAAGATAATGGCCTCAAGGAATTCATTGATCAAGAAATTCCTAAGCCTCCAACATCAAATGCCAAAGATCTAGTTGAATGGAAGAAGTGTGTGGCAAGGGCGAGGTGAATTATCCTTGAGGGAGTTCGAGACCACATTGTCTCGAGTCTCCATGGAAAGGAAACTCCATATGCTATGTGGAAAGCATTGATAGACCTGTTTCAAAACAATAATGACCATAGGAAGTTGGCACTGAAGGACAAACTTCAAAAAATCAAGATGGAGGCAGCTGACTCAATTCCAAATTACTTGACCAAGTTCACTCATTGTCGGGATGATCTTGGAAGTGTTGGAATCAATGTTGTCGAGGATGATATGGTGAGCCTAGTTCTTCTAGGAGTTCCCAAGAGCTGGCATAGTTATCAAGGCTCCATTAATGGGAGGGGGAAGCTTCCAGATTGGGAATGACTGTGGTCAGATTTGGCACAACAAGAGTTTCGATGGAACACCAGAGATGGGACCTCTTCCAAAGAAGTGGAAAACAAATTTTCCTTAGCGAGTAAGGCAAAAAAAGCCAAAGGAAATAAGTCCCAAGGCGAGGCGGGCAGAAAGAAGATGGAATTTTTGAAAGTCAATTGTTTTCATTGTCACAAGTACGGGCACTATGCTAAGAATTGCCCACAACGGAAAAAAGCAAGATGGAGCCAGCAGTAGCAACAACAGGGGAAGCTCTAGCTTCACAATTCAAACTTGATTTCACTCTCATTGCATGCATGGACACCACTATAATGGGAGGCGTGTGGTATCTTAACAACGGTGCCTCATTCCATATGACGGGGAACAAAGATCTCTTTAGTGATTTTGAGGAGAAATACCTCAAGTAGAACATAGAGTTTGGAGATGACGGAAGGTATAGAGCTATCGGGATTGGTACAATTACCTTACAGAGGGAGTCTAGGCCCCATCTCAGAATCACAAATTTGATGTATGCTCCAGGACTAAAGAAGAATCTTGTTTCAGTCGTGGTATTAGAAGACCATGGCTATGATGTGATTTTTAGTAAGGGAAAAATTTTCCTTAGACACATCGCCATGGGACAGATGAAACAAATTGGTGAATGGGTAAAAAATATGTATTCTCTTGAGGAACAATATAAATGCAAAGGCTTGAGGAGAAAGGAAAAGGTTAGAGACTTGTTGGTTGAGAGGGAGCATAAATTACCTCTCAACATGCAGCCCTAAAAGCAGCCTCAGAAGCAGTTTTAGACAATTGTGGAGCAGCCACAATTGGAGAAGAAAAGAGGAGACCAAGTAGAGAGATCCACTCAAGCAGAGAAGAAGGGGTCTCAGACAATTGTGGAGTATCCATAAATAGAGAAGAAGAGAGGAGACCAAGTGAAGGCATCCACTCATGCAGAGACCTCCATTAGGGGGAAAGTTCAAGCCAAGTGGGCAGAGGGCGAACATGCAGCCATACCTCTAGGTGTGAGGTGGGGTGATGTGAAGTGATAGTCCCAAGAGGGATATAATTAGGCAGGTTCCATTGAGAGGTTTTATCTCATGGATCGTACCTTGCTACAAGAGCCCAAAGTACATAGTAGTAGGAGGAACCAATAGTTGTTGATGAAGTCTGAGATCAGAGTGACAGAGGCTAGAGTGGTCAGATACTGAAGAGTGCAAATAAGAGTTGAAAATAGTGCAAAGAGATAGAGTCAGTGAAGCACAAAGTTTTCAGTAGAGAGAGGCAAAGCTAGTAGCAGTCATAGACTTTGGTGACAGATGCATCATATTGATTCAATTTGGACGATTTTTCAGTTTCAGGAGTTGTTTTAGAAACAACACTAGATAGAAGTGTTGCATGTAAAACATTGCAAAGGTTTAGGATTGGGATAGAGTTGAATTCCTTTCTTGTTAAGAGGGAGTGTTGAAAATAACAACAAGAAATGCTAAAAATAACATCTAGAAATTCCAATTTAATTTTTCTTTGAATTAAATTATGAATTAAATTGTAATTCTATTCTCATAAAAGCTTGTAGCAGTTAACTAAGTTAAGTTAACTTAGTTGGCTCAGTAAATTCGAGTTGGAAGTATATCTAGAGTCATGTAGAGTGATCCCTAAATTTTAGGGGTAGAGGTTGAGTTCTTTAGAGTGGTAATTAGATAACTCAGTCTAATTGAGTTATAGTCAGTTAAACTAGTTCTAACTATTGGAGGAACTAGAAGAGTTCTAGTAGTAGTAGTGCACCAGTGCATCCCTAGTACCACACCAATTAACTAAAGATTCACTCATAAATAACTCATGCATGTCAATTCAGAGGAAGACCCAATTGAGATTAGAGTATAGGGACAATGTACTATCAGTTGTATAATTTTCTAAGTTGTATAGATGGTGCATGCAATCTGTTCAGGACCCAAGTTTTGATTGTGCAGTTATGGAAGAAGGATTTCCTCATTAAATAGAGGCTAATTCCTCTAGGAATTGCGCAAGGAAGTAGGGGATAGGAGAGAAGAAAAATAGGCTAAGGTTTGGCTTGATCTAGCTTGTGAGCAGAGATTTGATCATACTTGTGCAGGAATTGTTCTAGTGAGAACAAGCTTTGTATTTTCTTCTCAGATCCTCTCATTAATTCAATATAGTTAGTCGAGGTTTTGAGCATTTGCTTTTCCCAGAGAAATATTGTGTTATGTGCCATTGATATTATTCCTCTTTTTTATTATTGTTTTCGTCGATCTATTGGTTTTTGTTGTTTAAATAGTAGAGTAGATTCTTGTCTTGTGTTTTAGTACATTACATGGGCTATGAATCTATACGAAAATCTACAATGATCAACCAAGCAAAGAGAGATGGAAATATCATAGGGTTTAAGATATCAAAGTATATCATTGTTTCCCATCTCCTTTTTTTTTGATGATGTTCTCATTTTTGGGGAAGGCTTAGTCACTGAATGGGAATCCTACTCACATATTTTCAAGTTTTCATTCTCGAACACAAGCATGGAAATTAGCACAATTAAGTCTTCCTTTTATCATTTCAACACTTAGCAATAGGTCATCTCAGGCGTGGTAAATTTTATCCCATTTAATGTGGGATCCCTAGAGGAGGGATTCACATACGTATGCTATCCACTAAAACCAAATTTTTATTAAGCCCATGACTGGATTTGGCTTGTCAAATGCATTGAAAAAAGAATCAGTCTCTAGTGCTACCACTAGCTATATGTTGGTGGAAAAATGGTTCTCTTGAAATCTATCCTTGAGGGAATACCTATTTATTGGTTATTGTTTCAAAATTCCCCAAATCCATTGTTAACAAAATTAGGAAGGCTAGATTCAACTTCCTTTTGACAAGAAAGAAATCAAATGATGACATTGATCTAGAAAACTAGGCATTATTGTCCACCCCAAAACATCTTGGAGGTTGGGGTTTTAAAAACCTCAATTTTGTTGGTTGTGCCCTTGTAATGAAAAGTCTTTGGAGGGATGCCACTAATTTTTTCCTTTGGAGCAAATTAATATGTTCCAAATATCTACAAAATAGGCCCCTTAAGAAGAGGATATAACCAAGTTTTACTTACAAATCTCATTTAGGGTCCTCCTCATGGAAAGAGATACAAACAAATCATCCATGGCTAACTAAAGGATTAATATGGAAGGTTGGTAATGGTGAAAATGTAATTCTTGGAAAAAACTCATTCTTGGGAGGGCCTATGTGCCATATACTCTTCCCAGATCTAATAACCACTCTTCACACCAAAGGTATATTCAACCTAGATTAGGCTTCAAGGGGCAGGGTTAAAGAATGGCTATTTGGAAACTAGAAATCAGTTGTTGATTTAGACTTTCAGGGTTACCTAACTTTGGAGTGGAATGCTTTCATCAAGGTACTCACTTCCAAAATAATTTTTTTATCTGATGTTGATGACTTGATCGTGTGGTGTGGAAACTAATATTCAGATAATCCTTCAACAAAATTGGCATATGATTACATATTCAACATGACCACACTCACCTGCTCAAATTGGTGGACCACAAAACTTTGGCACTGGCCAATCCCCTTGAAGCTTAAGTGTTTTGTTTGGCTTCTTCTGGATAACAAAGTTCTCACCTGGGACAATCTCTTATGTAGAGGTTTCTTTTGGCCCAACATATGTTGCCTCTATAAAAAAGACTCTTAGAATTTCAATCATCTATTTTTCATTGCTCTTTCTCCAAGTTTTTATGGTTTGAGGTGTTGTCATTTTACCATTTGCTAGAACCCAGTCCCCTTTCCTCCCTATATGAAAGCCTTCATTGGTGGGATCAAACCATGGGCCCCTTCAAATCCATGCCCGAGTTCATAGCCTGGGGCATATAGAAGGTTAGAAACAAGTTTATTTTTGATAACCACCCCATCTCCTCCTCCTACATTCTACCTCAGATCATTGGCTTTTTTAGGGACTATTGGAGATCTTCTCTGCCCAAACATATAATATAATTTTGTTTCCCCTCCCTCTGTAGCTCCAGACATCTTGAATTCTTTGATGGAGCAACCCAAAACTCTTGGTTTGGAGCCAGGGCACTCATACATATCATTGGGTCCTCCTCCTTCCATACTTTGGCCAACTTTGAGACTAGCTCAAATACAAAAGTTGAAATCTATGTTGTCTGCGTGCTTTTATATTTTGCCTCTTCCCTCCATATTTCCTCCCAATAGGTTATTGGATATTCAAAGTGTATTATAGACTAGATCTTTAGCAAATCAAATCTATAGGTTATGTGTTTAAGTCACTATATGGACAAGATTACAGCTTTAAAGGAAAAATTCCTTATCCTCAAATTCCAGCACATTCATAAGACGTGGTACCAAAAGGAGGACCTTCTCTCAAAAAGGTCCCTTGGGACCGAAGAAGGCTTCATACTTTTTGAATAGATCATAAATTCACAAATTATAAAGAGTGCACATCTCTCTATTGACAAGGCTTCATCACAACAAATTTCAGTAGACCTCCCCTGACCTACTCAAAGGATATAGTCTTTTGGAAAATATGTCATCAAAATTTTGACTATGCAATGAGTTTCCAGTGTCCTCATGCTTCTCATCTTGTCATTACAATTGGCATTTGGATCATAAACAAATAAGTGTTTCCTATGTTTTCAGCTGTAAACACTTTGGTTGTCCATATGTGTTCATCATATGTTGAAGCCAACTAGTTTTCCTGTAGTTATAGGATACAAAATTATTGATGTTATATGTTCCCAACAACTTTCTGTTGCATCATTTTTGGAGTGTATGATCCCATAGTCAAATTTTTTCATTGTAATGGCGGGCTGTAGAAATTATGATGTTTATGTTGTGTACCATGTGTTGTAATCCTTCATCACTGTGAGGTATATACAATTTTGGTATAAATATGTATTTTGTTGCTTCTATATAATATAAAAATCATTTTTTTCCTTTCGAGAAAAATTAAATTGGGATCCATTATTTTATTTATTTTTTGTTATTTTACCAATAAGAGAGTTTGTGTTTATGTAGATCCAATTAACCTAAACACCTTTGGTGTTAGTGTTTCTGGATAAAATGAATTGTTTATTATTGCTCCACAAGTCATAGGCATGTCCCTTGTCTCATCATGTGGGCATGTGTGACATGTCATTTTTTTTTCGATTGAAGAAATCATGCTCGGTGCAGCTCTCAGACATACATAGTCCTGCGCAAGATTAGACCACATGACCTGTGGGGGCCAAACCTCCCCACCTAGCCATTGGAAAACATCCTTGGGACTGTGTAACATGTCATTTACATGACCGGGGATGAACATTTATTTTTTTAGGATTTTAATTTTGATGAATGTATTTAAAAATTTACACATATAAATAACAACATTCCCTTTTTTTAAATCAACTTTTCATTAGTATTTTTAATCGATATTATTTATTAGTTATTTTAAATTATTTATAGTTGATTTTTTTTCCTTTCTAAATAAGATTAATCTATTAACAAGTAAGGAGGTACAATTACAACGTGACTGAAGTCAAAACTCTGCTCTGAATAGAGGCAGAACTGTCAAGAAAAGCAGATCAGAAGACTGACTGAAAGTAGTGAGCTCATTGTTGAGTCGGTTTTAAGGACCCACACAGGGGACTGGGTTGAGATTCTCTTGATAATGCAGAACTAACAAAAATGCCAAAAAACACCGGAAAACCACAAAACTGTTTGCATTACAAACTTGCCCAGTGGTAAGGGTCGCACTACACGAAAACGAGGCCGGGGTGAGTGAACTAGTCATCTGGAGGCTCTTCCTCAATACGACACCAACCATAATTTGGAAAATACCTTGCTTGAGCCGCATTCTGATCAGAGGGACCAGGGTCAACCAGTGCCATCACCACATCTTGAGTGCTACGAACCTGAAAATTCAAATCCTGCTAAGGTGCATTTCCAATTCCTAGCTAGAGGGATGAAGAAGGAACAGAGATTGCCCTCGAACCTCCCAGATGAGAACCAGAGTCCTCTGTCTGATCAGCCTCATGGAAAACCACCGAGATATGAGCAATTATCCTAGGGCGATTCAGAGAGCTGTTAAAGGTGAAGATTGCAGAGCCAGACGTGGAAGGAGGCCCAGGGTGGTAGCTAGAGGAATGGAGTCGCCCTCTCCCACTGCGGGTGCTGGGGTAGCGGCCTGCAAACAGCTCACTGGAGAGGGAAGGCGAATCAGAGGACGAACTGGAAGGCACGCGCTGGGGCTGGCCTCTTCGGCACCCCATTCTTTGGCGTAGATGAGGCATCTAGGGGAGAGCAGCAGCGGGATGCCAGGTAGGCAGAGCAACAACGAGGACCGGGAGATGGCAACAGCTTTGCCAGCAGATTGGAAAAACTTCGCAGCAGAGACCCAAGGTCCAGGAAGGGAGCCAGCGGAAAAAATGAAGCTGCTTCGCCAAGAGAACAGAGTTGAGCACTGAATTAACCCTTCCTAGCAAATACCAAAAGGCCTCAGGAAAAACAGGGCCAACATCCCACAACTCGAAACCATGAACGAGGCCTGAGACAAGATAATGAATCAACGAGACAATGACATCAAGACAACAGCTCGAAACCCAGGAAAGGAACGAGAGGAAGAACAAGAGCCGCTCCACCAAGAGGGTTGAGCCAAGCACCAGAGTAACCTTCCCCAGCAAGTTCCGAGAGACCTCAGGAATGACAAAGTTCACACCAAACAGCCGAAAATCAGAAATGAGGCCAGAGGCGAGAGAATGAGTCGAATGAAATAGCAAAGACGAATTCACCGCATACCCGAGACATAGCTTGGCCTTATCATCCTCTGGCGCGCCTTAAGATGCTCCTTCCATAACTGTAGCATTGAAGAACGCCACCTTCTGATGCAGGCCAGACCGTGCGGAGGGAAGGACTAGCGTTGTAGACATGATGTGTGAACCAGAGCCGCTGGAATGAGAGCCGATGAACCTTGCTCTGCGCGCATGCCAAGAGCCAACTGCCTTACCTTTATTTAACGTTCTGTACTGGGTGGGCAGGTGTCGATCTACCTCGCCCCACCCCTGTCCCTTCATATTTAAAGCCACCTCAAACACCCGCATCCGGGAATTTATAATTGATTTTATCTTGACTAATAATTCATATTTTTTAGCATAGGTCTTTGATAATGATATTAACATTTTTAAATGTTTTATTTTTGGGTCTATTTGTTTGTGTCTAGAAGTGATCTACAATCTAGTATAGGGGAGATGTTGTAGTGATTGTAAATGTGTGTAAACATTTAAATATAGATTCAATATGGGAGAGATGTAGTGTCCATAAAATAAAAGTTTAGATCAAAACATAATAATATGTAATAAAAGTAAAAAGTAATAAAAATAATAAATCAATTAAATTCAATTTGTTGTATTGTAATTTTGTTTTCATTTAAAATTACAAACAATTTTTTCTGAGAAAAAATCATAGTATGCATATCACATTATCATAAATTGAAATAATAACCATGATATTTTTTCATAACTTTGAGCCTTCTATATTACGATAAAAAGGACATGCATAGAAAATCATTGTCAACTATTGGTTTTCCACTTGGGAAACTAGACCAATAGCACAAGTTCAAAATTTTCCTATTGCATGTTCTACGGACTACCATACTATCTTTCAAAATGAAATTGTAATTAGAAAATAAAATAAACCATGAGATAATGGACATGACCATGACTACACTATGATAAATATTTTCCTTAAAAGATTTGGCTTGCTTGATCATCATTCAATTGGAGATTCCATCGGGTTCAGTGGTTGTTACTCATTGCCATTGCATGAAGAAGAGAACTCATAGTTTTCTAATTTCTCAATCAAAATTGAGACTTTCTTACTGGTCCTATCAACTTTATCTATTATTTCAAACATGAAAATTAACAGTTCTTGCTAAGTCTCATCTCTATTTGTTAGCACTCTACCCATGAGGGTTTTGGTGTGCCAATATAGGTTGATAGTTTGTATGTAAGAGGAAGAGTGTTCCTTAGTAGAGCTTCCCACATCAAGAATCCATTCACTAGTTTCTCTATCTACTTGTTTATGAGAAATAAAACTTCTATTTTGTCGAACCTGATCTTCTACTTCAAAGATTGCTTTATGGACAACTTTAAGGATGACATATTTGTACCTGGTCATGGTAGAACAATTTGTTGATTAGGTTTGGATCTGGCTAGTAGAGGGAGGAAAAAGCTTAGAGGCACAGGAGGAGCTCAGTCGTCCTCTTCTCGCTCCATCTAGTGAAGAATAGATATGATGTATTTCTAAGTAGCAAGGAGGTAAGGGAGGGTTTAAGTAGAGAATGGGTGAGTAGGAAGGAAGGGTGAAACAAAGAACAAAATGAAGAAAAAAATAATTCGAAGAGGAACAGGAGGAGTACCAAGAAAGGGAGATGCAAAGAAAATAGGAAGGCTAGATAACGATGGAAAGATGGGTAGTGGAAAAGAGATCGCTCGATGTAAGGAACCAGATGAGAAGGGAAAACAAGAAATGAGCGAATGGAATTATCAAAAAATCATATAAAACACACCTCCTAGAAATTAAAATCCATAGGGAAGGGAAGTAAAAATAAAAAATAATGAACCCATAATTTTAATAGAACATTGATAGAAAAGTATCCATGATTGAAGAACTATTCATAATAAAAATGATAATTACAACCAACCTGATACTCCTTTTTCAAATTTGCAATGAACAAAAAATAGTGTGCCTCGAGCTGACCAATTTCTAGCTGAAGACTATTGTTAGTCCTACATGCAGCGACAGCTCCATCATTGGATTAGCATTGGAATTCCTTCTTTCTAAACTCACTGTCCCTAGAAATAGGTCTATAAAAGCCAAGAATTTCACAGAAAAATAGGTGTATAGAATTTAGTGATCAACTGCATAAGCATCGACCCACCGTCTCTTAATAACCTTGTTCCATATTGTGTCATGATATACATAAATCTTCCTATAGCTGCCATAATTATCACTCAGATGCTCCTTTGATTTGAGTGTAGGATGGGTTTTCCTTCTTCGAACACCCATGTAGCATAAGTCATCACCTCAACACTCTTGCATAAACAAACCATATTATGTTGTAGGTGCAAGTGTACCTCGATCCATGTAGAGTTCCATGTAGTGGTCGCTCTACCCTCCACATTAAATAGGCTACACTCATTTCAAGTTGTGGAGGTTTCCCTCCGTATACAAACCCACCTTGGGGAGCTTCATCCTTTTTTTGTGATTTCTTTGCAAATGTCTCTTAAAGTATCTAAAAGAATTTCCATCCAATATTTATCCAACATTTCTATTTCATAGTGCACTTCCTCATTGGTTAGTTTATCTGCTATCATATTTCCTTTTCTTCATATATGGGAAAGAACAAGGGTTTTAATTGTTGCTAATAAATATGTGATTCTCATTATAAGCCAAATTTTAGTCTACGGCTATTAGATATCTTGGCAAGATTGGAACCATTTTGGATGTTTCTATCATGAGTATAATGGTTTTAGAGTCTTCTTTAATTATCAATTTTTGTAAATTAAGTTGATTGGCTATTATCATACCTTGCTCTAGAGATGAAATTTCTGCCACGATGTTGGTGTAGTTGTTGATATCTCCCATATAAGTATGAATGATTTGGCCATGGTCATCCATAGAAACCCCTCCAAAGGTAGTAGGGCCATGATTTCCTTTAGATTCCCCATCAAAGTTCAACTTTATAAAACTTATAAGAGGTGGTTTTCATTGATCAAGACTTGAGGGAATGGGCTAGGGTTGTGGGGGTTAAAAAGTGAGAGGGACTGGTTGAGCCCCAAAACAAGATAATGCATAATTCTTTATAGTTGCACTTCCAATATTAATTAGATTAGGGTATTGTGAGGATTGTTTGTCATACCTTTCCATAATGGAGCTCCAAATTGTATCCAAACTTTTTTATTGGTATTTTAATATTATTTAGTTCCTTTCCTTGCATATTTTCTAGCAGTAAAACTTGGGAAAAGCTACCAATATATCCTTATGATAGCATTAGTAAAGGGTCCAAGATTCCATTATTTAGTTGTTGAATGAATATTGTTCCTATTTCAATTGGATTATTTGATTATTATGGCTAAGCGGCCCCATATTTCTGCTACAAAGCTACAGTTGTTACAAAGATGATCAATATTTTTTTATCTTGTCCCAACAAATATTACATCTAGCTGGTCCTTGAGAGAACGTCAATCGAGGTAGAGGGTGAGGGGGTAGTAAGGGAGGGGAGAAGGTCACATTCTGAGAGAGGAGGAGAGGTACAAACAAGGGGATTGAGGGGGAAAGTGGACGAGGGGTATTATATCTAGGGAAATAAGGGGGAACAAAGGGGAGACAAGCCAAAACCACCATAGAAATAATATCATGAAAAAGTGGGAGGAGATATGATTTGACATACTTGGAGAACCATTAAGGATATAATGAGGAGGACTTCCTAAGCCTGCTATGATTATTCCTAAGGAGCCTTCAACTAATGTGGGGGCTAAGAAAACCATTGACCTTTTGAACTAAGTTTTTTTTACTTTTTTCCAAGGGGCCATAGTTTTTTGCATTTAGCTCGAAGGTGGTTTAGCTCATTAGATAAGATTTCTAGCTTTCCCAGTAGACCATCTCTAATATCAACTTCAATATGGATCCATAGCCATTATCAATTGAGCTTCAAATCCCAAGTTGGCTCAAGACTGATTATGCGACCAATTTTATTTCCAATCATGCAAATAATTTTTTCTAGCCATAATACAAGAGTGAGTTTAGAAGAATGCCCCATATCCTTTAAATGAGAAAAGGCTCATAAGCTAGGTCAGAGTCGACTACCCATGGCTTAAGAGAGAGTCCCGATGTCCCCCAAAAACATGATCCTACTAGGATTTTAGAAGCATCATCTTCTTATGTAAATATAAATGTTAGATATCCTTAATATATTAGCAAAACATACAGTGGGAATGAAACTTGACCTTTCCATTGTGTATACACCCACATGAGTAGTGTATTTGATGTAGGCTCTTTCCCACAAAATTTTCTGAGGGTGGATTTTCCAAGGATAAATAAAAGGGTTTCCAAGCTGATATCGCATTTGGAAACCATGTATACAGAGCATTTTTTAGGTTTGACGAACTTAATAGAGAGGGAAGGGGATGCAAAGGGAGTGTAGAAATTATGGTGTAGATTTGAAACTTCTCATGATTTTTTAATAAAAATCGCAAGACACAAACCTACTCTACTGCTCTGTGGAATTTAATTCACAATTTAGAACAAAAATCGCAAACATGCAATAAGAAATAACACATATGCACACTATTTTTCTAGGGAAAGCAATCTGCTAAAATCCCCAATGCTTGCTTGCATTAATATGATGAATAGTGATGTATTACAATTTCTTTTCTCAAATAAGCACAACCAGCAAGTGAATAACATATCTTTCTACTCACTAAGAAGCTTTGACCGAGACTTAGTCAATTTTCCTCTGCATGAGCCCCTCTTTCCTTGCACAATTCCTTGAGAAATTAGGTCCCTATTATTTAGGAATTTCTCCAAAAAGGATTGCGTAATTCCCAAGGTTTATCATCTAACTGCATGTAACACCTGTACACTCAAGACGAGTCGACAATTGATGTTACACTACCTTGAAATCTACACCATAGTTGGGGAACTCGAATTCTCTACATGCACTAGCTATTTGTGGTTGATTTATCAGTTAACTCAATGATCATTGAGTTTGAATGAAGTCCCACTACACACATCTGACCTTCCACTAGTTCCTCTAACAGTGGGAACTAGTTTAACTAAAAACAACTTGAGATAAATGACCTTTATTGCTACAAATGAGCAATCGCACATGCTTAACTGAAATCTAACTCCTCCAAATCGAATTTATTGAGTAGTATGGGTGACACAAGCCACGTCACACAAGTTAACTGCATCCAAGTTGTATTTTGATCTGGAAATTCAAATTTTCTCTATTTAATCAAGGCAAAATCAAAATGAGAATTTCTTGTTGCATTTTTCATCACTCCATCTCAACAAGAAAGGGATTATCAACCACCCCTATCTTGCACCTGTGGAACTTGAACTTAACTCTTGACAAAGCCTTTGTCAAAATGTTAGCATCGTGTTCCTTTATCGGAATTTCGTTTAACAACATTATTCGCCTCTGCATAGTCCCGTAAATGGTGATACTAGATATCTATATGCTTGGATCGATCATGAAATATAGGGTTCGTAAAGAACTTAATGCAACTTTGATTATCATAGTTGGATCCATCATCTAACCAAACATTCCAACAAGTATCTTTCTCATCTAGATCGCTTCACATGTTTCTTGACTTGTCGGCATGTATTCTGCTTTTTCCGAGATGAGCACTAGAGATATTTGCTTCCTGCTCTACTAGGAAAAAGTTTTGGACCCAACACTAAAAATTCCACCTCGTGTACTCCCTGCCCAATCTACATTTGTGAATCCACACAACTTCACTCCCTCTGTCTATCTGTACCATAATCCAAAATTGGGTAGTGCCTCTAAGGTATGGTAAAACATGCTTAATTTCCTTCCAACATAATTTGGTTAGCCCAACCATAGCTTGGCTCAACTGGATTACTGCATAGCATATATCTGGTTATGTGTTCACAAGATACATTAGTGAACCCACTAGTTGTCAATAAATGGTAGCATCCACTTCTTCACCTGAAGTGGCATCCTCCTTCCTCCAGTTGGTCACTAGAGGTGTCTCCATAAGTTTGCAACTCTCCATGTTGAGTCTCTGTAGTATCTCATTTTCATACTTTCCTTGAGACACAAATAGTTCCCCATCGCCTTTCCATATTTCCAACCCAAGGAAGTAGTGAATGAGGCCCATGTCCTTCATTTCAAATTCCCTTGCAAGGTCCTCCTTATAAGATCTGATCAACTACTCGTTCTACCAATATGTGATAGATATTTTCCATTCACCTTCTACCAATATGTGATAGAGGTTTCCATCCGCTTCCCTTTTCTTAAAGCCCAAACCGATGAGATAATTATCGATCCTAGTGTACCAAGCACTGGGTGCTTGTTTACAACCATACAATGATCGCTTGAGTCTTCACACATGAGACTCTTGATCAAATTTCTCAAAAATTTTCACTACTCAATGTACACCTCCTCCTCAATAACTCCATTGAGAATTTTTTTTTTTACATCCATCTAGAAGATTTTCCACCCCATCTACGCAACCAATGCAAGAATTGATCTAATGGACCAATACCTTGCTATAGGATCAAAGGTCTCCTCATAGTCAATTCCCTCAACTTGAAAGTACACCTTGGCCACAAATATGGCCTTATACTTCTCCATGCTTCCATTTTCTTCCTACTTCACCTTGAAGGTCCATCTCGAACCCACTACTTATTTATATGTTGGTCTTGGGACAACTTCCAAAACATTGTTCTTTACAATGGATTTGTATTTCTCCACAATTGCATCAACCCATAAAAGTTTCTCTTATGATTCCTCGAAGGAGGATGGCTTAGTCTGTATAAGCTCATTCATTAGAGCCATGTAGCCACTGTATCATTTAGGTGACCTTCTCTACCTACACAAATTTGAAGGAGCTCTCATATTCTCCCTCGCATCCTGCACAAGTCTATCAACTTCCCTAGTCCTTTTCCTACATTCTTTGAATGGTTCTGCTTGATTGGATGTCTCCACTCTCTACTCCTCAATTTATGGATTCTCCATAACTTCCTAAGGATCCTCCTTTGGAGCTAAAACCTACTCTTCTGGTGGGATATAAATCTCCCTCTCAAGAGAGCACCACATCGCTTTATCCTCATCAAAATTTACATCCCTTCACACAACTGTCATTCTAAGGGATGATAGGTACACACGGTAGTTGTGTGGAGTTTGTATGTAACCCATAAATACCCCTAATTTTGTTGTTGGCTCAAGCTTCTTCCTTAATTCTTTGGAGACATGGCAATAAATAAAGGCTCCAAAAATACTAAAGTGTGACACATCCGAATTTCTCCCCGAGAAAGCCTCCTCTGGTGTAATCATACCAAGATTTTGATGAGGAAACCAATTATGTAAATAGACTATTGTGTTGCATGCCTCAGCCCACAAATATAGAGGTAGGCCTTGGTCATGCAACATTTCCCTGGTTGCTCCTATAATGGCACAATTCTTTCTCTCGTCCACCTCATTCAGTTGTGGGTTGTGGGGTGTTGTCAACTCTCGTTGAATTCCTTATTTCACATAGAAATTCTTGAATTAATTTGACACATACTCACCTCAATTATTTCTCATGAGAGCGTTCAACTTCTTGTCGGTTTCTTTCTCAACTAGTGTCTTGAATTCTACGAACTTGGATAATGGCTCATCTTTATTTCACATGAAGAAGATCCAACACTTCCTTGAGAATTCATCAATAAAAATGACAAAATATTTGTGTCTGGTAGTGGAGGTTTTTAAGAAAGGTCCATAGACTTCAGAGCGGATCCTTTCCAAGAATGCATGTCCATTGTTGTGCCAATCATGGAAAGTGGATTTTGTACAATTTCCCAAGGTACATCCTTTGCATACATCATGCTGCTAAAGTGCTCCTTTGGGGAGGCCAGTGGTTATTTGTTGCACAATATTAAAGGCGCCATGATGCAAATGGCTAATTCTTATGTGCCAAAGTTCACCTATATCACGACCTTGCACTTTCTTTGCCTTAGTGCTTAATGCAGCACAGTATACACATATAGCTTATACAAGTTCTACACACAAACACTGATCTGCTTCACCTATCCTATGGCTATGTGTCTCAAGAATTCTTTTCCTTCGTTGAAGATCACATCATAACCATGGTCTTCCAGAACTACAACAAAGATGATATTTTTCCTTAGGCCTAGAACAAACATGACATCCTTGACTCTAAGAGGGGTCCTGACTCCCTCTGAAAGGTGACCATACCAATCTTGGTTATGTTGTACCTTCCATTGTCCCACATCTCAATGTGAATTTGCAAATATTTCTCCTCCAAGTCACTAAAAAACTCTCTACACCTTGTCATGTGGAATGAAGCACCTGAGTGCAAGTACCACACACTCCCCATCATTTTGTTGGCCATGCATGTGATAACAATAAAGTCAAGCTCAAACTATGAAGCCAAGGATTCATCTATTTATACTCCTAAGGTCTTCTTGCTTACCTTTTTGTATGGACACTTCATGGCATAGTGTTTGAATCCATGACAATTGAAGCATTTAATTTTAGACAAATATTTCTTCTTGCCCTCTTGGCTGGATTCCAGTTTGCTTTGAGATTTCTTCCCTTTTCCCTTCTTTCCCTTTCCAGCCAATGAATTTTTTCTTCATCCTCACCCTTGTATGAAGTCCCATCTCTGGTATTCCGCCTTGTTTCCTCTTGTACCAAATTAGACCATAACCATTCCAAATTCAGTATTTTCTCCCTCCTGTTCACTGAATCTTGGTAGCTATGGCAACTCTTGGGGAGGCCTAGAAGGGCTAGGCTTACCAAGTCATATTCTACAACATTAACACCAACCCAACCAAGTTCATCACGACATTGTGTGAACCTGCTTAGATACTATGAAATAGTGTCATTCTTCTACATCTTGATATTTCGAAGTTTATCCTTGAGCACCAACTTCTTGTGGTCACTATTATTCTCGAACAATTTTGTTAGTGCTTTCCACATTATGAATGGAGTTTCTTTCCCGTGGATATTTGAGACAATGTGATCTCATACTAACTCCAAGATTATTCTCCTCACCTTGACTACATATTTCTTCCACTAAGAAAGGTTTTTGGCATCAGATGCTTGTGGTTTTTCAACATTTGTCTTGATGTATTCTAGCAATCCATTGTCATCCAGTACTTCCTCCATACGATGAAATTATAGGTTCCTTCCAAGGCATACTCTAGCCTCAACCTGTTGAAGGTCATCTTCTCAGCTCTGAAGAGATCTTGCTACATTGAACTACAAATTCGATCCTCCTGATAAACAACTTCAAAATTCTTGCTTTACTGTGAATCCTACTCTGATACCATAGAAATTATGGTGTAGATTTGGAACTTCTCATGAAGTTTTAATTAAAATCACAAGACAAAAACCTACACTACTGCTTTGTGGAAGTTAATTCAAAATTTAGAACAAAAATCACAGACATGCAATAAAAAATAACACACATGCACACAATATTCTTTCCACAGAAAGAAATCTACTAAAATCCCCAATGCCTGCTTGCATTAATATGATTAATAGAGATGTATTACAATTTCTTTGATCAACTTAGCATAACCTACAAGTGGATAACCTATCTCTCTTCTTATTGAGAAGCTCTAACCAAAACTTAGCATAACCTACAAGTGGATAACCTATCTCTCTTCTGCATCTTCTTGAGCCCCTATTATTTAGTAATTTCTCCAAAATGAATTGTGCAATTCCCAAGGTTGATCATATGACTGCATGCAACACCTGTACACTCAAGACTAGTCTACAATTGATGTTACATTTCCCTAGAATCTCCACCATAGTTGGGGAACTAGAATCTCTACATGCACTAACCATTTTGGGTTGACTAATTAGTTAATTGGATGATCATTGAGTTTGATTGAAGTCCCACTGCACAATTGACCTTCCACTAGTTCATCCATGAGTTGGAATAAGTTTAGATGAAAACAACTTGAGATAACTAACCTTGATTTCTACAAGTTAGCAATCACACATTCTTAACTAAAATCTAACTCCTCCAACTCGAATTTACTGTGTAAACTGGGTGATGCAAGCCATGTCACACAAGTTAACTCCATCCAAGTTGTTTGTTGATGTGGAAATTTGAATTTTCTCAATTTAATCAAGGAAAAATCAAATTGAGAATTTTTTGTTGAATTTTTCAACAGGGAGGTGAAGAGAAAGCTACAGATAAAACATGGGATGGGGAAGAAAGAGGAGATGTAGAAAAAGTACAATTATGTGGAGCCAAGGGAGGACAAGTTATAGAGGAAAGTATAAAATAATGTTGATATATGGGGAGTAAGTTCTATACATAGTAGCTATCGATTCCAAGAATTTTTATGGACAACGACTGTTAGATAAGATGTTGGAGAATTGTGGTCTAGCCACCAATGTTGGAAAGGATATCATCAAAACTGTATAGCATTTAGATTGTGAATGGAAAACATGAGAGTGAGGTGGTCTGTCAAATAAATTGAGTGGCTCATCATCTATCATGTCGAGAGAAAATATGGGTGCATGGGAGGAAGCATGAATATGGCAAGAGTTGGAGGGGGATGTAGCAAGTGTATTCAATGCAATAAGCATAAGGGGAAGGACTTCATAGAAGAGGATAGGTCTTCGGCCTAGTTGTAAGCTTCATGCAAAGATCTAAAGTTATGTTAGAGTTTGATATATTTCAATAATGAATGTATATTCACTACAAGGAAAATACCTTCTAGCGGGAGTTATAGCAGAGGTTTTTAGTGTTATAAAATTGGAAAAAAAATTCAAAAAAACATTGACTAAAATGTTTATTTGTGATAGCATATGTTTTAGCAGAGATTATAATGAAATTTCGTCACAACTAAAAAAAATCTGGGTGTAAGCAAAGATCTTCCGGAGAAATCACATAGAATTCATAGGGTCGACGCATTTCAAACCTCTATCGAGGTTAATCATCAGGACAAGGTTGGAGAGCAAGATCAATAGATCACCAATTTATATCATCGTTGCATCTTTGATATTAAAATTGGTGATCCGTTGATCTTGCTCGACAACCTTGTCTTGATCATGAACCTCGATAGAGGTTTGAAATGCATCGACCCTATGAATTCTATTTGATTTATCCAGAAGATATTTTCCTAAATCATGAATCATAGAATAATCCAATATGAGAAAAATCTAGGTGGCCGGAGGTTTTAGCAGATGTTTTTCTTGTGGTGCGCTTCATGGAACAAGTAGCACTAGTGCGCTACCAATATAAAAGCACCGGGTTGCATCCATAACTAAAATCATTGAGGTGTTGGATGCGAGGAACAATGGTGCCTACAATGTATACTTCCCCAGTGCTTATATATCAAAAAATGCCCTAGTGCATTCTTTTAAGGAATGACACTGGGGCACATAAAAGATAATTGTAGCCCCAATGCTTTTGTTTAAACTCATAGTGACGGTGTGTATTGTTTGTCTAACACACTGGTGCATTATGGATATAAAAGGATTAGTGCTATTAATTTTAATAATGCATCAAGGTTGGAAATAATATTTTTTAGGACCGGGATGTTAGTTCTATGAACGCACTTGTGAGTTAAGAATTACAATGCACCGGTGCGTTAATTGCAAACATTACCAATGCTTGAAAAATTAAACGCCCCAGTGTTGTCATTTTCTGAAAAGGAACTAGTCATGAAAAAAAGAAGTTGTCATGGTGATTTTATATAAAATAACACATTGGTGTGTTTTTATGTTATGGACGCACATATTTTTTGTATGATATTTTCTCTTTTTTGGAAACATCGACCTGTGACAATGCAATTATTGTAATTTTTAAAATTCATTATTCATTGAAAAATCGATATATATCTTATAAAAATATTCATATAAATTAAAATTTGATTAGTGAATTTGTATATAATGTTTGGATTGATTCTTTATATTATCATATTTTGCATCTTTTCATTATAATATTTAATCATCCATATATTTAATCAGTGGTGTAACATTTCACAATGGCATTGGATAACACAATAGAATAAATTAAAATGTATTTTATTATATATCAATAAAAGGATCTTTGTCATACAAAATGAGATTGTTATTGGTAACCCCTTATTTTTGAATTAAGACACTATGTCCATTACATGAAACAAAATTCTTGATTTTAACTGACAATTATTTCAAAAAATACAATAGTTTGCATTGATATCCAAATAGATCATCATTCTTCACTGGAACAGTTGTCAGTGCTCGAGCTACTTCCATGATTGGGGGTTATTTGGAGGAATGTTTTATTGATTGCATCGATTGTTTTGATCTTATTGATATTGTTCCATCTACAAACATAAAAATAAAGTGTAATGAGTGAATCTACATTGGTGAGAATAATGAAAATTGAAATAAACAATATACATAAATGTAAATCGAATAACAATGTACCATAAAAAGAAGTGACTCATAAACTGTTCACATGGTTTCAAAACCAAGTCTCATGCCTTGTTGCAACAAGTCTTCGACTGTCGTAGTTCCATACTTTGTTTCCTACATGTTTTAAACCCCATTATAAATCATAAAGTTAATATAAAAGGATTTTTGTGTTCTATTAATTACAAACTCAGAAAAGTAAAACAACATAGATACTTTAAAATTGCACAATTAATTTTTGATATGCCAACATAAACTCACAACCCATATTTAACCCAATTGTAATCAATTCTTCTTATGGCTCTTCTTTGTAGGTTAGCACCTATTTGAATGCATTCAAGGATGGTTGTTGTAAAACAACTTAAAATATACAAAAATGAAACTTGAGTTGTTATAAGGAAATATTAACAATTACTCACAAACTTTGATATCAACCCTTTTCTTCCTTGTCGTCCTGTTTTATGTGTTGAATGAGTTCCATTTTGTTTTCTTTTCTGCAAGAAAATACTTGAAAATTAATATTTAATGCTAAATTATATTTTTATATGTACAAAGTCAATCATGATTACATATATTTGAATCACGTTGTTTTAGAGATGGATCCTCATGTGATATAATTATGTCCATTTCTTTGGCCATCTCCTTGTACACATTTTTGGACATTCCTACTACTATGTTTCACATATGAACTTGTTTCAATCATTTGGAATTTCCATAATCTTCCTGAAAAAAGTAATAAACTATTTTATATTGATATACGAAAACTAAATATAACAAAATTATTATTAATAAATGAATGGTTTGTAGCAATATATACATATAATTCTAGAAAATCATTATAATTAGGAATATTACCTTTTGAATGATTATTTTTTGTTGTTATATGTTTTTGCTACTACAAGTCTGACATGTCTCATTGACCATTGCTTTGGAAACGCTTCCTATAGTTTAGATATAATTTGGTTCTTAGAATCATTGGATTGATATTTGTATTATAAGTGGAAAGTACGTCTCTATGTTCATTCCACTAGATCCCTCATAGTTTTTTTTTTTTAAAAACCCTTTCATTAACCTCCAACACCACTCCAGATGGTTTGTAGCAATATATACATATAATTCTAGAAAATCATTATAATTAGGAATATTACCTTTTGAATGATTATTTTTTGTTGTTATATGTTTTTGCTACTACAAGTCTGACATGTCTCATTGACCATTGCTTTGGAAACTCTTCCTATAGTTTAGATATAATTTGGTTCTTAGAATCATTAGATTGATATTTGTATTATAAGTGGAAAGTACGTCTCTATGTTCATTCCACTAGATCCCTCATAGTTTTTTTTTTTTTTAAAACCCTTTCATTAACCTCCAACACCACTCCAGATGAGCTAAGGACCAATTCATCGTCATTTACATGTTCTATAATTTTTCTTTTATAGAACGACATTAACCTTTCCTCTATTGTTGCTCCCTGTAGAACATTAAACATATATGAATTAATAGTTTGTTTGAAACATGTTATCTAATATTCTTAAGTATAATATTAATGAAAATTCAAAAAAAAAAAAAAAAAAAAAACTCATATTGAATAGTATTTTTTCATTCCCCTGATTCATCCTTCTGTAATTTTTCTATCAAGATTTTGCACTCTTCAGCACTTAGATTAGAAATAATATCATTGGACTTCTTCATTTTTGGCTTTGCATGATACACACTAACCAATACATATTAGTCAAAATTAGATCTAGTTCAAACATATTAATTTTGTAAAGAATTTACAAAGAACTTGCCTTCTCTTCCCTTTTCAATGTGATATCATTGTGTCGACCGGTATTTTTGTTACTTGACACCTTATCAGACATTAATAATTTTCAGCCAAAAAGAGCTCTGGTAGTCAGTGCTTTTATTTGAATAAATGTGCAAGTGCATTTATTCCATTAAACGCACTAGGCATTTAATTGTTTGGCATCATCGACAAAAATTAGGTTTTGAAAATAATTTTAAATTATGACAATGCGATGCGTAACAATAGACTTGCTGCAATGACTTAACGATGTTATTTGGAAGTGCGTGTTGTGCATTATATAACACTGGGAGAACCAATGAACATACTAGATAGAATCGACAGTGTTATAATATATCAGCGCATTGTATTACACAGGGCGCACCAGTGCATTATATTACACAGGGCGCACCGTGGAACATATAACTTTTTTTTTTTCTTAACGAACAGGGCTGGAAAGGTTTGTATCTAATTCAATAAGTGATCCCCCTAATTTACATGTGAAACACCCTATATATAGTAAGTACACAAACCCATTAAATCTGAAATTAATAAAATGAAAAACCCTAATTTTGAAGTGGTAGAGGGAGTTAAACCCTAAGGTGAAATTTTGCAGTCACTTAAGCAAGAAGAAATGGTTTAAGGTAAGTATTTTATTTTATTTTATTTTATTTTATTTTATTTTATTTTTATTTTTTTTTCTGAATTTTAATTAAATTTAAATAGGAACAAAGATCTTAAAAAAATTTACAATAATTTTTTTATTATATAGGGTTTTTTTTTTAATTTATTTATTTATTATGATTATTATATTATTATTTCTAAATTGTGAATAAATCTAACAGAAATTGTAAAATTTTTAATAATAAAATCAACAATAAAATTTAAAATACTTGTTATCATGGTTTTGAGTGACACACCCTACCTTTCAAATTTTGATCTTTCTGTGGTTCTAAAATATTTTGTTGCTCCATAATGCTCCCAGTATGTCTCTCTTATAAATGATCTCTCTTTTAATTAAATCCTAATAGAAATTGTAAAAAAACAATATTAGTAAAATAAACAATAAAATTTAAAAGTTTTACTATGCTTGTTTTGAGTGAATAACCATGCTTTTCAACTTCTGATCTTTTGATAGTTCTTCTACTCCAAAGTATTATGTTGTTGCACAGTGCTCCTGGTATGTCTCTCTTGCAAATCACTCCCTTGAAATTTTGGGGAAAATAATGAAATAGTGAATAACTTTTTACTATTTAAAAGACTTTATGAAATTGGATTTTGAAAAATCAATTTCCTCTCGTTTTTTTAATTTTGAAAAAAGAAAAAGAATTTCCTTTTTTCCCTTTATCTAAACATTGGTGCATCTAGTAGTAAATCACACTGGTGCGTTTATAGGAAAAACACACTGACATTGTCGAGGCGCCAAAGTTTTTCAATGCACCGAAATGATACAGATTTTTTTTATCTGTTTTTTATTTAAACGAACAAGGCTAACACAGTTTGGATCTAATTCAATAAGTGATCTCCCTAATTTACATGTCAAACACCCTATATATGGTAAGTACACAAACCCATTAAATCTAAAATTCCTAAAATGAAAAACCCTATTTGTGAAGTGGTAGAGGGAGTTAAACCCTAAGGTGAAATTTTGCAGTCACATAAGCAAGAAGCAACGATTTAAGGTACGTATTGAATTCTTTTCTTTTTTTTTAAATTTTGATTAAATTTAAATAGGAACAGAGATCGTAAAAATATTTACAATACAATTTTTATTATATATGGTTTTTTTAAATTTCTATTTATTTATTTTATTATTATTATTATTATTATTATTATTATTATTTCTTTATTTTGAATAAATCTAACAGAAATTGTAAAATGTTTAACAGTTAAATCAACAATAAAATTTAAAATTCTTGCTATCAGGGTTTTGAGTGACTCACCAGACCTTTCAAATTCTGATCTTTCTATGGTTCCAAAATATTTTGTTGCTCCATAATGCTCCCAGTATGTCTCTCTTTCAAATGATCTCTCTTTTAATTAAATCCTAATAGAAATTGGTAAAAAAAAAATTATTAGTAAAATTTTTAAAATTTTTACTATGTTTGTTTTGAGTGAATAACCATGCCTTTCAGCTTCTGATCTTCTAGATAGTTCTACTACTCCAAAGTATTAAGATGTTGCACAATGCTCTTGGTATGTCTCTCTTGCAAATCAATCCTCTTGAAATTTTGGGGAAAATAATGAAATAATGAATAACTTTTTACTATTTAAAAGACTTTATGAAATTAGATTTTGAAAAATCAATTTCCCCTCGTTTTTTAATTTTGGAAAAAGAAAAAGAATCGCCTTTTTTTTCACTTTATCTGAACATCAGTGCATTCAGTAGTAAATCACACCAATGCGTTTATAAGAAAAACAAACTGACATTGTCAAGGCGCCAAAGTTTTCAATGCACCGCATGATACAATTTTTTTTTTCCGAAATCTCGAAACAACATGATTAATTTTTTGAACGCAACAATGTAGTTTGTCTTTAAATGCATCGATGTTGTAATTGTTATAAGAGCATTGAGATGGTTGAACTCATTTTCATTTTCTAAATTCCATAAATATGTGTGTAAAGATGTTGTTTTTATTTAAATACATCAATGCATTTTTGTACAAGAGCACCGCTATGATAACATATTTTATATTTTTCAAAATGTCAAAATTTGGCGCGAGTATTATTCGAACACCCTGGTGCTGCTATGATTTAAATGCATTGGTGCGATTTTTTCTAATAAGTGCACCGATAGGGTTTAAAAGTTATATGAAATTTTATTCTCACATAAAATAGCATATTAATTTCAAATTATCCTTTAGGATGTATCCACATGAATTACAGTAGTTCATAGTATAGATTTTCCACTTAAAGTCACCTTATTCCTTCAAAAGGGTTTCAAAACTATAATTAAATTCATATTGTGGTTATATGGTTCTTGAAATTAATTGCGGATATGCACACAAAATAATATTTCTGATTTTTCTCAAGTGTAGGGACAAAATCTCAATAATATTAGGTGGTCAATTCTTCAAATTCCGTCTCATTCCATATTGTTGATCAAATTCCTTCACGGAGTTCTCCCTTTCCATCTCCAGTAAGTTGAGATTTTATTTATATTTCGATTATCTAATTTATTTTTTTAATCCATGTCAATTTGAATAAAATGTATCCAAGTTTGTGGGATCCTAATTTAGAATCAAGTTAAGATGTAGAAAATATTCCTCCATTTCAAAAACATCGGAAGATCTTATTAGGAGCAGGATATCGCAAGTAGTTGGGAGATGAAAATGGACAACCTCTTTACCCTACCAATTGGAACATGGCATCTTCCAACTGCAATACTAGATCAATGATGGTAATAATTGTTTGGTATAATGTAATTTCAACAAACCAATTGCATTGACGTGATTACTAATATCATTGATATTGTACTATGATGTTCAATATTTTATAAATTAGGATTCTAGTGATGATGAGCAACCCACCTACCATCTTCCGGTGCACCCCACTACAATGTCAACTCGAGAGAAGGTTGCATTAAGAGTAAGACTTGAAGAGGAAGCATATAAAGAATGGTTGAATCAACCACCTATTTAATTTCCATTAACTAGATTCACCAATTAGGAATGACTACTTGTACAATTTTATTTCTTCATCACAAGTTGCTAATGGAGGCAATCAAATAGAGGTTGGTATGGATGATTAGTTATGGGATACGACTTCCATGGAGGCAATGTTGTTAGATGCATTCTACAAATATAAGCTAGGGGATGATTCTCATATCATTGATACCTTATTAAAAAGTTTAAAATCTACTTCCACCACCCCTCTCTTGGAATTGGCGGCAAGTCAAATCCTACTTTGCTGGGGACAATGATGTTTTTGTACAACTTTGAAGCAAATTTTGGCATGTCGAATGCATCTTCCTTGGATATATTGAGGTAATTCACCTACATTATCGATCAATTCCCTTATATTTTGATAAATTTTGTCACACAATCAACATTAAAAATGGTCAATTTTACGAACGTTAAATATTAACATTGTACAATCATATTCCCCACCAACTGTAGGTTATTCAAAGATAAGGTACTTTTGAGTGATAATATCTTTCCAGGTAGTTGCGAAGAGGAAAAGCAGTTGTTTAAAATGTTATGTGTTGAGTACATATCATATCATGCATGGCCAAATGATTGTATTATATATAGAGGAGAATATGGATACAAAGAGATATGTCTGAAATGTGGGAATGACAGGTATCGTAATTGAAAAAAAAAGTTAAATCACATGGCCCTCCTCATAAGATATTGAGGCACATGCCAATAATACTAAGGATTAAAAGGCTCTTTCGTTGCAAATAATTAGCTATGTTGCAAGGATGGCATGCCTCACATAGAAGTGAGTCAAGAGTTATGCGAATCCTAACAAATTCAATAGCCATGAAACATATGGAGGATACATAGCTTGAAAAATTTAAGGATGAAGTACGAAGTATATGACTTAGCATAGCCATGGATGGCATCAACCCATATTCCCTCCAAAACACCAACTATTCTACTTGGCGTCTAGTAGTGATCAATAACAATATCCCACCATGGGTGTCCATGAAGAATTATCACCTTGTGTTGGCTCTCACATTCCCTAGTAGAAGACAAGTGAAGAATATGGATGTCTACTTACAACCATTGCTAGATGAATTGAAGGAATTATCGGAAGGGATACATGTGTATGATGTATCAAGCCCCATCACAACAAGATGATTTTTTATTGTATGGCATATGTTCTTACACCAAACATGATTATCCAGGATTAAGAGTTTACTCTGGTAAATTAAATTTTTATTGATTTGTTTATATACGTAGCAATATCATTTCTCACATTAATTTAATTCACTGCAAATGTTCTGATATTCATGGTTGCTAATTTGTCGGCCTATACACAATAATTTTGCAAGTCTTGTAACAAAAGGGTGTCATGGATGTAAATCTTGTGGACCTTCTCTAAACGCTAGGTCATCCAACCACCTACAAAAGCCAGTGTATGACTTCTCCATGGTATTTCTCCAGCATAACACCCTTACAAAAGAGGAACATCTGCTTTCAATGGTAAACTAGAGAGAACCCAAAGGCCTACAATAATGACACCACTTGAATGTCTTAGAGAATATGAGAGAGAGAAAGATAAGGATTTTTCAAAAAAAATAGGATTCAAATGGGGATCCTATGTTCAAAGATCTAGAATTCTTCGACACCTATGTTGAGAAATTTCCCATTGGGATGAAAAGGAAATTTGTCTTTTATGAGGTCCCATATTTGGGAGAATCTTAAGGTTTCCCACTTACTAAATCCCATTCATATATTTAAAAATGTTTCATCTTCTTTATGGAGTCACATATCATCCAAAGAGAGTCACACATTAACTATTAGGAGAGATCTGATTTCTTCAAAAACTAAAAAGAAACATAGGTCAAGACTAGAAAATAGAGGAGAGGTTGGCCCCTCTTGGTCTTTCAAAGAAGGTGATGTCCCATTGATTTTAAATGAAGATGATATTTATTTAGAAAAGGAAGTTATAATGAGTGTGAGGGTGCCTTCTTTGTAGGGGTCTTCACTATGACGTTGCTTCACTATGAAAGACTGTTTGTGGGGGTTGAAATCGCATGACCATTTGAACCTTCTAAGAGTACGTATTTCATAAACATGATTTTATTATTATTATTATTATTATTATTTTATGCAATGGGATATTTTATAATTAAGTTTTGTATAATGTTCTATTTACTGTGCATTGTCATTATCCTCTGCTCATGTGTGGGTGTGTGAACCATGAATTCCCAAAAGTCTTACGATGTGCCATATTTAAATTATTTGCATTTATATATTGGATCACATCAAAGGAGATTCATATGGCTAGCATTCCATGGTGGATTTGAGAGATAGTTGGTATTGTTTGTATGTTTGAAAAGGAACTACCGATGAGTTTCATGGGCTTGCACGTTCATCTTCTAATTCACCTAGTAGATGAGGTTAAATTAGTTGGGGTAGTTTCTTGTCATTGGATGTTCTTCTTAGAGAGGTACATGAAGAAATTGAAAGGCTTTGTTCAAAAAAGGGAGAAACCTAAGGGGTCTATGACAGAGGGGTATATATTGTATGAGTATTTATATTATGCCAGTGAGTACATCAAGCAAATCAAAAACACACCAGGTGCCCCAATTTGGGACGACAAAAGGGATGAAAAAAAAAGTAGGGGAGCTTCTCAAAACGAATGGAAAGAGTTGCATGGTAAAGAGTAAGTGGCTTATCATTTGTCAAATTTCCTCTCAGTAACTATTCAACAAATTCATTCTTTACAATATGGAAGCGACACAACCATGGGTCGCATTGTACAAACAAAAGAGGAGGAAATGGGACAATGACATAAAATAATTTAAACAATTAAATGGTAGAAGTGTGCCTTATCCTGGTCATTTAAAAGAAAATATGCCAATGACATACCCTAAGAGTTGGGTTGTTAATAAAGTCAGAGAGAAATATGATGCATCTGGTCATTAATCGCATGTTGAAGAGGATGCGCTAAACATAGGGATTTCATGCAGCAAATTTGTAATTATAATCTCTTTTTGTACAATTTTAACTTACATACTGCACCTTTGAATTATAACATCTATATATATTTTATATTTTTAATTATGTTTAGGTTATTAGACACATGACATTGTGATTTTTTCACATTTTTATAGGTGCATTTTTTCCCATCTATGTGGGCATATGGACATTATTTTCACACGGAGGATGTCGATGATGGATGCATGACACAAGACTATGGAGTGGAAGTTGAGTTCGACCAATCCAGTCATGCTAGACCCCATGATCAAAACCTAATGCAGGGGAAATTAGGTTACATTGGAAAGATACAAGAGATCATTCAAGTGGACTTCTCTTTATTCCAATTTTTATTTTTAGGTGCAAGTGGTGGGACACCTTTGATCGAGTTAATGTAAAGGAAGATCGTGATAGTGTGATGATATATATCAACTCTAGAAAGATGTGGAATAAAGCTAAGGATCCTTATGTTTTCCCAAAACATTGCAACTAGGTGTTTTTTTACCCAAATGTGTTGGATAGGGATTGGTGGTTCATATTAAGACACGACCCAAGATCAAGACATATTTTTTAGAACAACAGTTTTATCATCCCAAGCGAGGAAGATAATTAGGGTGATGACAATGTAGACTGGTATGTACTTGTGTTATTTCATCATTTATACTATTGCTATATGTTTTTGTATTTTTTATTTCACTAATGATATTATTATTTTTATTTGTCTTGTTGGAATTTTATATAATTGGTAAGATTCAAAAACTTTTTTACATGTGATTTTGCAGTGGAATTGTTTTTACACTTAAAACTAAGTATTTCCAATTGTGTACAATATCTATGATAATAAGGATTCAAGGTCACAATCCTTCCCAAATAGGACAATGAGAAGAAGATAACCAAAATGAGAAAATAGTGAATTTAGCAACAATATTGAAGATTTAGTCTCGATGTATATATTTATTCGTTTATTCATGTTTATTCTTCTTGTTTAGTTCAAAATCAATATAAATCATCATGTAGTGATAACTCTATGAGGACTTTAACAATGAAAAAATTGTGTATTAATATGTAATATTAAATTCTTGACATGAGAGGTAAAGTCATGTTTACTATATTTAAATTACAGTTCTTGCAACATTATGTAAACTAAAAGGAGGTCTTATGCATGTATAAAATGTCGATTAAATCTTTTTATGAGGCATAAGAGAAACAAATGGGCTTACATGGATGCATGAAAGGTTTTAATTTTTTCTTGATGGATAATGGAATAGTTTTGACTTTTATTTTCAATGGTAATTGTAAATAAAATTTGAATTAATAAATATTTTATGGCTAAGAATTAAATGATAAATAATGTGATGGTGATTAAGAGGCATTTGTTTGACTTTCAAATAGACTTGGTGATGCATTTTTCTTTCCTATTTAGATTATGTAAAATAAATATCTATTTTTATGTATTTATAAGTAAATTATTTAAAGTAGACATGTCTTTATCATTGTGAACATGATGTAATATTAGCTAGGAGAAATGTGAAAACATAAATTTTAATGACTATCTCATGACAAGTATGTGGAAAAAAATAATATTGTTTGAGTTGTTCATTAAGAAATAATCAAATATATTATTTATCAAAATTTTAAATCTAATATAGTATCATTTTGTATTATTTAACTGATATTTATTATTAAAAAAAGTTAAATTTAAACGAGTACAATAGCAAATAAAGAAATAAAATAGCACCAAAATATTATATCTTTATTCCTGGAAATAAGTTCAATTTCCTCTTTAAGGGAGAACTTCCAATAGAGAAAATCCCCAACTATAAGTAACTTCACAAGCCTTATTTTACATTTCTTGATCCTCATCTTTAGAGAGAGAAATTTCTAATTTAAATTGGTAAGAGTTGCTATAAATATTAAATTTAAATTGCTTGAAAATCTCATAATTTTAGTAACAGATTAAATTTGATACAAATATAATTTTTTAAGTTATATTAAATCTAAATTAATTATAAAAAACTATGACTTAAGTTTTTTAAATTTAAAAATAGATTGAATTTTATATACGAATATTGAATTGGTTAAATTGTATTTTTTAATAATTTATTATTATTAATATTTATATTAGAAATTGAATGAGTTACACATTTTTGTCTTATTAAGAACTAACTCAATTATTTTACCTTTAATTATTTTTTCCTTGTTAGTATTGAAATATTTTACTAATTAAATTAGATTAAATATCAATGAGCTATCTAAGAAATAGAAAAATATAATTTTACAATCATAGTTTCAACCATACAAAACTTTGTAATTTATAAAAATATCTTTGCTTTTTTTTTAAAGTAAGTCATTTTGCATGCTATATTATACATAAAAGTTTGATATAAGTTCACCAATACATAATCTATAATAAATATTATTTCATAAAAATAAACATGACTGTGATGATAACCATCTAACAAACACACACATCATCTAAGATACACATTCAAATTCACTATCATCGTCTAATTATATACACCTCTAGCAAAAATAAACTTCATTAGCTAGCACACAAATCTAATAATCTAACATGGCATCATCATCGTGATCACATCTAACAAAACACAAACATTGTAATGTAACATCATCAACACAGACATCCTCAGATTAATATACATCTAATATCAAATAATTGCTATCACATACACATCTATCTGCAAGCACATTAATTGAAAATATCTAACACGACCTAACAATATACACATGAACACCAACATATAAATTAAGTACATAAACATGAGCAAAAAAAATGCACCATAAAAAAATGCACTATATATCTATATATATATATATATATATATATATATATATATATATATATATAGATAGATAGATAGATAGATAGATAGATAGATAGATAGATAGATATATATATATATATATATATATATATATATATATATATATATATATATATATATATACACAAACAAGTCAAATAACTACATCAAGTCAAATAATTGCAATCAAATATCTTATACAACAGACGTAGTAGTGTTAGCCTGGTCTACAACAAAAGGCAATGGATGGTCAACTATTCCCTCAATGTTTGTCGAACTCTGAGGTGGATCGAGAAGAGGTGGGTGGTCTGTAGAAGAAGATGGAGGATGTTTAACTACTACCTCAATGTCTATTGAACTCTGAGGTGGAGGAGGAGGTAGTTGGTCTACTTTGTCAGAAGAAACATAAGGCACATCCTTTAGCTCTAGCATTTGATCATTAGGTCACTGAGGAGGAGGTGTACTACTAGAAGGATCACCAACACCCTGACCATGATCCGATGGGATAGTACTACCAGAAGCATCATGATCACCACCCTCATCATCATGATCATGATAACCACCCTCATCATCATGATATAACGCATTTTTTGTTGCATGCCCTACATCTGTCATCATTGTCTTTAGCCTACTAGATCTGTTGATATGATGCATAAGAGACATCAACTCACGTGGATAGTCCCTATAGAGATCCACGAACCTAGGATTTACAATGATGTCTCGAGCCCTCCTCAACCAAACCTTTGGACATTTTGTCACAGTAGTCCATCTAAAATCTCAAAATAGCCCTACGGGCCTAGATGCCCATGCCCCCTTGAGGATGTGCCTCACCATCTTGGGCCTCACCCATCTCCTCATTTTCTCCATCTAGTGGGGGAGGAGGCATGTCCCCATGGAATTTGTCGATGTCTACAAAATATATAGTACACAAAAATAATTATACAAATTCATTAAACAATTTAATAAAACAAGTTAAATAACGTGCTAGAATAAATTCTATTATAATTAATTAAAACAATAAAATGAAACTAGATTAATTTCAAGAAAACACTAATATTACCTCTATCATCTGGAAGCTCAATTGGTATGAAGTGGATGTCGGGACACTATCTCCAATCAATCCCCTTGTACAAAAATGGCAACAAGATAAATGCATGGTTAAAATATCTAGCCAGTAGAGCAAGTGCCTGGGAAGAAATCATGGTCGGATACTTCTGCATGCCCCACTTGGCCATGAATCTGCCCCACATGTGCATCTGGACCTCAGTCATCATCCTAGGAGGATGATGGTAAAATTTAGGCCCCGTCTCTGGAAACCTGTCAAAAATTAAAAAATAAAGCTCTGAAGCGAAAGGGAAGCTCACCCTCACATGTATTATTGCACGTCATCTATCTAAAGCTATACAAAAATACCTCAAAAAAATGGCAAACCATCTCATGCATCGTGGTGCCTGAATCAAAGAATTGACATAATACAAAAGTGGGTAACTAATGTGCTACCCACCACTACTAAAGTGTGCAATAGTGGTGACTAATAACGAGTGGCACCTAACTTCTTATGCAGCAAAAGAAGAAATTAGTAGTTGCTCACCATGCACCTAAAAATCTGTTGGATGGACTGCATGAAGCCCAACATATCTCTAAGAGTAGGCAAGTCAAATCTCTGCTACAACCCCATGGGGGACATGAGAGGACTAGGGAAAATCATCACCTCTCCTCGATAGGCCAGTGATAAAGTATATGTCCTCCTTAGAGGGCCTATACCATGCCTCAGGATCGACATGGAAGCCCTACTCCAAGGCACTCCATCGGCAGATCAAATGGGCCAACAAGATAGAGTGCACATTTAGGGATGTAACCTTGTGGTGAAGTAAAATTATAAGTGTAGACACGAACGAATTCCTCTAGCCTGATGATGGGTCTAGCCACAACAAATACATTCTATGGAAGGTTTCCTTAGGTTAAAATAAATTAAGAGGTCCTACCTCTTAGTCTGCTTATCCTATTTGATGATGTCCTTTCTTGCTTGCTCCATCTATCTCTCGCTTCCTTCTCCAAGCACCTAAAACAAGTAAACAACAGCAAACACCAAACGTGACAATAAACAAATTGTAATTTAACCTACTTAACAAGTCAAGAAACATTAAGCCATGAATATGTAAGATGACAAAACATGTAGGAAATCAATCGATTGTTGCATATATTAATATCAAAGAGAGATTACAACCATTTGTCTTGACGTTGCAGTCCTCCTTTGATAAGACCAGGTTCCCACACACTTCTACTAGCATTCCATGATGGCCTCAATCAATAATAGTTTTAAGGCTCTTCTCTTTAGGCTTCACTCCAAACCAAATCACACTTATCCCTCACACAACTAGATAGCTACAACTAGTAATAGTTTGTTGTCTACTCCAAACCAAAATAGCATAAGCACACCAACATCAACACTCACACTAACACTAACACTCACACTAGCTTGTGCTTGGGAAGAAGGGAGGTTTATATAGGAAAAATGGATGGGAGATGGATCCTCTTCTCATGGGAGAAGGGCTTATCCCTTGAGGTAGTTCCATATTTATAGGGGAAAGGATCCCAAACTAACATCCTCGACCCCATCTGACCAAACCATTTACCAGACTTTCATTATGAAGCTTCTAGAGCTGGATGCTTCAGCTCCTAATTTAAAAACTTTCCAAAATAGGACCGACGTGATTGGAACACATCTCAGTCACTCCGGTCGGCACGAGGAGTAGTGCTAATATCTGTACATCAGCATGGGGGAGACAAAGGCCATTAGCGTCGGTCTTGTAAACTGGGAGAAACAGAAGTTTCAGGGGAAATGGTGCAAAAGGAAATTGACCTTATCATGAAGAAGGACACAATGGGAGTTTCTTCATGAAAGCAAAGCATGCGGGGTTCACTGTAGATGTCTTCTAGGATCAAGGAACGGGGAGTACAGGGATAATGAAAAAATGATGTGTAATAGATGCCCTCTAAAGCGTGAAGGCCGAGCTGGAGTGAGGGATGAAATGCTTTATAAATTAGTGCAGGGAACTGATCTGCCATCGGAAAACCTGCAAGCAAGTACAGATACATACACATAAACTAAGATCTTTGTCAAATGATACATGAATCGTGGCATGGACGCAATCATCCAGAGAATGATCATGTAAATGGATCCAGGTATGGCCGCAGCCATCCGTCAAAGAGGATCATAACGAAACCACGATATGGTCGCAGCCATCGAATAATGAGAAGGATCTCATATGATAACTCATGGTCTGGTCATAGCCATCCCTCTGATAGAGACATACATATCATCATAACCATGTCACAACACTTCGCAACTGAAACTTTTGTGATCTGAGCCTAGGGTCTTGGGCTCCAACATGATGTGATCAAAGTACAGATTCTAACATGTGAATAGATGTGTTGATGTCGAACATGCTAGAAAGTCGCTTGATTACCAGTCAATGATGTAAATTGTTAACAAGCGCAAGAGAAACCACCAATAATGGCAATGGTCCTCAAGGTACTATCAGCACAATCCACAGAATGTGAATAGAGGAACTGAAGTCGAACACCCATGAAATCACTCAATCGAAAGCCAATGATGTGAACTTGTAGTTAAGTGCGAAGAACTTGCCATTAGGGCATGCAAGCTCTAAGGTACTGGAAGGGAATCTCTCAGTAAACATCCTGGATAATGAGTTGAAGTCGACGGAAAGTAACCGTGTCAAAGGAGGGACATAATGAATCCCACATCATCAACGCGAGACGAGAGGATGCAAAATGATTTTGGATGATAAAGAGAATCAATGGTAAGTGAAACTGAAGAAGGACAACTCTTGAACATATCGGCAACAAAACTGGTAATTTGGCAGCTTTTGGATCCATGGGATCGGTGGTTATGATGACATGGCAAAGATCAAATGGAAGGCAAAAATGAACGGCCCAACCCAAGAAAGTCAATGATACAAAGGAGGATGTTCCAACCTGACACGAAGCAAAGAGTGTCATGTTCAAGAGTGAGCTGCCGACACAATTAATATATTTCCAAAATTTTCCCCCACCATTTCTGGTAGGTACCCCAATTATTTTTAGTCGAAAGCTTGAAGGGGATAGCATATGCTTGCACTATAATTTCATCCTTCGGATGAATCTGACCTAGTAAGTTTAAGACGCCATAAGAAGGAGAAGCTCACGTTCATCATGGTGATGAATTTGATATCGTTTAATAGTTTAACGAGTCGGATAAAGGTGTAACTCGATATCTTTTTCATGTTTAGAGTGTTTGAAAAAACACGTAAAATAAAACTCCACATGGTCCCTTTTCGTACAATGGTGTCTCTCAAGCCCGAAAAGGTAGAAAACAATACTTGAGAGAACCACTTGACCATTTCAGTCAAGGAGTACCTTTTTCGTAAATAGTTCCTCCTAGCCCGAAAAAGGGGTAAACTTTTATTGGGCACATGACGTTTCACATCCGTTAATGAGTTCGAAACGACAAGGGCCCTGCCATCTTTTCGCTTTTAAAGGGTCGGAAAAGAGCTTGAAAGTAGACCCTCCATTTTTATTCTCTTTAACGAGTCAAAAAAGGAAAAAATACTCAGAGATCTTTTCATTTTTTACGAGTCAGAAAAGAGCTTAAAGGTGGCTCGTCCTGGAGGAACAAGTGGTATAAAGGGTAGCAACTGGTTCCGGCAATGGTAGAACTGCTCAAAACATGTAATGGTCAAGAGGCTGGCTAATAAAACCACTCATCGTTGTGGTCCCTCAGGAAAGGAATAACAACCAAGTGAAAGCATATGATCAGCCAAAGAAATGGTGGCGATGGAATGAAACAACCAAGGCTCATCTAGCAGAAATTAGTTGATTAAAACAATAATCATGAGATGTAAATTGGGCATGGGTTCATTTTTACACAAGCTTGAACCATGGAGAACTCTACTTGGATTTGGATTTAGTTTCATGTTTACACAAGATTGAAATGAAAAACTATGCTTGCTATAAGTTCGCATGCCCCTAGCATAATGACTCAATCGAGGTACATGACCCCCAAGCTTCATTCAGTCAACTAGGTAGATGGAATGAAGGTTCACTTTCGAGATCTTGGAAAGACTTGACTGAGATTTTACAAGATCTTAATCAAAGACTTGATTTGGAAAAGGGAGGTGTTTCATTTTTTAATGAGGTTGACATATTAAAAGAACTATCCTCAGACATTTGTTTCATTTTTTAACAAGGTTGACACAAGAACTGGAACTATCCTCGTGACCCTTGTTTCATTTTTTAACGAGCTTGACACAAGACAAAGAACTATGCTCACACCCTTTGTTTCATTTTTTAATGAGGTTGACACAAGACCAGGAACTATCCTCATGACCCTATTCATGAACCATATGAGAACATGGCTCCCAAGAGGTCTTCACTAGACATAAGAACCATGCTCTGGGAGGAATACATGTCAATTGGTACCATAGACAGATCAGGTTCCAATGCCCCCAGTACATTATGTACTATACCATCTGTGTGATCATCAGCAGACGCGGAGATGGAACGGGTAGCCACATAATTGACCTGTGGCGGGGAAGGTATTGCTTGCAAACAAGACCCGATAGGGGACGATGGTTGCAAAGGAGATGCTTAGTGACCAATGAACAACAGTTGATCAATAATCATAGTTCTCCCTTCATGTGGAAATCAAACCACGCGAAAAAGTGAAGAAACAAGGACTCCCATGACATAAACATAGTACGTCCAAGGAGAAGATTGAAATCTAAGGGACCTTGGACTACCATCACGTTTATATAGACGGTCTTTCCCCCCAAAGTAATAGGCAGCCTCAGAAGGATCCCTAAGGGTTGACTGGTTCCTCCATTGAAAGCCAATAGATTCTAAGTGACAGGCACAAACTGTGGGGAGCCCAAATCTTGCCAACGAGTAGAAGGCATGATACTAACAGACGTGCCTTCATCTAATAGAGTTCCATGTACTACCATATTATAGGCTTGTATTGTAATCTGGAAAGGCACATAATATGGAAGGCAGAAAGCCGCCAATGGACCCCAATCAGAAGAAACGACAGAACTACTTGGTGGGGTATCATATGATTGCCCCCATGCTATACAGGAATAGGAGAAGGACTTTCCTGAACAATCGAGACGGGAGGGTCATTCTTCGATTCATGAGAATCTGAGGAGACAAGAAGAACATGAGAAGTATGATCACCACTCTCTTCAGGAACAGAGTGAACAACTGAAAGCGGAGCCAAGTCAACACTCTTTTCGACCAATGGTTGGTCGAGAACAAACACAAGAGAGTCTCGCTTAGGAAGAGCAGGACGGGTAAGAGATGAATCCAAGTCAATCTCTTTACCAACTAGGAGAGGGTTAGAAGAAAGCCTTTGATAACCAACAGGAAGTTGGGGTTATGGATCTATAAGGTTTTCCAAAACTTTGAAAGCTTTATCCATAAGAGGAAAAAGGTGAAGAAGATGCTCTCCTTCACATAAACTACAAGGGAATCTAATATTTCCCTTCTTCTTACCATCATTAACTGAAGGCATAGCATTGACATGATCTCTAGAGGTCGATGGGGATGGTCGGTTCAGGTTTTGAGACCATACCTCTAAGAGTCTAGGAATGCTAGGATAGTCTCGCAGGAGATGGTTCCCCCTACACAGCCTGCAAGGGAATTTTACCTTCTGCGAAGGATCAGAAGGTCTCTTGACAAGGGGTGCATTTGGAGTAATATCTGCATGGTTGGCCTCTCGCTTATTTGACTTCTTCTTCTTCATCTTTTTCTTCTTCTACTTAGCCTCATGGTTATTGGATTTGAAACTTTCACGAGGCAAAGTAGAAGAGGAGGGTGAAGAAATGGGGGAAGAAGGTGAGGGGTCAACCATAGAATCATCGTGATGTGATTCAAATGAAGGAGACATTTGGACAGGAGTCGGGACACTTAGAACCATCGAGGTCGAAAACAACCAGACAGGTAGACCAATGGTTAACCCAGGAAAGGACAACATCGCCATATAAGGAGCACCAGCGTTTCCAAAAGAAGGAAAAGGACCAAGATTCCCATCTGAGGAGAACCCTTGATTGGTAGACTCTAGGAATGTTGCCATTGGAATTGAACCTAATGAATAACTAAGGAAGATAACTTTAACCAAGAATATTTCGTGGGCAGTTAATTTTAAGACACTGAAACAAAACTTTTCCTTTTCATATTTTAAGAGTCAAGAAAAGGATGAAAGATGACTCTAGTCACTTTCAGAATTAATGAGCTTGAAAGGACAAGTGCTTGATGATCTTTTCAAATTTAAAGAGTCAGTAAAGATCAAAAATGACTACTCAGGGTACTCTAGGCATAAAGGATTACCAGGTAACTGTGAACTATAAAATACCTCCCGACGAACCGAGAATTACGAGCAGGTAATATCCCTGAATGTTGTGTTAGGTGTATCACATTTACAAGGTAGCAGACTCGGATTCCAACGGATAAAGGATTGCAAACCTGGTGGGGTCTCCTTTTATATACATGACAATACGGGGAGCACAAGTCTGTACTAAAGCTATCTAATGCTGAAGCGAATGACAGCTACTAGGTTTAAAGATGTCGAACATGTCTCTAACCTAGACCACTAAATGTGAGCGTTAAGTTTCAATTCTCCCTTAGGTTAATTCAATAAATTTTAACGATTGATCTTGAATTAGATTTCAATTACAAGGCCCTACCGCTGTCATCTGAAAACTCCTATATGCAGCTATATTTGAAAAGAGGTCTTTGTCTTCGATGAAAGTTATCACTAATTGAGAGATAGAGAACACAAAATTAATGCAAGAATCGAAGAATGAAATCTTTCACTAATAAATGTCCTAAATGCACTTAATCTTCCCTTAACAACAAAATAAGCTTCATTTCATTCCCTATGCTTATGATGATGCAATTCCAGCTTCTCAATGATGCTACTATGCAATATTTTTGCTTAAGTAAACTAGAATAATGCTCTTCTTTTCATAAAATGCAAAATGGATCTTTCACATAAAGCACTTTAATGAAAATTTTCACAATTCCAAACAAGCAATCATCACTCAAATCCAAAGCATCGTAAATGAAACCAAGAGAAACTTCTTCCCTGAATCAAACAAACCAGACACATAAATGCTTCAATCGATAAACCAAGCAATGTAATCTATGCTTGGAAAGAGAAAATAGACACTCAAAATAAGAGAACAAACGAGACTCTTTCACTCATTCAATTGAAAACAAAGCATCCTATTCACTTTTGGGAGGAAGAAGAGAGTCTGAGGGTCAACACACACTGGCGCCGGAATGGGAAAAATTCTGATGTTTTCTTAACTCTAAGACTGAAGTGACTTTTGGGCCAAAGGTAGCGCCGATCTCCATGACTAGCACGACTGACCAATACTACAACTAGCGCCGATAGGCCTGATTGGCGCAATTGTTTGGCTAAAAAAAGAGCTGATCGAGGGATTCAAAAAAAAAAAATTACTTCACAAAGAGCTAGACTTAACACATTAGAGGGTGGGCTAAACCAAGCAAGTACACAAACCAAACTAAATGAAGCTCTCTAGTCAAGAAGAAAACAGTCTGAAAGGCTTACGGGGTCAAAATCGTAAGAGCAAAACACACTGGCCAAGATTGGGGTGAAACCATAATCTTCACTTACAGGGATTAGGGTGACTACTTAACTGACAACAAGTGCCAAAGGCTGGTCAGCCCGACTATTCCTCATCATATCGCATTGGTCAGCAAGACTGTGAGAGAGTTAAGCACGCTGATCGAGGGAGCTAAGGAAAAAAAAAAATTGAAACAGAGACCAGATATGCTACTATGAATTATAGACTCAAACCAATAAGCAGGAGAAAAGAAACAGAACTAAAGGGAAAAAGTGGAACTAGAAAATTTCTCACGAAATCATGAAATCCAAGACAAACAAAAGGATTAGGATTCCCAACGAAAACACCAATTTGTGGTGAAGTAAAATTATAAGTGCGGACATGAACGAATTCCTCTAGCTCGATTATGGGTCTAGCCACAATAGATACATTCTATGGAATATTTCCTTAGGTTAGAATCAATTAAGAGGGCCTACCTCTTAGTCCTTTTATCATGTTTGATGATATCCTTGCTTTCTCACTCCAGCTATCTCTCACTTCCTTCTCCAAGCACCTGAAACAAGTAAACAACAGCAAACAACAAACGTGACAATAGAAAGATTGTAATTCAACCTACTTAACAAGTCAAGAAACATTAAGCCGTGAATATGTAATATGACAAAACATGTAGGAAATCAATCGATAGTTGCATATATTAATATCAAAGAGAGATTACAACCATTTTTCTTGACGTTGCAGTCATCCTCTGATAAGACCAGGTTCCCACACACTTCTGCTAGCATTGCATGATGGCCTCAATCAACAATAGTTTTAACGCTCTTCCATTTAGGCTTCACTCCAAACCAAATCACACTTCTCCCTCACACAACTAGATAGCTACAACTAGTAATAGTTTTTTTCTATTCCAAATCAAAATAGCATAAGCACACCAACATCAACACTCACACTAACACTAACACTAGCTTGTGCTTGGGAAGAAGGGAGGTTTATATAGGAAAAATGGATGGGAGATGGATCCTCTTCTCATGGGAGAAGGGCTTATCCCTTAAGGTAGTTCCATCTTTATAGGGAAAAGGAGCCCAAACTGACACACTCGACCCCATCCAGCCAAACCATTTACCAGACTTCCATTATAAAGCTTCTAAAAATGGAAGCTTTGGCTCCTAACTTAAAAAACTTTCCAAAACAAGACTAGCGCGATTGGAACACATCTCAGTCGCTCCGGTTGGCGTGAGGAGTAGTGCTAATCTCTGCACATCTGCATGGGGGAGACAAAGGTCATTAGCGTCGGTCTTGTAAACTGGGAAAAACAGAAGATTCAGGGGAAATGGTGCAAAATGGAATTGATCTGCTCATGAAGAAGGACACAATGGGAGTTTCTTCATGAAGGCAAACCATGCGGGGTTCACTGTAGAGTTCCTCCATGATCAAGGAATGGGGAGTACAGGGACAGTGACAAAATGTTGTGTAACAAGCCTCCTCATAGTACTTAAGAAGGCATACATCCATTAAGAATTCTAGGGTCATTGTGCTAATAGGGAATGGGTATAAATCCTTCTCCCTCTCTCTAACATCCCATGGTCAAACCATATTGTATTGGTTTGCCATTTTCTCCTGCTCCTATTGTTTCTCCCTTTGCTAATGTCTCTGCTACATTATTGACATATAAAATACATCAGACTCATATATAAAATATAATTTTTTTTTATCAAATGAAAAATTTATTAATAAATATGGAGACATAACTTTCAATTTAAAAAAAAATCCTCGATGCGCCCAAAAAATAGTTATGCACCAGTTCCAATGCACTACCAAACATAAATGCACTGTAATTAGTGCACACATACTATGATGCACCGTTATTGGTTCACATATTTAAATTTTTATCATGGTACTTCTGACTTATGCACTAATGCGCACGTATAACCTTTTTGCACCGGTACGAAATGTTCAGGTTATCAAATGCGCCAAGCTATATTTTTAAATATTATTTTTGCAATGTGTTTGGTAAATATAAACACATCGTACTTAACCTATATTGTATGCACCAACGTACAATTTATATATTTCCTGATATGTTTTCATTTACGAAACGCACTACAAAAATAGCAGTGCGTTAGGTTCACGCATTGAATTGTGTTGCACACTGTAAATTTATAGGGTGCATGATCAGGTGCTCAAAATTATGCTCAAAAATTAAAGTGTCAAACTCAGCTTCAGATTGAAGATCTCGTCATTATGAATCCAACGGTACAAACGACACTCAAATCCGAGTTTGTATGCATAAGTTAGAGCAAGTCAAAGTTCAAGTTTGACTTGTCTATGTGGCAAGATTGGATGACATGGCAAGGGTCCCAGTGAATGGGGAAGCGCCAAGTGGCAGGTTGCCACTGGGTCCCGCATATCGCATATCAGGGAAAAACAAAGGATGCAGGACAAGAATCAGCCCCCGGAAGGTTGGGTTGTGATTTGCGATAATCGCATATCGCACCCAAAACCCTGTTGTTATTTGTTACCACTGATAAAGTTCCAATTGCGATGATTGACCGGACGCGATACTTTATTGTGTTACAGTTTAATGTCCTGGCGGGTTTGTGATATCACATCGCAATGTTTTGTTATGTTAAGAGCCCGCAGCCAATTGTTGATTGCGATGAGCGATAAGACCCTAAACGCGAGAATTTTATATGACACAATTTAATACCCTGGCGGGTCTGCAATACCGCAATCGCAGTTTTCCTGTGTTAAAAAAACCTTCGGCCACTAAAATTTGATGATTGTGATGAGCAATGGGTTCCAGGTGCGAGATTTTATATGTTGTAGTTAATTATCCCCAGTGGGTCTGCAATATTGCAATCGCAATGTTTTGTCATTCCATAAGAGCCCGCAACACTTGCCGATTGCGATTTGCGATATGGACGACAAGATATAGCCCGTCGTGCAGCGAATTTCTCGCTCTGTTAGCATATTTTGGAGGGGAAATGGGGTTTTGGTCAGTTTTAGAGCATTTTGTAGAACAAATAGTGGAACAATTGGGAGAAGTCATAACTTCTTCAGTTCTTATCCAAATTGGATGCAAAAAAGAGGTTAGATAGCCATTTTTTAGTATTTTGAACTCATTAAGACAGGTTTCAGAGGCATTTGAGCATTGTAAGTACACTTTTGTTGTAATTTGAGCATAATAGGGAGGCCCAAGCTGTTGGAAGCTAAAACAAGGAAATGTATCCCAAGATGGGTGAACTCCTTTATTATGTGCTTGTTGTGTGTTGTATTTTGATGTTTCTTTGTTGTTATTTTGTTGATGTTCAGCATATATTTTATGTTAATTTTTTTTAACATTTACATAAGAAACTCATTGGAATCAGTTAATTAAGAAAAATTATTGAATCCTTAAGCACTTGATAAGAAAATGATAAGCATTTTGGGTTTTAATATGAATGGGGAATTAGCACAACATTACTAATCTACTCCATTTCAGATCAAGTTAGTATCAGAGAACTGGTTTTTTCTTACTAGATTTGCTTTGTGAAAGAACAATTTAATTGTTTTCAAGTTTATGTCATGCTTACAAGGTTTAAACTCAAAAGAGGAGAAGGGAAGTTGGTTGAAAACCCTAAAATTGGGTCAAGTGGAAGAAGAGCAAGGCTACCAAAGTCTTCTACACTAGTACATCGTCAAGTTGCAAAAGTTGCAGTTGAGTCTCCTGAGATCATGTCTTATGAAGGAGAACCTATCATGACAAAAGATGAGAAGACCTTCATAAAGGATTTATTTGATATGACAGATATGTTTAAGGTCCTCTATGAAGAGATGAATAGCAAGATGAAAGGTGTTGGGAACGGGTTCCCCCAAGAGTCAGGTTTGGGTCTAAAAGCCCATGTTTTGGGGTAGAAAGCCCAAATTTTGTAATAAAGATGTAAAGTCTTCGCATTTTGTGGTCGCAGAGCATGAAGATGTCAAAGGGTTGTCCGCCCTTGTTTTGTAAAGTCTCATGTCAGCTGTAGAAATCTACCCATGGTCCGCAGACCATGGGATTGTATAAAAAGGGAGTCTTAGAAGGGTCTAAGGCAGAGAGGAGTAATGGTAGGAAGCTTTTGTGGGTAAGAAGTTCTAAGTGTTCTCAGGTCTTAGAGTAGGTAGAGGCTCTACAGGTGAGTGTGCGGACCTCTGTAGCTGTGTGCGCAGGGTGGATAGAGTCTGTACTGAACTTGAAGATATCAATAGAGAGAAGTATTCTACAAATCACTATGTATCTTGTCTCTGTTTAATGCATCTGATTATATTATGTTATGATCTATGTTTACATTACACTGCTTATTTGATGCATGAATGTATTTGACTATACCTGTTAATTGAACGCGAGCAAGAATATAGGTTTACGTGAAGATAATTGTAAATGCATGATAGATTAGGTAGCACTTAAGATAACTTGGGAACTTATACAGTAACGTAGCCACAGGGGCATGTAAGTGCCTGGACCTCTAGTTAGGGCTGCGCAAAGAGCACTTAGATACCTTTGCGGAGGTACTAAAGGATGAAAGAGAAGGAACGTTGATAAGCCCTAAAGGCTTATCGATATGCACAAAGGCAAGATCATGAAGTGTAGATCGACATCGCAACCATCTTAGGGTGCGGAAACTTGGTTCTTGCATCCCCCCATACTGCTTCGGGTGAGAATTCGGTCCATGCTCTGTGGGCTAATACCGAAAGGGCCAATAGTGTAGGGATTTGCTTGGCTGACTAACTCTGAACCTAGTTGAGGGCCCATCAAGCCAACACAAGGAGAAAGTTCCAAGCCTCCCAATGGAGAAGGCCCTTCAAGAGGAGGTAATGGAAAAGTAGGTAATGTCAATGGAGGCAAACCTCCACCATCTCCACCATAGTCTTCATCTTCTTCTTCAAAATCATCTTCACGCTCTTCTACTAATACCATCGCTACTCATACTCACATCATTCTTCAAAAGGGATTGGTAAATCACCTTTTCTAAATCTTGATGTTAAATTCGAGTTACCTACGTACAATGGTGAAGTTAATGCAGAGAAGTTGGATAACTAGATTCGTCAATTGGAGGTGTATTGTAGAATTCATAACCTTCAAGAGGATGATATCAAAATTCAGTTAGCTTCATTGAGAATGGAGGGTGCAACACTTGTATGGTGGGAATCAAGGACTCAAGATGAGATGAAAAAACATGGCAATATCTCTATTACTTGGTCTAATTTCATTGCTTCTATAAAAATATAGTTGTACCCTTTAGCTCATATGCAAAAAGCTATCATGAATTGTCAAAATTACTCAAGCGTTTAGGAAAAGAGCTCTTATGCTAGGAGTAGACTTACAGTCACAATATACTTTGTTGAACTACATAAGAGGGTTGCATAGCTATCTTCGACATACCATTCTTATGTTTATTCCCATGAATCTTGATGAGGTCTATGTTTAAGCTACACACCCCGAAGCAAGAGGGAAAAATGTACAAGAAGAAGGTAAGAAGAAGCCATTTTAGAGTGGTGAAAAAGAGAAGAAATTTAAAGGAAAGCAGAAGAAAAATGCTTCTGTTAAGAAAGCAGGGGAGAAACTCGTATGCAAGAATTGTTCCAAAGAGGGTCATGATAAAGTGCATTGTTGGAAGCTTCATCCTAAATTAACACTGAAGAAATCTAACAATAAAGGCAAACAACAAAAATTATTCTATGCTTTAAAACAAAAGATCAGTTCAGCCCCAGTTTTAGCATTGTCGGACTTGAAACAACCCTTCGAAATACAAACAGATGCAAGTGACTATGCCATGGATGCAGTTCCTTTACAGCGTGGTAATCCCATTTCATTTCATTCTAAAATTTTTAATGGTGTTTTTATTAATTATCCTACGTATGATAAAGATCTTTATGCATTGGTGCAAAGTATGAAGAGATGGAAGCATTACTTGATGGGAAAAGAAACCATTATTCACATCGATCATCAACCTCTGCAATATCTGCAATCTCAAGCAAAATTGCAGTAGTCAAGGCACTTTCGTTGGATGGGATTTTTACAAAAATTCCACTTGGTAATTAGGTACAATAAAGGTATTTATAATAGAGTTGATGATATGCTTTCTAGACCAGTTATTAATGTAGCCATTTTACTCAAGAATCATTCTATTATGCTTGAAAGTTATGTTGAACAATACGCACAGGATGCTAACTTTCAAGAGGTATATTTAAACTTCAGTCAAGGCCACTAGGTTGATGAATTAGACTACCATGTACATGATAATCTGTTGTATCATTTGGGAAAACCTTGTGTTCCACAGGGAGAGAGACTAAATTTCACAAGGGAAGTGCACACTTCTCTTATTGTTGGACATTTCGGTGTAAGTAAAACAGTGGAAAATATTTAGAGGTATTTTTATTGGCCTCATATGCTTGAAAGTGTGTCACGTTTTATCATAGGTTTTTCATTGTGTGCAGTCAGTAAGCCTAGTAATAGGAAACTAGGATTGTACACACCACTTCCAGTGCCTTCACGACCATGGGAAAGTGTTTCTATGGATTTTGTAGGAGGTCTTCCTTTATCAAAGAAAAGTCATGATTATTTGTATGTAGTTGTGGATAGGTTCAGCAAGATGTGCATATTAATGCCTTGTAAAAATCAAATTACAGCTAAACAAACAGCTCAACTTTTCTTTCAAAATGTATGGGTTCATTTTGGATTGCCTACTTCTATTGTAAGTGATCGTGATTCTTGATTTGTTGGGAATTTTTGGTCAAGTTTATGGAACTTGATGGACACCAAATTGAAGAAAAGTACAACCTTTCATCCGCAAACAGATGGTCAAACTGAAGTGGTTAACAGGACAATTATTCATTTGCTAAGAGGATATTGCAGCAAACATCCTAAGTTGTGGGATGAACAATTGCATTATATTCAACATGCTTACAACCGAGCAAAACACTCTTCTACTCTAACTTCACCTTTTGAGGCATGTCTTGGTTATTTTCCTAAATCGCCTTTGGATTTCATCTTTGAGAAAGATATAGTTGTAGATGGACATAGTGACATAAAAAGAGCAAATAAATTCATTGAGAAAATTCAGTTGATTCACCAAACAATTCAAGAACAACTAGAAAAGAGTCAAGGCAAGACATGATAAGCATCATGTGGATCATCGGTTTCAAGTAGGTGATGAAGTTTGGCTATACATTAGCAAGGAAAGGCTTCAAGGTGAAGGTAAAAAGTTGAAACCAATTCGTTATGGTCCATTTAAAATTCTGGAAAAGATTGGAAATAATGCTTTCAAGATTGATTTTCCTTTATATATGAAAATCTATTCTGTTGTTAATGTTGGAAATTTGATATTGTATGAACCTCCTTTGATTCAAGATCAAGGAGAGAATGTTCAAATTCCATCTATTGAAGACTTTTCTCCAGCATTCCTTGATGTGCTTCAGTAAGACACTATAATTGATAGAAGGACAAGGACAACTAAAAGGGGAAGTATTGATCATCTTCGTTGGGCCTCAAAGGTACACATCCATCAAAGGCCAAATGGAATGAAGTGGGGAGGGTGAGGGAACAGTACCCTCATCTGTTCAATAACTGAATATAATTCTTTTAGGGTCCAAAAGGTTTCCAGTGGGGAGGAGTGATCAGGTGCTCAAAATTATGCTCTAAAATCAAAGTGTCAGAATCTTATCAAACTCAGCTTCAGATTGAAGATCTCTTCATTTTGAATCCAACGGTATGAATGGTACTCAAATCTGAGTTCGTATGCAAAAGTTAAAGCAAGTCAAAGTTCAAGTTTGACTTGTCTATGTGGCAAGATTGGATGACATGGCAAGGGTCCCAACGAATGGGGAAGTGCCAAGTGGAAGGTTGCCACTAGGTCCCGCATATCGCATATCAAGAAAAAAACAAAGGATGCAGGAAAAGATTTGGCCCTCGGCAGGTTGGGTTGCGATTTGTGATAATCGCATATCACACCCAAAACCCTGCTATTATTTGTTACCACTGATAAAGTTCCGATTGTGATGACTTCCTAGACGTGATACTTTATTGTGTTACAGATTAATGTCTCGGTGGGTCCACACTATCGCATCGCAACATTTTGCTGTGTTAAGAGCCCGCAGTTGATTGCTAATTGTGATGAGCAATAAGACCCCAACACAAGAATTTTATATGACACAATTTAATACCCCAACAGGTCCGCAATACCGCAATTGCAACGTTCCCTTGTTAAAAAAACCTTCAGCCGCTGAACTTCGCTGATTGTGATGAGCGATGGGTTCGGGACGTGGGATTTTATATGTTGTAGTTAATTATCCCCGACGGGTCTGCAATATTGCAATAGCAATGTTTTGTCGTTCCATAAGAGCCCGCAACACTTGCCGATTGCAATTTGCAATATGGACGACAAGATATAGACCGTCGTGTGGAAAATTTCTCATTCCGTTAACAGATTTTGGAGGGGAAATGGGGTTTTGGTCAGTTTTAGAGCATTTTGTGGAACAAATAGTGGAAGAACTGGGAGAAGTCATAACTTCTTCAGTTCTTATCCAAATTGGATGCAAAAAAGAGGCTAGATAGCCATTTTTGAGTATTATGAACTCATTGAGACAGGTTTCAGAGGCATTTGAGAATTGTAAACACACTTTTGTTTTAATTTGAGCATAATAGAGAGGCCCAAGCCATTGGAAGCTAGACCAAGGAGACATAGCCCAAGAGGGGTGAACTCCTTTATTATGTGTTTTCTATGTGTTGTATTTTGATGTTTATTTACAACTATTTTGTTGTTGTTCAGCATATGTTTTATGTTAAATTGTTTTTAACATTTACATAAGAAACTCTCATGGGAATTAGTTAATTAAGCAAAAGTATTGAATCCTTAAGCAAATGATAAGCATCTTGCGTTTTAATCTGAATGAGGAATTAGCACAACATTACTAATCTACTCCAATTAAGATCAGTGCGCCATTATAAGTGCGATTCGAACATATCGAGCACACCGTGCAGGGAAAAAAATTCAAAAGCAATGGATTTTTTAAGCTAATTTGCAATTCTAGTCTAATAAAAAATTAAATTAGAGAAACATAGACATTACTTGGAAATTTGCTCGTCGAGAAGCCATTGTTGACACGTAATTGAGAAAAACAAATTTCACCACCATTTGAGAAAATTGGAAAGCCACGCACTGAGCACAGTACCAAAGGATGGTGAGCAATATAAGAAACAACATCAGGGTGTTTGCATGATCCAAGAGTGGCCCCTATGCTTTAGAGCTCTCCAGTACCATAGATGGTAAAAATGAAATTTACGGTTGGTTGGTTGTTTTTTATTTAACCCTCCTCTAGTTTGTTATCATAACCACACCAGTGTGTCAGATATCCAAGAGCGCCACACCGGTGCTTTGTTGGACTATACAACCACATTTTTTTAAAATTAAAAATTACATAGCGATGCTCTTTAGAAGATTCCCCTTGGCATTTTAATACATTAACAACACAACCTCTTCGTTGGAATATAGCACCGCATTGTTTTGAAATTTAAAAACTATATTTGTGCTCCTTCTAGGTATGCCTTGGGGCATTTTACTACAAGAAGGGAACTCATGCTACGGGTGTATTTAGCGTTGCAAATTTTTAAAAACTAACTTTTTTTCCGGTGCTATCGACTATTCAAGCACCAGTGCATTTTGTTATTTAGCACAACATGTTTTTTTATTTTATAAAAATAAATATTCCACATTGTACCATGTTCTTTTCGGCCCTCATTATTATATGGATAGTAAGTCACCAATACATTTGTACATTGTAGATGCACCGTCAAAAAAGTATCTTCTAAAACATCCGCCCATCCACCTCCGCTAGTGACCTCCACTACAAACAGATTTTTGGGCTATTTTTATAGAGGCTTTCCCAAAAATCTCCGCTAGAAGGTCTTTTCCTTGTAGTGATTACTCCAAGTTTATAAGAGCTTGAATCTAACAACGATCAACGAAATATTTTGGGTTCCACTTTGGAAACCCATCAAATTTAGCTAATGGCAGATGAGCTCGTCAGGGGGTAACTAGATATTGACTCCATCAGTGATTGATGAAATATTTTGGCTTGGTAACCCATTAAAATTCATCAATCGTCAGTGATATCATTGAGAGTCAATATGGGTTTGACTCCATTCCTAATCGGAAAATATTTTGGGTTGGTAACACATCAAATTTTGTCAATGGATGATCAGCATCATCTGGGATAAACATGACTTTTACTCCATCGACAATTGATGAAATACTTTGGGTTGGTAACCCATCAAATTTATTTGATGGATAATGAGCTCATTATGGGTCAATGAAAAGTTAGCAGATTGACTCCACTGGCAATAAAATGTTTTATGTTGGTAAATTTTGGATTGCACTTATTTCTAATGAAACCTTCTAGACTTTGGAAATTGTTCTTATGGGTAATTTATCAACTTAATGATGGTGTTAATTAAATGGATTATATTATTATTTTTGTTAATCAATATGATTATGTGAACGTACATGTATTAATTTGATAATTAAATATTAGCTTAATAAATGTAAGTTGATTAATTCTTGGTTCTAATGGTGGAAACCTTCATATGATTATATCTCAATGAGATATACTCATATTTTAATAAAATATATATCGATTGAAAGATTTCAATGGAAATATGGTGATAAAAATCTCATAATAGAGTTTTGATTTTATTCGAAAAGGTGAAAATTTGCTATCCCATATCCTTAATTTGGCATTAAGGGATTGGGTATGTTACAAGCTTAGCTAAGATGGGGCTAATCATAATGGTCTAATAATTAAAAGGATTAATTGTATCCTCAATTTAAAGAAAATAGGAAATAATGAGACTTTGAGTCTAGGGTTTATATAAGCCTTGATTTACTGCTAAATTGAAGAACTTTTGTATATCAGGGATGACAACAGGTTATACAACTTTCATAATTCTTTGTGGTAACCTTTGATGTCCATAGAGTTCCCTTTTATGAGTTACTTAAACCCAAACTTTATGTCTTATATAAAAAATCACTTTATCTTCTATATGAACATTTGGAACATTTTCCACAACTTAAGGGAAATTGTATTATTTTCTTTAGTTTTACAAGTCAAAAATTTCCTCCAAAATATCTTAGGATAGATATTTTGTTGACACCTAATCATGGGGATTTGGTGAACACTTGTAAATCATGTAAACAGTAAACAATGGAAAATGAATAATCATCGGGAGGTGAAACCCAAGAGTCACTCCCTCATGTATATAACCATGAGTAATCTTAATGAATAAGAACAATTCATTTTCGGAGTTACCTCTTGGCCTAACATGGTATCAGAGCCAGTGCCATTTTTGGCTTCCCTCTCTACCCTTGTAACTCCCTCCTACCTATGTTCTACCCATTTTGCAAAACTAACACCTCTGCCATTGCTCCATTCTCTGAGTTAAGCACTAATCTACATCGAAACTTGTGTTGTTGGAGGTTGCTCAAGGATCGGTTTTATGCTACTTGGAGGATCGAAACCTATGTCGTTGGAGGTTGCTAAAGGATCTATTTTATGGTATGTCGATTTTTTCTAAGCGAGTTTGGTGGCATATGTTACTTTGACTATTGCGGTATTATTGTGTTGCAGTCATGCATACACTGTAACGCATACCACAGCCACACATATCATTATGTTGGCCTGGTTGCATAGTCGACCCACTATCTCGGCCCTCTATTGCACAGTCAGTCCTTGTACCATTCCACTAGCCTCCCTGGTATTTTTTATTGTGCTTCAGTCGGTCTGAATTTTAATATCTTCTCACACCGCCCACCTACGTTGGCTCTGCTCACACTGCCCTCTTACGTTGGCTCAACTCTGATTTCTGTGGCTCTCAGTTGTGATTCCATAGTCAACAACATGCCTCCAATTATATATCTTCCCCCCTACACTACCTCCATATCACAGGTAATAATGCTCTCGGCCTTTAATACCACCACTAGTACCATACAGTCCCATCCATAAATCCGTTGTCGGCCTTTAATACCACCACTGGTACCATATGGATCATTTAACTATGACGTTTGTTTAAATATGAATTTTGTTTAACTATGAAATATGCATGCACGGTTTTGTTAATAATGTCTCATATCTTAAGTCATAATTGTGGGGCATGAAATCATACAAACCCTCCCCCATATAACCCCTCTCCTATATAAACCTCCCTCCATATACTCCATTCCTTATATAATACCTCTGCTACATATTTATATCAGAATCATAATTTTTTTTACAAAAATACCATCGGAAGTGAAATTTCTTATAGAATATTGGGAGCAAAAGTACATTGTTTTTTACAATACATAGTGTTAAAATGCATTCATTGATATCTATTATTGGAGTGGTTCTCACCAGGAAGGAGAACTATCCTAAGTGGTCTCGGAAGATCAAGCACACTCTCATTTTCAATGAGTTGTAGAAAGGATTTTGTGTAGGAGAAGGAGATAATGAACTGGAAAAGCCTACCTCAAACAAGGAATTTTCCATTTGGGAAAACAAGAATAGAAAGGCCTATGCCTTGATTGCAACATCTCTAAATGAAAAGGTGAGTCGACATATTTCACCATTTTCGAATGCTTTTGAAGCCTTACAAAAATTGAAGGAACTCTATGACTCACACTTCGTGCTTGAAGTTGTCCAAATAATGATTAAATTGTTCAACCTTGAATTACAAAATGATGATCCTCTTGCTCTTGAATCAGAAGTAAAATCTATTATGCATGATATCAAAGTCACTAATGTTGAACTAGACATTCATCTAATGGATTTTATCAATGAACTTTATCCCACTTATCCAAGATTCTTCCAGAGGAAGAGGTGGTTGAAGAGGAAGAGGAAGAAGAAGTTTTAGAGGTAGTGGGGGCAGACACTCTCAAGGACAAAAGTCTAATCTTCATTACATATGTTGCAATAAAGATGGAACACATGATGCATCCACATGCAAGTTTCATTAGGACAAGATTGAGCAGGAAATAAATCAAACCAAAGGTAAACCAATGACAAAGAGAAAGGTAAAGCACCTGAATCCACTCACTATGTTGTGGCACATTGTAATATTGGAGTAAATGAAGACTTGTTTAATGCTTTACTTGCTTCTTGGAAAAATGATCGGTTGCTTGATTCAGGAGCAACTTGCCACATGACTTTTAGAAGGGATTTTTTTGAAGAATTTACTAACAATGTTGATGGAGCAGTATAGTTTTCAAACAAATCAAAAATCAAGCCATCAGGGCTTGGCACAATCAAGCTCAAATTGCCTGGTCTTCCATACTTTCTTCTACATTGTTAACTCCCAGGTTGTTCCCTTTGACTCCCAAGGGAATACGACCGGGGTAACCACTAACCAATCTTTGGATTACAGTTTCTAGCCAAACTGTAATCAGAGAGGGCTCTCTCTTTATGATTTGTCTCTGTTTTGATAGTATTTTAGGCTAGCTATAATGTTCAGGGTTTTGTTTTATGTTTTGGTTGAGGGATGTCTTCTGTATCTAAGGTGTAAGTTTTCAGGCAGTATTAGTCCATTGGGCAATGGAGTTTGTGGCTACAGGTTGTCTGAAATATTGAGTTGAGTTGCTAAAACTACAGGGCCATTTAAATATCTCATGGAACAAATCTGAAATTGTGATTATGAGGTGTGTTTAGCCAGTGAAAGGCAATTAAGAATTTTCCACTAAGCTAGGTGTGAGAAAGAGATGTGTTGCACAGGAGCAAACTTGAATTCCTGAAACAACAATCACTGTGAAAGATATAGTGTAGAGGTGTAGCAATTAAGAATTACACCTTTATAACTGTAACTGAAGAAAACATTTATAATAGCATAGATTGAGTCCAGGGTAATCTGTGATTAAATCCTAGAACTATTCTTTTTCCTTGCCATTAACTGTAAAACACAGAATATGAATGAGCTATGAAAAGATGACAAAAAACATAACGAAGAGTTTAAAGAGGACTTATTGTGCCATGAAACACGCAGGAATCCTGTAACATTCAGCAAAACACCACAACGACTCAGATAACGCAGAGCTTTGGAAATTCCATCAGCTTTTGTATTAATAGTCTGGAAATTTACAGCATAAGAAACTCTTGAAGAGAGATCAACAACAACCCCTGCAAGATTATGCGAGGGGGGAATATATACAATTGGTCATACAAAATATCTGGAGCCTTGAGTCATTCTAGAAATGAATACGTTCACCCACTTTTCAAGATAGTAGATAAGAAAGTTATTACATCATTGAATACAAAATAAGTGCTCTTTATGTATGTCAGAAGATATTTTGACCTTTGGAGGCCACTAAGTCGGTCTGAACGTTCTGCTTTAACTCTGGAAAAATGTGCCTTTATGGCTGTCGTGCTGTAGTTTTTTGGCCCTGTCACCTGTAGCTGTCAATCTTGCTTTATTGGCCGACTAGTTCTGCTGAGTTGGCCCAGCCATTTCCTTTTCATGCATGCTGGTGTTATCAAATTTTCCTGTGCATGATCACCTATGAATTTAAATGAAAATTTGATTTACAGGCTCTGGTTTATAATATCAACTGTATCATTTTGGTCCAGTATTCCTGTGTGGGCAATTGATGTCTCAGAATTGCCTCTAATGTCTCATCTGCCTCTGTGTATTTGTAGAAGTTGGGAGGCACTTCAAACAGATGTTTGATCTCATCCATGATAAAAAATAAGTTTTCTACCCTATTGTAGAGACTTTGTCCTGTAGCTGGCCCTGTTTCCTCTGAGGTGCTGGGCCTTTCAGTGATCTGATTTGTGGCGAATGTGTTGACCCTCTTGGCATACTGCTCATGTGTAAGTAGCCTTCCTGCGTTGTTCAGTGAGCTAGGGAGACCTCTGTTTTGAAATGCCACAAATTTGTCCATGAATCTATTGACCTCTGTCTGCATGTCCTGGGTCCTTCTTTCTAGTGTCTGCACCAGGCTTCTTAGTGTTAGGACCCTCTTTATTAACAAAATAGTCTCAGTCCTGTTGGAGATTCCCATAGTTGCTAACTGAGCACTTGTTCTATTATTAAGCACATTGATCATTCTATTGGCAACCTCAGGCATATTGCCTAGAGAGGCCCTTGATCTCTGGATTTCCCTCTGTGCTTTTGCAATGAGCTCCAACTGCTCATGAATTGTCTCAATATATTGCCATTGATCAGTGATGGATTGGCCAATATTGGCCCATAGCACTGTCTTGAGCTCAGCCACTGCTTTATCCAATGTGAGCTCCTTCTCCAGCTCCTTTATCCTGTCTTTGAGGGCTTTTATTTCCCTGCCCTTTTCTACCACAGTCTGCTTGGATTTATCATATCTTTCATTTACCTTGGCTAAATGCTCCCTGGCCTCATTTAATTCTGTCATTTGGGCTTCCAGGGCCTGAATCTCATTTCTCAGCTTTTTCATGTCCAGGCTTGGGGCCTGCTCTGTTGTTGGTGGTGGTGCTGAAGTAGGAGGTGCTGCCTGTTCTGTTTGTTGAGTGAGGGGAACAGTAGTTGGAGGAGCTTCCTCAAGGTTAATTATTTCTGGAGGAGGCTGAGATGTTTGACCTCCTTCCTTTTGCTGTAATGTTGCTTGCAATGTTGCCTGTGCAGCCTCTGATTCTCCCAACTTTTCTTGAGTCTGGATCAGCTGTTTGTATAAAGACACCAGCAAAGCTGCCGCATCTTGATCATGTCTCAGTTGGGCAACTTCTTCCGTTTGAGGGTGAATAGTTGCTAGGATTTTGATCTTTTTCTTCAATGCTGCCATGTCTGCATCCCTCAATTTCAATAATGCTTGTATGCCCTTGATGTCCTTGGGGTCATGCCCAATCTCTATGATTATATATTCTAAGGCCCTGATCCTGTTTTCCTTTGCTTGAGAGGATGCTCTCTCCAACTCAAGTTGGGCAGCTGTATTATTTAGGTTATTTTCTAGCCTGTAGTTATCCAATGTCTTATCTGCCAAGGAGGCATACACCATCTCACCTGTTTGCTTATGCAATTCGATTTTGTCCATTGGGTGGATGTCCTTGGCAAGGACCTCAAGATTGGTCCTCAAGTAGTCTGAAGGGGACTGTGGTTGTAATGCAGTTGGCATGAAGTGACTCCTGATCATTTTGCCTTCACTAACATCATATGCAGACATTAGTCTTTGTTGGTTAGTGGGAGCCATTTTCAACAAATGATTATATAGCTGTATTTTTATTGGCTCATTCCTCCTCTTTATGTTAATGAACTGATGTTTGATGCTCACTTCACCTTCTCTCTGCTGGCTTGAGGAGCTGACTTCTCCTCCCACTATCCTCTCTTGTTCCTGCTGGAAGGAACTTGCTGAGGCCTCCATACTTGGTGGGCCCATGCCCAAAGATTGCCCCATAGGCATTTCCTCTTCTGAAAGGGGATTCATTCTGTGTCTTTTCTCCCCTTGAGTTGCTGTTGTTGTGAGGGGAGTCTCTCTGTCCCTCTTTCTACTTATATCCTCCTTTTGTGGGGTTTGGAGGATTGAGGCTTCAGCTGTTGTTTCCTACCTAGGAGGCACAATTTGTGGTGGTTGTTGCTCAGTGAGAATTGGGGCCTCAACTACCTTTTCTTGCTGTAGTGGCTGCTCCTTCTCTTGCTTCCCCTCTTGTGGTTGTTGTACCTGTTGTTGTTGCTGCTGTACCTCCTCATGAGGTGGTTGTTCTGGTTCCATTTCCTTTTCCTTGCCTTTGGTAGAGGTTTGCTCAGTAGCTTTGGCTGCTTGCTGATTTGCTGTGGAGGAAGATGCAGCTGTTCCCACTTGAGTGCTTGGAAGAGTGAACACCTGTGAAAAAAGCTCTAGGTCAGCCACCTTTTTCAGATTTCTTAGTGCTCTTTGATTTAACTCTTCTTGTGTGATAGGCTCCTCTAAGGTTCCTCGCCTCCACTTTGTTTGATTTGCATACTTTTCTATATGAGGAAGTCTTACGTGGTTATAACTGGCCAGCCTATATTTGACCCTTCTTAGGCTTATGAAGTGATTGGGGTCATATGGTTTCCAAAGGAAACTGGTTTGCAAGCCAAGGGATTCTAACATTCTATCCGCCTCTTGCCAACCTTCCTCCCTTTTGTTGTAGATAAAGTGGCCTAATTGGTTCCTGACCTTGAGCTGTGCTTTCTTGCCTCTGCCTGAAAAGTGTAGCACATCAGCATTCCAAAATTTCCTGAAGTATTCCAGGGCAAACAATATCATGGGCACATATTTGGGCAATCTGTATGGGGGCAACTCACACCCATATATCCTTATAGCTATGTGGTTCTGGTAGAAGTACCAGTCCCCAATGCTGTAAGATTTAGACAACTGAAGTACCCTTTGCATCTCATCAGTTAGTCTTGGAGGAGGTGAGCTCATCATCAGAGACATGGCTGGGTGGATGAAGAGATCTATGAACTCACAGTAGGTATATGGAGAGTCAGGTCTGCAGTGGAAGACAAAGGACCAATAGACCACTGACCTTGGATTGCCTTGGGCATCCACTCTTTTCACAGCAAAAGAAAACTTTTCATGTTGATAATATAGGATTAAGTGGTAGATGTAAGAGGTGTATCTGAACACCTTTTCTCTTGCCAAGTTCATCAACTGCTCATGTATCTTATCAGAGATGTAGGTGGCATAGTCATAGCAGATTGGAGACTTGCCAGGAGTGAACATGAGCATGATCACCAGCACAGTTTCATCAACAAATTCAATTGAATTATAGCCCAAAATGGGACTAATCATGTCTGCAAGATCTCTGCCCAATTGGTTGAGATATACTTGGTTAATAGGAGGATACTTCACAGAGTTAGAGCCAATGTACAGCTGATTGAGTTTGGTGACCTGAGCATCTGTCAATCTAGCTCCTTGATTTATCAAATCTATTAGTGATAAAGGAACTAATTTCTTCTCAGTCTTGAAGTTCAGCATCTCTTTGATAGCTTCGGGGGTGATATAGAAAACAACTGAGCCTGAAGGGTCAAGCACAGCCCTCTGAGTAGGGTCATAGCATTTGGCACATAGGTGGATTAAATCAGGAAACTGGTTGACCTGAGGGAGCTTGAAGATAGGGAGAAAAGAGTCCCATATGCCCAATACATCTGTTCCATTCTCATGTTTAACCTTCAATTCATTTAGCAGGTGGATGTGGAACTTGGTCTTCATCAGCATTTCCTCTGATATTTGATAATCCAGGTCTGCTAGAGGTTGCCAGTCCAATTCTCTCTGAGGGGCATTTAAAGGGGCAACATTCAAGGCTACAGGTGCTACTGGAGGATCCATGGTCACCTTTAGGATTTCTGTTGTTTATAAACTGGTGTTACTGTGCAGAGCAACACCAAAGAGTTTTTCTTTAAAAGAACGGTGAATTACTGATGAACAGAGAATAAATGGTTAATTACAGCAATTGAAATACTGCTCAAAGTATGGATAAGACAAATGCCTGGCTTTAAACTCTTTTTCACAGCAAATTGGTGCCGTTTAGGCTACCAGTCCACGATTGCGCGAACAGGATGTAAGTTTTATGAAAACTCTGGTAATATAAAGCTCAGCTGGTGAATTTTGACCTTACAGTGCAAATGGGGACTAGGCACAGGGGATTTGCCGGTGAATTATGTGTTTTATCACTGTTTTAAGCTATTTTTGGCGATTCACAGACAAAACGGGGCGCAGGATGGATTTACAGGGATAAATACCTGGCAACTGTTAACAATGGTCACGAATGCAGGTGGAAATGGCGCGCCAGCGGTCTCCCGGTTGAATTCAGCAGGTTGGCGTGAGTTTGGACGTGAAAAACATGCAGAGAAAACGATAGCCGTTTTTGCAAAAAGTGCAAAAAACGCGAAATTTTGGCCAAAATATGGATTTTTTGGAACATTGGCGCTTTTTTTGGATGACGTCAGCATGACGTCATCAGGTGGGGTCAAGGTCGGATGACGTCAGCATGACGTCATCGGGTGACGTGGCGGCATAAGAGAGGTCCACGGGGATGGTGAGGTGGCAGACAGGTGGAGCAAAGGCGGACGGGGGCGCCGACGCGGCGATGACGCTGGCGGTGATGCTGGCAGGCGGGTTCACCGAAACCGGAAGTGGTTAGCGGTTTCATATCGCACCGCCTTCCATACGGAAGCGGAATTGTCAGAGGGGCCTCCGATACGATGTGGGGGTGACGCGTGGCAGAGGCCTGACGTCACCCTCTGACAAATTTCGGACGGTATCTTTCGGACGTCGGGGCCGGTCCGAAATGCACGAGGGCCGTCGGATGAAAAGGGCCCGATCCGACGGTCGACGATTCGTTGAGATGGCCGGACGATACGGATGGGGGGCGGGATTAAAATAATATATCTCTTGAGATTTGCGCCTGGCGGGAACCTTAAGATTTCGGCAGTTTACATGGTTTTTTCAATGTTTTTTTTTATAAAAATGCGGATAGCGCTAAGACTTTGGATAAATGGAAAAAGTGGGTTTTTATATGTATTTTGCAAATGAAGCGGGTTAGGGGTAAAAAGGGGTTTATCGCAAGGTTTCTTAGCAAATGAAGGGTTTAATGGGTTAAATGACTTTTGAAGGGGAAAGAGGGGTAAGGCTTAGGGCTCTTAAACTGACCAGATGTCAATTTAATCCCTGATAGTGAACATAGGGCTATAATGCCAAGGGGAGGGATATTTATACAATGCTTGGGGTTTATACACCATAGTGTTATAATAGTAGGGAAAGGGTAACATAGGGGATTTAGATAATAGAAGTTAGGGGTTAATATGGATGGAAAAGGTGAATGAGGAGTGAAATCACTAAGTTTATGTGAAGATAACTTAGCTTAGGGAGTAGATCAAAATAAAAAGATTTTTAGACAAGAAATGTGGCTTTCAAAGGAATAAGAACCAGCATAAAACCTCAAATTCTTTCATGAACACAACTGATGAAGGGATGTTAGTAATGAAGGTGAAAAGGGGGAAAAGGAAGTTAGTCATGCTTCTTTGTTTTGCTGCAACATGATGGAGAAGAAGACCTTCTCAATCCATTGATATTCCTTTGTGAATAGGTTAGCACACATTGAATTGTAAGGAATGACATTTCTGCAACCCCATCTGCCTACCCATCTACTTGCCTAGCATTTTTTGTTTCTTCATGGAGGGTGCACTTAGACTTGCAGACCCTTATGTGCCTTTTCTTTTCTTTGGCTTTTTCCTTTTGATTTTCTATCTAGAACTACCCTTATTGCTTCCAAGGTCCCAGATTAAGCAGTTGGGAACCTTACTTCTCTACCTAAGCTACTGGTCTGCCAAGATTAAACAGTTTGGACAGACTTCTTTCTCTATTCTACAACAGAAAAATTGAAACATGGCATGATCCAGATTAGGCTTTTGGACCATCCATCAAAACTTAATCAACATGAAGCTATATACACACCTTGTCTCCTTTTGGAAATATGGGATCTTTGTATCACCAAAGCAGAGCATATTTGGAACTTTCTTTGCCAATCATGAAATATGAAACCTATTGGTATAGGTAGCTAACAGTGGCTCCACATGGGGATGGCTTTTCCATTTGAAAGGCCAAGAACAACAGGTCAGAATGCCTGGGCCCTTGACTACTTTTACCAAAACTTGAAGTATGCTGCTTTGACATGCCAAATTGTACTCTTCCCATCTTGGTAGATCTCTGAACTCATTTGCCTTTTGTTGATAACTAATGAAACTTGAGAAACTGCATTTTTACATTTTAACAGAAAGTAATATATACACCTGAATATGTACAAGGGAAACTCAGGCTGCACTTATGGATAGTAGTCAAAATAGTGCTTCAACATCCTGCCATTCACAGGACCTTCATCCAAATCAGCTTCATCAAGACTTTTAAGGAAGTAAGTATTGTTTCCTTGTACTGCTTGAACAGCAAATGGTCCTCTCCAAAGGGAATCAAATTTTCCATGTTTTCCCTTATCTTCTCTTCTTGAGTCCCACTTGAGGACTTTGTCTCCAACATTAAAATCTTCTGCCTTAGTCCTTTTGTCAAAGGCTTTCTTTAACTTTTCTTGTAAAACTTGAACTCTGCTGTAAACTTGGTCTCTAGTTTGCTGCAAACATATTATTTGATTTATCCTTCTTTGCATATCATTTGGCTCAGCTTGACTCTCTTGAAGTAATTTCATGACAGGGATTCCCAGTGATGAAGGAAATTTGGCTTCTAATCCATAAACTAACTCATATGGGCTGATCCCAATTGATCTTTTGGTTGTTAGTCTATCTGCCCATAAGGCATTCACAAGCTTCTTATGCCAATTCTTCTTATTTTCTTCCAATACCTTCTTTATGATGTTCACAAGGCTTTTGTTTGATGATTCAGCAAGGCCATTTCCTTGGGGATTATATGCAGTAGAATGGCCCAAGGTAATGTGAAATTTGTGGCAGAAATTCACCATCTTCTTAGATCTGAAGGCAGCAGCATTGTCTGTTATTATTTTATCAGGACAACCAAATCTAGAAAGAATATTGGTCTCAAGGAACTGAATGATAGTGGAATCATTTGCTTGTCTGCATGGAACAACTTCAATCCATTTAGTAAAGTAGTCTGTAGCTGTTAGAATCCATCTATGTTGGCCTGAAGATGAAGGGTGAATTTCCCCAATGAAATCCAAGCCCCATTGTTGAAAAGGTCTCTCTGTTGCAATAGGCCTCAAAGGAAGTGGCAGTAACTTTCTCTTTCCCTCAAACACTTGACAGTTGTGACAAGAGGTGGTGAATTTCCTGACATCAGAGAAAACAGTGGGCCAATAATAACCAGCCCTCAAAATCTTATCCACAGTGGACTTCCAATACAAGTGTCCACCACAGTCACCTGCATGAAATTCTTTGGTGATATTGTTAGCTTCATTTTCAATCAAGCAGTTTAACAGTATACCTTCATGGTTTTTCCAAAGCAAATTGCCTTCCATGACACAAAATCTTGAAGCTTTCATTTTTAGGAACCTACACTTAGTTCTGGACAATCCTGGTGGAGCACACAGGTTTTGTAACACATAACATATATCAGAGTACCAAGGGGATTGTTCAAAGGCTACATTGATCTTTGGAGTCGCCAGCTCCGGTTCATTGTCCAGCTGGTTTATGTCTAGGGCTTGGAAGTTTGCTTCTGTCATTAGTTTGGCCAGGCCTTGCCCTTTTATTAGTTTTGTTGGTTTTATCTCAATATCAAATTCCAAGATGTTGGAAATCCATTTTCCTCTTCTACCTTTTAAGTTTCCTTGAGTGAGAATGTCTTTAACAATGGGACTTGGCACATAAGCTATAACATGGGAATAAAGGATGTAAATCCTAAAGTCTTTAATGGCCTTGACCAAAGCATAAGCTTGTTTCTCCATGATTTGATATTTCAGAGGTGCATCTCTAAGAGCTCTGCTAAAGAAAGCAATGGGTTTCTCATTTCCTTGGTCATCTTTCTGTAATAAAACAGCAGCAATAGTATGCTGGGAGGCAAAAGAGAAAATGATAAATTCTCTGTCAAATTGAGGATTTGTTAGGACTGGGGTTTGGGTAAGGGCTAATTTTATACCTTCAAAGGCTTGATTTTCTTCAACTGTCCATTTCACTTTTGAGTCCTTCTTTAGCATGTTATTTAGTAATCTGATCAATTCTGCTAAGTTTGGGATAAACCTTCTCAAGAAGTTGATCTTACCCAAGAAGGCTTGCAATTATTTGATGTTTCTTGGGTGGGGCATTTGTAAGATAGCTTGGATCTTGTCCGGGTCAATTCTTATGCCATCCTTTGAAATAATATGCCCTAACAGCTTACCTTCTTCCAAACCAAATAGAGATTTCTTGGGATTCAAGGAAATCCCATATTTCCTACATGTTAGGAAGATCTGTCTCAAATGCTTCAAATGTTCTTGGTCTGATTTTGAGAAAGGTGTGAGGTCATCTAAATAAATGACAAGAAAGTCATGAATCTCCTTGGCAAAAGCAATATCCATTGCTCTTTGAAATGTTGCCCCTGCATTTTTCAATCCAAAAGGCATTTTTACATATTTGAAAGTTCCCCATGGGGTTGTGAATGCAGTTTTGTCTTGATCATCAGGGTGCACTAGGATTTGATTAAAACCTGAGAATCCATAAAGTAATGAAATCCTTGAGGCCCCTACCACTTTTTGGAGAATGTGATCCATCTTAGTTAAGGGATAGTTGTCTTTGAGGGACACTTGGTTTAGATTTCTAAGATCAACACAAAGTCTTATTTCACCAGTTTTCTTTCTTGTGGGCACCAGATTTGAGATCCAATCAGAAAACCTGATTGGTGCTATGATACCAGCTTTAAACATTTTTTGTACCTCTTTTTCAATTGCAGGGAGAAGCATAGGGTTTATTCTTCTCAATTTTTGCTTAAATGGCTTTTGATTTGGCTTGAGAGGGATGGTATGTTGGATAACAGAGGTGTCATAGGATTTTAAGTCCTCATAACTCCATGCAAAGACATCTTGAAACTCTTTGAAAAGGTCAATGTATTTGGGCTTTTGATCAGGGGGTAGGGAAGCAGATAATTTTATTATCTTGGGCTTTTCAATGGTTCCAATGTTGCATTCTTCAATGGCAGAGTTAAGGGGCTGCATTTTTGGTTTTCTTGGGACATCATTTGAATCAAAGATATCCTCTAGTGGAGTTAGGCCTGTTGGAAGAAAATTGTCTTTCAATTGTATTACTTTAGCCTCAACATTAGCCACTTCTTCACAACTGATTTGTTGAATTTTTTGTATATTGTCTTTGTTGAAAATTGTTGGATGTAGGATTTAGTGAGCTGTCTTAGGTGATATTGGCTTGTTATTCTGTTTACTCTGTATTTGTGATTGACTTGCTCTTTCAAGTATTTGTGATTGACTTGCTCCCTCAGTGTCAATATTTAGTCCTGCAAATTCCTCTTGTAGGGCCAGGAAATTATTTATTTGTGCATCATCTTCAAATACTTGCCAGTCTTTGACATTGTTTGGGACAGAAGGTCTGTGTTTTACCTCAGCTGTAAAGCAATGATGGGGCTCAAGAGGTAACTTGCAGGTGCTTGCAAATGTGGCCAAGCTATGAGCATGCAGGTTATGGGTCTTGGGAATCTTGGTAATTTGAAATTCAGTGAAGGACTGTAGTAGTTCAGCAGCAGCAGATCTATAAGATCTCAGTCTTTTATCATTAGTAACAAAATTTCCCTTTACTTGTTGGATAATCAAGTCTGAATCTCCCATAATTGAAACTTTTATGGCTTGTAAGGATTTTACTAGCTTAAGGCCTAGCAAGAGAGCTTCATATTCTGCCATGTTGTTGGTGCATCTGAAGTTTAACCTATAGGCTCGGCCTTCTGCATGACTGTTTTGTTTATTATGTATCCAAACTCCAGCTCCTGCCCCTAATTTGTTGACTGACCCATCAAATTCAAGGAACCATAGGACTTCTTGTTCTGGGGGAGACTTAATAACTTCTTTGTGATCTGGGTTTGTGAGTTGAAGTTCTGGGTTTTCATTTATTTTGTCTTTTAGGACAGTCTCATCACTTGTTTGGATCAGCTTTATTTCTAGGGCAGCAGCTTGTTCATTAATGTCCTGATCTTGTTCAAGTGTTTTGGTTTCAACATCATTATTTGTAAGACCTGTATTGTCATTGAAAAGAATGTATGAGTCTATGTCAGAATGGACAGCATATATGGGAAAGTTTTGAGGTTTTTCTTCACTGCTGACCATGTATTTCATAAGTGACTCTCTATATAACCTCTTGGGTTGACCAAAGACTGAGATGGTTGCATATGACATGTCTAGTTGTAGGGAACCTTGGAGTTTAGCCCCCCATGACCTTGATAACAGCATCCCATATTTGGGTGGGATATCAACAACCACAACATCCATGAGGATTGTTTTATTGGGATATTGGACTAGGGACACACATAGATCTTTTATGAGACCTAAACACTTAACTTGGCTGGAGTCAAATGAGAATAAGTCCTTGTATGGTCTTGTAATATCTAGATTCAATCTTTCCATGACTGATTTAGGCATCAAGTTATGAGAGGCACCTGAGTCAAACATTGCGTTGTGTAGTATCTTATCATGAACATGCAGGCTGACATAGAAAGGTAGGATACCTGCAACAGCTGTCTTTCCATCAACCTCTGGACCGAAAAGAAGTTCAGGGGTGTCATCCAACACATTGACATTATCTTTATTACGAGTAATTTGAAGGGACTTCTTGATTTGTTGTCTATAAATGTCATGCTTGGCTAGTTCTGAAAGAGGAATAGCTACTTTTAGTTTGCCAATTTCAGCTTCTAAGTCAAAGGGTTTTTCAGATTGGATTTTGGGGTTGTGGATGACAGTCTTTTACTTGTTCACTAAGTCTTCTTCTTGGTTCTTATCTCAGTCTTGCGGCTTTTCCTTCTTACTCATCTCTTGAGGAGTGTTACTTGGATTGGGCTGCAAGGGCGATGAATCTACTGGTTGCTGTTTTGAGGGAGATGTTTCAGTTATTTCTTCAACTGTTACCTCATCTGTACTTGGATAAGTTTTGTCACTTGTTTCTGTGATAATAGCTTTCTTAGGCTGTGTAGTGTCCTTTGTCTTGTCAGGCTGTGTCACATTTATAGTTCTGCTTCTTAGCTTGTATTGTTTATGAATTTCATAAACAGCTGTGTCATATCCTTGTTTAAAGTCAAATGACTCACCTGACCTGGTTTGGAATTGCTGAATGTCATCATCTTTATGATCCTCTTGACTCAAGAAAACTTGTTGCTCATCATTTAGGCCCATTAGGTTAATATGGGTGTCATCTGTTTGCTCATTGGAAGTGGATGCCTCAATATAGTTTTCCTCGAAAGGAGGCCTTATGTCTGGGTCAGAACCGGTTTTGCCAGTGTTTGGGTTTTGATTTCTCCTAAAATTTGGATTCATGTTTGGGTTATTTTGTGGTGCTTCCCGTGATGACTTTCTCTCAACTGATTCTACTCTATCACCCAATCTCTTCATACCAGTGAGTATTGCATCCAATTTTTGATCAAAGGCTGAGGGTTCTTCTTTGAAGGTGGTTCTCTTTTCCAATCTTGCCCTGTTTCTTTTGGCAATCAGGTTAGCCTCTACTGTGACAACAACCTTTTGGGCCTCTTCAAGGGTTTCAGGTGCCCTTTCTTTCAACTGATATTCCATATCAGGGTCAAAACCATCCAGAAATTTGTACAAGGCTAAATCAAGGGGAGGTCTTAAATTCTGTGGTATTGCATTATATACATTATTGAATCTTGCACAATACTCCAAAACGGTCTCTTGAGGACCTCGTTTGATTGTGTCATATTCACCAAGTATGTGTAGGGGATCTTTCTTCTTCTCCCATCTATTAGTAAAGGCTTGATAAAGGTCATCAGGAGTTGTGATGGTATTTGCAGCCAGTGATCTAAACCAAGTTCTTACATCCCCTGTGAGGCTCTGGACAAAGATTCTCATTCTCACACTGTCATCATCTATTTCATAGTTCTCAAAGTGGTCTTGCATCCTTCTGGCATGCTGAATTGCTGTGAAAGGGCCAGTGGAGTCAAAATATGAGATCTTGGATTGATAGTCCTGAGGTAGAGCTGGAGCATTGGCAGGTAACTGCAGGGGTGCATATCTATTAGCCATATTTGCAGGATTTATAGGGTTGACAGGGATAACTGGGATAGCATGAATGACTGGTATAACAGGGGTAGTGGGAAAGGTGGAAACTAGAGTGTTGGTCAAGGGAATATGTGCAGTGGATGAAGGTGTGAAAGGAGGGCTTTGAGATGTGGATGGTGAACTGGGGGAATCAAGGGTAGACCGAAATAGAACCTTGATTGGAGTTGGAACAGGGTTTGGATGAGCTGTCTCAGGACTTGAATCAGCAAGAGTTTCCTGTCCCTGCTGCTTCCTAATGATCTTAGGGATTGTATTAGGATTTTCAAAAACAGCTAGTGGATTAGGGTCATGATTTGACCTTGTATATCGTGGATTCTTCTTGGGAGCCAGCTTCTGAATTTCTTTTTGGTATTTTTAGGATATTTTAGGACTGCTTTAAGGGATTGCTCAAGCTTTTAGAACCACAATATATGGACAGACCACAGTTGAAAAATAATATGCTTTGTCCCCAGTGGAGTCGCCAATTATGTTAACTCCCAGGTTGTTCCCTTTGACTCCCAAGGGAATACGGCCGGGGTAACCACTAACCAATCTTTGGATTACAGTTTCTAGCCAAACTGTAATCAGAGAGGGTTCTCTCTTTATGATTTGTCTCTGTTTTGATAGTATTTTAGGCTAGCTATAATGTTCAGGGTTTTGTTTTATGTTTTGGTTGAGGGATGTCTTCTGCATCTAAGGTGTAAGTTTTCAAGCAGTATTAGTCCATTGGGCAATGGAGTCTGTGGCTACAGGTTGTCTGAAATATTGAGTTGAGTTGCTGAAACTACAGGGCCATTTAAATATCTCATGGAACAAATCTGAAATTGTGATTATGAGGTGTGTTTAGCCAGTGAAAGGCAATTAAGAATTTTCCACTAAGCTGGGTGTGAGAAAGAGATGTGTTGCACAGGAGCAAACTTGAATTCCTGAAACAACAATCACTGTGAAAGATATAGTGTAGAGGTGTAGCAATTAAGAATTACACCTTTATAACTGTAACTGAAGAAAACATTTATAATAGCATAGATTGAGTCCAGGGTAATCTGTGATTAAATCCTAGAACTATTCTTTTTCCTTGCCATTAACTGTAAAACACAGAATATGAATGAGCTATGAAAAGATGACAAAACACATAATGAAGAGTTTAAAGAGGACTTATTGTGCCATGAAACACGTAGGAATCTTGTAACATTCAGCAAAACACCACAACGACTCAGATAACGCAGAGCTTTGGAAATTCCATCAGCTTTTGTATTAATAGTCTGGAAATTTACAGCATAAGAAACTCTTGAAGAGAGATCAACAACAACCCCTGCAAGATTATGCGAGGGGGGAATATATACAATTGGTCATACAAAATATCTGGAGCCTTGAGTCATTCCAGAAATGAATACGTTCACCCACTTTTCAAGATAGTAGATAAGAAAGTTATTACATCATTGAATACAAAATAAGTACTCTTTATGTATGTCAGAAGATATTTTGACCTTTGGAGGCCACTGAGTCGGTCTGAACGTTCTGCTTTAACTCTGGAAAAATGTGCCTTTATGGCTGTCGTGCTGTAGTTTTTTGGCCCTATCACCTGTAGCTGTCAATCTTGCTTTATTGGCCGACTAGTTCTGCTGAGTTGGCCCAGCCTTTTCCTTTTCATGCATGTTGGTGTTATCAGATTTTCCTGTGCATGATCACCTATGAATTTAAATGAAAATTTGATTTACAGGCTCTGGTTTATAATATCAACTGTATCATTTTGGTCCAGTATTCCTGTGTGGGCAATTGATGTCTCAGAATTGCCTCTAATGTCTCATCTGCCTCTGTGTATTTGTAGAAGTTGGGAGGCACTTCAAATAGATGTTTGATCTCATCCATGATAAAAAATAAGTTTTCTACCCTGTTGTAGAGACTCTGTCCTGTAGCTGGCCCTATTTCCTCTGAGGTGCTGGGCCTTTCAGTGATCTGATTTGTGGCGAATGTGTTGACCCTCTTGGCATACTGCTCATGTGTAAGTAGCCTTCCTGCGCTGAGCGCTATTCAGTGAGCCAGGGAGACCTCTGTTTTGCAATGCCACAAATTTGTCCATGAATCTATTGACCTCTGTCTGCATGTCCTGGGTCCTTCTTTCTAGTGTCTGCACCAGGTTTCTTAGTGTTAGGACCCTCTTTATTAACAAAATAGTCTCAGTCCTGTTGGAGATTCCCATAGTTGCTAACTGAGCACTTGTTCTATTATTAAGCACATTGATCATTCTATTGGCAACCTCAGGCATATTGCCTAGAGAGGCCCTTGATCTCTGGATTTCCCTCTGTGCTTTTGCAATGAGCTCCAACTGCTCATGAATTGTCTCAATATATTGCCATTGATCAGTGATGGATTGGCCAATATTGGCCCATAGCACTGTCTTGAGCTCAGCCACTACTTTATCCAGTGTGAGCTCCTTCTCCAGCTCCTTTATCCTGTCTTTGAGGGCTTTTATTTCCCTGCCCTTTTCTGCCACAGTCTGCTTGGATTTATCATATCTTTCATTTACCTTGGCTAAATTCTCCCTGGCCTCATTTAATTCTGTCATTTGGGCTTCCAGGGCCTGAATCTCATTTCTCAGCTTTTGCATGTCCAGGCTTGGGGCCTGCTCTATTGTTGGTGGTGGTGCTGAAGTAGGAGGTGCTGCCTGTTATGTTTGTTGAGTGAGGGGAACAGTAGTTGGAGGAGCTTCCTCAAGGTTAATTATTTCTGGAGGAGGCTGAGATGTTTGACCTCCTTCCTTTTGCTGTAATGCTGCTTGCAATGTTGCCTGTGCAGCCTCTGATTCTCCCAACTTTTCTTGAGTCTGGATCAGCTGTTTGTATAAAGACACCAGCAAAGCTGCCGCATCTTGATCATGTCTCAGCTGGGCAACTTCTTCCGTTTGAGGGTGAATAGTTGCTGGGATTTTGATCTTTTTCTTCAATGCTGCCATGTCTGCATCCCTCAATTTCAATAATGCTTGTATGCCCTTGATGTCCTTGGGGTCATGCCCAATCTCTATGATTATATCTTCTAAGGCCCTGATCCTGTTGTCCTTTGCTTGAGAGGATGTTCTCTCCAACTCAAGTTGGGCAGCTGTATTATTTAGGCTATTTTCTAGCCTGTAGTTATCCAATGTCTTATCTGCCAAGGAGGCATACACCATCTCACCCGTTTGCTTATGCAATTCAATTTTTTCCACTGGGTGGATGTCCTTGGCAAGGACCTCAAGATTGGTCCTCAAGTAGTCTGAAGGGGACTGTGGTTGCAATGCAGTTGGCATGAAGTGACTCATGATCATTTTGCCTTCACTAACATCATATGCAGACATTAGTCTTTGCTGGTTAGTGGGAGCCATTTTCAACAAATGATTATATAGCTGTATTTTTATTGGCTCATTCCTCCTCTTTATGTCAATGAGCTGTTGTTTGATGCTCACTTCACCTTCTCTCTGCTGGCTTGAGGAGCTAACTTCTCCTCCCACTATCCTCTCTTGTTCCTGCTGGAAGGAACTTGCTGAGGCCTCCATACTTGGTGGGCCCATGCCCAAAGATTGCCCCATAGGCATTTCCTCTTCTGAAAGGGGATTCATTCTGTGTCTTTTCTCCCCTTGAGTTGTTGTTGTTGTGAGGGGAGTCTCTCTGTCCCTCTTTCTACTTATATCCTCCTTTTGTGGGGTTTGGAGGATTGAGGCTTTAGTTGTTGTTTCCTGCCTAGGAGGCACAATTTGTGGTGGCTGCTGCTCAGTGAGAATTGGGGCCTCAGCTGCCTTTTCTTGCTGTAGTGGCTGCTCCTTCCCTTGCTGCCCCTCTTGTGGCTGTTGTACCTGTTGTTGTTGCTGCTGTACCTCCTCATGAGGTGGTTGTTCTGGTTCCATTTCCTTTTCCTTGCGTTTGGTAGAGGTTTGCTCAGTAGCTTTGGCTGCTTGCTGATTTGCTGTGGAGGAAGATGTAGCTGTTCCCACTTGAGTGCTTGGAAGAGTGAAAACCTGTGAACAAAGCTCTAGGTCAGCCACCTTTTTCAGATTTTTTAGTGCTCTTTGATTTAACTCTTCTTGTGTGATAGGCTCCTCTAAGGTTCCTCGCCTCCACTTTGTTTGATTTGCATACTTTTCTATATGAGGAAGTCTTACGTGGTCATAACTGGCCAGCCTATATTTGACCCTTCTTAGGCTTATGAAGTGATTGGGGTCATATGGTTTCCAAAGGAAACTGGTTTGCAAGCCAAGGGATTCTAACATTCTATCCACCTCTTGCCAACCTTCCTCCCTTTTGTTGTAGATAAAGTGGCCTAATTGGTTCCTGACCTTGAGCTGTGCTTTCTTGCCTCTGCCTGCAAAGTGTAGCACATCAGCATTCCCAAATTGCCTGAAGTATTCCAGGGCAAACAATCTCATGGGCACATATTTGGGCAATCTGTATGGGGGCAACTCACACCCATATATCCTTATAACTGTGTGGTTCTGGTAGAAGTACCAGTCCCCAATGCTGTAAGATTTAGACAACTGAAGTACCCTTTGCATCTCATCAGTTAGTCTTGGAGGAGGTGAGCTCATCATCAGAGACATGGCTGGGTGGATGAAGAGATCTATGAACTCACAGTAGGTATATGGAGAGTCAGGTCTGCAGTGGAAGACAAAGGACCAATAGACCACTGACCTTGGATTGCCTTGGGCATCCACTCTTTTCACAGCAAAAGAAAACTTTTCATGTTGATAATATAGGATTAAGTGGTAGATGTAAGAGGTGTATCTGAACACCTTTTCTCTTGCCAAGTTCATCAACTGCTCATGTATCTTATCAGAGATGTATGTGGCATAGTCATAGTAGATTGGAGACTTGCCAGGAGTGAACATGAGCATGATCACCAGCACAGTTTCATCAACAAATTCAATTGAATTATAGCCCAAAATGGGACTAATCATGTCTGCAAGATCTCTGCCCAATTGGTTGAGGTATACTTGGTTAATAGGAGGATACTTCACAGAGTCAGAGCCAATGTACAGCTGATTGAGTTTGGTGACCTGAGCATCTGTCAATCTAGCTCCTTGATTTATCAAATCTATTAGTGATAAAGGAACTAATTTCTTCTCAGTCTTGAAGTTCAGCATCTCTTTGATAGCTTCAGGGGTGATATAGAAAACAACTGAGCCTGAAGGGTCAAGCACAGCCCTCTGAGTAGGGTCATAGCATTCGGCACATAGGTGGATTAAATCAGGAAACTGGTTGACCTGAGGGAGCTTGAAGATAGGGAGAAAAGAGTCCCATATGCCCAATACATCTGTTCCATTCTCATGTTTAGCCTTCAATTCATTTAGCAGGTGGATGTGGAACTTGGTCTTCATCAGCATTTCCTCTGATATTTGATAATCCAGGTCTGCTAGAGGTTGCCAGTCCAATTCTCTCTGAGGGGCATTTAAAGGGGCAACATTCAAGGCTACAGGTGCTACTGGAGGATCCATGGTCACCTTTAGGATTTCTGTTGTTTATAAACTGGTGTTACTGTGCAGAGCAACACCAAAGAGTTTTTCTTTAAAAGAAAGGTGAATTACTGATGAACAGAGAATAAATGGTTAATTACAGCAATTGAAATACTGCTCAAAGTATGGATAAGACAAATGCCTGGCTTTAAACTCTTTTTCACAGCAAATTGGTGCCGTTTAGGCTACCAGTCCACGATTGCATGAACAGGATGTAAGTTTTATGAAAACTCTGGTAATATAAAGCTCAGCTGGTGAATTTCGACCTTACAGTGCAAATGGGGACTAGGCACAGGGGATTCGCCGGTGAATTATGTGTTTTATCACTGTTTTAAGCTATTTTTGGCGATTCACAGACAAAACGGGGCGCAGGAGGGATTTACAGGGATAAATACCTGGCAATTGTTAACAATGGTCACGAATGCAGGTGGAAATGGCGCGCCAGCGGTCTCCCGGTCGAATTCAGCAGGTTGGCGTGAGTTTGGACGTGAAAAACATGCAGAGAAAACGACAGCCGTTTTTGCAAAAAGTGCAAAAAACGCGAAATTTTGGCCAAAATATGGATTTTTTGGAACATTGGCGCTTTTTTTGGATGACGTCAGCATGACGTCATCAGGTGGGGTCAAGGTCGGATGACGTCAGCATGACGTCATAGGGTGACGTGGCGGCATAAGATAGGTCCACGGGGATGGTGAGGTGGCAGACAGGTGGAGCAAAGGCGGACGGGTGCGCCGACGTGGCGATGACGCTGGCGGTGACGCTGGCAGGCGGGTTCACCGAAACCGGAAGTGGTTAGCGGTTTCATATCGCACCGCCTTCCATACAGAAGCGGAATTGTCAGAGGGGCCTCCGATACGATGTGGGAGTGACGCGTGGCAGAGGCCTGACGTCACCCTCTGACAAATTTCGGACGATATCTTTCAGACGTCGGGGCCGATCCGAAATGCACGAGGGCCGTCAGATGAAAAGGGCCCGATCCAACGGTCGACGGATCGTTGAGATGGCCGGACGATACGGATGGGGGGTGGGATTAAAATAATATATCTCTTGAGATTTGCGCCCAGCAGGAACCTTAATATTTCGGCGGTTTACATGGTTTTTTCAATGTTTTTTTTTTATAAAAATGCGGATAGCACTAAAACTTTGGATAAATGGAAAAAGTGGGTTTTTATATGTATTTTGCAAATGAAGCGGGTTAGGGGTAAAAAGGGGTTTATCGCAAGGTTTCTTAGCAAATGAAGGGTTTAGTGGGTTAAATGACTTCTGAAGGGGAAAGAGGGGTAAGGCCTAGGGCTCTTAAACTGACCAGATGTCAATTTAATCCCTGATAGTGAACATAGGGCTATAATGCCAAGGGGAGGGATATTTATACAATGCTTGGGGTTTATACACCATAGTGTTATAATAGCAGGGAAAGGGTAACATAGGGGATTTAGATAATAGAAGTTAGGGGTTAATATGGATGGAAAAGGTGAATGAGGAGTGAAATCACTAAGTTTATGTGAAGATAACTTAGCTTAGGGAGTAGATCAAAATAAAAATATTTTTAGATAAGAAATGTGGCTTTCAAAGGAATAAGAACCAGCATAAAACCTCAAATTCTTTCATGAACACAACTGATGAAGGGATGTTAGTAATGAAGGTGAAAAGGGGGAAAAGGAAGTTAGTCATGCTTCTTTGTTTTGCTGCAACATGATGGAGAAGAAGACCTTCTCAATCCATTGATATTCCTTTGTGAATAGGTTAGCACACATTGAATTGTAAGGAATGACATTTCTGCAACCCCATCTGCCTACCCATCTACTTGCCTAGCATTTTTTGTTTCTTCATGGAGGGTGCACTTAGACTTGCAGACCCTTATGTGCCTTTTCTTTTCTTTGGCTTTTTCCTTTTGATTTTCTATCTAGAACTACCCTTATTGCTTCCAAGGTCCCAGATTAAGCAGTTGGGAACCTTACTTCTCTACCTAAGCTACTGGTCTGCCAAGATTAAACAGTTTGGACAAACTTCTTTCTCTATTCTTCAACAGAAAAATTGAAACATGGCATGATCTAGATTAGGCTTTTGGATCATCCATTAAAACTTAATCAATATGAAGCTATATACACAACTTGTCTCCTTTTGGAAATATGGAATCTTTGTATCACCAAAGCAGAGCATATTTGGAACTTTCTTTGCCAATCATGAAATATGAAACCTATTGGTATAGGTAGCTAACATACATAATGCTTTTTATCTCCCACTGCGGAGGAGAAACTTGTTGTCCTTAGTCCACATCCACCAACAAGGACACTCCATTCATATTTATGATGGCAAGGTTGAGGTGAGAAAAGCATCAGATCACTCACTTGTCATGATGGGGATAGAAGAAGAAAGGCTTCTCAAGCTACAAGGTACCTCTGCTCGTGCACAAAATTTCTCATACAGTTCTCATTATGATGAAGGTACATTTCCATCAAGTCTATTATGGAATGCTAGATTTGGACAATTGAACTATGATGGCCTTCACTTGTTGAATAAAAATGGTGTTACTGGTTTGCCTACAATTCCTAGGAAACTTAAGCAATGTGATTCTTGCATTCTAGGAAAGCATAGCAAACAATATTTTCATGATTCACATTCCAGAGCACATAGAAAAATTGAACTCATTCATTTAGATTTATGTGGTCCAATGCCTGTTCCTTCTACAAATGGAAATAAATATATGATGACATTTATTAATGACTACACTATAATGTGTTGGGTTTATTTATTGAAGAACAAATTTGATGCTTTTCAAACATTCAAGAACTTTCATACATGGATTGAAAATGGTGCACACTCTCATATTGGCTCTATTCACACTAATAATAGAAAAGAATACACTTCAAATGAATTTGAAAACTATCTTCACCAGCATGGTATCAAACATCAAACAATTGTGCCTTATAATCCCCAACAGAACGGAGTGGCTGAAAGAATGAATAGGAAAATCTTAAATATGGTATGTTCCATGATGTTTTTCAAGAATGTAAAATTGATGTTTTGGGTTGATGAAGTTATATGTGTTGTATATGTAAAAAATAGATGTCCATCTAATGCTATTAGAAACAAGACTCCTTATGAATTGTGGTAAGGCCACATTTGTTCGGTAAAGCATCTTAGGGTCTTTGGTTCCACCTGTTATGCCTTGATACCAAAATTATATAGAAACAAACTTGGTTCAAGGAGTCGTAAGTGTATCTTCTTGAGGTATTCAAATACCTCCAAAGCATGTCGTCTCTATGATGAAGTTAATAAAAATTTGTTGTATCTAGAGATGTAATCTTTCTTGAATATTCCAAAGCTAAAAATGTTATTGAGCGAGAAGTTGATCGCTTGGATAGATTCAAAAATGCAAAATAATTTCAAGAATTTGATAATCAAATTCCACATCTTGAAGGGGGATTCCTATACTAGATCAATTTGTGGAATATTCTTCTGAAGCACTCTCTTCCCCACATGAAACTCAAACCATTAATGATACTTTGAGTGATGTGATTGAAAAAATTGGGAGACTCAATCTCGATTCAGTCCCAACTCAATCAACTGAGTAGCCTGGACCATCTCAGAAAGGTCCCTCAAAGTGACTAACAAAGACACTTGAAAGTGTTCATCCTGATGAGGTTAGAAATACAGGAACAAGAAATTCAACCAAGCAAAATGGAGGTGATGTAGATGATTCTGATTCACATGTTGATATGGATGTTTATTATGATTATGCATTGAATTTGTCTAAAGATTTTAAACCAACTTACTTCAAATAAGCCTCTTCTCATTATGAATGGAAAGAAGCGATGCAAAAGGATTATGATGCCTTGATAAAGAATAGCACTTGGAAACTAGTTGATCCTCCATTGGGAACCAAACCGATTGGCTGCAAGTGGGTCTACAAGAACAAGTATAAAGTTGATGGCTCACTTTACAAGCACAAAGATAGGTTTGTGGAAAAAGGTTTTGCACAGAAGGAAGGGGTCGATTATGAGGATACTTTTCCCCCAGAGCAAAATGGGCTACCATCCAGACACTCTTTGCCTTAGTAGCTCAGAACCGTTGGAAATTCCATCAAATGGATGTAAAAAATGCTTTCTTGAATGGAGATCTGAAAGAGAATGTTTTTATGTCCCACCCTAAAGGATTTCTTGTGAAGGGACATGAACATAAATTATGCAAACTTGTGAAATCCTTGTGTGGCCTCAAGCAAGCACTGCGAGCCTAGTATGAAAATTTAACTGAGCATCTTCTGAAACTCAACTTCAAACATTATGATCTTCATTATGCAAATTTGTTTGTCAAGAAATTTGGAAAAATAGTTGTATATCTTGTGGTATATGTAGATGATATTTTGATGACAGGGAACAATGAAAGCTACATTGCATCCATAAAGAAGGAATTGAGGAAAGGTTTTGAAATGACTGACTTGGGCTATGTTCACTACTATCTTGGTATTGAAGTAACTCAATGTCTAAAGTCTATATTCCTCTCTCCAAAGAAGTACATTGGAGATCTGTTGAATAGGTTTGGCGTGGTTGAGTGCAATCCTCTGACTACTCCAATGGAACAAAACTTAAAGCTCACATCCATTGAAGGAAAAGAATTTGAAGATGCAATAAAGTATAGACAACTTGTAAGAAGTATCAACTACCTGACTACTACTAGACTAGACATTTCGTTTGCTATTGGAATCCTCTCGAGGTTTATGCAAAAGCCTTGTGAGGGACATTGGTTTGCTGCAAAAAGAGTTCTAAAGTACTTGAAGGGAACTCAATACTTTGGCCTCAAGTATACACAGGTGGGTGACTTCAGCTTGATTGGATACTTTGATTCATACTTCGACGGAGACAAAGAAACTGGGGTATCTACTTCTGGTTATGCTATGAGTCTTGGATCAAGAGTTGTCTCCTGTAGATCACACAAACAATCAGTTCCAGAAGATTCCACAACAGAGGAAGAATATGTGGCAACAGCTGAGGCAAGAAAAGAAATTGTGTGGCTCAGGAAAATTTTAGAATATTTGCAGGTAAAACAAGTACATTCAACTCCACTCATGATTGACAACACCTCTGCAATAAAGTTTGCCAAGAACCCAAAGTTCCATGATCGAACGAAGCACATCAATACAAAATACCATCTGATTCGACATCATGTTGAGGAAAATACAATCCATCTATGCCATTGTTCCACTAATGAGTAGATTGTAGACATCTTCACCAAAGCACTTGGAAGAGAAAAGCTTGAAATATTCAGAACGATGCTTGGACTCACCAACATCCCTTCATATTAAGGGGGGGAATGTTGACACCTAATCACGGGGATTGGGTGAACACTTGTAAATAATGTAGATAGTAAATAATGGAAAATGAAGAGTCGTCGGGAGGTGAAACCCAAGAGTCACTCCGTCCTGTATATAACCATGATTAATCTTAATGAATAAGCATAATTCATTTGAGGAGTTACCTCCTGGCCTGACATATTTGATAGGTGGATAAGTCTCTCTTGTTGTATATTAATGTAGGTCTTTTTTTCCCTTTTAATTAGATATTTCTATAATTTTATCATCCAAATTTAAGAACTCATTAGGAGCATCCTTAATGGATTTTAAAGCAATTTTTTAATCATACCAAGGGTTGGCTAACCTATTTTTCGTTTTACGCAACACCTTGTTAGAAAATTTTCTAATGAAAATGGAGAAGGGTGTTGTAAAATTATGATAGAGGTCCTTAATATTGTTCTTATGTGATACAAGAATTAATTCAGGATTTAAGTCCTATAAGAAAAAATTATCTTTCTTTTTTTTAAAAGAAAGTGTCTTTGGTTACTAAAATTCCTCAATGGAGATTTTTGCACAACAATGTTTAGGGTTAGGGATAAAGGTCCATGATTGGATTCAAGTTTATGGTCATTTAAAAGGTAAACATATAATAGTTGGTTGTATATAGTAATATATGAAATCATATAATTCATAACATTACTGTCCAACCCATGGACACAAGCCATCTGGTAAGAATTTTTCCATTTCATTAGAGCATTGAAAATTATTAGATCTTGAGAGGTACAAAGCTTGATTAGATTTTTACTAAATAAATTCCTTGTAAGGTCTTTAGATTTTCTTCTATTTCATATTAGAGAGTTAGATCCTAGGCTAAATAGTTAATATTTATAATTTAGAAGATTATTTGGAAGAATCATGTTGTGTTGATCTTTCTCTCTCTAGTATACTCATCATTCTTCTTATTTATGTTGAAGATATTACCTATTTTGCATGGGCTCCTTACAATCTTGGCAAGAAACTAAGAATCCTCAAATATTTCTATCCCAATATGTGTGATTGTTAATACTAACAAGACAAAAGTCATTATATGTAAATTAAGAACAATCATTTATGATACTTACATATATGAAAACAACAACTTAGGAATTTCATTCATACGAATATCTTGGAATCAATATCCATCACTACCTCAATGGGAATTGTAGCATTTAGAAAAAAATAAACAACGGATGTAAATACTATATGGATTGGAAAATAATTGTAAGTCGGTAGATCTTTGTATATGGGATTAACAAAACTCCTCTTTAATACTCTTGTCACCCCTTTTATTTTGTATGGATATGAGGTTTCACGATGTAATATCTCTCAAGAGTCATGGAGGAAGTTAGAATAAATCCAAATGTATTTTATAACCTTTAATCTCAAGATTAAAGGAAATACACCCTATCCTATCCTCGTGATAGAAGAAAGCATTTCCCTCATTTAAAGCAAGGCTATGACTAGGTATCTTATGTACAATAATAGGTTAAACGATATGGAAGAGAAGATGTTTCCTAAAATTGCTTCTAACTTAAGCCAAAACTCTTATGACTCAAGTGAGGATGGCATAAGGATGCCTAGTCTTGGGTATAACATTGGGGGATAATGGAGGATGCAATTTTGAAAGAAAATATAATATTGAAAATATTATTAGATCAAAATTTAAGGTAAAATCATGGGGTGATAAAGAGTTAGAGGGAATAATGAAACTAAGATATTGTAAGGAGGTGATCAACCCAAATTTTGAAAAATAAAAGTATCTCTCTCTCTTGACTACTATAAGGAAGAAAATAAGAATTCCTAAAATAAGAACAAACTCGCTTGAACCCCATAATGAAACTAGGTGTTGGTAAATTCCCAAAATACCATTGCATTAAAACGTTTTTCAACTTTCTAAATCTAAGAGGGTTGAAGATAAAAATCACTTTTTGCTTATATTTTCCAACTTATACTCAGATTAGATATAAATTTGAAATTACTTATCACACTACCAAGCTTATTAACCTTTTAACTCAACAAAATTATGGTGAGCTTATAGTTATATTGGATCTAAATTTTAAGGTACTTGTCACACTACCAACCTTCTTGACCTTTTAACTAATAAAGTTATGGTGATATTGGAATGCTTCTCTTAATATCTTTCAAATATAGAAATAAAATTTTAAGAAAATTCAAGTAATCGCTTACCTAATTAATATTTGATAAACCACATTTGATCTTTATGAATGTTAATAATCATTATTTAATTTTAATTTTAATTTAAAAACATAAATTTAAATTTTATAGAAAAGAGTTACATATTAACGTAAAATTTTTAAAATAACATCAAATTATGTTGCCGATGGAATAGATCGAAAGGTAATATGCCACACTTTTTGATGTGGGAGAGGAGAATAGGATGTCTTTGAAGGGTTTCCTACTTCGGTTAGGGTTTTCTATCACCTGCTCTAGCTCCTAGTCATTCCTTTGTGTGAGCTATCATGCTTGTCTTCTCCCATGAAATTATATACAAGGAAAATAACATATGGATTTGATCGAGGATTTGGTGGAGTATACACTAGACCTGCTACAAGGATATCTGGAAGGACCCCTTACCCTCATTTCTCTCCACCTTCCCCCCTCCTATCACTTAAAATATGTGATATGATGAACAGTCTATTCTTGTGTGCTGTTTTCCAATGCATTAGTTGGAGTCACCTCCATCATTGTCAAATGGTGAGATACCTTCCCTCTCCCCTAGGATCCTACCTCCCTCCCCTCTTATTTGTGGAAATTATTTGTCCCCATTAGCTACCTATACTCCATAATGTGACGAGTGCTCCTCCCCATTATCCCTATTGGAATTTTATATTCCTCCCCCACAAACTGTTATGGCATGGATCCCCCAAGTTTCTTCATCGGAAAACCACCCTTGCTTCCCTTCTTCCGGTTTTCTCAACACTTTCCACACCCTCAATATGCTTAGCGATGGAGACAAACTTGTGAATAAGGTTGAATCTTTTCCATCTCTAGCTATACCAGCCAAAAAACTCACAGAAACACATAAAGCATTGATTTGAAGAACCCTTGTTGGTATTAGCGAAGGAGTTTCAATTGAATGAAATTCAGCACATGGAGTGTTATATGGAAAATGAACTTATGCAGACAAAAATAAACTCCCTAGATCTAGTGGTATGATCTAGAACAACTAAGGGAAAAAATATATATGTTTTCCTTAAAGAGAATAGAATACGAAAAAGGGACCTACTTGGAATTTGTAGTAAGTCCTCCTCTTCTCTTCACTTGTAATCTCCAACTCTATATGCACATGCTATAAATGGAACCTGAAACTATGACTAAAACAAGCAAGAGAACTACAATATTCACATATTATAATCTAATTTCTCTAATAAATTATTCAACATGACATTGAAATACATAAGCATCAACATGACACAAGTATAGGAAAACAAAGTTCTTTTTGTATTAATAAATAAAGGAGAAAGTTACAACCATATATATAAGTTGACTTTATAGATGTCTCCCCAATTTTCTTGTCCTTCCTTGCCACAAAGAAAACCTTCACACTCAACCCTAATGCACAAATGGATGATGATTCCTTAAGCATAAAGCAGCAGCATGAGGGCACTATTAATCTCCAAAATCCAACCTAGACTCCATGGGAAGCACTAAATTTATAGGGTGAATATGTTAGTTTATGATTTACCAATCTAGGCTTTAGATCCACATATGAAGGAGGATAACATCAAAGGATAAGAGATAAGACCTCTAGGGTAGGAATTCAAGATCTATATCCATGTTAAATGGTTAAAACCACCTCAGAACCTTATGGAAGGAGAAGATTCGAAAATATTTTTAAATTTTCCTGAAATTATAGAACCATTGCACCCAGAAAGAAGAGAAACTTGCACTGATAAGTGAAGGCATTCAATTATGCAACTTGAAACCATTGCAGGTGGATAGGCATGCAGGGTGTGTTGGGACTAAAACATTTTTTTTGAGCTAATTGACCTAGAAACTCAGACTTTTTGGAGAGTTGATGCTTAGGGATTTGCAAAGGGATTATGACAAAGTGTTCAAGGATGTTGATTGATCTGGCACTTAGGAATTTTGAGCAGGTGTGACAAAATGGCCTGTAACATATTTCCCCCTAAAGTACAAAGTAAGAAGCAGTGGTTGAGGAGTGAAGTGCTTTACCTTATGATAGGTTTGGATCAAGAACAAATGGGTCCAAATCATCATCTATTAAAATACATATTATCATCATGATATCATTATTGATAGAGGCATACCCATGCTCAACATATAAGCCAATATTACATGTACAATAATCAATAATTCTCATCCACTAATTACAGAGTGTGGACCCATGTTTAGATGACTATCTAAATGATCATTGTCATCATACTTTGTAACATCATATGAATCCTGAAATCACATCCCGGATGGATGGAATTATATATTGGGTCATCTACCTCATCACTTGATAGTACAAGTCTAACCATGTGAATGAATGAGCCGTGATTCGAACATGGTAAACACCATATGATTAGCTACCAATTATGTAAATTTTTAATAGGCGCAAGAGAAACCATCGATGATGTTAATGGATCTCAAGATAATATAGTAAAATCTATGTGGTGTGAATGAATGAGTTCAAGTTGGACACCACAAAGAATCTTCCAGTCGAAGGCCAGTGATGAAAACCTTTCGTTGAGAGTGACGAAACTTTCCATTGATGTATGCAAGCTCCAAGGTACCAAAGGGATTTTCTAAGTCAACTTCTTGGATAATGAGTTTATGTTGACAAGAAGTGACCCATTGCATGAGGGCCTTGACGTATTCCCCATAAACGACACGAAACGAGTATCAAGATTTTGAGATAGAATGATGTTGACGCAGAGTTAGTTCAGGAACGACAGACATGAACGTAGGCTTAAGAGTATTGTAGCGGATATCAACTGAATGACTTCTCTTGAACATATCAACGACACTTTATGGAGTTGATAGTATTGACTTAAAAATGATTTCAAATGCTTTTGATATGGTTTGATTAACTAAAGCAACAAGCAAATTTCCCAACCCAACAATCATGAAGATGAAGTGAAAGAGTGTCATGTTTAAGAGAGACTCGCTACCATTAATAGGTTAAGTACCCTATGTCCCCAACCATTTCTTATAAATGGCTCTTTATTTTTGACAAGATGGAGGAGGGTAACATATGCTTGATCTATAAGTTCATCGTTCAGATGAATCCTTTTGAGTATTTTTAATAAACCTTAAAAAGGAGTAGTTCAGTATCGTCATGTTTGACGAGACCAATGTTGTTTGATGATTTTACGAGTCCAACGGAGGTGTAAGTCGACTGATTTTTCATGTTTAGAGAGTTTGAAAAAGAGATGAAAAAAAAACTTCAAATGTTCCTTTTCATAATTTTAGTCTCGAGTCTGAAATGGCAGAAAACGATACTCGAGAGAACCTTTTAGTCATGTTTGACTAAAGTATTCATTTTTCATAAATAGTCTATCCAAGTCCAGAAAAGGGTTAAACTTATACTAAGTAGACATCTTTTCATTTATTTTAATGATTTCGAAAAGACAAGTGTTCGACAATCTTTTCATGTTTTTGGAGTCTAAAAAGAGATAAAAGAGGACTCCAAGGGGTTCCTTTTTTGTAAATTTACAGAGCCCGAAAAAGTGATAAAAGTGTGCTATTCTTTCAAAATGACCTGTATTGAACTTAAAATTTACATAAGAACCTTCAATTAGCTTTTAACCTACTCAAAAAACCACAAAAATATTAAAAATATATGCCACTTGGTAAAATTACGTTAAAAATGCTAAAAATATAATCAAATAATCAAATTTACCATCAATAGGAAAAAGTAAAATTAGTTTTACCATTTTCATTTTACCTCTTTTGAGTGAGCTCTGAGTTCATTTTACCCTCAAACTTCAGCAGCTGATTGCAATCAATTCGATGGACCATTTTCAGTGTCATCAGTTCTAGGTAGGAGATTTTTCCTTGGTCTCCTTTTAAATGGTTTGTATTTTTCATTTCATGTTAGTTTTTGAGATTTCTCAGCATTTTAGGGTTTACTTTTCTTCCCTAGGACCATCGCACCCTCTCTATATCAAAAGGTGCATTGATTCTGCCTGATTTACACTAAAAGGAGCAGACCAACGAACCTTCCAAGAAAGAAAATTGTGCTAGGGTGCTTCATCCATTAAAGGGCAAGTGTGATGGGTGTAGTTGAAGAAAACAATTAATGTTTTTGAGCTAGATTTCTCTCAAAGTTTTGTACAAGACTAATTCAAAGTATTTTTCTTGTGATTTTTCCGACATTCACCAAAACAAAAATGGTTCTAAGCTGGAGAGAAAGAGAACATGAGTCCCAATATTTGGATGCTTCCAATGACCCAGTAACAATACAGGACTTGAGGAATTATGGACTCCTTAATTTTTTCTGGATTCTAGGCATGAGAGCTCAGCTTAAGTTACTGGAATATTTGGTTAGGGCATGGTATTTTTAGGGAGAATGCTTCACGATCAGAGCACATAATCTCATGATAGAAGTAGAACATATCTACTTTCTAACAAGGTTATCTTGGAGAGGAGCTCCTATATCATTATTTGGGATGAGAAGGGGTGGTGAAATTGTCAAGGATTACATAGCGTCTCACTATAGACCCCATTCTCAACCAACAAAGGATAGAAAGATAGATATAAAGGATGTGATTTAACTACCCCTCATGAAGATCCTTTTCATCATTTCTCGTTTGGCTGGTAGTGTGGCTTTATATTTGTCTACCAAGTCCCAAATGCAATATGCATTGGAATGCATAGAACCTACTGTGTTTCACTAGAGTGAGGGGGTGTTGGCAAATTTGAAGGAACATATCAATAGAGAAAAGGATGTGTGACTTAAGAACTTTGGCTATGGTTCTATTCTAATAGCATTTTCTCTAGATAAAATACCACTACTTTGACCTCAATGCATTGCGCTCAAGGTTCCAAGCGTTAGGGTCAATGGATGAGGCAATGGGTAGATCTCATGTCTCATCATCCAAGTCCATTTTCGATGAGTTTCACTCACGCTTTCTTTCTATTGGCATTATGACACAGGTTTGGTGCTATGACACAGGTGTTGTCCTTGATGTAAACTCACTCAGATGATAGATCACAATTCAGGCTCTCAGAATCAAGGAAAAGAGATATATGCAGGTTCCCCTTAACCAAGCCGCATATACACGCGGGTTAGAAGTCCAGAAGGCGTGTATATGTATACACGCACTTTCACGCAAGGAAAAGCACGTACATGTTGGAAAACTTGGTTTTGGTCCATGGTATTTGGTCCATGGTATTTTGACCCACGGTATTGATCCAAGGTACCTTGACCGAAGTGTTGACCCCGGGTATTTGGTCCAAGGTATTGCTTCTAAGTGGTTTTGGACCATGGCATTGAGTAAGGCATAAGACTATAAAATGATGAGGAGATCATTAGGCAAAGGCACTCAAGTATTGAATATCTAATGAAGAGCAAGATCTAGAATACTGGTGATTGGGTTATGGTGCATAGCTGGATCTAAATCAAGGAGGAACCTCAGTTCTAGAAGAAGGATAAGTTCTATTGATGGGTCAAGATCTTAAGGCTTGAAGAGAAGTATCTTTATGTGATTTTGATCTTTTATATTTGGCGCATGTCTTGATCTGTAAATCTAATGATCTGGGTATAACTGATGTCTGAATAGTTGAAAAGGGTAAATTATCTTTTACAGATCTGTACGTAGGTTCAGTATAGAAAAGGCACGTATACACGCTGGTTCAATAATTCAAAACAACGTATACGCAGGTTTTCCTTAATATAGCAGCGTATGCACACGGGTTCTTCATATTGAAGTAGCGTACGTCTCATAAAATATGTTTTAGCTACTTCTGTTTATTGCTACAATGTTTTGGGTTCAAGATTGGTTTCTGGTTACTGTTACTGTATTCTGGTTACAGCATTCAGAAGTGATTGTTTGATTCAATTTTTGGTTGGTGCAAAGGAGATTGGTTCATGTAGAAATATTTGATGTTTGATTGATGGATCCAGTCTGAAAATTTATGAAACGTGGTCCTTGGAAGAAAAGACAAGGTTGTAGCCTTCTATAGGTCAACACCTACGTACTAGTACATCAACTAGTACAAGAGCTAAGGGGGTTGTAGCTCCCTTCCAGGAGAAGCTAGAGAAAGAGAGAAGGTTGTAGCCTTCTGTAGGTAGAAGCTTGCATACTAGTATAAGACTGCACCAGTACAGAAATATTGTAAAACGAAGTATCTTATTAAAAGAAGATAAAGACGAATTGAAACAGGTGGTTTTCACCCACATTGGGTTTCCACCTTATATCTTGTGTTCATGTGTGTGATTTCATGTACTGTTTACTGCACTTGCTTACTATTTTATGGTTTTGATACACAGATTAAGATCAGCTAACTAAATTATAAGTCTATAAGATATATGCGGTTTTCTCTAAACACAGTGGCGTATATACACAGGTTGAATTAACAGAAGTAGCGTATATCAATCTGTTTATGGAAATGAAAAATTGTTAAATTTCTAATACTGATTCACCCCCCCCCCCCCAGTATTATTTCCAACAATTGGAATCAGAGCAAGTCCTTCAGAAGAAGCTTGATCGCTTGAAGGAAGATCTATCGTCATGAGCAACTACAAAAAAGAGGCATCCATCAGGCCACCAATATTTGATGGGAGAAACTTCGTCTATTGAAAGGTAAGAACCACAACCTATCTTCAATCTCTTGGAATAGAAGTTTGGGATATCATGGAAGGAGGATACACATTTCCATTAGCAACTCCTACAGATACGGCAGGTAAAAAGAAGTATGAAACAAATGAAAAGGCGGTCAATACTCTATTGGGGAGTCTATCACAATCAAAATTTGTCAAGGTTATGCAACTCAAAACTGGCAAAGAAATATGCGACAAGATCATTCTAAGATATGAAGGAGACGATCAGGTAAAACGTGAAAAACTACAATCTCTCAGAATTCAATATGAAACTCTCAGAATGCACAATGATGAAAGTGTAGCTAATTATTTCTTACGTATAGATGAGATTGTTAATCGCATGAAAAACTTGGGTGAAGAGATAAAAGAAGTTACTTTAGTTGAAAAGGTTCTAAGATCCTTGTCTTCTAAGTTTGAATCAAAAGTTTTTGCCATAGAAGAAAAGCAGGATCTTCATAGTATTACTATGTCACAGCTACACAGAATCCTAACTGCTTTCGAAATGAGAAAAGGGGGTCCATCAGACATGAGAGAAACCGCATTCAAAGCTTCAGGAAAAGGAGAATAAAATGAGTCAGGACATAAATCATAAGGAGAGGAAGAATAAAACTTTGTCAAGAACCTTCAATGGGGTTCTGGAAGATTCAAAGGTAAGTTACCTTTCAAATGCTTTGCTTGTGGAAGAGTCGGTCACTATGCATCCAAATGTCCTCATAAAGATAAGCTTGATAAAGTTAAGGAACCGGTTAAATGCAATAGAAAACAAAATGTAAGTAATAAGAGCTATTATACACATGAAGACAACGAAGGATTTTCAAATAGAGATGAAGATGAACATGGTAATGATTATAGACTTTTGATGGCTTTTGAAGATGATGATTTCTTGGATGCTATAGATGAAGATGGTCTCTATGAAGAAATTTCTAAACTTAAAATCTGTTTAGAAGAAAAGAGTATGATTATAGATACTATGACATTCCAACTTGTTGAAAGGGAAAAACACAATTAAAAATTAGAATGTGAAATTGTGGGACTTAGAAACGATATTGAGAAAACAAAAGCTCTTAATCTTAGATTTTCTAAAGGATCTGAAACTTTAGATGAGATTATCAAAGTGCAGCGTTCTCCTCTAATAAGGACAGGTCTTGGATATACTGAAGAAGCATCTGAAGCACAGAAGCCATCCACCTCCAAAAGTTATCTTGATGCAGCAAGGAGAAGTGAACAGGTTGACAATTGTCAGCAAAGGCATAAAGCGGATCACCAGGTAAATCGGGGTCAATCTACTTCAAGGATTAACAGAAGCTACAACCAACCGTAGGTAAATCATTCCCAATTTGCTTCAAGAATGAATTTCAATGGAAACTGCAATCACCTGGTCAGTGGATTTGATAATCGCTGGAATTTCTTTAATGACCAATGTTTCTCATGTCATAACTTTGGACACAAAGCTGCTCAATGTGTTGCCTACAAGACCATCATGACTAGAGAAGCAAAAAATCAAAGGAGTGTGACGGGGATCATGAAGAGGACCTACAATAATTTTTCTTCTCTTGAAAATGAAATAGAATGCTTTATTTGTAACAACTTCCGTCATGAAGATTCTGAATGCAGGGGTAAGTTTCGACAAACATCTCAGGAGAAAGCTTCATTGGGTCCCAAAACATGGAGAAAGAAAGAACCACAAACCGAAAGATGTGGTATAGCCTTATATGCAGAAGGACAAGAAAATCAATGGTACATCAACAGTGGATGCTCGAAACATATGACAGGTGATAAATAAAAACTTCAGTCATATAGTGCCTTAGAAAAGGAAAGGAAGGTCTCATTTGGAAATGACACCCCTGCAGTCATAAAAGGTAAAGGGTCTGTTCTCTTAAAAGAAAAGGTCAAAGCTGGGAATGTTATGTATGTTGATGGCTTAAAGCATAATCTATTGAGTGTTAGTCAAATGTGTGATCAAGGAAATGAGGTAGTATTTCGATCAAATGGATGTATTGTTCATGAGCTTGATACAGGAGAAACAGTGATCAAAGGCATAAGAACTCCAAATAATTTATACATACTCAAGGGAGGACAGCAACAATGCTATCTAAGCAAAAATGATGAACACTGGCTATGGCACAGAAGGTTGGGGCATCTAAGCTTCCCTCAGATAAGGAAAGCATGCAAATATCAGGCTATTCGCGATCTTCCTGACATCAGAATTCCAGATAATACAATATGCAAATCATGTCAGTTTGGTAAGCAAACCAGAACACATTTCCCTAAGAAGGAAGGATCAACTAGTAAGCCACTTGAACTTGTCCATACTGATTTATGTGGTCCATCAAGAAAAAAGTCACCTCATGGAGAAGAATACTTTATATTGTCCATTAACGACTTTTCCAGAATGTGTTGGATAAGACTTCTGAAGCATAAAGACGAAGATTTCGAAAATTTCAAAGCCTTCAAAGCCTTGATTGAAAATGAATTAGATCGCAAAATCAAATGCCTCAGGTCTGATCGAGGAGGGGAATTTACCTCGGATGAATTTTTTGACTTTTGTGAAGAACATGGAATAAGAAGGGAATTCTCTACTGCAAGGACTCCTCAGCAAAATGGAGTGGTAGAAAGGATGAACAGAATGGTTCAACAAATGGCTCATGCTATGCTTGATGAGTCTAGAACTCCTGCAACCTTCTTGTTATAGACAGTTTTGTGCCTTGCAGCATCAGGCATGAATTGTCAATAATCCAAGGGATCCAAAGTCCCTAAACATGATGTTCCTACCCCTAGAGGAACAAGGTCAGCAAACCAACAGCTCTCAGATCAGTTCTCCACCTGAAAACACTAAAAAACAAGCAATCCTGAAATCAAAGCAGGTGCTCCACTAGGCTTCTACGCTGAAACTCAACTCCTCCATGGTGTACCTGCGTTGCAAAGCAGGTAGAACAAAGGCCACCTACGCTGAGCGAGATGAGACAAGTGGCACACTGAGTCATTGCTCTGGAATCTTCCAAAAATGACACTTGGATCAGGGATTTCGCCTTGTGATGAGTCAGAGGCTCTGTTTCTCCAAGTGGAAGCAAGGTTCTCCAAGTGGACTCAAGAACTGAAGATCAACTGAAGAGAGAGAGGACACAAGGCAGCTACACACCAGTTGCAAGCTGACTCATCCTTTCTCAATTCATCTATATATTGAGCTCTCTCCTATGAGCTCAGGAGGCTGGAATTTTGTGCAAAGTAATGATATGCTGTTGGTTTCACTATAGAACTATTGGGTGATTGCTTGAAGGAGGTGAAGAGGAGAAATTCTTTCTGCTGGGAGGTGTTGCTGGATTGGGGCCTTCAATGGTTGTAACCTTCTCAGAACTTTACTTCTTCCATTAATAAAAGCTATTGAGGTTCTTCTATATGCATTTGTTTCAATGATGTATTGTGATGATTGTATATTTGATTTATGCTAATCCTTGAATCAGTTATGAATGCATGCTTCTTGTAGTTTCCTTCTTTGTTATTTTGCAGGATCTTATTGTAGTTGGGCCAGCAAAAGAGCAAAGAGCTAGGAGCAAGCAGCAAAGAGAAGAGATTGGAGCAAATATTAAGCGCAAGGCAACGGTTAGTGCATTTCTTCATTCTCTCTTGCTTTCATAAAGAAGTAAATCTTAAGTAGTTTTATTTACAGTTGTTGCTGAGGTACTATCACCCTTAGAGTGGGATAGGGTCATCCGAATCGGATAATTTTCCCTACAACACTTCTGGGGTGAAGCTGCATTTGTTGTTGTTACTATTCTCAACAACACAAACATCTTGGTAAATAGCACTGAAACTCCTCATGAACTTTGGTATTGTAAGACTCCTACTGTAAAATACTTCAAAGTCTTTGGAAGAAAATGTTACATCAAAAGGATTGATGAAAAGCTTGGCAAGTTTGAACCTAGAGCAGATGAAGGCATTCTCCTTGGTTACTCTTCCCGAAGTAAATGATATAAGTGTTACAATAAAAGACTTTGAAAAATTGTTGAAATTATTCATGTGGTGGTTGATGAAGTAGGCAACAATCCAAAGCAGGTAAAATCCAAAGATTTTGAAGATGATGAGGACTATCCTTCAACATCAAATCAGACTAATGCTGAAGAAGAAACCTATGAGGCACCAGAAGAACAGATAAGGGTAGAAGAAAAGACCCCATCCAGGTACGTCCAGAAGAATCATCCAGAAACTCAAATTTTGGGGCAGAAAGAGGCAGGTGTACAAACAAGAAGAACTATTACAGAAGTTTCAAGCTATCTAGCATTGCTCTCCTCCATCGAACCACGAAATATAAGTGAAGCATGCAAACATGAATGCTGGGTCAAGGCCACGAATGAAGAACTTGAGCAGATTGAAAAGAATAACACTTGGGAATTGGTTCCTAGACCTAATGATAAGAATGTCATAGGGACCACATGGATATTCAAAAACAAGCTAAATGAAAATGGAGATGTTATTGGAAACAAGGCCAGACTTGTTTGTAAAGGGTATGCTCGACAAGAAGGTATAGACTTTGAAGAAACTTTTTCACCGGTTGCTAGACTTGAAGCCATAAGAATGTTCCTTGCTCTTTTTAGCTTTCAGAAGTTCAAAGTATATCAAATAGATATGAAATATGCCTTTCTAAATGAAGACTTAGAAGAAGAAGTGTATATTGAGCAACCATATGGATTCATCCTTGGAAATGATCCAAAACTTGTATGCAGACTCAGAAAGGCTCTCTATGGTCTTAAACAAGCTCCAAGGGCTTGGTATTATCGTCTGGACAAATACCTCCATCAGCAAGGTTTTTCAAAAGGATCAGCAGATAGCAATCTATATATAACAATTGACAATGATAAATTGCTAATACTTGTTGTGTATGTTGATGATATCATCTTTGGTAGCAATGAAGAAGCCATGAGTCAAAACTTTTCTTTGGTGATGCAGAAAGAATTTGAAATTTCCCTGCTTGGTGAGCTCACATATTTTCTTAGTTTACAAGTACAACAAAACAAAGATGATATCTTTCTATCACAAACCAAGTACCTCAGGCAGATCTTGAAGAAATATGGCATGGAAGATTCGAAACAAGTATGTACCCCTATGATAATAGGATGCAGCCTCAGCGCAAATGATGAATCAGCAGCAGTACATCAACCAACCTATAGATCCATGATTGGTAGTCTGCTCTATCTAACAGGTACCCGACCAGACATCATGCATGCAGTGGGAATAGTTGGAAGATTTCAGGCAAATCCAAAGGAAGCACACCTTTAGGCAGTTAAAAGGATTTTCAAATATCTTCAAGGAACTCAAAACTATGGCTTATGGTATCCTAGAGATACAGATCTCACACTTCATGCATATATAGATGCAAATTGGGCAGGAAGCATGGATGAAAGAAAAAGCACTAGTGGTGGTGCATTCTTTATGGGTTCCAGATTAGTGTCTTGGTTCAGCAAGAAACAAAGTTCAATTGCATTATCTACAGCTGAAGCAGAATATGTGGCTGTTGCATCTTGCTACACACAACTCCTTTGGATGATGCAAACATTGCAAGACATTCAAATCACTTGTACTCCACCCATCTCCATTCTATGTGATAATACAAGTGCAATCAACATTTCAAAGAATCCTGTCATGCATTCCAAGACCAAGCACATACCTATCAAATATCATTTTCTTCAGGAACAAGTGCTTGAAAAAAAAGTCAAATTGGAGTATGTTCCCTCCAAGGAACAGGTTGTTGATATATTCACCAAACCACTGCCCAGAGAGACATTTGAATACCTCAGACAGAAGCTGGGAGTAGTTGATGCATCATCTTGCTGTTGACATTTATCTGTTTTAGAGAACAGTGGTTGTACGCGAGTTTCATGAAGCATATCCATGTACATACGCTGGTTTCTGTGGATACAGTCGCGTATATGTTGGTTTGAAGAATATCAGTGGGCTAGACTCAGGATGAAAAGAGTCTAATATGGGTCTGATCATCTGGCACAGGTTCAGGGGGAGCATATACTTCTAATAATGCATTGTTGGAATTACCTTAGAGGATCTTGGTACAATTTCACACTTGTTTTTTATTCAAGTGGAACAAGTGCAGAGGGAGATCATGGTTGCTGGTCAGGATGGTGATTGACAGATGCTGCTAAAGATAGTTGTTGATGACTATCATAGTCTTGTTTTAGATATTTCGTCTCTATGTCATGTATATCTTTTATTATCAAGGTCGTGTAATGACCTATTTTGTTTCCCTGCTATGCCTAGGATGGATGGTGTAAGGTTCTTTTTTTGGTGTATCCCCACTTGGTTGGGTGGATGAGTCAATCTTGGTATATCCCCACTTGGTTTGGAGATGAATATATGTATGAATCTTTGGTGATAGGAGGGTCATTTATGATGTATAAAGTCATGTTCTTCTTATATAACATCTTTTTGTAGACCTTACCTTCAGTCAGGGGGAGCATGAACAGTACACTTCAGCATCTCCGAAAATTTTAGCATGTACTCAGGGGGAGCATAACCGTTTGCCCTTGATGAAAAAGGGGGAGGAATGACTTTGAGTGACTTGGGGTTGCCATCAAGTCCAAAGGGGGTTGCCATCAAGTCCAAAGGGGGAGATTGTTGGCGTTATGACACAGGTTTGGCGTTATGACACAGGTTTGGCGCTATGACACAGGTGTTGTCCTTGATGGCAACTCACTCAGATGATAGATCACAGTTCAAGCTCTCAGAATGAAGGAAAAGGGATATACGCAGGTTCCCCTTGACCAAGCCACGTATACACGCGGGTTAGAAGTCTAGAAGGCGCGTATGCGTATACACGCACTTTCACACAAGGAAAAGCGTGTACATGTTGGAAAACTTGGTTTTGGTCTATGGTATTTGGTCCCTGGTATTTTGACCCGTGGTATTGATCCAAGGTATCTTGACTGAAGTGTTGACCCCAAGTATTCACTCCAAGGTGTTGCTTCTAAGTGGTTTTGGACCATGGTATTGAGTAAGGCCTAAGACTATAAAAGGAGGAGGAAATCATTAGGTAAAGGCACTCAAGTATTGAATATCTAATGAAGATCAAGATCTAGAATACTGGTGATTGGGTTATGGTGCATAGCTGGATCTGAATCAAGGAGGAACCTGAGCACTAGAAGAAGGATAAGTTCTATTGATGGGTCAAGACCTTAAGGCTTGAAGAGAAGTATCTTTGTGTGATTTTGATCTTTTATATTTGGCCCATGTCTTGATTTGTAAATTTGATGATCTGGATATAATTGATGTCTGAATAGTTGAAAAGGGTAAATTATCTTTTACAAATCTGTACGCAGGTTTAGTATAGAAAAGGCGTGTATACACGTTGGTTCGATAATTCAAAACAGCGTATATGCAGGTTTGCCTTAATATAGCAATGTATGCACATAGGTTCTTCATATTGAAGTAGTGTACGTCTCATAAAATATGTTTTAGCTACTTCTATTTATTGCTGCAGTGTTCTGGGTTCAGGATTGGTTTCTGGTTACTATTACTGTATTTTGGTTATAGCATTCAGAGAAGTGATTGTTTGATTCATTTTTTGGTTGGTGCAAAGGAGATTGGTTGATGGAGAAATATTTGATGTTTGATTGATGGATCCAGTCTGAAAATTTATGAAACGTGGTCCCTGGAATAAAAGAGAAGGTTGTAGCCTTGTATAGGTCAGCACCTATGTACTAGTACATCAGCTAGTACAAGAGCTAAGAGGGTTGTAGCTCCCTTCCAGGAGAAGATGGAGAATGAGAGAAGGTTGTAGCCTTCTACAGGTACAATCCTGCGTACTAGTATAAGACTGCACCAGTACTATTCATGTGTTCATGTGTGTGATTGCCTGTACTGTTTACTGCACTTGATTACTGTTTTATGGTTCTAATACACAGATTAAGATCAGCTAACTAGATTATAAGTCTATAAGATATATGTGTTTTTCTCTAAACAGAGTTGCGTATATATGCAGGTTGAATTAACAGAAGTAGCGTATATCAATCTGTTTATGGAAATGAAAAATTGTTAAATTTCTAATACTGACTCACCCCCCCCCCTCAGTATTATTTCCAACACTTTCTATGGTTGTGGGTGTAGCTCATTATGATTGAGGACTATCCATATGTCAAAGTTAATTTTAGAGGAGGCCCAAAGCTCGTTTTACCTAAAGGTGAGTAATGGGGTGATATAGGTAAAACAATGTCATTTTGAATATTTTTTATTTTTGGGGATTTTATAAAAATTTTATGTTTTAGTGTATTAGAGGCTAACTATTGATTCCACATGCAGATATTAGACTAATACAACTAGTATGTTGTTCATATCTTCAGTGAAGGGGAGAGCCACAGCTTGCACCGATTGGGGTTGTTGCAGGAACAGAGGAGGAGATGTAGGATCTCAACATAGTCGAGACTCTTGTCAAGTTTGAGTGTCATGTCGAGGGTTTGACCCATAATGTGCCAGAGACCAGGGTCAATGAGATTCCCATGCACTTGAATCGATACACTATTCGAGTACCAGAGTGCATCAATCGATTGTTGTGCAAGGTTTCCCATGTAATTCTCTGTTATCACAATAGTATACTAGGAGGCCTTAGAGCCATATTTTGTCTTCATGTATTTCTACATTATAGGTCATGTAGCGATGTGTGTCTCGGACACAATTTTTGTAAAACCAAACTCTATATATAATTAAATATTGATGTTTCTTATTTTCTCTATTTCCTTGTTCAATGTATGATGTTAATTGAAATTTTTACATGTGTTGCAAATGTCTATTTAAAACATAGTTGGTTAATGCATAAATTAATGTGTTTAGGCTTCTAGAAATATGTTAATATTGAATGTAATCAAAATAATGTTCTAGAAGGTGAACCCTTAAAAACATGTCGAGCATAGTTGGACTTCATACTGAATAGATGTTATTCAGATGGAGTACTGCAAGTTTAGAATCAATTCTAACCATCAAATGGTGAATGCCATGTGAAATAGAGTTAGACAATAATTTTATCACTGCACTATACTTAGTGATATTATTGGTTGAGTGACCGATACAAATCCCTTGTAAACTCACTAACTCACCATTTGGAGCATAAATATCCCATGTTGTGGAGGAAAGGTTATGAGTATTATGGCTAGCACCATTAGCATAACCAACATATGGCTGAAGGAACATCGACATATGCAAATCAAATGTAATTCAAGATTAATGAAGATGGTAGGAAACTCCGAAGGAAACACACTGCAAACACACTAACACACCTATATAGTATGTACACAATGACTATGTAAAGGTAATCTAGGCATAGTATTTTTAAAGGTACAACCCATTTTTGGGTTGCGCCAAAGGGATTCCATCAAAATCAATGAGCTCATAAGCCCCTTTCACAAGTACATTTTTTTACTATTAATGCACCTAGCCACATCAGTTCGAGATTCCCAACCCCTAACTTATTGGCTTCCTAGTCATACAATACGACTAGGTCACCTTCTGAGAAGGCACAAGGTTTAACATTCTTGTCAGATTGTGCTTTGATGTGTTTCTTGTGGGCCTCAATTTTCTTTACGGCATCACGTCGGGTTTCATCTAAGCGTGCTAGATTCAAAAAATACTCTTCTTTTGTGTAATTTGCGGGGAAGAACTCAACAACAAGCTTGAAATATGGAATCTTACATTCAATGCGAAGGAGTGCTTATAGACCATACACCAACTGAAAGGGTGTGAATCCAGTTTCAGTTTCGAGATATGTTTTGTATGCCCACAAATTTGCAAAAAGAATGAGGTGCCAATTCATTTTATGAATCCCTATCATGCATTGCAATATGTTTTCAAAACCTTGTTAACGACTTATACTTGCCCATTATCATGTGGGTAATAGGGATTTAACTATCATGTTGAAGGCCCAAATTGGCAGTAAGTGTTGGCATTATGATACAAGTGTTCTCCTTGATGGCAACTCACTCACAGGTCAATTCAGTTTTGATAAAAGGCAACTCACAGTACAACAAGAATATTCAGAGGTAACAAGACAGTGGTATTGAGGAACAGGAAGATGGAACTAAGGTCTACTGATCAAAATAAAGAAGATGAAGGAAAAAGTTGATGTAAAGTAGTTTAAGAAGTATACACAGGACCACTTAGTCAAAACAGTGTATACACGCTGGTTCACAGAACAAAAAGAGTGTATACATATACATGCACTATCATAAGAGGAAAAGCGCGTACATGTTGGAAAATCAAGGTTTTGGTCCAAGGTATTTGGTCTGAGGTATTTGGTCTGATGTATTGGTCCAAGGTATTTGGTCCGAGGTATTTGCTCTGATGTATTGGTCCGAGGTATTTGGTCCAAGGTATTGGTCCCAAGTGGTTTTGGCCCAAGGTATTAAGAAAGGCCTAAAACTATATAAGGAGGAGAAGGTCATTAGGTCATTGTGTGCAAGTGAAAAGGGTTTCTAAGGAATACTTCTATCTGAAGTATATTTTATGCTACAGGGGTTATCTTGGTGATTTGATTTGAAATATTTTGTGCACCTTGAATTTAATGTTGGATCAGGATCCTGAGATCTGAAGTGACTTATCATTGAATGATCTAATATTGGTTGGGCCAGATCTAGTTGTGTACACCTATTTTATTCTTTGAATGTCATGATCTGGGTTTGTCTGAAGTCCAGAATAGCAGCGAAGTTATGAGTTAATATTTGTATATCCGTACGCTGGTTCGCTTTGGTGAAGTTGCATATGCACGCTGGTTCGTCTCTTTCAAGTAGCGTATGCAAAAGAAAAAGTATGTTGTTCAGAGATAATTGATCTATTTGATTAGTTCTATTGTTTTACTGTTGTCTATCAATGAAGTCTTCTTAGATCTGAATGTAAAACTGAATGCATAAGGAGTTTGATATCTGATTAGTTGATTGTATAAGTGAGAAGGGTGATCTCTACTACTATCTATGTAAGGCTCTGTAAATTGACAGTAGATTGCTAGTTGGTACAGACTTGATTCAGAAGTTTTATGTTTCAATAATTTTGAAGGTATACGCAGGTTTGATTAAAGGAAGAAGTGTATACACACAGGTTGGGTTCAGTAAAGTAGCATATACATTCTAATGCATGATTTTTGAAGTTTCAGTTGGTTCTGAATGATGATGCAGGTTTCTGGGTTTAGCATAGTGATCTAGTGACGGTGATTTGATTATTTAGATTAATTTATTGTTGGTTGATGCAGTTTGAGTTTAAAAGTTTCTTATGGTTCCAGTATGGAAATTTGATGAAACAAAGCCATCATGTGTATTTTTGTGTACCAGGAGCATCTAGTCCAAAAATTTATGAAACATGGTCCCTACAGGAAGAGAGAAGGTCTTAGCCTTCTGTAGGTTGATGCCTACGTACTAGTAAACACATTGGCTAGTACAAGAGCTAGGGGGTTGTAGCTCCCTTCCAGTAGAAGCTGGAAAGATGAGAGAAGGTTGTAGCCTTCTACAGGTGGGTACCTACATACTGGTATTAGTCTGAACCAGTACAAGATTGTAAACATATTTTCTTATTATTAAAAGAAGACAGAGATGACAGCAGCAGGTGGTTTTCACCCACATAGGGTTTCCACCTTAAATCTTGGTGTTCATGTGTGTTTCTTATGTGTGATGGTTCATTTTGTTTTTATTGCACTGTTTAATAAGTTATTGATGCACTGGTTATAGACAATCACATGATAAACTAACTAAATCACTAGTTCTCTGGGTATACGCTGGTTTCACTAATCACAGTAGCATGTACATGCCAGTTCACTTCACAGAAGTAGCATATATAAATATGTTTGGGAAATTAAAAATTATTGATCTGATAATACTTATTCAACCCCCCTCTCAGTGTTATTTCCAACAATTGGTATCAGAGCAGGTCCTTCAGAAGAAGATTGATCGCTTGAAGGGAGATCTCGCAAGATGAATAATCACGAAGGCATGGGATCCATCAGACCACCAATCTTCAATGCGAGAAATTTAGTATATTGGAAAATAAGAACCAGAGCCTATCTACAATCACTTGCAGCCGATGTTTGGGAAATTGTGGAAGGAGGATATCAATTTCCAACAACAATTCCTACAGACTCTGAAGGTAAGAAGTTATACGAAACCAGTGCCAAAGTTGTCAATACGTTATTAGGAAGTCTGTTAGAATCAAAATTTGTCAAATTCGTGCAGCTCAAAACAGACAAAGAGATATCGGACAAAATCATTCAGAGCTACGAAGGAGACTCTTAGGTAAAACGTGTTAAGCTTCAAACTCTCAGAATTCAGTATGAAACTCTTAAGATGCATAGTGATGAGGGTGTTGCTAGTTACTTCTTACGTATAGATGAGATTGTTAATTGTATGAAGAATCTGGGTGAAGAGATAAAGGAAGTTACTTTATTTGAGAAAATTTTGAGATCTTTGTCTTCTAAATTTGAGTCAAAAGTGTCTGCCATAGAAGAAAAACAGGATCTTCAGACTATCACTATGACTCAACTTCATGGAATCCTAATTGCCTTTGAAATGAGAAAATAAGGTCCATCAGATATGAGAGAAGCTGCATTTAAAGCATCAGCAAAGGGAAAAGAAAAGGAAGAGCCCAATGAATCAAGACACATTTCAGAAGAAGAAGATGAGGTAAATTTTGTCAAGAAGCTTCAACGGGGTTCTAGAAGATTTAGAGGTAAGCTACCTTTCAAATGCTTTGCTTATGGTAGATTCGGTCACTATGCTACCAAATTTCCTCATAAAGATAAATATGAAAAAGGGAAGGAATATGCAAAAGGAAATAGAAAACAAGTTGTGAATAGGAGTTACTATACGCATGAAGATAGTGATGATTTATCTAATAGTGATGAAGATGAAACTGAACAAGATTATAGACTACTCATGGCTTATGATAATGATGGTTTTTTGGATCCATTAGAAGAGGAATACTTTCTTGAAGAAATCAATAAACTCAAAAGCTGATTAGAAGAAAAGAATATGATCATAAATACTTTGACATACCAACTTACTGAAAGAGAAAAACACAATGAAAATCTAGAATGTGAAATTGTGGGTCTAAGAAAAGATCTTGAGAAGTCCCTTAATATTATATTTTCTAAAGGATCATAAACTTTAAGTGAAATCATCAATGTTCAGCATTCTCCTCTGATAAAGACATGTCTTGGATATACTGAAGATTCATCACAATCACAAAAGTTGTTAGCCTCCACCAGAAGCTATCTTGATGTAGCAAAGACGAGTGAACACTATGTCAATCATCAACAAAAGTCTAAAATTACTCATCAAGTAAATCATACTCAATTTAATCCAAGGATGAATATTAGTAGAAGCCAAAATCAACAAGTAAACAATACCAAAAGATACTATGATCGCAGAAATTTTTTAATGGGCAACGTTTTTCATGTCATAACTTTGGGCACAAGGCTGCTCAATGTGTTGCTTACAAAACCATCATGACTAAAGAAGCATGATATCAAAGGAGTGTGACAGGAAGCAAGAAAAGTTCCTATAATAACTTTTCTCCTCTTGAAAATGAAATAGAATTTTCGATTTGTAACAACTTTGGTCATGAAGAATATGAATGCAGGAGAAAATTTCAGCCAACACTTCAAAAGGAGCAAACACCATTAAGTCCCAAGATATGGAGAAGAAAGGAATCTCAATCAGAAAGATGTGGCATAGCTCTGTATGCAGAAGGACAAGAAAATCAGTGGTACATTGGCAGCGGATGCTCCAAACACAAGACAGGTGATAAAGAGAAACTGCATTCATATAATGCTTTAGAAAAAGAAAAGAATGTCTCATTTGGAAATGACACACCTGTTGTCGTTAAAGGTAAAGGCTTTGTTTTCTTGAAAGAAAAGGTTAAAGCTGGAAATTTCATGTATGTAGATGGTTTAAAGCATAATCTGTTGAGTGTCATTCAAATGTGTGATAAAGGAAATGAAGTGGTATTTCGATCAAACGGATGTGTGGTTCATGAGCTTGATACAGGAAAGATTGTGAGCGAAGGAACAAGAAATCCAAACAGCTTATACATACTCAAAGGAGGACAACAACAATGCTATCTAAGAAAAACAGATGAAAAGTGGCTATGGCATAGAAGATTGGGACGTCTAAGCTTTTAGCAAATAGGAAAAGCATGCAGGGTCAAGGAAGTATGTGATCTTCCAGACATCAGTATCCCAGAAAATACCATATGCAAACCATGTCAAATCGATAAGCAAACCAGAGTTCACTTCAATGAAAAGGAAGGATCAGTAAGTAAGCCTCTTGAACTCATCCATACTGATTTATGTGGTCCAACAAGGAAAAAGTCACCTCATGGAGAAGAATACTTTATTTTATTTACTGATGATTTTTTCAGGATGTGTTGGATAGGTCTACTAAATCATAAATATGAAGCATTTGAAAGGTTTAAGCCTTCAAAGCTTTAGTTGAAAATGAATCAGATCGAAAAATAAAATGTCTCGGATCTGATCGAGGGGGAGAATTCATATCATATGAATTATTTGACTTTTGTGAACAACATGGATAAAGACGCAATTCTTCGTTGCAAGAACTCCTTAGCAAAAATGGCATAGTGGAAAGAATGAAAATAACAGTTCAACAAATGGCTCAAGCAATGCTTGATGAATCTGGAACTTCTGCAACCTTCTCGGTTGAAGCTGCATTTGCTGCTGTGACTATTCTCAACAAAGAAAATGTTCAGATAAATAGCAATCAAACTCCATATGAACCTTCGTATGGTAAGCCTCCTACTATAAAACACTTTAGAGTGTTTGGAAGAAAATGTTTCATCAAAAGGACTAATGAAAAACTTGGTAAATTCGAACCCAGAGCAAACGAAGGAATTCTTCTTGGTTATTCATCTAGAAGTAAAGGATACAAGTTTTATAATAAAATAATTCGGAAAATTGTTGAAAGCATTGATGTTGTAATTAATGAAGCATGCAGAAATCCGGAACAAATGAAATCAACAGAAGAATATGACAGTGAGGATGTTGGGGAATTGTTTCCTGCATCAAATCAAAATGATATAGAATAAGAAACCAATGAAGCATTGGAAGAAGATACAACAGACAGAGAAAGACTCTATCTAGGTATGTTCAAAAGAATCATCCAGAATCTAAAATTCTAGGAGAAAATGGGGTTATTGTAGAGACAAGAAGAACTCTTACAGGTACCTCAAGCTACCTATTATTACTATCCTCCATCGAACCTCGGAATGTAAATGAAGCCTACAAAGATGAATGTTGGGTCAAGGCCATGGATGAATAACTTGACCAAATTGAAAAGAATGATACTTAGGAGTTAGTTTCTAGACCCCATGATAAAAATGTTATAGGAACAAAATGGATATTTAAGAACAAGCTGAATGAAAATGGAGAAGTTATTAGAAACAAGGCCAGACTTGTTTTTAAAGGGTATGCTCAACAAGAAGGTATAGATTTTGAAGAAACTTTTGCACCTATTGCCAGACTTGAAGCCATAAGGATGTTTCTTGCTCTTTCTAGTTTTCAAAAATTCAAAGTATATCAAATGGATGTAAAATCAGCCTTCCTTAATGGAGACTTAGAAGAAGAGGTTTATATTGAACAGCCAGAAGGATTCATTCTTGGAAATGATGCAAAATTCATATACAAGCTTAAAAAGGCTCTCTATGGTTTGAAATAGGCTCCAAGGGCTTGGTATTACTGCCTTGAAAAATATGTAAAATAACAAGGTTTCAAAAAAGGTTCTGCAGATAGCAATTTATACACAAAGGTTGAAAATGATAAACTGCTAATTATTGTTTTTTATGTTGATGATATCATCTTTGGTAGCAATGAAGAATCCATGAGTCAAAATTTTTCTTCAGTAATGCAGAAAGAATTTGAAATGTCCTTACTTGGTGAACTTACTTATTTTCTTGGTCTACAAGTACGGCAAAGTAAAGATGGCATCTTTCTTTCACAAACCAAATATCTCAAGCAAATCTTGAAGAAGTACGGAATGGAAGATTCTAAACTAGTTTGTAATCCAATGGTAACAGGATGCAGTCTCATTTCTAACGATGAATCACCAACAGTAAACCAACCAACTTACAAATCTATGATTGGAATTTTGCTATATCTAATAGGTACCAAACCCGTTATCATGCATGCAGTAGGAATTGTTGGAAGGTTCCAAGCAAATCCAAAGGAATCACATCTCTAGGTAGTCAAAAGAATTTTCAAATATCTTCAAGGAACCCAGGACTTTGGACTATGGTATCCTAAAGATACAAATCTTAATCTTCATGCATATATAGATGCAGATTGGGCAGGAAATGTTGATGATTGAAAGAGCACTAGTGGAGGTGCATTCTATATGGGTTCTCGATAAGTGTCATGGTTCAACAAGAAACAAAGTTTAATTGCCTTATCTACAGCTGAAGCAGAATATGTGGCTACTGCATCTTGCTGCACATAACTACTTTGGATGATGCAAACATTGAAAGACATGTAGATCACATGTACTCCACCCATCTCCATTCTATGTGATAATATAAGTGTCATCAGTATTTCAAAAAATCCACTCATGCACTCCAAGACCAAGCACATACCCATTAAGTACCATTTTCTACGAGAACAAGTGCTTGAACAAAAGGTTAAATTGGAGTATGTTCCCTCCAAAGAACAGGTTGCTGATATATTCACTAAACCACTTCGTAGAGAAACATTTGAATATCTCAAACAAAAGCTGGGAGTAGTTGTTGCATCATCCTGCTCTTAAATCCAGTTTTCAGAGGAAGGTTATTATACGCGGGTTTCATGAAGTATAGTCACATATACACGCGTGTTTCTGTGGCTAAAGGAGCGTATATGTTTTTTTAACATAAAAACAGTGGGTTAGACTCTGGTATGGGTGCTCTATCTGATATTGATGATTACAGTCTAAGGATATGCTTTGTTCATTGATTTTTATATGACTGAAAAAAATGTCTTGATGAATGACTTGTTGACAATGCACGGGTAGCACATGTCCAGGGGGAGCATTAGCCTTCACACACATTCTGCATTGTTGGCATTTTTGTTGCTGAGTTCAGCTATGATTTGTTGTTTAAGTCATAGGGTGTAATATGACTTCTTTTGTCATAGTCTATATTTGAATGGGTCCTATTGGACAAATGATGTAATTTATATCCCCACTTTGCATGGGATGGATGATGTAATATTTGATGTATTTCTATCATGTATAAACAATTAGTATATCCCCACTTGGTTGGGTGGATGAGTCAAATTCCGTGTATCCCCACTTGGTTGGGTGATTGATGTATGTCTAAGTCATTGGTTATAAGGAGGTCATACTCAATTAGTTGAGTTACAGAGTCATGTTATTCCTTTGAATCATATATCTGCAAACTCGGCATGTACTCAGGGGGAATATGGACAACATAATATATATCAAAGGAGGAAAGTTGCTTGGTCTGCCCTTTGCCCTTGATGTCAAAAGGGGAGAGTATTTTGGTGTTGCATGTTATCTCTAACAGTTCCTACAACTTGCAGTAATCAACACCATCATGGTTGCCATCAAGTCCAAAGGGGAAGATTGTTGGCATTATGATACAAGTGTTGTCCTTGATGGAAACTCACTCATAGGTCAATTTAGTTTTGATAAAAGGCAACTCACAATACAACAGGAATATTCAGAGGTAACAGGGCAGTGATACAGAGGAACAGGAAGATGGAACTAAGGTCTACTGATCATAATAAAGAAGGTGAAGGAAAAAGTTGATGTAAAGCAGTTTAAGAAGTATACGCAGGTCCACTTAGTCAAAACAACATATACACGCTGGTTCACAGAACAAAAAGAGTGTATATGTATACACGCACTATCACAAGAGAAAAAGCGTGTACAGGTTGGAAAATCAAGGTTTTGGTCCAAGGTATTTGGTCCGAGGTATTGGTCCTAGGTATTTGGTCCAAGGTATTGGTCCCAAGTGGTTTTGATCCAAGGTATTAAGAAATGCCTAAAACTATATAAGGAGGAGAATATCATTAGGCCATTGTGTGCAAGTGAAAAGGTTTTCTAAGGAATACTTCTATCTGAAGTATATTTTATGTTGTAGGGGCTATCTTGATGATTTGATCTAAAATATTTTGTGCACCTTGAATTCAATGTTGGATTAGGATCATGAGATCTGAAATGAATTATCATTGAATGATCTGATATTGGTTGGGCCAGATCTAATTGTGTACACCTGTTTTATTCTTTGAATGTCATCATCTAGGTTTGTCTGAAGTCTGGAATAGCAGCGAAGTTATGAGTTAATATTTGCAAATCTATACACTGGGTCGCTTTGGTGAAGTTGCATATACACACTGATTCGGCTCTTTCAAGTAGCGTATGTAAAAGAAAAAGTATGTTGTTCATAGATGACTGATCTATTTGATTAGTTCTATCGTTTTACTGTTGTCTATCAATGAAGTCTTCTTAGATTTGAATGTAAAACTGAATGCATAAGGAATTTGATATCTAATTGATTGATTGTATAAGTGAGAAGGGTGATCTCTTCTACTGTCTATGTAAGGCTCTGTAAATTGACAATAGATTGTTGGTTGGTACAGACTTGATTCAGAAGTTTTATGATTCAGTAATTTTGGAGGTATACGTAGGTTTGATTAATGGAAGAAGCGTATACACGCAGGTTGGGTTTAGTAAAGTAGCGTATACATTCTGATGCATGATTTTTGAGGTTGCATCTGGTTCTGAATGATGATGCAGGTTTCTGGGTTTAGCACAGTGATATGGTGACATTTGTGGAGTGATAAAAAGGTGTCTTTTAAACTCCTAATTACCTTCACATTAATTATCAACCCAGGGACGACTTTTTATTTCAAGAGTGTACTCAGTCTGAGGCGGCTATTTACTCAAGAGTAATGTTTTGCAGTATAGTGCTTAACACCCAAAAGTAAATGAATGCTTGAAAAAGAAATTTAACAATAACATAAACTCAAATGCTCTGAAATCCAACTATTCACTCAGCAAACATCAATTGAGGATACAATAGCAATAACTCATTCCTCTAGAGATTGATGCAATTGAAATCAAACCGGAACAAGACAATCAATCTGGGAACGAGGAAGCAATAACCAATGTTCTCTACAGTTGACAATCCTGCTTTAAAGCAATCAAAAGGAAATTGAACTTGAACTTAAGCTACCATTGAAAGTAAACTAGGAAAACTCTTTAAAAGCAAACTAGCGCAATTAATCAATAGAAATGAACAACAAAGTAAATGGGTGCATGTCTACAACTTAACTACTTCAAAAGGCTAAATCACACCAAACATTGCATCAGTTGAAAGTTCGGTAGCAATAACCCATCCTTTTCATAATTGATGAGAACAAATCCAAGGTCTGGGAGCTAGGTAGCAGATGCTGGGGCTCACTACAGCCTGAGATCGTCCTTGATGAAATGGCAAGTAAATGAAACAACAAATCAACAATCTTGAAATAGACCAGCAATTGAAATCAAACAACACGCAGAAATAGAACACCATTAGCTAATAATGAATATGAAACAACGATCGAAAGTCAAATACAAATGCATAACAACTTAACACACGGCACACCTCAATAGCAATCTGATCTTGGTAATCCACTTGTCAGTCTTAGTTATAAATAATACGATTGTCTTTTAGAATGGAACAGCAACATTCATAGATTCAACAATCGCAAGGAAATATAATTTCTAAGATGAATTCAATAATACCAATGGTCAAATGTTACAACACAGACATTCCATAATTGAATAGCAACAGTATCCTGTAAAAACCATTTATATCAGCACTTAAAGAAACAGCAATGCGTTGCAAAATCAATATGATATTTCTGTCTCAGAAAATGAGATTACGTGACAGAGTTGTGATGTAAAATAATAGAACATACCAGATTACCAAGTAAAACTGATAAGCAAACCACGCATAAAACAAAAGAATATAATATACATTAGCAGGAGCAACGTACTCCACCAGAGGCTGGGCCCTTAGCCGCCAGCGGATGCTGCTGGGTTACTTCAGATGAACAGAATGAACAACAACTCCCAAATCATGTATTAATCATCAAATTATGAAATCATTACAATAGCAAAAGCTTGAGGATTACCACATGCAACAATCCCTTCTTCTTCCTATCCTATCATGAAGCCTTGCTTCTGAATCTCTAATTCAAATCATCAATTCTCCATTCTCTTAGCCATCCCCCAAATCATCCCCATCTCTGATCTCTGTTTTCATTTAAATAGAGAGAGATCAGAGAGAAGTTACAATAAGGATAAGTACAACATGATTCCTATTACAAAATTGGTTTGCTTCTAACCATTTGATCAACAAGAACAAGGCGAATTTGGCTTTGCAGCTGAGATTTGGAGGACGGCCGCAACAATAAATTTGAGAAAATCGTGCTCAAAGAACCCTGCGTTTCTCTTAGTAAAAGCTGAATTTGGGCAAACTGTTCTTTGTTAAAGTTAATTGGGTCTGTTCTGGACAAAACCCATGTTCCAGATTTTCCAGATTCTGCTTCATTTACTCAGAATTTCAACCGCAAAACCGTCACTTCTTATTCCAACGAATTTCTGAGTTGGCACTTTTAATGATCAAATCTTCAATTTGGAAATTATCTTGGAGGCTAAAAATAGTGAATAATGTTACAATTGATTTATTAAAACTATCATTGATAAAATCATGCATAATCATCAATTTATTAGAAATAAAGGAAAATAAATAATATTCATCCATAAGAGCATAAATCATTTATAAAATGGATTTAAATGATAAATTATAATAGATGATATAATAGGGAAGAGTAAAAATGGATGAAATAAGTGTTACAAAGTGGTCGTATTCATGGCCCAACATACCTCCACACTCAATATGTTGCATGTCCTCATGCAACAAAAACTGAATATATTGCATGTCTTGATGCAACCCAAAGACAAAAACCCATGTGTTAACCAAGCGATAAAAAATATGTTCATCTCAGCTTATGAAATGGATAGAACAAATGAATTCTTCCTTAACTAATGAATATTCACTTTTAGTAATCTTGATGAAGGCATAACAATTTTTACATTGACATTCAACTATATGTATATATGAAGTTGCAACAAAATATGATATAAGTAACAACAAACTTCATTAACCATTTCTCAAAAACTACAAACTAGATTTTGTTGAAATTTGGCAAATAAATTTATAATATATGAATGCCTTTATGATCCAAAAATTAGACTGTTTTGATGCATGGATCATGAGATATAAACAAAATGGTTGTAGGTGAGAGTGCATGATTTCCGAAATTTTATGAACCAATTTATCTTGAAATTGTCTGGGTTTGTATTAATGATACGTCTGTGTTTTCCAAAAATCACAAAAATTGAGTTCATAGCTTTAAAAATATTATGGAAATCAATTTCTACACTGAAATTGTATGCCTTAAATGAGAAAGAAAATAGAAAACATCCATCATGCATAGCAATTCCTCCCCCTCTTTGAAAAATTAGCATGCCCTCATGCGATGCTAGAAAACAAATAGAGGTGGTTGCTACTATCTGTTGAATTCTATGCTTGGTGTAAAAGAACATGGAATAAGGGAGATGTTGAGAATGAATAAGAATAGCAATGGATGATAAAGAATATGAATGACGTGGTCATAAGAAAGAAATGAAGGAACACTCCCCCACACTCGGAAATGATATGTTGCTGAAAAAGGGAAAGTGGTAAAGATGTGAAATGAAGGATGATAAATAATGCTCAAAATGGATTTTCATTAAATTCTCCTAAATTCGTAATAAATTAGAAAATTATGCTATTTTACCTCGAGTTTTACCTCCAAAAAGAAAAATGTGAAATGACATATATGGATTGGCAGTTGTTGAAGCTGAGTTGGTGCGGAAAGTGATGCAAAAGGTGGAATCCAAGTAAGCACACCATGTCTGAAGAATTGTTCACGTTCGTGAGCCTCTTCTGTTAAGTGCAATAGTGTGGTCATGCTACGAATAGAATTCTGCCCATACTTATTGTTCTCCTGTAAACAAAGCACTATTTTGCATACAATGTTCTGGAATCCATAGTGTTAGCTTTGAATAGCAATAAATAAGATGCATGCAAAATTGCAATTAGAAAAACTTATGTATACATGCAATACTAATATGTTGTCAAATCAACAAGGTATGGCAAAGTGCAGTAATCATATCGCATGCAATCCCATAATGCATACATTCCCCCCTCCAATTGGAAAATGGTTTCCATAACCATAAAGCATATGAAAGGGGTGGTGCGGACGGCAAGGCAATGGAATGAACAATATATCAGTAAGTGAAGCAGAGTACACTTATCAATGATAGGACGGTGAAAGTTATGGTTATATTGAGTGCAAAGTGTGTAAAGATAGTTATGAATAAGAGATAGGACGCTTTGGATTGATGATAGTTTATGCAAAATGAAAAAGGACAACAATATGCTAAAAAGATGCTTTGCTAACGGTATTCTAGCTGAAAATGATGTGATTGATCATAAAACAATTTCTCATGCATAAAGGTTCAAAACAGGGAAAAAGTTAAGGAAATAACTTCTCTGATAAAAAGAAAAAATAAGAAAGGGGTATTATAATAATAATTGACGATAAGATATAACTTCAATACCATAAGTAGAGTTGTTGCTGCCAGCAGGTGTCCATAGCCTCGACAGGGTTTCTTTTTAACCCATATGAGCCAGGATCCTCAATTTATAAATGGAGAGTTACAGTGTTGTTCTATAGAAGAGATCAGTGTGCTAGCGTGGTAACCAAATAATCACACTGTCATTCACTGTGATGTAGCAAAAGTGATCAGGTCGGCTCGTGATGAGACCTCCTATTCCAAGGATAATTTGGCTATCCAATGGATCATAACCCTGGTGTGGTGGCCATAATGGGAATGTCACTTTCTTACAACCTTATGAACATGGTAGGCTGGCTCGTAATGAGACCCCCTATCCTCCATCTGCGAACAAAATTTTGTTGTTATTACATATTTTTATGATAAAAAGAGGGAGGCTCAGTACTCCTTAAGAGCAGGGATGGTGGAAGAAGTTGAACATGTCAATAGAAAAAAAATATACCCATAATCTCATTTATTACAGACAGAGAAGATTATAACCAGGAAGGGTGGAACCAGCATGGTATTAAGATGATCAATCAATATCATGTTCAACAGAAAACAATGCAGTAAAGTAGTATATAAATAATTGTGTCCCTTTTGAAAATAAGCTATCATCAAGGAGTTGTCCTGTTAAAGATCATAACGTGAATGATATTAACTCGCTTCAATAGAATCCATAATTCTTGTCCTTATAAAAGTAGTGTACTTCATGCCATGAAAGGGAATCAATAAAATGTAGTTGAGATGAACTAGGAGTAATCCCACAAGAGGAAGGAAGGGTTGCTCTCGAAAATAATCCCAAAGTGTTGCTCTTTTGAATGAACAGCAAAAACACTCAAAAAGTGGTGTTCTGTGTAGGGAACAACAAAGGAAATGCACACAAAAAAAGCAAAAATACACACAAAAAAAGTGTGAAAATGCAAATGTCGTTCCTTTGGAAAAATGAACAGCAAAAACTAAAAGTGTCGTTCCTTTGGAAAAGGAACAACAAAAATGAAAAGTGTCGTTCCTTTGGAAAAGGAACAGCAAAAACTAAAAGTGTTGTTCCTTTAGAAAAGGAACAACAAAAATGCAAGTGTTGTTCCTTTGGAAAAGGAACAGCAAAAATGAAAAGTGTCGTTCCTTTGGAAAATGAACAACGAAAACACAAGTGTCGTTCCTTTGGAAAAGGAACCGCAAAAATGAAAAGTGTCGTTCCTTTGGAAAAGGAACAGCAAAAATGAAAAGTGCCAAAGTGTTGTTCCATTCGAAAGGAACAGCGAAACGTGAAAGTGAAAAAGTGTTGTTCCATTCAGAAAGGAACAGCAAAACGTGAAAGTGCAAAAGTGTTGTTCCATTCAGAAAGGAACAACAAAACGTGAAAGTGCAAAAGTGTTGTTCCATTTGGAAAGGAACAACAAAACGTGAAAGTGTTGTTCCATTTGGAAAGGAACAGCAAAAAGTGAAAGTGCAGAAGTGATGTTCCATTCGGAAAGGAACAGCAAAACGTGAAAGTGCAAAAGTGTTGTTCCATTCAGAAAGGAATAGCGAAAAGGGAAAGTGCAAAAGTGCTGTTCCATTCGGAAAGGAACAGCAAAACGTGAAAGTGCTGTTCCATTTGGAAAGGAACAACAAAAAGTGAAAGTGCAGAAGTGTTGTTCCATTCAGAAAGGAACAACAAAACGTGAAAGTGTAGAAGTGTTGTTCCATTCAGAAAGGAACAACAAAACGTGAAAGTGCAAAAGTGCTGTTCCATTCGGAAATGAACAGCAAAACATGAAAGTGTAGAAGTGTTGTTCCATTCAGAAAGGAACAGCAAAACGTGAAAGTGCAAAAGTGTTGTTCCATTCAGAAAGGAACAGCAAAGCGTGAAAGTGCAGAAGTGTTGTTCCATTTAGAAAGGAACAGCAGAACGTGAAAGTGCAAAAGTGTTGTTCCATTTGGAAAGGAACAGCAAAACGTGAAAGTGTTGTTCCATTTGGAAAGGAACAGCAAAAAGTGAAAGTGCAGAAGTGTTGTTCCATTCGGAAATGAACAACAAAACGTGAAAGTACAAAAGTGTTGTTCCATTCAGAAAGGAACAACAAAACGTGAAAGTGCAAAAGTGTTGTTCCATTTGGAAAGGAACAACAAAACGTGAAAGTGCAAAAGTGTTGTTCCATTCAGAAAGGAACAACAAAACGTGAAAGTGCAAAAGTGATGTTCCATTCGGAAAGGAACAGCAAAACGTGAAAGTGTTGTTCCATTTGGAAAGGAACAGCAAAAAGTGAAAGTGCAAAAGTGTTGTTTCATTCGGAAAGGAACAGCAAAAATGAACCATGGAAAAGGAACAGCAAAATGAACCATGGAAAAGGAACGGCAAAATGCACAAGCATGAAATGCAAGCACGCAAAGAATGAATTAGCTGTTCACTGTATTGATTCTGAGGATGGGTCACAGTTTGAATGAAGCAACACCTGAAACACAAAATATAAGAAATCAGAAAGGAAACAACATTTTATTTAAAAAACAGTATGTAAATAAGTAAATTAAGTTACAACAGCTATGATGTTATGTAAAAAAAAAATGATTTATTTGAAAAATGTTTTGGCAACAAAGACATGACATGAATCTTCAAATGGAAATCAATTCTTCATTTCTTCTATTATGAATCCGTTGGGTAATGAGTTGGATGAAATTCCTTTGTTTCATTTAAAATTTCTTTCAAAAATCACTCGTCCATAAATTGACCTTCTTTATTTTCCCAAGACCTACAAAAAACGAGTATCTACCTGCAATAAAACATTAAATCATGGAGAAAGAGAGGTGTGCGGGCTCCCCTAATCCAAGAATTATGCAAAAACTAACAAGTAGTTACTCTATATAACAAATCCATAGAGAAAATAACAAAGTAAAATTTATTTGTCACTTGCGGGAGAGCAGTGGTCGACCATACTAACCAACGGTGTTTTAATCACAACTTCTTTGCTTTTCGTCAAAATTGAGTGATTCCAAAGGAAAATGAGAGCTAATTCAAAGGTTTATCTCTAGTAGAAATATGTTTTAAAGATTCAATGATATGATATGTTAATTTTAGTTAGAACAACCTGCATAACAGAGTCATTGTCGATTACCCGGCTTAGACCAACAATTGATATTTCAAGCGTAACGTTTTCGTTTGATGTTAGATTTGAATGATTCAAATTGGAAATGAGAATAGATTCATTTATTTATCTCCAATAGAAACAGGTTTTGAAGACAAGAAGAACTGATAGGTAAAATATTGTAAGGAACAGCCGAAAAGACATAGTTTTAAGGGTGCTGATTTACGATAAGCAGTCAGTATTTTGATCATAACTTCTCCATACGATATCGAAAATGAGTGATTCTAATTGCATTGTAAACTAAATTCATAGGGGAATCTACCATAGAAACGGGTTTTAAAAATTCATTCATTTAGGCCTCCAAAAACTGACTGTCCCAACTTTGTTCCTGAGCTGCCCGCTAGACATCTGGTCAATGTTTTGGCTCTAACGTTTTCGTTTCAAATCCAAATTGAGTGATTCAAATTGGGTTAGAAATTAGACATCAAGGTCTACTTAGGGTAGAAAGAGGTTTTAAAAATATGGTCATTTAGGCCTCCAAAAACTAACTGTCCCAATTCTGTTCCTGAGCTGCCCGCTAGACACTCTGTCAATGTTTTGGTTCTAACGTTTTCGTTTCAAATCCAAATTGAGTGATTCAAATTGGGTTAGAAAATAGACATCAAGGGCTACTTAGGTTAGAAACAGGTTTTAAAAATGTTCCCTTTTGGTCCCTCAAAACATGACTGTCCCGACTGTTTTTCGAGAAATCTCATTAAACCCGCAAGCCAAAAAAAAAATGATATTCAAGCATTTTTTCAAATTGGTGATAAAAATGAAAATGATTGTTTGTAGAGCTCATTATTTCCATTATGATTCATCTACATACACAAATGATTAAAAAAATTATCACCGATGTTAATTTCGATAGCGTGTTGCAACAAAAAAACAACTATTTTTACAAAAAAAAAAAAACAAAATGCATTTATTTATGTCCTTATTTTATTTTATTTTATTTTCTCCACTATTCTACTCTTCTTTGAGAATCGAATATGTTTATGTATAAGAGTATTTCCAGTGGAACCATTTTAGAAATAAGGCCTCTAGTATGCACATACCCAAATTTGAAAAATACATGTTGATAAAAATTAGGGTATGAGAAGCCAACTTCCCTTGAAAAGATGGAGTCAAAAATTGTTGAAGTGTGGAGCAATGTTGCAAATAAGTGATGGAGTGAAACCAATCTTCAATATATCCTTTATTTTCTTGATTTCCCATATCCATCATATCATGAAGTTCTTGAACTTTTAAAATGGTTTGTTGATGCATACTAAAAGAAACTTCATTTTTTCCTATAACTTCTACAATTTTTGAATTTGAAACATTCTGAATCTCATTGTAAATTTTCTCTAATGGCGCATGTGAGATAGAATGGGTGGGAAGGGTGGGTAAATTTGGCAGTTCAACATTGTAAGCATGTTGTACTGGTTTATTGTGGTGAGAGTGTGGAATTAGTTGAGCAGGAAAATGTGTAAGGAATGGAGCATTGTGATGATGTGGTTGGTTGGGTTGAGTGGATAAATTTGATATGCAAGCAGGATGTTGCAAAAGAGCCGGTGGAGAATATGAAGAATGTGCTTGTGCTACAAGATGAGGGAGAGTAGTCATGCAATCATAAGGTGAACCATGCGCAACTTGTAGACAAGATTGGTGGTGGTTATATTGAGATTGACATGGCTGCCCTAACACATTAATATTCCATAATGGATTATGCAAGTAAAAAAATGGAGAAGAAGTGTTTTGAATGATACCTGTAGGCCATGATTTCCATGGTTTTGACCTTGTTGCAGCTTCCTCATCTCTCTGATATGCTACTTCCATCCTAGATAAGGAAGAGTGAGTATTTATGAGATGCTCCTTTCGGTCATGAGGGTAAAACACTTCATCCAATTCTTGATTTTTCTGAACATGCAAAGCATTCAATTTTGAACTTAGAGAGCTAATAAAATCAACTTTAAAATGTTCAAGTAAATCATTGATTTCAGCTCTTATGTCTCCTGTTCTTATAGCAGATTTGGAAAACAAAGCACAAACATCTCTAGAATTCTTACCAGCCTTGAAGATTCCTCTTGAATACCTTATGCACAATTCACAAACATCATCATATGACAACTGAGAAACATCACCTTTTCCTATCAGATTTAAAAGTTCTAAAAATTTATCTTTGATTCCTTTAAGAAGGAGTGTTTTTAAGATCTCTTTTTTCAAATGCTTATATTTTGATTTTTGAAGGTTGTATTGAAATCGATCTACGTAGTCCTCCAAACTTTCATCTTCCCCTTGTATCATACCGAAAATATCTTCATTGGATTTGCAATAGTCTTGGTACTTCTTCAAGAATATGTTCTTCATGTCCTCCCATGATTGGATTTAATTCCCACCTAGGCTCATGAACCATCGGAGAGCTGCTCCTTTTAGAGTAAGAGGAAACACTTTCAATCTTTGATCATTAGTACAATAATCATATCCTCTACAAAGTATTTCGAACTCAAATAAGAATGTATCTGGATCTTCATTTGTCAAGCCATGAAAATTTGGTAGAGACAATGGGGGAATTATGTGCATTTGTGTCACTCCTCCTAGATCTTTGATAGGAAATTCAAAAGTAAAAATGTGATCCATTTCTTACCATAATAGAATATGTTCTTCATGTGTTTCTTTGAGGCCCCTTCTTCAAATGTTCCTGTCAATCGGTTAGTGAAATGGGTGGTGCTTACATCACCACTTGAGAGAAATCATAAGATTTGTTTTTCAAAATTTCTATTTTTTTCTTTTAATTCATTCACACAAAAATTCAAACATCTATTTCTATCCAACAAAGCAACAACAAATTTGTTAGGAAAGCGGACAGTGGAGCAGGGCTTTTACATGCTCCGCACGCAGGTTCTTACCTTCCGTTTTTAAGATCCAACTCTTCCCTAACAGGCACTCATCAGATGCATACTACTCTTTAAAAATGGCTACACTCTCCCCGGCAACGGCGCCAAAATGTGGAGTGATAAAAAGGTGTCTTTTAAACTCCTAATTACCTTCACATTAATTATCAACCTAGGGATGACTTTTTATTTCAAGAGTGTACTCAATCTGAGGCGGCTATTTACTCAAGAGTAATGTTTTGCAGTATAGTGCTTAAAACCCAAAAGTAAATGAATGCTTGAAAAAGAAATCTAACAATAACATAAACTCAAATGCTCTGAAATCCAACTATTCACTCAGCAAACATCAATTGAGGATACAATAGCAATAACTCATTCCTCTAGAGATTGATGCAATTGAAATCAAACCGGAACAAGACAATCAATCTGGGAACGAGGAAGCAATAACCAATGTTCTCTACAGTTGACAGTCCTGCTTTAAAGCAATCAAAAGGAAATTGAACTTGAACTTAAGCTGCCATTGAAAGTAAACTAGGAAAACTCTTTAAAAGCAAACTAGCGCAATTAATCAATAGAAATGAACAACAAAGTAAATGGGTGCATGTCTACAACTTAACTACTTCAAAAGGCTAAATCACACCAAGCATTGCATCAGTCGAAGGTTCGGTAGCAATAACCCATCCTTTTCATAACTGATGAGAACAAATCCGAGGTCTGGGAGCTAGGTAGCAGATGCTGGGGCTCACTACAGCCTGAGATCGTCCTTGATGAAATGGCAAGTAAATGAAACAACAAATCAGCAATCTTGAAATAGACCAGCAATTGAAATCAAACAACACGCAAAAATAGAACACCATTAACTAATAATGAATATGAAACAACGATGGAAAGCCAAATACAAATGTATAACAACTTAACACACGGCACACCTCAATAGCAATCTGATCTTGGTAATCCACTTGTCAGTCTTAGTTATAAATAATACGATTGTCTTTTAGAATGGAACAGCAACGTTCCTAGATTCAACAATCGCAAGGAAATATAATTTCTAAGATGAATTCAATAATACCAATGGTCAAATGTTACAACAAAGACATTCCATAATTGAATAGCAACAGTATCCTGTAAAAACCATTTATATCAGCACTTAAAGAAACAGCAATGCGTTGCAAAATCAATATGATATTTCTGTCTCAAAAAATGAGATTACGTGACAGAGTTGTGATGTAAAATAATAGAACATACCAGATTACCAAGTAAAACTGATAAGCAAACCACGCATAAAACAAAAGAATATAATATACAGTAGCAGCAGCAGCGTACTCCACCAGAGGCTGGGCCCTTAGCCGCCAGCGGATGCTGCTGGGTTACTTCAGATGAACAGAATGAACAACAACTCCCAAATCATGTATTAATCATCAAATTATGAAATCATTACAATAGAAAAAGCTTGAGGATTACCACATGCAACAATCCCTTCTTCTTCCTATCCTATCATGAAGCCTTGCTTCTGAATCTCTAATTCAAATCATCAATTCTCCATTCTCTTAGCCATCCCCCAAATCATCCCCATCTCTGATCTCTGTTTTCATTTAAATAGAGAGAGATCAGAGAGAAGTTACAATAAGGATAAGTACAACATGATTCCTATTACAAAATTGGTTTGCTTCTAACCATTTGATCAACAAGAACAAGGCGAATTTGGCTTTGCAGCTGAGATTTGGAGGACGGCCGCAACAATAAATCTGAGAAAATCGTGCTCAAAGAACCCTGCGTTTCTCTCAGTACAAGCCGAATTTTGGAAAACCGTTCTTCAATAAAGTTAACTGGGTCCGTTCTGGACAAAACCCATGTTCCAGATTTTCCATATTCTGCTTCATTTGCTCAGAATCTCAACCGCAAAACCGTCACTTCTTATTCTAGCGAATTTCTGAGTTGGCACTTTTAATGATCAAATCTTCAATCTGGAAATTATCTTGGAGGCTAAAAATAGTGAATAATGTTACAACTGATTTATTAAAACTATCATTGATAAAATCATGCATAATCATAAATTTATTAGAAATAAAGGAGAATAAATAATATTCATCCATAAGAGCATAAATCATTTATAAAATGGATTTAAATGATAAATTATAATAGATGATATAATAGAGAAGAGTAAAAATGGATGAAATAAGTGTTACAAAGTGGTCGTATTCATGGCCCAACAACAGTGATCTGATTATTCAGATTAACTGATTGTTGGTTGATGCAGTTTGAGTTTAAAAGTTTCTTACGGGTCCAGTATGAAAATTTGATGAAACAAATCCATCATGTGTTTTTTTGTGTACCAGGAGCATCTATTCTGAAAATTTATGAAACTTGGTCCGTGGAGGAAGAGAGAAGGTCATAGCCTTCTGTAGGCTAGCACCTATGTACTAGTAAACACATTGGCTAGTACAAGAGCTAGGGCTTGTAGCTCCCTTCCAATAGAAGCTAGAAAAACGAGAGAAGGTTGTATCCTTCTGCAGGTGGGTATCTGTGTACTGGTATGAGTCTGCACCAGTACAAGATTGTAAACAGATTTACTTATTATTAAAAGAAGACGAAGACGACAACAACAGGTGGTTTTCACCCACATTGGGTTTCCACCTTAAATCTTGGTGTTCATGTGTATTTCTTATGTGTGATGGTTCATTATGTTTTTAGTGCGTTGTTTAATAAGTTACTGATGCACTGGTTATAGATAATCACATGATAAATTAACTAAATCACTAGTTCTCTAGGTATACGCTGGTTTCACTAATCACAGTAGCGTGTACACGCTAGTTCACTTCACAAAAGTAGCGTATACAAATCTTCTTGGGATTCCAAAAGTAAGTTTAGACATCATGTGATTCCGAAAATTTTTACCATGGTCTGTAACAATGGCTTGCAACACACCAAATCTAGCAATGACATGATTGAAAAGAAATAATGTAGTTGTTTCATCAACATTGTTATATGTAGGCATCACTTCAGCCCATTTGGTAAAATAATCTATAGCCATAATAATGTAGCCATGCCCCCTGACCAAATGAGGGTTACAGGTCATGTAGTAAATGACCCATTTTGCAAAGGGTCCAAAAATGGTAATAGGATGCATAGGAGTAGGTGGAGCACAGGCTTTACGATCATCGATCTGGCAAGTGTTAAACTTTTGGAATGCAAGGATGCAATCTTGAAACATGGTTAGACAAAATTAATTAGCTCGCAAAATATTTTGTGCAGTGGCACAGCTAGACATATGTCTGCCACATGCTCTAGCATGACATTCATTCAAAGCTTTCTCAGCCTCCTCATGAGTGAGGCACCATCTAAAGATCGTATCAACACCAATAAAAATAATAGGTACTAAATATGTCACTGATCAGAGTGAGAGGTATTAGGTCAAAAAGTTTGGAGTCTGGAGATAGATAATGATATCTCCATACCAGGTATCAGATGAATCAATAAAAAACAAGGACTCATCAAGAATAGAATCTTTAGATGTAGATAGTTTCGTATGAGGGAAGGTCACATATTAGTTCAATGATGACTAAGGACTTCTTAGATTTAAATTTGATAAATTCCAAATCAAAACCCTAGAGAATAAAAATACATTTACATTATTTCCCCCCCAACAGTTATCGTGATAGAATGTATGTCAGTGAGTTGCAATAAGAAACTACCATAGTCTTACGAACCAGAATGTAGTAGAAAAAAATTTGGATAGATTGGATAGTTGCCAAAGATAAATTTTTGATGTGAATGTATTTGATTTCAGTGTCATTTAAATTTCGACTCAAATAATAGATTTGACTTTCATCCCCTAGGTCATCTTCTTGGACCAATAGCATAGCAATGGTAGTAACAAATGTAGCAAGATACAGGAAATAATTGTGTTGATAGTGAGGGGGATACAACAATGATGCGTGAACAAGGACATATTTCAAGGCATCAAAAGTATTTTGGGTTGTATCATCCCAATGGAAGGGAAACCCTTTTTTTACTAGGTGAGTAAATCCTTTCTTCAGCTCTACATAGTTCGGGACAAATCTCCATATAAATTTAGCTTTCCCTTGGAGGCATTGTATATGAACAAGTGAGGAAGGTGCAAGAAGATCAAGAATCACCTATACTTTGAGTGGATCGATCAAGAAGCACGGTTAGTATCTCGATAATCGACACATACTATAATTGTTCCTTGTTTCTTCATCACAGGGACTGTGTTCGAGACCCAATAAGTGAGAGGAACTAGGTAAATAAAACCAACAAACAAAATTTTTTCAACCTCTGGTTTAATCGCAACAACTTTCTAGGGTAAACTGGACATAATATTTGTTGAAATGGCTTAGCATCTGGGTAAGCTTTGATCTCATGAACTATGATACTTGGCTCAATACCTGGCATCTCTTCATATGTCCAGGTGAAAACGTCACAAAATTATTGAAAAAGGGCTTTATAAATCTTGACCTCATCAGGAGACCAAGATGCACAAATATGGACATTTTCCATAACTCCAAGTTTAATAGAAATATCGAGAGGAACAATCTCTTTAATATTTTCTAATTGCTTCTCGGAATCGATGCCATGAATGGATATGGAATTCTTAATTGTCTCGGTAATATTGGGTGAATAAATATCTCCAAGATTGTTCTCAAGTATTTTGGTTAAGGGGGAATGATGCTGGTTATCGTCCCATGGTGCATCATATGAAATCATGATTCCCATGATGCTTTCATCAGTAAAGAATATAATTATCGGAGAAAGTATTAGAAGATGAAACAAAATCTTGGGAATGATCAAACCAATCATTCAAGGAATTAAAATCAGAATGTGTCGAATATTTCAAATAGATGGCTTCATATTCAAGCTCAACGGGACTAAGTGACATGCGGTCACCAAATGTATAAACATTATAAATTTCTGGTACTATCCAGGGATTGGATGGAATAGTACAAGAGGAGATCATATTTACAAAGGAAACCAGATTGGGAATTTCAGGAGGAGGGAGAAAAAAAGTTCACATCAAAGAGGAAACTTTCAGTAGGGCCCACTCTGACATGTTGACAAGACTGTGGGGATTCACCCATAAGTGGGATGCTTACAATAGTTTGAGAATTATTGGAAAAAAAGGTAAGTTGATAGATGGCCATGATGCCCCCTTGGTGAGGGAAAGAGATCATTCTAAAATAGGTGGAAATGAAAATTTCCATGGCATAGATCCATGTGCGGCCCAGTAAAAGGTTATAATCCAAAGGTCCATCTATAACTTCAACTTCTACTAAAACTATTTTTCCAGCTAATTCTACTTGCAATCTATTTAAAATTTTGTAAGGTTTGCAACCTCTTCCATAAAAAACTTTAAGAGTGGTGAATGACTGATTATGTTATGGAGAACCAATGGCTTTCCAACATTTTAGTCACATGATACAAGTCAACACACCTTTATCCATAATTGTTCGATGGATAGTCTTACTTTGAACAAAAACCTGGATCATAAATGTTAGTTGTGGTGGAAGTTTGGGAGTATCATTTGTGATTAAAGGCCACAAGACTTGAATCCAAAGGATCGACACCTCCAATTACGGCAAGTAAAGACCTCATTTGGGCATGACAATTATGTAATACCTCGAGAGTTGACATAACAGAAGAAGCTTGGGCTAAGTCCTCAACTATATTATAGTTTTGTGCGGCTCTCGCACGAGGATTGAATGTTAATTTATCAATAATGCCTTTGGGAGGTTTAATAGTTAACTAAGTTGATATCACATATGCAGAAGTTTTCTAGATGAAGTGGAACTAGTAGGTTAATCAGTAGCCTTGCCATTCGAGGGATTCGGGATACCATAGACTTTATTTCTCATAACCACCACAATCTCATTTTTCTGTTTTGTGGAAGATAACATCATAAACTGGGAAGGGGAATCTTGATCTCGTGCAACCATAATCATCTCCTGGTTGGAAAATGGATCCATTAACACAATGGGTGCTTTAGATGATGACTTGAGGAACTGATTAACTTATGTCTGACGTGGATGGTCCCGAGTAAAATGTTCCTTGTTAAAAATAAGGCAACGATAACGAGGTTTTCATTTATCCTTAGGAGACTGATTATTTTGTTTTTTCTGTGAAGGATTATGTTTCTTTTTCTTACCTTTTCCTTTCTTCTTACTTTTGGGTTGTTGAGATTTTCCTTTCATGGATTAAACAACATTCATTTCGGAAGTAGTTGCAGGAGTAGCAGAGGATAGGCTTTGAGTAGCCACAACAAGAGATGGACCATATAGTTTAGTCACTTTCTGTTGACTAGCAGAACCAATCACATCATTACTCGTATGTGATTCTTTAGTGGGACGTGGTGGAACAATATGTTGAGGTCTTGGATCATTGGGTATTTTTTCATAGAACGTGTCGAATTGAGTATAAATCACATCAAAGTATTGTGCATGAGAAATAACTTGCTCTTCAATAACAACTCTTCCTTTAGCAACGTCTTTAGCTATGGATTATAACAAAGATTTGATAAAGCATTCAGTCAATAACTAATCGGGAATGAAATTTTTGACCAGTCAACGTCGACACCACCACTCATGAATATAATCAGAAATATGAGTGGAGTCAGACTATTTCAAAGAGGTCAAAAGCTTAGTTCCAGTTTCATATTGGATAGGTGATTGAAAATGGGTGAAAATGTAGTTTCCAAGGCATTGAAGTTGTTAAATGGAGCTCGTGGCAATTCAACATACCACTTAGTTATTGTTGTACCAGTAACAATTCTCTGGAAAAGACATAAACGAATCGAATCATCATTTAAGGAGTTGGATAAACACCATCAATGATAGGTCATAACATGACTAGATGATTCTTCTCTAGGATTTTAGTTGAACTTTGGGATATCACTCAGAAATTTTCTATGAATGATTGGCTAGTAAGGAGAATGACAAAGAGTACCATTCGTTAGTCAAGTTAAATATGGTAACTCAAGGGTTGCCACAACCAGAAACTGCCTATTAAAGTCTAGTGGAGGATATCTTGGGTATGATGGAATGGGTTGAGCAACAGGCATCTTCATTCCAGGGTGAGGAGGATTTTAATAACTATGATAAGCGTAACCAAACTGTCAAGTTCCAAGATAACATTGAAAAGGTTGAAATGGATGTGTTTGAATATTTTTGCCTTGATAAGGAATTTACAGAATAGCAGTTTGATCAAAAGGCATTTGTGGAATACTTTGGAAATATTTCCCAGAGGGATTTTGCATCATTCCTACATTGGGTTGATTGGTTGATGCCTGGGCCACACCATATACAGGTTGATTCACTTGCATTTGAGGAATAGACTAACCAAGTGGTGGGGTTTGTAACTTACCCTGAAGAGGTTGGGTAGGTGGGATATGAGAGATCCCAAATACCAGTAGAACAGGTTGTGTTTGATGTGTGTCCTAGACAAGATGACTTACTTGAGATAAAACTTGGGTAGTTTGAGGCATGGATTGAATAGGTTGGAAAGTAGGAACTTGAGGTGTGGCCGAGGTAGGTTGATAAGTGGGAAGTTGATTCAAAACCAAACCAAGTTGAACAGGAAACATGGGATTCCAATGATTAAAATCCATTCCCGGAAATGGAGGACTCGAATAGGAGGGAGCACCAACTTGTGACATTCGATCAGGAGATGGAGACATGGAAGCAACAGGTTTCCCCCCTCTGAGGGGATAAGGAGAATATAGAGGTAATTTCTCCCTAGGAGGAGAGTACCCAGTATAGGATGGTTTAGACTGTTGGAGATGTCTCGATCCACTAACAAACAAGCCAAATTGTTGCTCCAAAGAAGTTTGGGGCATAACAAGTTGAATGGGTGGTGATGCACTCATCAAAGAAGTACTAGATAACAATCATGATGAAGATGGAAAGGAAGAAGTACATGGACTATTTGATGCACCATAAAAGGTTACAGATAATGACTGGTAGCCAAGTGCATGAAGTGACCACCATACACATGGGTTTCTAGTGAAGTTGTAAACATGGAGGTAGATGCAACTTCAGTTGACTCACTCATGATAGCAAATATAGGTTTAGAAATCGACATTGACTTAATCATTGTTAAACTTCCCAAATATGTTTTCCAAGAGAAACTCAAAGGTGAGTTGAAATGAGGAGTGATAGGTAAAGGAGCTTGTATCGGAGTGTGAGGAGTAAGGAAAGGATGAGCTTGATAAAGAGGAGTCCCTCTTAAATGGATGGGAGAGGAAGGTTGATACTCTTCTTCAGTAATTTCCTCAACACTATAAAGACTAGGTGGAAATTTTTCTCCATCGGGACCGAAATATATGGGTTGTGGTTGAGTCAAAGGAAAAGGAAGAGAGGAAGAAGGCCCTGAAGTAATAGACTCACTTAACTAAGGATCCTTAGGTTGTATAACCTCAGGTTGTAATGTATCTGAATCAGGAAATTAAGGTTTGATGACATCCATTAGCGAATTTTCAAGGGATTTAGTTTCGCTTGCATGGGACTCACCAGCTAGTAAGGTTTGATTTCGGGTTCAGTACTTATTGGAAGTCACGATTGTGGTTGGTTGATTTCATATGTAGTTCCAGATGGGGAAGCTTCTAAAGTACCAATTTCAGTAGTTTGTGTCTTTTTATTCTTTCAATAACCAGGTGTTGCCTATGGAGATTGTAGAATTTTCTCTACAAATCAGCTAGCTCACTGATATCATGTAGAAATTTCACCTGTAGATCCAACTGATATATGCAATGTACTGAAGCATAATACTAGATCTACATCTACCATAAACTTAGCGGAATCTTAATTGAACATGAGCAACATCAAGCATGAATAGATATAACTGAGAATGAGAAGTAATCAACCATAACATAGAAGATATAACCTAGGGAAAGCACCAGCCTAAAACCCCATCTCTGTATTATCAATCAAGTGGAAATCCTCAACAACATACAAAAAGAATCAACTCAAAAGCTATCCTGCTCTCTCTGTACTCTGATGATGTAGCTCATGGACTACCTAGGCCTGAATATATAGGCTACACAAGTCCTCCAAGCCCCTATTTCCTTGTACAGTTTTGATTGGGGTCCAATTACATAACATGTGTGAATTGGCCCAAATCATACCTGTTGTCACCTCAGGTCCAACTACGCAGTCATAGAAGGAAGAAGATTCCTTCCTCATGCAAGGAATATCCACTAGGAATATCCTAGCATCTGATAGTACACTATCCCTCATCTGATCTCAACTGGGTCTCTGTCTGAACTGCCATGCATTAGTTATCCATGAGTGAATACTCAGTTATCTGAAAATAACAGTTGTCACATGCATGCAAGCATCAACAAACTGTATCTCATTAATTTAACAACTTGTTAAATTAATCTAACTGAACTTGACTAAGTTAAACTAAGTCAACTGATCCTCTCAATATAGAACTCATCCTTAATTCCTCAATCAGTGGAGAAAATCAAGGACACATTCCCCAATCAGTGGAGAAATTATTGCATGTTCTCACAAAGACTTCAAGTTTGATTTTCCATAACTAATTAACCCATGGAGAATTAATTAATTAATATTCAAACTGCTGGTAAGACCAAATTCGAATTTTACTTCCTATTTTAGATCAAGTAATGTCTAAAAATAGGAATCCAACTTGAACTGCTAAAAATAGAACTTCTATTTTTAGCACCTCCATTTTTCACTCCCTATTGCCCAATCCAGTACTGATGCCCAAACTACTACTTTTAGCAGTGCTATTTTTAGCAATTTCTTGTTGCCATTTTTCAACACTCCCTCTCAACAAGAAAGGCTTCCTCTCGAACCCGATCCTATACCTCTGGAATGTTCTACCTGCAACACATCTACCAAGTGTGGTTGCTCTAGCAACTCTCGGAACAGAAAAACTCCCAAATGACCTCTCTATTGGGCTAGAAACATACTTTGATTCTGAAGCTCTACCTGCTGCTGACAAGTGCTCCCTCTCTGACCTCTGTGCTATTGCAACATCTCCATGCATCTCACACCGTTGCACCCTTCTCTGTGCTACGCTGCACTGTGCAACACACTTGTGCCTCTCGCGTTGTTGCAGCCTGCATGCTCTGCGCTGTCCTGGGACTCCCTGCACGGTAGCTCTCTCTGCCGCTCCATCCGCATCTGTCTCTACCCAATCAATCAATTCTACTACTCTTCATTGGGGCTCCCGTAGCAAAGTCAAATCAAAGAGGTTAGGTACCTCAAGGATCCTGCCCCTCCTCCTTGGGTCGATCACTCTACATCGCCCCACCTCCTACCTGGAGGTATGGCTGCATGTGATCCCTCAGCCCACCTAGCTCGAAGTTTCCCCCTACTAGAGGTCTCTGCATGAGTAGATGTCTCTACTCGATCTCCTCTCAGCTTCTCTAGTTGTGGCTGCTCCACAACCTCCTGAAGCTGCTGCACTAATCATGGCTCCTCCACAATCATCTGAGACTTGTTCTAGCGCTGCATGTTGAGAGGTAATATGCTCTCCCTCTCAACCACCAAGTCTCGATCACTTGCCTTGCTTCTCAAGGCTTTGCATGCATCTTGAACCTTAAGAGCATACAGGTTCTTGACCCATGAACCGATATGCTTCACCTGTCTAGTGATGATGTGTCTAAGGAAAACTTTTCCCTTACTGAAGACTACATCATAGCCTCTATTTTCCAGCATCGTGATCGACACCAAGTTTCTCTTCAGTCTTGGTACATACTTGACATCAGTCAAGGTAAGGCAAGCTCCATGCTCCCTCTGAAAAATAATTGTGCCTAGCCCTGAGACACTATACTTTTCATCATTACCCATCGCTATGAGTATCTGGAGATCTTTCTCCTCCAAAGTACTGAACAAACTCTTGTTGCTAGTCATGTGGAAAGAAGCTCCACTGTCAAGAAACCAACCACTTCCCACCATGGATGAAACCATGCATGCGAAGAGTGTGAAATCCAACTTGAACTGTGAAGCAAGTGCCTCACCTTCAGATCCTTCCCCAGATCCCTTCTTGGATTTCCTCTGTGGACAATTTGTAACAAAATGGCCCACCTCATGACAACGAAAGCATCACACTTTCGATTTGTCAACCTTCTTCCCACCATGGGAAGAACTGGATTTAGAAAGAGAAACCTTCTCCTTCCCCTTCTTCGCCTTACTTGCTAAGGCACAGTTCTCTTCATCCTCCATGGATGAAGAACCATCTCTAGTGCTCTGTCTGATCTCCTCCTGCATCAAATCCGACCATAGTCGTTCCCAATCTGGCAGTTTCTCCCTTCCATTAACCGAGTCCTAGTAGCTATGCCAGCTCTTAGGAAGGCCAAGGAGTGCTAGAATCACCATGTCATCATCATATGTCATCACCCCTACACTTGCAAGCTCATCCCTGCATGAGGTGAGCTTGTTCAGATACATAGAGATCGTGTCCCCACTTTCACAATTGATCTTTCGAAGTTTTTCCTTCAGTGCCAGCTTCCTCTGATCACTTATATTATGATAAAGATATTTCAACATTTTCCACATCGAAAAAGGAGTCTCCTTCCCATGGAGGCTCGAGACAATGTGATCTCGAGCTCCCTCCAAGAGGATTCTCCTAGCTCTAGCCACACACTTCTTCTATTCCGCCAGTTGAGTAGCATCAGTCGCTTCTGGACTTCTTGATTAATGAAGTCCTTAAGGCCATTATCTTCCAATACTGCCTCCATGCGATCCTTCCAAGCTATGTAGTTTGAGCTGCCATCAAGAGCATACTCAAGCCTCAAACCATAGAACGCCATTGATGAAATAGATGTGATAAGAACTCAATTCAATATTTAGAAACCACAAACTTAAACTTCTCCCTTATTCTATATTGTTCTTGCTTGATCACCTGTGCTCTGATACCATGTAGAATTTTCTCTACAAATCAGCTAGCTCACTGATATCATGTAGAAATTTCACCTGCAAATCCAACTGATATATGCAATGTACTAAAGCATAATACTAGATCTACATCTACCATAAACTTAGCGGAAACTTAATTGAACATGAGCAACATCAAGCATGAACATATATAACTGAGAATGCGAAGTAACCAACCATAACATAGAAGATATAACCTGGGGAAAGCACCAGCCTAAAACCCCATCTTTGTATTATCAATCAAGTGGAAATCCTCAACAACATACAAAAAGAATCAGCTCAAAAGCTATCCTGCTCTCTCTGTACTCTGATGATGTAGCTCATGGACTATCTAGGCATGAATATATAGGTTGCACAAGTCCTCCAAGCCCCTATTTCCTTGCGCAGTTTTGATTGGGGTCCAATTACATAACATGTGTGAATTGGCCCAAATCATACCTATTGTCACCTCAGGTCCAACTACGTAGTCATAGAAGGAAGAAGATTCCTTCGTCGTGCAAGGAATATCCTAGCATCTGATAGTACACTATCCCTCATCTGATTTCAATTAGGTCTCTGTCTGAACTGCCATGCATCAGTTATCCATGAGTGAATACTCAGTTATCTAAAAATAATAGTTGTCACATGCATGCAAGCATCAACAAACTGTATCTCATTACTTTAACAACTTGTTAAATTAATCTAACTAAACTTGACTAAGTTAAACTAAGTCAACTAATCTTCTCAATATAGAACTCATCCTTAGTTCCTCAATCAGTGGAGCAAATCAAGGACACATTCCCCAATCAATGGAGAAATTATTGCATGTTCTCACAAAGACTTCAAGTTTGATTTTCCATAACTAATTAACTCATGGAGAATTAATTAATTAATATTCAAACTACTGGTAAGACCAAATTCAAATTTTACTTCCTATTTTAGACTAGGGACTGTCTAAAAATAGGAATCCAACTTGAACTGGTAAAAATAGAACTTCTATTTTTAGCACTTCCATTTTTCATTCCCTATTGCCCAATCCAGCACTGATGCCGAAACTTCTATTTTTAGCAGTGATATTTTTAGCACTTCTATTTTTAGCAATTTCTTGTTGCCATTTTTCAACAGAGGTAAGGGAGGCAATATTTGCATTGTACACGAATGACAGGGTTGTTGAGGGTGTTATTCGACGATAGATTAATAAATTTTTGAACTTTAAAAACACAAAATAAAATAAAGGGGTAACTAGGGAGAAAAGGATTACCAAGTCACTATGAACTACAGAATACCGTTTCCAGTAAATGCAGGAAATCTCCCTAAATGTTGTGTTTGGCATATCATAGTAGACAAGGTGGCCAACTCAGTTACCTATGGTAGGATAGCACCTAGAAATACATGGAAGTGCAGTCCATAATAGTGTTTTCTAATATGTCTTGTATGATGGGAAGTATTCTGATATACTTTTCATATGTGGAATGCCATATGATATACCCAAGGGTACTTGGAGAACGATTTGATATACTTATATACGTGGAATATCGACTATCCCCAGAATGTAACACATACAAGTAACGACAAATCCTACATTTAAATACGTTGGAACACATCTCTAGCCTAGAACTCTATGTGTGTGTTCAATGTTCCAAATGCTACTTGAATTAATTGAGTAAATTTTAGAAGAAGATCTTCAATTATGTTTTAGTTTCAAGACTCACGGTACAAGTTCACCTAAATTCCCTATGATGCAATCTAGAGTGATAACAATAATTCTTCTATTTTCAATGAATATCTATCTAAGAGAGGCAAGAGACAAAGAATAATGCAGTAATCCATCTTACAACAAGCAAAGCTTCCTAAGTAGATATTTTAACACAACTTCTCAAATTCAAATTCAAAACCTTATATATGATGCACATAATGATTTTCTTTTCTTTTCTTTCCTTTTAATTTTCAAATGAAATGAAAACTAAGATGTAGTTGGATCATTGATAAAAGAAATCACACAAAATATGACTGTAGTATTAAAAATTCTTCAAGCCAAATGTTTACAAAGAACCTAATTTACAAGAAGGAAGAAAAAAATAAAGAAACTCTCATCAAAGGCTAATAAAATAAATTGTAAACACTATGATGTTTTTTCAAAGACGCAAACAAACTCAGAGACTAAAGAAAACTTTCTGGACCAAAGCCGAATGAAGAGCAAGACAAAAAAATTCATTTTTTTTACATCCTATAAGACCATCACATGTGTAGAGTGGGCACCAATGTGAACCATCATACTTCGAGAGATAGGAGACTGCACTGAGTCACTTTGTCTCAGAACAGAGAGTGTCTTGGGGATAACTTAGTCAAAACACGACCGAAGAAACCTTACCAAGCTCAAAAGTGTGTTTTCTTTAGGTCAACTACTTTCAAAATAAGTCAATCAAGGTCACTTTTGAAATGTGAAAAATTATAAATCCAAGGAAACCACTAAGGGAAATCTCGATCCCAAGTATGGTCGCCAATTAGTTATATGGAAAATTCACTTCTGCATACAAAAATGAACTCCCTAGATCTAGTGGTCTGATCTAGAACAATAGAGAGAAAAAATATCTATGTTTTCCTTAGAGAGATTAGAATACGGAAAAGAGACCTACCTGGAATCTGTAGTAATTCCTCCTCTTCTCTTCACTTGTAAGCTCCAACTCTAGCTCAATGCGCTATAACTGGAACCTACAACTAGACTAAAACAAGCAAGAGAACTACAATATCCACATAGCATAATATAATGTCTCTAATTAATGATTCAACATGGCATCGAAATACATAAGCATCAACATGACACAAGTATAGGAAAATAAAGTGCTTTTTGTATTAATAAATAAAGGATAAAATTGCAACGATATATAGAAGCTAACTTTGTATATGTCTCCCCAATTGTCTTTTCCTTCCTTGCCACAAAGCAAACCTTCACACTCAACCCTAATGCAAAAAATGGATGATGATTCCTTAATCTCAAAGAAATAGCATGAGGCACTAGTAATCTCCAAAAGCAAATGTAGACTCCATCGGAGGTAGTAAATTTATAGGGTGAAGATGGTAGTTTAGGATTTACCAGTCTAGGCTTGAGATCCACATATGAAGGAGGACAAGCTCAAAGGCTAAGAGATAAGACCTCTAAGGTAGGCATTCAAGATCTTTATCCATGGTAAATGGTTAAAACCACCTCAGAGACTTTTGGAAGGAGAAGAATTGAAAATATTTTTTAATTTTCCTGAAATTGTAGAACCATTGCACCCACAAAGTAGAACAACCTACACTAATTAGTGCAAGTGCTCAATTATGCAACTTGCAACCATTGCAGGTGGAAAAGTGCTCCGAATGGAAATTGGCATCCACCCATGGTATTCATTGACCCATGGTATTGTGAGTGGCATCCACCCATGGTATTCATCCACCCAAGGTATTTATCCACCCATAGAATTTACCCATGGTATTGTAAGTGTAATCCACCCATGGTATTCATTCGCCCATGGTTTTGTAGGTGAGATCCACCCATGGTATCTACCCACCCATGGAATTTACCTGTGGTATTATAACTAAAAAAAGACTATAAGTAACAAGTCGCATTTTGTAAAAGGGAATATTGTCCACCACATTGTAGCCTTTATAGTTATTATTTGTTTTAATAAAAAAAAGTTTCTTTACCATTTTTTTATTGTGGGTTATCCTCTCTTTTCTTCTGGCATTTCAATTTTTTGGATCTTGGGGGCCTCCCCTCCAAGATCTAGATCAGTGGTATCATATTCAGGTTACGGCTCCATGGGAATGAGGGTTTTATGTATATTTTAGTTTCAAATTTTTTGCAAAAATCTTCAACAAACTTCATGCATGTGCTACGACCTCCACAGAGCACTTTATTTGGAAAAGCGGGAAGAATTATTTTTTCATTTTTTTGTAAGTGGGCGGCGATTTTTCAGATCAAATATGAAAATTTTTGTGCAAAATTAAAAGAATAAAATAACAGATATGGATTCCTTGCAAAAAATATACCCAAATTCAAAAAAAAAAATCGACTGAATCGGAGTCTGGATGAGGGAGATATCGTTGATTTAAAATCAATTGTGTTGCAGAAATATTTTTTGACAACAATTCGTGCACCGAAGCTCTCTTATCATTTTTTCAGCTTTTGTACAGAATTTCAGAAAATTGATTGCATATCTGAGCTCCTCTTGAAAAATCACCTAATTTCCAAAAAAAAATTGGTCGAATCGGAGTTCGAATGAGGGAGATATTATTGATTTAAAATTAGTTTTTTTTTAGAACTTTTGTGACGACGAGACAATTGCAACGCAAATATGAGTTTCCAGAGTGTCCATATAGGGATTTCAATCACATGGGAAGATGAAAAATGGTCATTTTATTTACAAGTTATAATAAATATTCTAAGTTATATTGACCAAGTTATGCCCATTTTAAATTAGTATTTATATCAGCAACAGCATTTGAAGCGGGTTCCCTTTGGAGACATTCCTTCCCACCTCACTTTAGTAGGCACCTACTTCACATTCATCAGTTTCAACATATCAGCATCGAGATTGTGTTCTTTGGAGACGTGGCCTCCCACCCCAGGCTATGTAGGCACTTGTTACTTCATCAACAATCAACATCATAGTTATGGGTCAACCACACAAAATCCTTGTCATCGAATTCCATTTGCTAGGCCACACATTGTTAGTATCACAGTTTGTCACAAGCATTCCAGGTCATCTCTACCCATGGATCTTTTTTTTTCATGGATATGGGTCATCCACAAACCCACACTTCATTGAATTCCATTTGTTAGGTCACACATTATCAGTATCGCAATTGGTCACAAGCATTACAGGGTATCTCTATCCTCGGATTTTTGTTCATCCCTGTTATGGGTTAACTACACAAAACCCTTCTCTTTAGTGGCTCTTCATATTCAAGAAAGGATTCTTAGGAGGTAAATTCACACAATGGGGACAATTACTTCTTAAGGAGGGAGGAATGATTTGAATGGAAATTGTCATCCACCCATGGTATTCATAAATCGATGGTATTTATCCATGGAATATACCATGATATTGTAAGTGGGATCCACCCATGGTATTCATCAACCCAAGGTATTTATCCACCCATGGAATTTACCCATGGTATTGTAAGTGGCATCCACCCATGGTATTGTAAGTGAGATCCACCCATGGTATTCAATCACCCATGGTATCTACCCACCCATGGAATTTACTTGTGGTATTATAACTAAAAAAGGGCTAAATAATAAGTCACATTTTGTAAAAGGAGAGATTGTCCACCACAATGTAGCATTTACAGTAATTATTTGTTTTAATAAAAAAAAGTTTCGTTATGGTTTCGTTTATTGTGGGTTCACCTCTCTTTTCTTCTGGCATTTCATTTTTTTAGACCTTGGGGGCCTCCCCCCAAGATCCAAATCAACAGGAATGCAAGGTGTGTTGGGGATAAAAACATGGTTTTTGAGCTGATTGACCCATAAAATTAGAAATTTTGGAGAGTTTATGCTTAGGGCTTTGCAAAGGCATTATGAAAAAGTGTTCAAGGATGTTGATTGATCTAGTACTCAGGCCTTTTGAGCGGGTGTGACAAATGGCTTGTAACATGGAGGATAAAATGGTGGTTGGATATTTTGTTAGTAGAAGAATTTCGATGGCATTCTTTTTTATCTGGGCTAAAATAAACATTAAACCCCTGCTAGGGTACTCTCCTCACTACATGTTATTCATTAAGGGATAGATGGGTTGGCAACTGTCCAATGCAGAAGATGCAGGGAAAATACTAACATATAAATTGTCATTGGGTGCTTAAGCCCTTTTATTAAATAAATGGATGGTTAGTTTAAATGTGAGGGTAGAAAAGATCGATCTAGTTCCCATTTGGATTTGATTACCAACCCTTCCCACGAATTTTTTGTCTAAAATCGTTTTTCAGGAGGTTGGGAGCTCATTGGGTTTCTTTTATGAATTTGATTTATCTTTCAAGAACATAGGATCACAGTAATTATTCGCATATTAATCAGTTTAAATATGACTTTGGGGCTTTTGATGACCGTCACTATCAATCTAGGCCAAATAACCCACATGAAGAAAATTGATTATGAGGGGATATTATTTAAGTGCTCATGTTGCACTGCCTATGGACATTTAAGATGGGACTGTGAAATGGGAAAGGGATTTAGGAAAAAAATGGATCCAAAATGATGAATTAAACTCAGTCACCCCACCTCCGTCCCAGCTTAAAAATGGACATTTAAGCTTGCCCCCTGATCAATGCTCTTCTTCTCCAAAGTCTCCTAGGGTTCAATACTCACAAGAAAAGGCATATACTCCAGCTCTATTCTCAACAACACCTATTTCTTCTGTGATTGCTTCTCCCATCCTAGTTATGGGTCTCTCACCCCACCCCACCACCCAAATTTGGTTGATGGTGCTTTTCAGAATTCTTCATGTTCGCTTGGAATTCCCATCTTTTCTCCCTTATCTATTCCCCCCATTCCTCTTTCAGAGCTATCCTCGCCCTTTCCCTGCCCTCCTCTTTTCTTTCATCCCACCTTAGTTTCCTCTATCTCCTCCCCTTCGCTCGTTGGAGCCATATCTCTCAAATCCCCTCCCCTAGAACCTAATCACTCCTCATCATTCCTTCTCCCCACTCCCCTTAGATACAATATTTGTTCCTCTAGTTTCCCCTCTTCCTCCCCTCCCATCGCATATGTCCCCCCCCCCCCTTCAAATTTTGATGGAGGTATAGGGATCATGAACGACTTGTTTTCCCCTTCCTCGGCTAGGGGCCAAAAATATTACCTCTATAAATAATAGCATAAGAATCGATATGAAATTAAAGCTAGGAAACTATCCTACATTAAAAGGGAGCTTAGAGCTTCTCGCCCTCCATGTGGTTCCCCATGAAATTTCTCTCCTTAAATTGTAGGGGTCTAATCAGCCCCTTTAAAAAATTGCTTCTAAAAAGATTCTTCAATCGCTACTCGCGTTAGGTTATATTCCTCTAGGAATCCATGTTGGAGGGTGTAAATGCCTCTAATGTTCTATAGTCTATACTCCCAACTAGGGAATTTTTTACCATTGATGCAACAAGAAGATTGGGTGGATTAATTACAGGATGGAATCCAAAACGTATGTGATTTAATTAAGCTTGGTCTTCCAATTATCTACTTGTTGTAGACCTTAATTATGTTGACCTAAATACATATTTCCACTTTATAAATGTATATGATCTGTATATAAATAGGTATGATTTCTAGTTTATTGTCGCTCATCTTCCTATCTTTAGTTCAATCTAGGTTATTCTAGGAGGGGTGTTGGTACCATCCCATGACCTCCTTTTTCCTCCTAAAACATATCATTTGCCTACTTATTTTCATCATATATCTCTTAGATTCCTTGAAAATTGATTAGTTAATAGTCATATAGTTATTAAAATGCATTGAAATTGATTTAGGAGTTTTATGTTAAAGAATTAGAAGTTTTTGGTAAAATGGTTACAGGAAGTTCCAACATCCTGTAATTGGCTCATTGTTTGACATGTGGCACAACAGCTAAGCGAAAGGTAGGGATGAAAAGTAGAATGTCCAAGCATGGACGAATACCTATCCTACAGCAGAATCGACCCTCCTACATGCGCGGTCAACACAGGTCAAAGTATGGCATACTGGCGACAAAGGCAGCAACAGCAGAGCATTCTAAATTGATTTAGTTTTTGTTCCTTTTTGAAATCAGTTTAGGATGGAAACATTTTAAAAATCTCGACATGGTAAAAGCGGCAACAACCATATCATGAATGTACATTCGTTTTCGAAATGTAAGGGTTGTAAAAAGACATATGTAAATACAGTCCGGTGTAATCAACGTATGGTAATCGTTGTATCATTTGAAACAGAGTTTTGAACTTAATATCAAGAACCCAGTTACAGTCACGATCCTTGTCTTGTTGCGTTGATTTGATAACCGGTTGAACACAGTCCAGTATACCTCTGGAACGCGGACGGGCCCTGCGTTAAACTGGTATACTGTCATTTCCTTTTTATTCGAAACTTAGGGTATTACATGACATGCACAGTAATTAAGATTGGTTTCCGATTTCAATAGTTAAGATTGGTTGTTGATTTCAATCGAATGCATATGGTTTGTGTTTGTGATAATGCTTGAACATTCCATCACTGAGATCGTGAATCATATCCTGTAAGGGATTCTATCCCTTTGTTGTCCTTTAAAGCAATGTCATGAACTTTGTTTTCATTTCAAAATCTGTTTATGATCTCTGTATATTTTTATCTTGTATGAATATTAGTGAATGTTGGGTATTTGCTAAACAAGGGTTTTATGTATAATGTCTGTGTAAGGAGATTGAAATATTGGTTTGCAGTGATACACAGTGTTTAATTTGGTAAATGAATTTAATGACAGTGTTGTAATCAGGTATATTAGCAAAGTGACCTAAGTGTTTGGATGATAGGTAACATACCCCAATCTTTCGTAAAGAAGTTCTGTGACCTACATCATAACCACTTAGCTAATAATCCTTTATGTCTATATACTTTAGACGCATGCCTCTAAGCTTACGCATCCTGGTCGATAATAAATATGGTCTAGTCTAGTACCCTAGATAGAACACTACATTTTGGCGCCGTTGCCGGGGAGGCGTACTTAAAGGATTCAAAAAAAAAATTCAGTACACAAAAATAAACAAAAACACAATTAGAAATCATGTTCATTTATGCCTAGATTTAGAGACAGTCAAGGTAGATTTGTAAAAACCCCCCATCATCTAAAAGCTAACCCATCATCATCAGGAGCAGACTCTCTAGGGAATACAACACCAGCTGAGGAAGTCATCCAAGCATTAGAAGAAAAACAAAAGTCAGGACAGAGACTTACCCTCATTGAAAGGCAAACCTTATTCACACATAAATCACAGAAGAAGCACTTTCCTAGATCTTCCACACAAGGAGAAAGTAGCACAGTGACCGAACAATCTTTCTTTAATCTCCTCTATCAAACAAGTGACACTGACACAGAAAGACCTATTAGAATGGCTGAGGAAGAAGCTGGATCAGTACCACATCAATGACAGGGAGATGAAGAGGAGTCAACTTTTAAGTTTCCTATACATGAACCACAGGAAGATGATGAGATCAAAATGAAAAACATACCCCCATCCGTGCTACCAAACTTCTATGGTATGGCTTCAGAAGACCCAGACTCATTCTTGTTCGAGTTTGACATTGTATGTCGAACATATGGCTATACAGATGATGCTCATAGGCTTAGACTATTCCCAGCGACATTAAAGGCATCAGCCTTAAGATGGTTCATGAGGCTTGGTGAGCATGCTATAGTTGATTGGGATGGCATGAGGAGAATATTTCTAAGGAAATATCAGCCTTATTGCAGATCCAAAGATTCTAAAGATGATATCTTTAGAATGAGCCAGCAAGAGGATGAAACCTTAGAGGAATATTTAGAACGGTTTGTCTACAACTTACAAAAATCTAAACACCGAACTATGCCTCTTGATCTGATCCGCGCAATATTCTTCAAAGGTATCCGAGAGGAATACATGGATGATCTTAACTTGATGGGCAAAGGTGACATTTTTGCCTTACCCTTTGAAGAAATCGCTGAGTTGTGCGAAAAGTATTCAAGGAGTAAAGCTAAAATGGGAAAGAGAACCCTGTCATCCAAAGTCACAAAATCTACCTCTGCAAGTGTCACAAGGGCTGAAATAGGGAATCTTTTAGAAGAGTTTAAAACATGTCTGTTAAGCACCCTAGGGAACCAAATTGACACTTTAAAAGCTAAGAAGAAACAAGAAGATGAAGATCAGATAATGGCTATCTTCTGCCCAAAATGCCAGAAGAAACATGCATTAAAAGACTGCCCTCTAGAAAACATCCAAGTTTGTGCTTTCTGTACTGAACATCATGATATGTTTAACTGTCCTAAAGTTAAGGTTTTGCAGAACTGTAATATGGCAGCCAATACAGAGATGGAAAACGTGTATTACATGGGCACAAAGCGACCATGGCAGCCAAGGCCAGCACCTCAAGGTATGTTTCCAAATCAAAATTTGCAATTTCCTATAAATGATCAAATGTATGCACAAAACTCATGGAATGTACCCATGCCATGGCAGCACCAAAACCAACCACAACACCAATGGAGACCGTCTCAACAGTACTCTCAATCTTATCATACATATCCTCAATCATGCCCACCATACTCACAACCATATCAACAATACCAACAGTCGTATTCATCACACTCTCAACCATATCAGCAGTATCCTCAGCAAGTTGTTTATCAGCCCCAACCTCCTCAACAAGCACTGCCTGCTCCTCCACCAATAAATCCACCACAACTGCAATTTCCAGCTAACTCACAACCTCCCAGACCCACTCAAATTCCTGCTCAAACTGTCCCAAATCCAAATAATAGAGCAGAGAGGCCAGCCTACAATGTAGAAGAGGGAACCTCATATTCCACACTGCCTTTGCAAAATATTAACTTGAGGTCTAGTAGGGTACTCCACAAAGATTCTCCAATAACAGATAAGCAAGAAGAAAACATAGAAAATGAAAATGAAATGACAAATCAAAGAAAACCAAACAATGATACCAAAGATAAACAGATGCAACCACTGCATCCACCTTTTCCAGAACGATTGGTCCAAATAAAACCTCCACTGCCTATACCATAGTTTGATGTCTTAGATGAACTCAAGAATGTCTACATAAAAATTCCACTGCTGCAAGCTATAAAAGACATTCCCATCTATACTAAGGCCATCAAAGACATATGACTCAAGAAGCCTGCCAGAAAAAGGATTGATCCTCAAACCATTCATGTCATAGGACATTTAGCAGGCCTTATGACCAATACCATCTCCATGGAAAAGTATGTTGATCCTGGCATTCCCAAAGTGACCACCATCATTAACAACATACAAATTCCAAACACTTTGATAGACCTTGGGGCCGCAATAAATGTCATGACTCTTGAAACCATGAGAACACTCCAGCTCATAAATTTGCAACATACAACGATTGTTCTAGAACTAGCTGATAGGTCTAAAGTGATTCCTGAAGGGATTTTGGAGGACATAATTGTCTCACTGGACTCTTGGGAGTATCCAGTGGATTTCTTAGTCCTTCAACCCAAATCCAATTTAGGAGGACACCCTATCATCCTTGGTAGACCATGGTTAGCGACTTCTGATGCATTCATAGGATGTCAATCGGGCAACATGATCATTTCAAGAGGGACCGAAAGAAAACAACTCACCCTTTATCCATCGGCACAATCACCAGCAGTAACACACAATTTGTGGCTTGATGATAAATTTAATGATAAAGAAGAAGTACAATCTGTTTTTAGCATTGACCAAATCTATGATTTCCAAGAACAAGACAATAATGATTTGGTAGAATTATTCCTTTCTCAACCTGATATGTCCGAAAATTTGAGAAATGAACAATATCATGCTGCAGATGTACTTTTGGCCCAAAACTTTCAGGAAACATGCACCATTCAATCTTTGCAAACCACATTTCACGACATTTTTCCAATTCAATCCATCACCAACACACAGAGTCAGATCATAGAGATTAGTCCAGGGAAAACTCTGAACATAGGAAATCACCTAGACTCATCTCAGCAAGAGAAATTGATTCGACTCTTGAGAAAATACCAAAAAGCCTTTGCTTGGGACTACATCGATATGCATGGGATTCACCCCGACACATGCACTCACCATATCTATACAGATAGCACCATTAAACCAGTGAGGCAACCACAGAGAAGAATGAACCCCATGCTCCAAGATATTGTCAGAGAAGAATTGCAAAAACTTTTGAGAGTTAATTTTATATATCCTATTTCTGACAGTCAGTGGTTATCCCCATTGGTTATAGTGCCCAAGAAAAATGGTAAGTGGTGCATTTGTGTTGATTACAGACAGCTGAACAAAGCAACGCTCAAAGATTATTTCCCACTACCATTTATTGACCAAGTGTTAGACACCCTAGCTGGGAAATCATCATTTTCTTTTCTTGATGGTTTCAGTGGCTACAACCAGATCAGGATAGCCTCCGAAGACCAGGACAAAACCACATTCACCTGTCCTTGGGGCACTTATGCTTACAATGTTTTGCCATTTGGACTTTGCAACGCTCCAACTACATTTCAGAGAGCTGTGTTAGCTATTTTCGCTGATTTAATTCATGATTGTGTTGAAGTTTACATGGATGATTTTTCAGTATATGGCAATTCATTTGAACATGCATTAGAAAACCTTGAGAGAGTTTTGAAAAGATGTATTGAAGCTAATCTGTCCCTCAGCAATGAAAAGTGCTTTATGATGTTAAACGAAGGGATAGTGTTAGGCCACTATATTTCTTTTCAAGGCATCAAGGTTGACCCAGCAAAGATCCAGATCATTGTTGATTTGCCAATTCCACAGAATCAGAGAGAGGTAAGAAGTTTCCTTGGGTATGCAAGCTATTACAGAAGATTTATTGAACATTTTAATAAAATAGCTTTACCTTTGTTTAAACTTCTAACCAAAGATGTACTTTTCAACTGGAATGAGAATTGTCAACAAGCATTCGAACAACTCAAAAAGAAGTTATCAACCGCACCAGTCTTGAGAGGGCCTAATTGGAGCCTACCATTTCATATCTTCACGGTTGCATCTGACACCGCAGTGGGTGCCTCATTAGGCCAAAAAGAGGAATCTTGTAATTATGCCATTTATTTCATTAGCAAAAATCTAACACCTGCAGAGTTAAACTACACAGTCACAGAAAAGGAAACACTTGCTATCATATATGCTGTGAATAAATTCCGACATTACATAACTGGTTATGAAGTCTTTGTACATACTGACCATTCTGCCATTAGACATTTAATGAATAAACCAATAACTAGTGGCAGAGTTACCAGATGGTTATTATTGTTACAGGAATTTAACATCACAATGTTAGATAGACCAGGCAAAGAGAACCAGGTGGCAGATTTTCTTTCTAGACTGCAAAATCCAGGTGAGGTTGTTCTGGTTGAAGATTCTTTTCCAGATGAAAATCTATTTGCAATTTCCATAGTAACTCCTTGGTATGCTGATTTGGCCAATTATTTGTCTACAGGAAGGACACTGATGAGCCCCAAATTTTGGTAACAATTTGGGCTCATTTGGCCTACTTACCTTGCTCAACCCTTCATTTTTTATCACTTATGCATCATTTCTTAGTATATTCGTGTTATTTGTAGGAAGAAGGGCAGTCATTATGCCTATGTGGCTAATACATGATGATTTCAGGATTTTTGACATTAAATGGAGCAAAGACCACGTAAATGAAGACAAGGAGATAGCTAAGGTGGCATTGCGGGTTTATAGGGAGGTTGTCCACAGCTTTGAATGACCTCCCTCGTGATCTCCACCCCAACTCCGAGCTCCAACAGCTATCACCACCGAGCTAGAAGGCAGCCAACGGATTCTACAGGAACAACAGTTTACTTTTAGTTGGACAGCCAAGCCCCACTAATTGAGGAGGCCAGCTTGGCCCTCATCATTTATAAATATTGAGGTTGTAGCCTTCGATGAGACTCTTGAACTTTTGTTGTAGATTTTGAACCACGAGTTGTAGCTCTGTTTTTGCTCTTTGTAAGCCAATTTTGGCATGTTGTTAGACTCATGATTATGATCTTTTTATAAAAGGCAGGCAGATTTGGATTCAATTCTGAGTTCTTAGAGGAGCTATAGCTCTCAGGTTAGGGCCAAACCTGAGAGCAATAGACCTCCTTTCCTTGTATTGTTACTTGTCTTTCTTTTATCATTGCATTTTATTCCTTTACATGCACTTGGAAAATACAGTTTGCTGAGTTGACTGTTTCGGTTTGGTTATGTAGGTTAGTTTCATGAATGCAGTTGTTTCAGTAGTTTAGAATTAGCGTAGGGAGATTGAAGTTACGTTGAGTTCAAAAAAGGTTGAATGCATGCTCACTTTCACCTCTGTTTGGGGATCGGAAGTGTAGACCGTGCCAACTGCCAAAAACATTGTTTTAACATATGCATGCAAGTATTGATGTAATGTTTTCGATTGGAGAATTGTTCATACGATTATATCTTGAGTAATGACTCTTTCGTTCAGCATCATGCACGAATTCTCTTCAACTCACATTGCTATTCTCTGATTCCTAAAAAAACGGTTAGAATAGGTTGGTGAACTTTCGTTTACATGCAAGATAAGGGTGATTTGTTTCATTTACACTGCGCAGCACCACTTCATCGTGTTCTTATCCTTCTGAACCGTGCCTAAGCCACCTACGCATCCTCTGTTCAGCTCATTTGCCTTCCAACCCTTCTATTGTCCACGTTGCTCAATCTTTTTGACCTTCCACTACTCTACCCTTCTATCGACCAACCAGCTCTATCCACTCTCTCTCCATCTCATCTCTCTGTCCATAGGTCATAACAAGCTCCTCTTTCATCTTACCTATCCACCCACACAGCTCCTACACTCCTCCATCACCCAAAACTCCGACTGTAGAACATCCTCTAGAAGTTAGCAGACTTCCTGTAGAAATCTCGAGTTTCCTGTAGGATCCCCTGTAGACATCCTGTAGAAGCCTGCAAACACGGTTGCCAAAGGAGGAAGACAAAGAAGAATTGTAGGAGGACTCAGGGTTCATGAAGGATATTGATGAAGAAATCCCAGTATCCAAAGCCAGCAAGGCACCTCTACCTGTGAGCAGCATAAGGACTAGGAAAATGAGAAAGGAAGATGCTAAGAGGGCAGAACAAGATAAAATTTTCACCACTTACTCACGAAGATCAAGGAGGACACCAAAAGCCCAGTTACAAGAAGACCAGCTTGAATCCAATGCACCTATACCAATGGATGTTGAGAGTGGTGACCACTCACCACCAGGGCCAGGAGTTGATATAGAGGTAGACAGCAATAACAGGCAGGAAAAATGTTCACCACCTCCCATTAAGAGACAGAAGAAATTGGAGAAACAAATTGAAGAATTAAAGGAAGAGCTCATGGAGGCTAATATGCTAGAAAAAGTTATCAAGAAAGAAAATGAAATTCTCCGAGCGCAGAGTAAAGAAACTCAAAAGAAGAATGAAAAGTTAAGGGAGAGAATCAGTGAACTGGAGGCTGAGCAAACGGATATTTGTAATTGGGCCACTAAGTGGTACAATCAGAAGAAGACCCTCAAAGAAAAATACAAAAGACTAAAGCAGGAGCTCAGGGGTCAGAAAGATACCCAGGTGAAAAAGAATGTGGACACATTGCTAAAGGAAGCAGAGATCCAGGCAGGGACAGAGTTCAAGGGAAGCACTTCGAGGTTAGCATGAGGACATGCTAATTCCTTAAGTCGGGGAGAGATGTTGGTACCATCCCATGACCTCCTTTTTCCTCCTAAAGCATATCATTTGCCTACTTCTTTTCATCATATATCTCTTAGATTCCTTGAAAATTGATTAGTTAATAGTCCTATAGTTATTAAAATGCATTGAAATTGATTTAGGAGTTTTATGTTAAAGAATTAGAAGTTTTTGGTAAAATGGTTACAGGAAGTTCCAACATCCTGTAATTGGCTCATTGTTTGACATGTGGCACAACAGCTAGGCTAGAGCGAAAGGTAGGGATGAAAAGTAGAATGTCCAAGCATGGACGAATACCTATCCTACAACAGAATCGACCCTCCTACATGCGCGGTCAACACAGGTCAAAGTATGGCATACTGGCGACAAAGGCAGCAACAGCAGAGCATTCTAAATTGATTTAGTTTTTGTTCCTTTTTGAAATTAGTTTAGGATGGAAACATTTTAAAAATCTCGACATGGTAAAAGCGGCAACAGCCATATCATGAATGTAGATTTGTTTTCGAAATGTAAGGGTTGTAAAAAGACATATGTAAATACAATCCGGTGTAATCAACGTATGGTAATCGTTGTATCATTTGAAACTGAGTTTTGAACTTAATATCAAGAACCCAGTTACAGTCACGATCCTTGTCTTGTTGCGTTGATTTGATAACCGGTTGAACACAGTCCAGTATACCTCTAGAAAGCGGACGGGCCCTGCGTTAAACTGGTATACTGTCATTTCCTTTTTATTCGCAACTTAGGGTATTACATGACATGCACAGTAATTAAGATTGGTTTCCGATTTCAATAGTTAAGATTGGTTGTTGATTTCAATCGAATGCATATGGTTTGTGTTTGTGATAATTCTTGAACATTCCATCACTGAGATCGTGAATCGTATCCTGTAAGGGATTCGATCCCTTTATTGTCCTTTAAAGCAATGTCATGAACTTTGTTTTCATTTCAAAATCTGTTTATGATCTCTGTATATTTTTATCTTGTATGAATATTAGTGAATGCTGGGTATTTGCTAAACAAGGGTTTTATGTATAATGTCTCTGTAAGGAGATTGAAATCTTGGTTTGCAGTGATACACAGTGTTTAATTTGGTAAATGAATTTAATGACAGTGTTGTAATCAGGTATATTAACAGAGTGACCTAAGTGTTTGGATGATAGGTAACATACCCCAATCTTCCGTAAAGAAGTTCTGTGACCTACATCATAACCACTTAGCTAATAATCCTTTATGTCTATATACTTTAGACGCATGCCTCTAAGCTTACGCATCTTGGTCGATAATAAATATGGTCTAGTCTAGTACCCTAGATAGAACACTACAAGGGGATCTAAATTTTAATCTAGGAAGTTCTAATTTTTGGGGTCCTTTTGTAAGACATAATCCTATATCTAATTTTATGGTCTCCCTCCTCGATGAACTCAACCTCTATGACATCCTTTCGTCAAAACTCTCACCTACCTAGTTGAATAACTAGTCGATATCAGCCAAAATTGCTAAAATTTCAAATATATCAGATAGCCGCCTGGATTTTGGTATTAAAATCAAGCAATGGTCAACTATCAGGGGAAGCTTGGATCATACACCTATTTTCTCAGATCTAGATATTTTTCCTCAAAAATCTCATAGCGCTTTTAAATTAAACCTTGGCTAGATGGATAGTCCCATTTGTTATCCCTATTAAAATATGATTAGTCCCACCTCTCCCCTGACTCCTTTGAATCCCCTTCTCTCCAATTCCAGATAAATCTCCAAAGAGCCAAAGGAATCTTTGGGTATTGATCCAAGAGAAAATGGGAAGAATCTTCCAAAGCTCTATCTGATATCGAATCAAAAATTCAATCTCTTTGGAATCAACTCTCCTCTCCTAACACTCTAGCTTATCTACATGAACAAATCTTAGCTCTCGAGAAATCCTGGAAGGAGATACTTCTTTATAGAGAAAAGGAATGATTTTTAAAGATTCGATCCCTTTGGCTCTCAGTAGGTGGTGATAATACCAAGTTCTTCCATAGAGTGTAAAATCATTGAAAAACTATAAACATTATATGGGGTATTATGGGGCCTTATGGTGATTTTTATACATCTTTTTTTGATATAACCAATCAAGGAGTCTCTTATTTTAAGAAAAAATTCCACCAGGAAAATAGAATCCTTACTGAGCAGGTTATTAAAGTAACCAAAAATTTCCCACCTTTTATAGAGTAAGAGGACAATGAAATGGTTATGGAAGAGATCTCCAAGAAGGAGTTAGAGGATACCCTTCACAAGTTCTAGAAGGACAATATTCCTAGACCATATGGTCTTCCAATATAATTTTATGTCAAATTTTTAGAAATTTTAGGGGATGATCTTCTCTCAGCTGTTTATTATTCTCGTTCTTCTGGTCAGATGTTGGGCCCTTTCAACTCCACTTTTCTTACTCTTATCCCCAAAACTGAAAAACCTGTCTCATATGATCACTTTCATCCTATATCTCTATATAATTCTATCTACAAGATTATCACTAAAATCATAGCATTATGCCTGAAGGATATTCTCTCCCGTCGTATCTCCTTTGAAAAATTTGGATTTCTTGTAGATATGAAGATTCATGAGGCCATTGGCATAGTTTAGGAAGCTCTCTATTCCATTCATCTCTCCAGAAAAAAGGCAATTATTCCCAAAGTTGATCTAAACACTACAAGGAAAATACTTTCTAGTGGAGGTGTTTATAGAAGCCCCTATAAAAATAGCCCAAAAATCAGTTTGTAGTGGAGGTCACTAGTGAAGGTGGGTGGGAGGAAGTTTTAGCGGATGTTTTTTGGATGGTGCGTCTAAAATATACAAACGCTCCGTTGCTTTACTATCCATACAAGCACATGGTGCATCATCGAAAAAATTCTTTTATAAAATAAAATAAAACACAATGCGCTAAATAACATAATGCACCAGTGCTTGTATAGTCGATAACACGATGCCCTTTACATAGTAAAACGTTCCTATGCATACCCATAAGGAGCATTGCTATAGTTTTAAATTTCATAGAAATGTGGTGTTATTTTTCAATAAAGCCCTAATGCAGTAAGCTTAACAAAATGCCCTAAGGCATTTTCTAAAGAGCACCGCTACGCAGTTTTTAATTTCTAAAAACATAGTGTTGCCATAGTAAAAACATAGCACCAATGCAGTACCTGTAGAGTACCGCCCTAGGACATATCAAGAAAAAGCACTTCGGTACTTTTTAATTAAAAAAATGCAGTGCTTTTGGATATATCATGCGTTGGTGCATTTTGAGAAATGCACCAGACGAGGGTTAAATAAAAAAAAAACCTCTCGACTGTAATTTCCATTTTTACAATCTACAATACGGGAGAGCTCTAGAGCACCACTGCCACTCTTGCCACATGCAAACACCCTAATGTTGGTGCTTCTCTTACTCATCATTATTTCGTACCGTGCTCACTGTTTGAGTTTTGAATTTTTTCAAATCGTCCTAAAATATGTTTTTCTCCATTACATGTCCACAATGCTTCCCCAACGACCAAATGTTCAGGTAATGTATATGTTTATTTGTAATTTAATTTTTCAGTGAATTAAAATTGTAAATTAGGAGAAATTTTCCATTGTTTAAACAAAAAACATCATGCAGTGGGTTTGATACCTTTGACTCGCGTCGATAATGATGCACCATGTAAATTTACAGGGTGCACCGCCATTCGGTGCATGAACATAATGCATTGTCCTTGTTGCAGTCCGTTTTGTAAATCAAAACACACTAGGAACAATGTGATAGATTGTGCGTCACTGTGTCACACCCAGTGTTTTTATATTTACCAAACACACCACAAACTTAATATTTAGAAATCTAGTCGTAGCTCAGTGTGTTCGATAACTTGAATGTTCCGTATCGGTGCAAAAATGTTATCTGTGCACACAGGTCCACAAGTTTTCCATACCTCTAACAAAAGTTAAAATTTTCAACCAACAGCGGTGCATCATCCTTATGTGCACACCGCTAGCAGTGTGATTATACATGAAAGAGCACTAGCTCCGGTGAATGACTGTGTTTTGAGCGCACTCGTGATTGTTTTTTGAATTAAAAGTTATGTTTCCATATTTATAAATACATGTTTCATCTAATTTTTAAAAAATGTATTTTATATATGAGCCTGATGTATTTATATGTCAATCATGTCGCAAAGACGTCAACAGAGGGAGTGCCAACAGGAGCAAGAGCAGCAAGCGAACCTATACAATATGGTCTGAACATCGCAGGCTAGAGAGAGGGAGAGGGATTTATACATTTTCCTATTACTACAAAAGCTCAAGTGCTCTTGAGGAACGTAGGCCTCCTCAAGTACAATGAAGAGGCTACATCCACAAAGGCGCAGTCTGTCTTATTGTTGCATCTGATTTGCTGATGGAGTGTCTAGGAGCATGATTTTCCTATCATTCCTAGGGTGTGGGATAGGCCCACTAAGGAGGATATATACTTTATCATTGGCATATCCAGGAGAGGGGGGGATTTTCCCCAATTCCATGATTTCCTCCACAGGGTTGCAGCTAAGAGTAAGCTTGCTTACACTCTGAGATATGTCGAGCCTCATGTGGTCCATCCATCATATTTTCATGTTTGTGGTAGATAGCTATAGATTTCTTCTTTTGCTGCCTCTCATTAGCTTGCCGCCTTCTGCCAAGTAGTTTATTTCATTTCCATTCTGCAAAAGTAGCATAGACATTTCCTGCTTTCATAGATTAGCATTTCAATTCCGCAATTTCAATTTTGCAAGCATAGATTAGCCTTTCAATTCTGCAAGCGTAGACTAGCATTTCCATTCCTGCAATTCCATTTGAGCAAAGTAGATTAGTCCTTTCCTGCTTTCACTTCAATTCTGCATTTTTATTTCAGCAAGATAGTTAGTTGTAGATCAATCTGTTTCAGTTTTGTAGGTACCAAAGAAAAAAGCAAAGGCAATCAAAAAGTCTTTCCATTTCATGCCTCGTAGGAACCGAGATAAAACAGGCAAATTCCTACCCAACACCCCCACCACATCACTGAGTCACCCTTCTCTCTTCTACGGTGACAGTGATCCAGAAGAACCTACAGGTGAACCTCCTAAGATATACGAAGATCCTATAGCAGAAGAAGAATTAGATACCATCCCATCTGAAGCTATGGCTGACAATAGAAGAGAAGATGAGAGAATAGAAGGTGCCTTCCCCATCCGAGAAACCAATGGAGATATGAAAATGAAAAACATTAGTCCCTCCGCTCTGCCTCACTTCCATGGACTGACTACTGAAGATCCTGATACCTTCCTGTTTGAGTTTGTTGTCCTTTGTAGAACCTATGACTATACTGAAGATGAGCAGAAGCTGAAACTCTTCCCTTCAACTCTTAAGGATGCAGCATTGTTGGAAATAATACTGAGAGGGGGGGTGAATCAGTATTATCTAGCAATTTTAACAAATCTTCCTTATTTGATCTTTTGAATTATTCTTGCATATCAGTACCATAAAATAATGAGCATGAACAAAGAAAATAGACAGTCACACCAAAGAACACAAGATGTAAGGTGGAAACCCAATGTGGGAGAAAACCACCTGCTGCAATATGTCTCTATCTTCTTTCAATTTAGAAAATATTTTACAATGATTTTGTACTGGCGCAGTCCTTTACCAGTACGCAGGCTGCAACCTGCAGAGAGCTACAACTCTCTCTCGTTTTCCAGTCTCACCTGGAAGGGAGCTACAACCCCCTACTTCTTTTCATGAAGCATCAAATGATCAACAAGTATACAATAGTTACTGTCCACTACAGTTATCAGATCAGTAATCACAGAACTAACCCAGAACACCTTATGAACAGAAAAATACAGTCAACAGATCATCTTAAGACAGGGACGCAATTTTTCTTTATGTGGCCTGCGACTGGACGCAGTTTACCTTCTGCTGCTCTGCGTACCGACGCACCGTTCCTTTAAACTGCTCTGCGTACCGGCACACCCAACAATACTATCGCGCCGCGTCTTTTGCTTCAGAGACGCATCCAATAATACTATCGCGCCGCGTCTTTCGCTTCAGAGACGCACCTGAGCCCTTACTGTACTGCGTCTCGGCGCACTTGCCCTTCACTGAACCTGCGTCCCTTCAGATATAAAAGATATGAAGACTTCAGCACTAGCCCAAACAGTCAGATCTGCAGATCTGATCATGCGCCATAGAGATCACAGTCCATTAGAAGATTCGCCCTCATAGATCTGGACTAGATCTCACCAAAAGATATTCAACCAAAGATGATGATCAATCCAAATGAACTCCTTTGCTTTATATAGGCAAGCTTCTCCCCAAAACGTGGAACAATACCACGAGCCGACACCATAGAAACACAAAACCGTCGGCTAGATACCACACAAGAAACCCCCACGTGCTTTTCTCTGCCTTGAAAAGTGTGCACTGGGTGGACGCACCCCCTGAACGGCCGGCCTGCGTCCCTGGACGCAGTTTCTGCATGGTATACCTGCGGGGACGCACTTTCTGAATAGATTGCCTGCGTCCTTCTTAAAAATAGAGAGCTGATCATCAAGAATAGTGATCTACCACCTGAATGGGTTCCCATCAAGGACAACACCTGAATCATAATGCCAACAATCTCCCCCTTTGGACTTGATGGCAACCTTATGATCTTCAGCTTCATTCTCCCCCTTTGACATCAAGGGCAAAGGGTATGCTCCCCCTATGCTCATGCTCCTCCAGATCTGCAAATAACCAGAAATCCACCATGAAAGAGATAGAGACATATTGCAGCTATTTCCAAGATCTCCTTCTTCATAATGCCAACAATGCATTATGTGCTCCCCCTGAGCCTATATCACCGATAAGAAGAGGTTCAACAATAAGATGATGCATCAACAACCCCCAGCTTTTGCCTGAGGTATTCAAAAGTGTCCCTGGGCAACGGTTTGGTGAAAATATCAGCAACTTGTTCCTTAGAGGGAACATACTCCAACTTGACCTTCTGTTCAAGTACTTGTTCCCGGAGAAAATGGTACTTGATTGGTATGTGCTTGGTTTTTGAATGCATAACCGGATTCTTTGAGATGCTGATTGCACTTGTGTTGTCACATAAGATAGAGATTGGAGGTGTACAAGTGATTTGATAATCCTACAAAGTCTGCATCATCCAAAGGAGTTGGGTGCAACAAGATGCAGCAGCAACATATTCTGCTTCAGCTGTAGACAAGGAAATTGAACTCTGTTTCTTGCTGAACCAAGATACCAGTCTGGAACCCATAAAGAATGCACCACCACTTGTGCTTTTCCTGTCATCCACGCTTCCGGCCCAATCTGCATCTGTATAAGCATGAAGAGTGAGATCTGTATCTCTAGGATACCATAAGCCATAATTTTGAGTCCCTTGAAGATATTTGAAAATTCTCTTCACTGCCTGAAGATGAGTCTCCTTCGGATTTGCCTGAAATCTTCCAACTATTCCAACTGCATGCATGATGTCTGGTCGGGTACCTGTCAAATATAGTAAACTTCCAATCATAGATCTGTAGGTTGGTTGATGTACTGCTGCAGATTCATCATTTGCACTGAGACTACATCCTGTGACCATGGGTGTACATACTGGTTTTGCATCTTCCATGCCATATTTCTTCAAAATCTGCTTGAGATACTTGGTTTGAGATAAAAGGATTCCTCCTTCCTTTTGTTGGATTTGCAAACCAAGAAAGTATGTCAGTTCTCCTAGTAAGGACATTTCAAATTCTTTCTGCATGACCGAGGCAAAGCTTTGACTCATAGCTTCTTCATTGCTGCCAAAAATAATGTCATCTACATACACAACAAGTATTAGCAATTTGTCATTTTCAAATTTTATATACAGATTGCTATCTGCTGAACCTTTTGAAAAACCTTGTTGATGAAGATATTTGTCCAACCGGTAGTACCAAGCCCTTGGAGCTTGTTTGAGACCATAGAGAGCCTTTTTTAATCGGCATACAAGATTTGGATCATTTTCAAGAATGAACCCATCTGGCTGTTCAATGTATACTTCTTCATCCAAGTCTCCATTCAGAAAGGCTGATTTCACATCCATTTGAAATACTTTGAAGTTCTGAAAACTTGAGAGAGCAAGGAACATTCGGATGGCCTCAAGTCTTGCAACAGGAGCAAAAGTTTCTTCAAAGTCTATTCCTTCTTGCTGCGCATACCCTTTACAAACAAGTCTGGCTTTGTTTCTAATTACTTCTCCATTTTTATTCAATTTATTTTTGAAGACCCATTTTGTTCCAATAACATTCTTATCCTTTGGTCTAGGAACCAGCTCCCAAGTGTTGTTCTTTTCGATTTGCTCAAGTTCTTCATCCATTGCTTTCACCCAACATTCATCTTTGCATGCCTCTTTCACATTTTGTGGTTCAGTAGAGGAGAGTAATGCCAAATAGCTTGAAGCTTCTGCAACTGTTCTTCCATTTTGTATACCTGCTTCTTTCTGTCCCATGATCTGAGATTCTGGATGGTTCTTCTGAACATATCTGGATGGAGTCTTTTCTTCTATTCTTGTTCGTTCTTCTGCGTCTTCGTGAGGTTCTTCTTGAGATTCTTCTTGAGGTTCTTCTTCTTCATCATTCTGTCTTTGAGGGTAGCTTTCATCTTCTTCGATGTCTTCACGATGTATTTGCCTAGGAATGTATCCCTTCTCATCAACCACTACATCAATGCTGTCAACAATTCTGCCAAGTCTTTTATTGTAGCATTTGTATGCTTTGCTATGTGGAGAATAGCCAAGAAGAATGCTTTCATCTGCTCTAGGATCAAGTTTGCCAAGCTGCTCCTCAGTATTCTTGATATAGCATTTGCTCCCAAAGATTTTGAAGTGCTTTACCGAAGGAGTTTTACCACTCCAGAGCTCATGAGGAGTTTGAGTGCTGTTCACCCGGACATTTGTCTTGTTGAGAATAATAACCGCAGCATGTGCAGCTTCACCCCAGAAAGTTGCGGGAGTTCCTGATTCATCATGCATAGCACGAGCCATTTGTTGGATTGTTCTGTTCATTCTTTCAACAACTCCATTTTGCTGAGGAGTTCTAGCTGTAGAGAATTCTCTCCTTATCCCATGTTCATCACAGAAATCGAAAAATTCATTTGAAGTAAATTCCCTACCTCTGTCGGATCTGAGGCACTTAATGTTATGACCTGATTCATTTTCAACCAAGGCTTTGAAGGATTTGAATTTTTCGAATGCTTCATCTTTGTGCTTCATAAGTCCTAACCAAACAAACCTGGAGAAATCGTCAATAAATAATATCAAGTATTCCTCTCCTCTAGGTGTTCTTTTCCTGAATGGTCCACATACATCTGTATGTACTATCTCAAGAGGCATGCTAGCTGATCCTTCTTTCTCTGGAAAGTTAGTCCTGGTTTGTTTTCCAAACTGACATGATCTGCATATGGTGTTGTCAGGAATTTTGATATCTGGAAGATCGCGAACTGCCTGATATTTGCATGCTTTCCTTATTTGTGAGAAGCTTAGATGTCCCAACCTTCGATGCCATAACCAGTGCTCTTCATCCTTGCTTAGATAGCATTGTTGTTGTCCTTCTTCAAATATGTATAGATTATTTGGAGTTCTTTTCCCTTTGAGAACTGTTTTACCTGTATCAAGATCACGAACAAGACATCCATTTGATCTGAATATAACCTCGGTTTTTTGATCACACATCTGGCTGACACTTAGTAGATTATGCTTCAATCCATCAACATACAAAACATTTCCAGCCTTAACATCTTCTTTTAAAGGAGCAATACCTTTTCCTTTTATAGTTGCAGGAGTATCATTTCCAAAAGAGACTTTCTTTCCCTTTTCTAAAATAGAATAAGACTCAAGTTTTTCTTTATCACCTGTCATATGCTTCGAACATCCACTATCAGTGTACCATAGATTTTCCTGTCCTTCTGCATAAAATGCTATCCCACATCTTTCTGTTTGAGGTTCCTTTATTCTCCATGTTTTGGTGCCTGGGGTTTGTTCCTTTTTCCGCTCTTGTTCCTTTCTTTCCTGAAACCTGCTTCTGCATTCAAAGTCTTCATGACCAAAATTATTGCAAATAGAACATTCAACTTCATTTTCAAGAGCTGAAAAGTTGTTATATGTCCTTTTTGTAATCCCTGTCATACTTCTTTGTTGTTGAGCTTCCCTAGTCATGATTGTTTTATACGCAACACATTGAGCTGCTTTGTGACCAAAGTTATGGCAAGAAAAGCATTGTCCATTGAAGAAGCTTCTGCGGTTATTGAATCTACTAGCCAACTGATTGTAATTTCTATTTTCATCTATTCTTGAACCAAACTGGGAAGATTTTACCTGTGGCTGGTTGTGGCTTTTGTTCACCCTTAAGCTGGATTGCCCCTGATAGTTTATGTTCGAAGTTTGTCCCTGCTTTACCTGATGATCTTCATTGTGCTTTTGCTCATTTCTTCTTGCTGCATCAAGATAACTTTTTGAAGTGGATGCTTGAGAAGTTTCTCCATTATAGCCCAGACCTGTCTTATTTAGTGGAGACCGCTGCACACTGATAATCTCATCCAAAGTTTCAGATCCTTTGACAAACTTGAGATTAATAGCTTTTGTTTTCTCAATTTCTTTTCTAAGACCAACAATTTCACCTTCTAATTTTTCAAGATGTTTTTCCTTTTCATCAATTTGAAATTGTAGAGTATCAATGATCATGTTCTTTTCTTCTATACATCTCTTGAGTCTAGTAATTTCATCATAAAGGTTATCCACATCTACAGCATCCTCATAATCATCATCTTCAAATGCCATTAACAACCTATATTTATTACCTTGTTCATCTTCATCACTGTTTGATAAGCCATCACTATCTTCATGGGTGTAGTAGCTTTTCTTATTTGCACTTTGTTTCTTGTTCCATCTAGCTGGTTCCTTTCCTTTATCCTTATAAGGACATTTCGCAGCATAATGACCTACTCTTCCACAAGCAAAGCATTTGAAAGGTAGCTTACCTCTGAACCTTCCAGAACCCCTTTGAAGATTTCTGACAAAATTTGATTCTTCTTCCTCTTCTTCTGGAACATGGCTTGCTTCATAGTGATCTTCTTTGCATGATGCCTTAAAAGCAGCCTCCCTTCTATCTGATGGACCTCCCTTTCTCATTTCATAAGCAGTTAGAATTCCATGTAGCTGAGACATAGTGAGAACACGGAGATTTTCTTTTTCTTCTATTGCAGATACTTTAGATTCAAACTTGGGGGATAATGATCTTAGGATCTTTTGAACTACTATAGACTCTTTTATTTCTTCACCCAAATTTTTCATACAATTAAAAATCTCATCTACTCGAAGAAAATAATTAGCCACACTTTCATCATTATACATCTTGAGAGTCTCATATTGAATCCTGAGAGTTTGAAGTTTAGCTTGTTTTACCTGTTCATCTCCTTCATAGCTCGTGATCATTTTGTCCCATATTTCTTTTGCTGATTTGAAGTGCATTACCTTCATGAATTCTGTTTGGGATATACTTCCTAATAGAGTACTGACTGCTTTTGCATTTGTTTCATACTTCTTTTTCTCAGCTGGATCTGTAGGAGTAGCTGAAGGAAAAGCATAGCCTGCTTCTACAATGTCCCAAACTTCTGTACCAAGAGATTGAAGATATGCAGTAACTCTTACCTTCCAATAATTGAAGTTTGTCCCATCAAAAACCGGTGGCCTGATTGATGCTTCTCTCTCGTAGTTGCTCATGATGAACGATCTACCTTCAAGCGATCAAGCTTTTCTGAAGGACCTGCTCTGATACCAATTGTTGGAAATAATACTGAGAGGGGGGGTGAATCAGTATTATCTAGCAATTTTAACAAATCTTCCTTATTTGATCTTTTGAATTATTCTTGCATATCAGTACCATAAAATAATGAGCATGAACAAAGAAAATAGACAGTCACACCAAAGAACACAAGATGTAAGGTGGAAACCCAATGTGGGAGAAAACCACCTGCTGCAATATGTCTCTATCTTCTTTCAATTTAGAAAATCTTTTACAATGATTTTGTACTGGCGCAGTCCTTTACCAGTACGCAGGCTACAACCTGCAGAGAGCTACAACTCTCTCTCATTTTCCAGTCTCACCTGGAAGGGAGCTACAACCCCCTACTTCTTTTCATGAAGCATCAAATGATCAACAAGTATACAATAGTTACTGTCCACTACAGTTATCAGATCAGTAATCACAGAACTAACCCAGAACACCTTATGAACAGAAAAATACAGTCAACAGATCATCTTAAGACAGGGACGCAATTTTTCTTTCTGTGGCCTGCGACTGGACGCAGTTTACCTTCTGCTGCTCTGCGTACCGACGCACCATTCCTTTAAACTGCTCTGCGTACCGGCGCACCCAACAATACTATCGCGCCGCGTCTTTTGCTTCAGAGACGCATCCAATAATACTATCGCGCCGCGTCTTTCGCTTCAGAGACGCACCTGAGCCCTTACTGTACTGCGTCTCGGCGCACTTGCCCTTCACTGAACCTGCGTCCCTTCAGATATAAAAGATATGAAGACTTCAGCACTAGCCCAAACAGTCAGATCTGCAGATCTGATCATGCGCCATAGAGATCACAGTCCATTAGAAGATTCGCCCTCATAGATCTGGACTAGATCTCACCAAAAGATATTCAACCAAAGATGATGATCAATCCAAATGAACTCCTTTGCTTTATATAGGCAAGCTTCTCCCCAAAACGTGGAACAATACCACGAGCCGACACCATAGAAACACAAAACCGTCGGCTAGATACCACACAAGAAACCCCCACGTGCTTTTCTCTGCCTTGAAAAGTGTGCACTGGGTGGACGCACCCCCTGAACGGCCGGCCTGCGTCCCTGGACGCGGTTTCTGCATGGTATACCTGCGGGGACGCACTTTCTGAACAGATTGCCTGCGTCCTTCTTAAAAATAGAGAGCTGATCATCAAGAATAGTGATCTACCACCTGAATGGGTTGCCATCAAGGACAACACCTGAATCATAATGCCAACAGCATTACGCTGGTTCATGGGCTTACCTGGGAATAGTATCACCACTTGGGCTCAGATGCAGCAAGCTTTCAATACCAAGTACCGGGACTACTGTAGGTCCAAGGAAACAAAGGGAGAAATCTTTCGGATGACCATGGGAAATGATGAGTCCTTAGAGGATTATGAGGAGAGGTTCCAACTTAGCTATAAGCGGGTCAGGTGCACACTTGACCCTGAATCCCTCAAGTTGGTCCTGCTCCGAGGAGTCCCTGAAGACCTTTTAGATACCCTTCACATGTTAGCTGGGGGAGATATTTACCAGCTGCCTTGTGAGGACATCAAGACTGTGTTCAGAAACCACTCTAGGGCAGCCCGGAAACGAGGTAGAGGAAACCTTCTCTCAGCTGGTATCCCTTTCTCCAAGCATGAGTTTGAAAATCAATTAGAAGATCTTAAGAGTGAGGTGAGACAGACCATTGCCATGCAACTTGACACATTCAGGATCCAGCAGAAGAAGGAAGAAGTTGATAGGGCCTTGGCTATCTTCTGCCCTAGATGTACAAGGAGACACCCTAAGAACAAATGCCCATTGCATTCAGTGGAAGTGTGCTTCGTTTGTGAGGAGGACCATCCCACAAATCAATGTCCAACCTTACCTGGGCTTAAAGCTATGTACCAAGGGACAGAAGCTCCCACTGAACCTCTTTATTTCCTCAACCAAAGGAGGCCACAAGGACCTAGACCTTACCAGCAGGGAATGCAAGGGGCACCTCAAGCTTATTACAACCCCAACCAGTCGACTCCTATGCCGTCCTGGGGTCCCCCTGCTCATCCTTCCTGGTCTATGCCTCCTCCATGGTCTTATCCACCTCAGTACCCTACTCAACCCACTACTCATTCATATCATTCACATGCCTAGCCACAGCCTCAGTGGAATGCACCTCAGTCGGGGTGGAGGCCCCAGTACAACACTCCTCCCGCCATTTTGCCTCCACCACCAGTTCAACCTCAACCATTACCTCCTGCTCCTCCAAGGCAACCTCAAATGCCTGCTCAACCGAACATGAACCCCAACAATAGATAGGCCCAGCGGGTATACACTGGGGAAACATCATGCCCTACCTATGCTGTGGAGATCCAGGAGATCAATCTTCGATCTGGAAAGACTCTTCCAGATCGCCAACCTCCTCCCCCAAAGGACGAGGAGGACAAACAGGAAAGTGAACCAAAGGCTATTCCACCCTTTCCTAAGAGACTAACAGCCACCACACAACCCAACCCAGAGGAGGATGAGCTTCTGGGAGAGCTCAAGCAGTTGTGTGTGAAAATACCACTTCTCCAAGCCATCAAGGATGTGCCAATATACAACAAACTGGTTAAGGAAAAGTGTTTTAAACACCCAGGCAGGCGAAAGAGAGATGCTTCAACCATCAATGTCTTAGGACAACTGTCTGACCTTATGTTAGGACAAGCCATCTGCCCAAAGTATCTAGATCCTGGGAGTCCTGTAGTAGATGTCCACATCAATGGCACCATCATACCTCACACCTTGATTGATTTGGGGGCTGCCATTAATGTGATGACCAGGGATACCTTGCTCAAACTCAATCTTCAGGGTTCCTTGAGGAAGACCTCGACAGTACTGCAACTAGCAGATCGCTCCACTGTGACTCCCGAAGGGATTGTGGAGGATGTCTTGGTCTCTGTCGACTCTTGGGAATACCCTGCAGATTTCTTGGTTCTGCAGCACAAGGCAAAGCTTACTGGATATCCTCTCATTTTGGGAAGGCCTTGGTTAGCCACTGCAGATGCTTACATAAGTTGCCGTGCAGGAAACATGACCATCAAAAATGGTCCTATCTCCAAGCAGCTGGTCCTATACCCTCCTGCCCAACCCTCCTTAGAGCATGACTTACCACTGTGGTTGGAGGAAGGAGAAGAGGATGAGGTGTACTTAGCACCTTTGTGCACCCTAGATACCACTAGAAGAGACCCCCCAACCGAGGATGACTTGATTGAGACTTTGATCCAGAATCCACCTTCCAGTGCACTATCCTTAGAGAAATTGGTGGAGGACGCCCAAGCCAGCACCTTAGTGGACCTTTGTGCCACCAACCCTGTCACTCCCAGAGTCAAGAATGTGGAGTTCGGCCCTGAGAGAACGTTAAAGATCAGCTCCTCCCTATCTCCTTCCCAGGAAAAGGAGTTGTGTAGCCTGTTGGCCAGTCACCTAGATGCTTTTGCTTGGAGCTCTAAGGAGATGAAAGGAGTCCATCCCTCGGTCTGTACCCATCACATATACATCAAAGAGGATTGTAAACCGGTTAGGCAAACTCAGAGGAGAATGAATCCAACCCTTAAGGACATTGTCAAGGAAGAATTGCAAAAACTGTTGGATGTCGGATTCATTTACCCCATCTCAGATAGTGAATGGGTGTCCCCTCTGGTGTTGGTTCCCAAGAAAAATGGGAAGTGGAGAATCTGTGTGGACTACCGAGAACTGAACAAAGCTACCAAGAAAGACCATTTCCCCCTACCTTTCATAGATCAAGTGTTGGATGGACTGGCAGGAAAGAAGTTCTTCTCTTTCCTGGATGGGTTTAGCGGGTACAACCAAATCCAAATCAGCCCGGAAGACCAAGATAAGACCACCTTCACTTGTCCTTGGGGTACCTTTGCCTACCGAGTTCTTCCCTTTGGGCTATGCAATGCTCCTACTACCTTCCAGAGAGATGTCTTGAGCATCTTCTCGGAGCTGGTCCATGATGCGGTGGAAATCTATATGGATGACTTCACTCCTTATGGGTCCAACTTCCAGGAAGCATTATCCAATCTGGGAAAGGTCCTGACCAAATGCATTGAGATGAACCTGTCCCTTAGTCCTGAAAAATGTGAATTCCTGATGACTGAAGGGACTATGCTAGGCCATACCATTTCTTGCCAAGGGTTACAAGTGGATCCTAACAAAATTGCTCTCATCAAGAAGGTTCCACCTCCCCAAAAGGTAAGGGATGTCCGGAGTTTCTTAGGATTAGCAGGGTATTACCGGAGATTCATTAAAGACTTCAACAAGCTAGCCTCGCCATTGTTTGGCCTGTTGGAAAAAGATGTGGAATTTAAATGGACTGACGATTGTCAGAGGGCATTGAATGAATTAAAGGACAAGTTGGTGTCAGCCCCAATCTTGAGAGGTCCAAACTGGGCCCTACCTTTCCACATCCACACTGATGCCTCAAACAAAGCCATAGGGGCAGCTTTAGGACAAGTTGAACAAAAACTTCCATATGCCATTTACTTTGTTAGAAAAAACTTGTCCAAAGCCGAGCTGAATTACACTGTAATCGAGAAAGAATTCTTGGTTGTGGTCCATGCACTGAACAAGTTCCGACATTATATTACTGGCTATCAAACCTTTGTACATACGGATCATGCTGCAATTAGATATTTAATGAATAAACCAGATGTGAATTCCCGTATTATTAGATGGTTACTTTTGTTGCAGCAGTTTGATTTGACCATTGTTGACAAACCAGGTAAAGAAAATGTTGTTGCTGACTTTTTATCTAGATTGGATTTGTCTGCAGATGAGGATGGAACAGTGGATGACCAGATGCCGGATGAACATATGTTTGCTATCTCAGTACTCTCTCCATGGTTTTCTGATATAACAAACTACCTTGTTTCAGCACAGTTCCCTCCGCACCTATCTTCAAGAGAGCAGAATCATCAGAAAAAGTGCCTCATTTACTTGGATCGGGGGCAATCTGTTCAAGCTTGGCCCTGATCAGATCTTAAGGCGTTGCGTAAGGGAGGAGGAAGTCTTTGATATCCTCCTCACCTGTCATGATGGGCCTTGTGGAGGACATTTTGCAGCAAAGAGGTCTGCCTTCAAAATCCTGCAGGCAGGCTACTATTGGCCCACACTCATCAAGATGTCAAAAGATATATCAGCCAATGTGACCGATGCCAAAGAATGGGGAAACCGACTCCAAGGGATGAGATGCCTCTCCAACCTCAAGTGACTCTTGAGCCATTTGAGAAGTGGGGTATGGATTTTGTGGGTCCAATCAACCCTCCTTCGAGGCAAAGGTATTACATCATTGTGTGCACTGACTACCTGACAAAGTGGGCAGAGACTAAAGCAATCAAGGCAGCAACAGAAGAGAAGGTGGCCGAGTTCTTAAGAGAAAACATCTTCTACAAATTTGGCTACCCAAGAGAACTGGTCACCGATCAAGGGAGCCAGTTCACATCCAACTTGATTGAAGACCTACTAGCTCACCACAAGATCAAGCATAGGACTTCCACCCCCTATCATCCACAGCCAAATGGGCAAGTGGAAGTCACCAACAAATCATTGGAAGGGATTTTGACTAAGGTGGTGAGCAGCAGTAGGAAAGATTGGGCAGATCGCCTGGTTGAGGCCACATGGGCTTACAACACCACCTGGAAGACCACCACCGGCTTCACACCTTATGAGCTGGTCTATGGGAAGAAAGCTTTGCTGTCCATTGAATTTGAATACAACACTTTGAGGATGGCAGCTCAGCTGGACCTAGATCTCAGCCATGCACAACAAGAAAGGTTATTGCAGCTGAATGGACTGGACGAGCACCGGATGCAGGCCCTCCTTCACTCAGAAGTGGTTCAACTTCAGAGAAAGGTGTGGCATGACCAACACCTCCATGACAAGAAATTCCAGCCGGGAGATTGGGCCTTGTTGTATGACTCCAGATACAAAGATTTCAAGGGGAAGCTGAGAACCAGATGGCTAGGACCATATGCAGTGGAAAAATGCCATGACAATGGATCTGTTCTTATTCGAACCATTGATGAAGAAGCCATCCCCGTGCTTGTCAATGGGCATCGATTGAAGATCTACAGGAAACCTCTCTCAAGACAAGAGTTCATCGAAACTATGGAGAAATCAGTGTTGGTCATAGAGAAGGGTTCTGCCTCTGCTTTGGGCATACCCTGAAAGATCTAAAAAAAAAATAGTAATAATAAAGATCCTTGGGTGAAAACCTTTCTGAGGCTCCCAAGGCAGGTGGTAGGGGTGAAAACCTCATTGAGGTGCCCCTATTATCTTTCAAAAAAAAAAAAAAAAGAGATTTGAAAAAGATCCTTGAGTGAAAACCTCTCTGAGGCGCTTAAGGCAGATGGCAAGGGTGAAAACCTCATTGAGGCACCCCTGTTATTTTTCAAAAAAAAAAAAAAAAACAGAAAAAGAAAAGAAAACAATAAGCAAAAAGATAGGGACAGCAAGTTTATAATGTGAAGATGCATGCAAGTTGCAGGTGTTCTATGAAGGAGAGGAGGACTCTTAATGCAAAGCCAAAGATCCTTATCATGCTGCCAGGAGACCTCACCAGCACCTCCTCCAAGAATACTCATTTCCTCCAAGGTATGTGCACAATTTCATCATGGCTTGAGTCTTCTACAGGAAGGTGCAGACTTTCTACAGGAAACGCAACTTTTCTACAGGAAGCTCTGTATTTCTACAGGAAACTTCCTGTAGAAGTTCGGGACGACCCAGAATTCATTTTATGAGGAGATCTAACGACCAAGGGTCGGTTTGGATGCATGCAAGCTACTGTTGGCACCCTTATACACTGTTGTCACCTCTTTCTACCATTCATGTCGACATGCAATGAAGTTACCTGCACCATCAAAGCAGATCATTGAGTTATCAAGAGAAAAGCAATTTTTGAGATGAAAAAACGTTGAGATGTCATACCATATCCATCCCAGCCATCCATGAGCTCTGTGAGCGTGATCGTGGGGCCATTGCCTTCATCGTGCAACATGCACCCGAGGAGGAAGAAACTGTTATAGGACATCCTGCAGGAGTCCCGTAACAGTTAAGCCCGCTAGAGTGCACACCATAAACAATGAAAACGCGGGCGCATGCAGCTGAAGCATCAAATCCATCGTCAGCGACCTGTGAATATGAACCTCCGGGCCTGTGCAAATCCACCAGCAGCAAATAAATTCACTCATCGTTGTCCAAGAGCCTGAACAATCGTGTTGCGGCCACACAGGTATGTGTCTCGACCCTTTCTTCCGACGAATTGCATGAATTTTACTTTGAAAATGTTTGCAAGTGTGAAGTGAATGGGTTGAGCGGTTGTATGGCCATTCGACTGGCCACGTCGATCAGTTAATGGTCTAGTCGTATGTTTGGGTGGCGGTCGTGGTAAAAGAAACGGGCAATACACACGTGAGAGCAATCTCGTCGCAAAAAACGAGTTTAACAGAAGAGACGGCGGTGGATCTGCGGGGAATGGTGTGGCAGTAAGGTAACTCGCGGGCAAATGATGGGATGATGTCGTCCAACGGTCCGGCAGGGACAGCTCACCCCCGCGCCACGGATTCCGCCAATTCAAATCTAATCGGCTAGATTGCCACCCCATGCATTTATCATTCACCGTTTGAGACTTGAGTGATCATCCGGATCCCTCTGCAGTTCGATACTCCGAGTCTTTGGCCATCAGAACGCCTGTGAAGCAACACCAAGAGCGCAGACCCACTGCAGTATCCCCTGGAAATCGCGCGCTGCCCCTACAGGAAAGTTGTTTCTACAGGAAGCCGGGTTCCTCACGTCAAAAGGTGGCAGATTAAAAAGGTAAGCCTGAACTCTCCATGCAATTGGTTTTTGAAGGTGGCAGAATCATCATCTACAGTCTGGTCGTCGAAAATTGTTGCAAATATTGTCTGCCGTGCATGAACTGTCGTCCTACAGGATGTCAGTGTAATTAGTTGTGTTAAAGGTTCTCAGGGGATAATCTTTGTGAATTATGTGCATGACAGAGGCGTAATCCTACGCTCTGTCCCAGTAGACCAAATTTCTTCCGCATTTGCCACCTCCAGCTAATGCAACAGTTTTTCACCATGCCGGGTGGGTTTATCAGAAGGGAGCCCACTGATTCAACGAAGTTAAGAGAAAATCCTGAGGTGGTGGAGCTCTTCACACGAGCACAATGGATATCCTTCTGTGACAAATTGCAGGGCTATGACGACGAAGTGGCAGAAGAGTTTTTGCAAGCTCTGAAGCCGAAATCTAAAACGTTGGCCACCATTAACTTCAGGGGTTTAAGCCTCAAGCTCACCCCACAATTCATCAGCCGAGTTACGGAGCTCCCAATGGGATTACCATGGGATAAAGAAGAAAGGAAATTGAGCCAACAAGCTAAGAAATAATTCTTTCCACCAGAGGAGGAATTTTCAGAAGACAAAAATGGGGTTCGTAGAACCAGTTTACTGCCACCGTGGAATGAAGTTAGCCTGCAAATTATGAAGTACATCACCTGCGAAGGCCGTTTTAGCATTGTATACGGGTATCATTTTCGATTACTCACTAAATTAAGGCACCAGATGGAGCTACCTGTAGAAAACAAGCTCAGTCTCTCTTACTTTCTACTACAGTATCTGATTGAGTGTGCAACCAAGATGAAAGAAGGCACACCAGACCAGGTAGCCCACCATGGACTGATCAAACTCCTCGTGGAGGATGCGCTCCACACATACAAGGTTCCTCTCTCATGGGAAGCCTTCAGAAATTTGACAAAGGACGGGGACATAAAGATGCTAACTGAAGAGCTCGGTTCTTCTAGCAGTGAGGTGAAAGAGTCACTGGCCGCAGTAAAGAAAGAAAAAGGCCAAAAGACCCCGACCACAGAGCAGAATAAAAAGCAAGAGAAGAAACAAGAGAAAAAGGGTGACAAGGAGAAAGATGACACACCCATCTTGACAGCAAGAGAGAAAAGGTTGCAAGGCAGAGTGGACAAGGCTGAGAAGGTCCACATCAGCAAGAGTGCCTCGACAGCGACCGCAACCAAGTCAAAAAGCAAAACTCATGCAGCAAAGCAAACCAAGGCGGTGACACCTGTTTCTACAGGAAAGCCAAAACCGGATTCTACAGGAAGCCCGAAAATTACTGAAAAAGGGTCTTCTACAGGAAGCCCGAAAATTACTGAAAAAGGGTCTTCTATAGGAAGCCCAAAATTGACTAAAACAGGGTCTTCTACAGGAAGCCCCGAAAAAGTGAAACCCAAGGAGAAGAAAGCTGACATTCGTGAACGGGAGGCAGCAGCTGTGCTGGCCATCCTCAGCACACCTCCTAAGCCAAAGGAGAAGAGAAAGAGGGAGACCCCTCTATACTTTGAAGCTCGAAGAAGTGTGAGAATAAAGACGGGCAAGCCACAGCCTCCATCCAGTAGCCAAATCACTACAGGGGATGCCCCTACTTCACCCAGTGAGAAGTCCCCCTCGAAGATATCGGTCACCTACGAGAGGGGGAGCCCAAAAGAAACTACTTGGAAAGGAAGGTTAGACCAATCGGCTTCAAAAGCCCGGCTCAAGGTCAAGGAAATAGAGAAGAGGGAAGGAGCGGCACCCTCATCACCACCAAGGGCAGAAAAGGCAGAGCCACCAATAGTAGGAAAGAAAGAGCGTATTCCGGAGCCTAGTTCTCGGCCAAGGACAAGGAGCTGGAGCAAAATTGCTCAAGGATGAGAAAATATTTTAGCTGGGGGGTGATGATGAGCCCCAAATTTTGGTAACAATTTGGGCTCATTTGGCCTACTTACCTTGCTCAACCCTTCATTTTTTATCACTTATGCATAATTTCTTAGTATATTCGTGTTATTTGTAGGAAGAAGGGCAGTCATTATGCCTATGTGGCTAATACATGATGATTTCAGGTTTTTTGACATTAAATGGAGCAAAGACCACGCAAATGAAGACAAGGAGACAGCTAAGGTGGCATTGCGGGTTTATAGGGAGGTTGTCCACAGCCTTGAATGACATCCCTCGTGATCTCCACCCCAACTCCGAGCTCCAACAGCTATCACCACCGAGCTAGAAGGCAGCCAACGGATTCTACAGGAACAGCAGTTTACTTTTAGTTGGACAACCAAGCCCCACTAATTGAGGAGGCCAGTTTGGCCCTCATCATGTATAAATATTGAGGTTGTAGCCTTCGATGAGACTCTTGAACTTTTGTTGTAGATTTTGAACCACGAGTTGTAGCTCTGTTTTTGCTCTTTGTAAGCCAATTTTGGCATGTTGTTAGACTCATGATTATGATCTTTTAATAAAAGGCAGGCAGATTTGGATTCAATTCTGAGTTCTTAGAGGAGCTATAGCTCTCAGGTTAGGGCCCAACCTGAGAGCAATAGACCTCCTTTCCTTGTATTGTTACTTGTCTTTCTTTTATCATTGCATTTTTTTTTCCTTTACATGCACTTGGAAAATACAGTTTGCTGAGTTGACTATTTCGGTTTGGTTGTGTAGGTTAGTTTCATGAATTCAGTTGTTTCAGTAGTTCATAATTAGCGTAGGGAGATTGAAGTTACGTTGAGTTCAAAAAAGGTTGAATGCATGCTCACTTTCACCTCTGTTTGGGGACCGGAAGTGTAGACCGTGCCAACTGCCAAAAACATTGTTTTAACATATGCATGCAAGTATTGATGTAATGTTTTTCGATTGGAGAATTTTTCATACGATTATATCTTGAGTAATGACTCTTTCGTTCTGCATCATGCACGAATTCCCTTCAACTCACATTGTTGTTCTCTGATTCCTAATAAAACAGTTAGAATAGGTTGGTGAACTTTCGTTTACATGAAAGATAAGGGTGATTTGTTTCATTTACACTGCGCAGCACCACTTCATCGTGTTCTTATCCTTCTGAACCATGCCTAAGCCACCTACGCATCCTCTGTTCAACTCATTTGCCTTCCAACCCTTCTACTTTCCACGTTGCTCAATCTTTTTGACCTTCCACTACTCTACCCTTCTATCGACCAACCATCTCTATCCACTCTCTCTCCATCTCATCTCTCTGTCCATAGGTCATCACAAGCTCCTCTTTCATCTTACCTATCCACCCACACAGCTCCTACAATCCTCCATCACCCAAAACTCCGACTGTAGAACATCCTGTAGAAGTTAGCAGACTTCCTGTAGAAATCCCGAGTTTCCTGTAGGATCCCCTGCAAACATCCTATAGAAGCCTGCAAACACGGTTCCAAGCACCCGAACGTTGTGGAATTCTGTGGAATGATGTGAGGGATCCCTTGGAACCTCTCAGAGTCCTCCTGACCGTTCCCAAGCCTTCCTCCCCTTCGAACTGCCCCTGCACAGTCAAGACCCAGTAAGAAGCACAATCACAATAATTCCACCCACTTGAGAAAAAATACAAAAACGTGTTCTCTTCAATGGAAGTAGTTTAAATCCATGCATCTCATCTCACTAGAAGTAATGGCATCATTTCTGGAAGTTGCATTCCCACCATTGCATCATAAGGATTAAGCTAGTCAGATTAGGGTTTACTAGGGTTTCCATGTTTGGTTGGCTTTCAGTTCATTCTTGCAAAGTAGGTTAATTTCCTTTGAGATAGCCTTCGTTCATCATTTAGAAAGCTTCTTCTGAGAACATATAGAAGTTGGCTTGAGCCCTAGCGGACTTGTGCCAGCTGACCAAGTGACAGCTGCGACAAGAGCTAGTACTTGTGCATACAGCACCGTCGCTTCCAAGTTTGTTACGAACTACCGGGTTGATAAAATTAGAGAAGGAAGCTCCAGGAGTTGTAGAATTATTGCTACAATACTGGAGCCCACCATACACCTCCACACTTTACTGCAAAGGAAAGGAAGAGACTAGTCAAACAAAGTGCTAGATATTCATGGCTTAATGGCGATTTATTTTACACTCGTTATGATATGATCATTAGAAGATGTGTAAGAAATGATGAGGTAATTGATATTTTAAAATCTTGCCATGATGAACCGCGTGGTGGGCATTTTGCAGCTAAGCGGACAGCATTCAAAGTTCTTACTCTTGGATACTACTGGCCATCCATTTTCAAGGATGCCAAGAAGTATGTAAAGAGTTGTGACAGCTGCCAAAGAATGGGCAGGCCAACAGCTACCGGTGAGATTCCCCTTCAGCCCCAAGATCACCTAGAGCCATTTGAAAAATGGGCTCTAGACTTTATAGGACCCATTAACCCAACCTCCAATGGTAAGAAGTACATCTTAGTATGTACTGATTACGTCACAAAGTGGGCTGAAGAAAAAGCACTGGTTAGAGCCACCGAACACACAGTAGTAAATTTCCTTTTTGAAGAGATTTTTGTGAGGTATGGAGTACCAAGGGAAATTTTGACTGATCAAGGTACTCAATTCACCTCAAAGCTAGTGAAGGACATCACAGAAAAATACCAAATCAAGCATAGGAAAAGTACCCCTTACCATCCACAGGCCAATGGGCAGGTGGAATCCACAAACAAAACCTTGGAAGGGATCATTACTAAAACGGTTGCAATGAACAGGAAGAATTGGGAAGAGAAGCTCAAAGATGCACTCTGGGCTTACAGAATTACGTGGAAAGATACTACAGGATTTACACCATATCAATTGGTGTACGGAAAAGAGGTAATGCTTCCTATTGAGTTTCAAATACATACTTTTACACTAGCTGCAGATTTGCAAATTGACTTGGACCAAGCACAACAAGAAAGAATTCAGCAGTTGAACCAGCTGGATGAAATGAGGCAGCAAGCAGAGGAAACCACAATCCTCATGCAAAAACAAAGGAAGCAGTGGCATGATGCACATATCAAGAAGAAGCAGTTCAAGGAAGGTGATTGGGCTTTACTTTTTGACTCTAAATTCAGAGATCATAAAGCCAAGTTTACCACCCATTGGATGGGCCCATACCAAATTGTTCAGCCTTACGACAATGGTTCAGTCCAGCTCAAAACTATTGATGGAAAAGGCCATTCCTTTACTGTCAATGGTCATCGCCTGAAACTATACACTAAGCCCATCAGCAAGCAAGATTTTCTCCAAACAATATTCAACAAAGAGAGGTTGAGATATTGCAGCCCTCAGCTGCAGTATCACTGCCTTAGTTCATTTCCTTTCAATTTCAGAGTAAAAAAGAAATAAATAATAATAATATAAAACAAAAACTAAAATATATATATATATATATATATATATAAAAATAAAAATAAAAATATAAAAAATAATGGGTTAGATGTGAAAACCAGCCTCTGGCACACTCTAACCCCGAATTCTTACTTGAAAACCAATTCATTGGCGGGTAAGAATTCTCTTTCTTTTGTTCACTGTTTGATTTATCAACTCAATAATGACTTGAGTACAAGTCAAAACTTTAGTGGGGGAGAGCAGCATTAGCATTTTGTTCTTTTATCTCTCCATTGTAAATTCTTAAAGGTTTCTTATCCGATCTCTTCACTGTAAATTTCCAAAGCAGCTTGTTCCAGCATTCCAGACTTCAATAAATAAGTTGTTTTGTCATTGTTTTATCTCAGAGGGACCTGGTTATAAACATTATGCAGGGGGCCTGTTCTGTCCAGAAGACCATGCTATCAGCACCAGCAGTAATGGGACCTATTAAGAAACTGTTACTTCAGGGTTACTTCAACAAAGCTTCATTCACAGGTTACTGGGCACTAAGACTCCATCAAATACCCAGGCTCAAGGAACCTGTATACATATAAGGAGCTGCATGAACATCTTCAAATCTTTCTCAAGGGACCTGTTGCATTCAATCTTTCTCAAGGGACCTGTTACAACAAGCAAAAGAATAGTCAAAAGAGACTAGTCCTACTCAGCATGTCAATACAACAACAACCAACAAAAGAGTAAAATGTTTCTTATTCTTAACATTTAATTTCTTAGATTAATTTTTAATGTAAATTTAATGACTGTGACTGTTATGATCGATTTCAAGGACACCTACATTTTCCATCAACCCTTATCCCACTGATTCTTATCATTTTTCATACTTCAACCTATTCATACCTCTAAACCCATTACCAACACATCAACCTTGTTATGCTAAATGCATCCTACAGCCATACCAACATCTTCCAATTGACCGAATGCCAACCGAAACAGGACACGTGGTGGATTGTGTTTTTAAAAATAAAGGGGAAAGAAACAAATGTAAAGCGGCCTATTCATTGTATTCCACACGGCCGAATTATGACTCCACCACCCAACGTAGCCAAATGATTCAGAGGACTCCCTGAAATCATACCCCAGTATTGCATATACGCCTTCAGCGCTCCTATGATGACATCTATACAAGCGGTACAGCACTCCTCTGTTCTAAAAGAATGAATACGCTATGAAGTAAGTGCAGTGGTTATTCCACCATCATTCTCAGTTATTTCACGCTGGCAGTTAACTCCCGTGACTTCCACAGTAAGGATTGAAAGCAGTAAGCGCCACAAGAGAGAAATATAGCCATTTGGGTTCGACTTACACAGTGAGGATTGAAAGCAATGAGCAGCACAAAAAAGGGAAATATAACCATTCGGTTTCGACTCCCACCAAAGTCACAAGACAGTCAACTGAGCATCATATTGGAGCGACACCACCAGGTAACAAATTGAAATTTCTTTGTTGAAATTGCAAGACATAAACAGAGAAGAGTTAGGGCACGACCCTCTGCCAAGATGACTAATAGGGTCGAACCGATCATGTTCGAAAACTCTCAATATCATGAAGATTGCATTTCCATTCTCAGAGAGATACAGTGGTTACCCTTTTTAGAAAAATTTCATGGAAGTAATGAAGAGGTTACCAAACAATTTTCTTTCACATTCAATGGAGAGAAAGCCCTGATAGGTAACTTCTCATTCAGGGTTTCAGAGGACACTATAGCCCAGTCAATAGGAATTACCCCAGAAGGGGAGAAGTACTTTAAAACAAAGCAATTTAAAGAGAAATCGTGGACGCAGTTTATGTCTAGATCCAGAGTCTCATCAGTTAACTGGAAGAAAGGTGTTCCAAGAAGTTGGTTGATGCATCCCTGGGATGAGATGGTCTATATCCTTCAAAAATTCATAACCTGCGAAGGCCGTTACAGTATTGTCTATCTATACCATATTAAATTACTGCTCCACTTGAAAAGACAATGTGTTATCAGTCTACCATATTTTCTATTACAAAGCCTAACTAAGATGTCGAAGACCATTCAAAAGCAGAAGGGAAATGAAGACAAGAGCCTATACCACTTTGGCTTAATTAAAATTCTTATTGAGCATGAATTGCAGAGAAGAGGGAAAATGTGGAAGGAGTTCTTAGCTGCTAACCAAATTAGAGATGAGGAAGACAAAGAAGAATTGCAGGAGGACTCAGGGTTCATGAAGGATATTGATGAAGAAATCCCAGTATCCAAAGCCAGCAAGGCACCTCTACCTGTGAGCAGCATAAGGACTAGGAAAATGAGAAAGGAAGATGCTAAGAGGGCAGAACAAGATAAAATTTTCACCACTTACTCACGAAGAACAAGGAGGACACCAAAAGCCCAGTTACAAGAAGACCAGCTTGAATCCAATGCACCTATACCAATGGATGTTGAGAGTGGTGACCACTCACCACCAGGGCCAGGAGTTGATATAGAGGTAGAAAGCAATAACAGGCAGGAAAAATGTTCACCACCTCCCATTAAGAGACAGAAGAAATTGGAGAAACAAATTGAAGAATTAAAGGAAGAGCTCATGGAGGCTAATATGCTAGAAAAAGTTATCAAGAAAGAAAATGAAATGCTCCGAGCGCAGAGTAAAGAAACTCAAAAGAAGAATGAAAAGTTAAGGGAGAGAATCAGTGAACTGGAGGCTGAGCAAACGGATATTTGTAATTGGGCCACTAAGTGGTACAATCAGAAGAAGACCCTCAAAGAAAAATACAAAAGACTAAAGCAGGAGCTCAGGGGTCAGAAAGATACCCAGGTGAAAAAGAATGCAGACACATTGCTAAAGGCAGCAGAGATCCAGGCAGGGATAGAGTTCAAGGGAAGCACTTCGGGGTTAGCATGAGGACATGCTAATTCCTTAAGTCGGGGAGAGATGTTGGTACAATCCCATGACCTCCTTTTTCCTCCTAAAGCATATCATTTGCCTACTTCTTTTCATCATATATCTCTTAGATTCCTTGAAAATTGATTAGTTAATAGTCCTATAGTTATTAAAATGCATTGAAATTGATTTAGGAGTTTTATGTTAAAGAATTAGAAGTTTTTGGTAAAATGGTTACAGGAAGTTCCAACATCCTGTAATTGGCTCATTGTTTGACATGTGGCACAACAGCTAGGCTAGAGCGAAAGGTAGGGATGAAAAGTAGAATGTCCAAGCATGGACGAATACCTATCCTATAGCAGAATCAACCCTCCTACATGCGCGGTCAACACAGGTCAAAGTATGGCATACTGGCGACAAAGGCAGCAACAGCAGAGCATTCTAAATTGATTTAGTTTTTGTTCCTTTTTTAAATCAGTTTAGGATGGAAACATTTTAAAAATCTTGACATGGTAAAAGCGGCAACAGCCATATCATGAATGTAGATTTGTTTTCGAAATGTAAGGGTTGTAAAAAGACATATGTAAATACAGTCCGGTGTAATCAACGTATGGTAATCGTTGTATCATTTGAAACTGAGTTTTGAACTTAATATCAAGAACCCAGTTACAGTCACGATCCTTGCCTTGTTGCGTTGATTTGATAACTGGTTGAACACAGTCCAGTATACCTCTGGAACGCGGACGGGCCCTGCGTTAAACTGGTATACTATCATTTCCTTTTTATTCGCAACTTAGGGTATTACATGACATGCACAGTAATTAAGATTGGTTTCCGATTTCAATAGTTAAGATTGGTTGTTGATTTCAATCGAATGCATATGGTTTGTGTTTGTGATAATTCTTGAACAGTCCATCACTGAGATCGTGAATCGTATCCTGTAAGGGATTCGATCCCTTTATTGTCCTTTAAAGCAATGTCATGAACTTTGTTTTCATTTCAAAATCTGTTTATGATCTCTGTATATTTTTATCTTGTATGAATATTAGTGAATGCTGGGTATTTGCTAAACAAGGGTTTTATGTATAATGTCTCTGTAAGGAGATTGAAATCTTGGTTTGCAGTGATACACAGTGTTTAATTTGGTAAATGAATTTAATGACAGTGTTGTAATCAGGTATATTAACAGAGTGACCTAAGTGTTTGGATGATAGGTAACATACCCCAATCTTCCGTAAAGAAGTTCTGTGACCTACATCATAACCACTTAGCTAATAATCCTTTATTTCTATATACTTTAGACACATGCCTCTAAGCTTACGCATCCTGGTCGATAATAAATATGGTCTAGTCTAGTACCCTAGATAGAACACTACAAGGGGATCTAAATTTTAATCTAGGAAGTTCTAATTTTTGGGGTCCTTTTGTAAGACATAATCCTATATCTAATTTTATGGTCTCCCTCCTCGATGAACTCAACCTCTATGACATCCTTTCGTCAAAACTCTCACCTACCTAGTTGAATAACTAGTCAATATCAGCCAAAATTGCTAAAATTTCAAATATATCAGATAGCCGCCTGGATTTTGGTATTAAAATCAAGCAATGGTCAACTATCAGGGGAAGCTTGGATCATACACCTATTTTCTCAGATCTAGATATTTTTCCTCAAAAATCTCATAGCGCTTTTAAATTAAACCTTGGCTAGATGGATAGTCCCATTTGTCATCCCTATTAAAATATGATTAGTCCCACCTCTCCCATGACTCCTTTGAATCCCCTTCTCTCCAATTCCAGATAAATCTCCAAAGAGCCAAAGGAATCTTTGGGTATTGATCCAAGAGAAAATGGGAAGAATCTTCCAAAGCTCTATCTGATATCGAATCAAAAATTCAATCTCTTTGGAATCAACTCTCCTCTCCTAACACTCTAGCTTATCTACATGAACAAATCTTAGCTCTTGAGAAATCCTGGAAGGAGATACTTCTTTATAGAGAAAAGGAATGATTTTTAAAGATTCGATCCCTTTGGCTCTCAGTAGGTGGTGATAATACCAAGTTCTTCCATAGAGTGTAAAATCATTGAAAAACTATAAACATTATATGGGGTATTATGGGGCCTTATGGTGATTTTTATACATCTTTTTTTGATATAACCAATCAAGGAGTCTCTTATTTTAAGAAAAAATTCCACCAGGAAAATAGAATCCTTACTGAGCAGGTTATTAAAGTAACCAAAAATTTACCACATTTTATAGAGTAAGAGGACAATGAAATGGTTATGGAAGAGATCTCTAAGAAGGAGTTAGAGGATACCCTTCACAAGTTCTAGAAGGACAATATTCCTAGACCATATGGTCTTCCAATATAATTTTATGTCAAATTTTCAGAAATTTTAGGGGATGATCTTCTCTCAGTTGTTTATTATTCTCGTTCTTCTGGTCAGATGTTGGGCCCTTTCAACTCCACTTTTCTTACTCTTATCCCCAAAACTGAAAAACCTGTCTCATATGATCACTTTCATCCTATATCTCTATATAATTCTATCTACAATATTATCACTAAAATCATAGCATTATGCCTGAAGGATATTCTCTCCCGTCGTATCTCCTTTGAAAAATTTGGATTTCTTGTAGATATGAAGATTCATGAGGCCATTGGCATAGTTTAGGAAGCTCTCTATTCCATTCATCTCTCCAGAAAAAAGGCAATTATTCCCAAAGTTGATATAAACACTACAAGGAAAATACTTTCTAGTGGAGGTGTTTATAGAAGCCCCTATAAAAATAGCCCAAAAATCAGTTTGTAGCGGAGGTCACTAGTGAAGGTGGGTGGGAGGAAGTTTTAGCGGATGTTTTTTGGATGGTGCGTCTAAAATATACAAACGCTCCGTTGCTTTACTATCCATACAAGCACATGGTGCATCATCGAAAAAATTCTTTTATAAAATAAAATAAAACACAATGCGCTAAATAACATAATGCACCAGTGCTTGTATAGTCGATAACACGATGCCCTTTACATAGTAAAACGTTCCTATGCATACCCATAAGGAGCATCGCTATAGTTTTAAATTTCATAGAAATGTGGTGTTATTTTCCAATAAAGCCCTAATGCAGTAAGCTTAACAAAATGCCCTAAGGCATTTTCTAAAGAGCATCGCTAAGCAGTTTTTAATTTCTAAAAACATAGTGTTGCCATAGTAAAAACATAGCACCAGTGCAGTACCTGTAGAGTACCGCCCTAGGACATATCAAGAAAAAGCACTTCGGTACTTTTTAATTAAAAAAATGCAGTGCTTTTGGATATATCATGCATCGGTGCATTTTGAGAAATGCACCAGACGAGGGTTAAATAAAAAAAAAACCTCTCGGCTATAATTTCCATTTTTACAATCTACAATACGGGAGAGCTCTAGAGCACCACTGCCACTCTTGCCACATGCAAACACCCTAACGTTGGTGCTTCTCTTACTCATGATTATTTCGTACCGTGCTCACTGTTTGAGTTTTCAATTTTTTCAAATCGTCCTAAAATATGTTTTTCTCCATTACATGTCCACAATGCTTCCCCAACGACCAAATGTTCAGGTAATGTATATGTTTATTTGTAATTTAATTTTTCAATGAATTAAAATTGTAAATTAGGAGAAATTTTCCATTGTTTAAACAAAAAACATCATGCAGTGGGTTTGATACCTTTGACTCGCGTCGATAATGATGCACCATGTAAATTTACAGGGTGCACCGCCATTCGGTGCATGAACATAATGCATTGTCCTTGTTGCAGTCTGTTTTGTAAATCAAAACACACTAGGAACAATGTGATATATTGTGCGTCACTGTGTCACACCCAGTGTTTTTATATTTACCAAACACACCACAAACTTAATATTTAGAAATCTAGTCGTAGCTCTGTGTGTTCGATAACTTGAACGTTCCGTATCGGTGCAAAAATGTTATCTGTGCACACCGGTCCACAAGTTTTCCATACCTCTAACAAAAGTTAAAATTTTCAACCAACAGTGGTGCATCATCCTTATGTGCACACCGCTAGCAGTGTGATTATACATGAAAGAGCACTAGCTCCGGTGAATGACTGTGTTTTGAGCGCACTCGTGATTGTTTTTTGAATTAAAAGTTATGTTTCCATATTTATAAATACATGTTTCATCTAATTTTTAAAAAATGTATTTTATATATGAGCCTGATGTATTTATATGTCAATCATGTCGCAAAGACGTCAACAGAGGGAGTACCAACAGGAGCAAGAGCAGCAAGCGAACCTATACAATATGGTCTGAACATGGCAGGCTAGAGAGAGGGAGAGGGATTTATACATTTTCCTATTACTACAAAAGCTCAAGTGCTGTTGAGGAACGTAGGCCTCCTCAAGTACAATGAAGAGGCTACATCCACAAAGGCGCAGTCTGTCTTATTGTTGCATCTGATCTGCTGATGGAGTGTCTAGGAGCATGATTTTCCTATCATTCCTAGGGTGTGGGATAGGCCCACTAAGGAGGATATATACTTTATCATTGGCATATCCAGGAGAGGGGGGGATTTTCCCCAATTCCATGATTTCCTCCACAGGGTTGCAGCTAAGAGTAAGCTTGCTTACACTCTGAGATATTTCGAGCCTCATGTGGTCCATCCATCATATTTTCATGTTTGTGGTAGATAGCTATAGATTTCTTCTTTTGTTGCCTCTCATTAGCTTACTGCCTTCTGCCAAGTAGTTTATTTCATTTCCATTCTGCAAAAGTAGCATAGACATTTCCTGCTTTCATAGATTAGCATTTCAATTCCGCAATTTCAATTTTGCAAGCATAGATTAGCCTTTCAATTCTGCAAGCGTAGACTAGCATTTCCATTCCTGCAATTCCATTTGAACAAAGTAGATTAGTCCTTTCCTGCTTTCATTTCAATTCTGCATTTTTATTTCAGCAAGATAGTTAGTTGTAGATCAATCTGTTTCAGTTTTGCAGGTACCAAAGAAAAAAGCAAAGGCAATCAAAAAGTCTTTCCATTTCATGCCTCGTAGGAACCGAGATAAAACAGGCAAATTCCTACCCAACACCCCCACCACATCACTGAGTCACCCTTCTCTCTTCTACGGTGACAGTGATCCAGAAGAACCTATAGGTGAACCTCCTAAGATATGCGAAGATCCTATAGCAGAAGAAGAATTAGATACCATCCCATCTGAAGCTATGGCTGACAATAGAAGAGAAGATGAGAGAATAGAAGGTGCCTTCCCCATCCGAGAAACCAATGGAGATATGAAAATGAAAAACATTAGTCCCTCCGCTCTGCCTCACTTCCATGGACTGACTACTGAAGATCCTGATATCTTCTTGTTTGAGTTTGTTGTCCTTTGTAGAACCTATGACTATACTGAAGATGAGCAGAAGCTGAAACTCTTCCCTTCAACTCTTAAGGATGCAGCATTACGCTGGTTCATGGGCTTACCTGGGAATAGTATCACCACCTGGGCTCAGATGCAGCAAGCTTTCAATACCAAGTACCGGGACTACTGTAGGTCCAAGGAAACCAAGGGAGAAATCTTTCGGATGACCATGGGAAATGATGAGTCCTTAGAGGATTATGAGGAGAGGTTCCAACTTAGCTATAAGCGGGCCAGGTGCACACTTGACCCTGAATCCCTCAAGTTGGTCCTGCTCCGAGGAGTCCCTGAAGACCGTTTAGATACCCTTCACATGTTAGCTGGGGGAGATATTTACCAGCTGCCTTGTGAGGACATCAAGACTGTGTTCAGAAACCACTCTAGGGCAGCCCGGAAACGAGGTAGAGGAAACCTTCTCTAAGTTGGTATCCCTTTCTCCAAGCATGAGTTTGCAAATCAATTAGAAGATCTTAAGAGTGAGGTGAGACAGACCATTGCCATGCAACTTGACACATTCAGGATCCAGCAGAAGAAGGAAGAAGCTGATAGGGCCTTGGCTATCTTCTACCCTAGATGTACAAGGAGACACCCTAAGAACGAATGCCCATTGCATTCGGTGGAAGTGTGCTTCGTTTGTGAGGAGGACCATCCCACAAATCAATGTCCAACCTTACCTGGGCTTAAAGCTATGTACCAAGGGACAGAAGCTCCCACTGAACCTCTCTATTTCCTCAACCAAAGGAGGCCACAAGGACCTAGACCTTACCAGCAGGGAATGCAAGGGGCACCTCAAGCTTATTACAGCCCCAACCAGTCGACTCCTATGTCGTCCTGGGGTCCCCCTGCTCATCCTTCCTGGTCTATGCCTCCTCCATGGTCTTATCCACCTCAGTACCCTACTCAACCCACTACTCATTCATATCATTCACATGCCCAGCCACAGCCTCAGTGGAATGCACCTCAGTCGGGGTGGAGGCCCCAGTACAACACTCCTCCCGCCATTTTGCCTCCACCACCAGTTCAACCTCAACCATTACCTCCTGCTCCTCCAAGGCAACCTCAAATGCCTACTCAACCGAACCTGAACCCCAACAATAGACAGGCCCAGCGGGTATACACTGGGGAAACATCATGCCCTACCTATGCTGTGGAGATCCAGGAGATCAATCTTCGATCTGGAAAGACTCTTCCAGATCGCCAACCTCCTCCCCCAGAGGACGAGGAGGACAAACAGGAAAGTGAACCAAAGGCTATTCCACCCTTTCCTAAGAGACTAACAGCCACCACACAACCCAACCCAGAGGAGGATGAGCTTCTGGGAGAGCTCAAGCAGTTGTGTGTGAAAATACCACTTCTCCAAGCCATCAAGGATGTGCCAATATACAACAAACTGGTTAAGGAAAAGTGTTTTAAACACCCAGGCAGGCGAAAGAGAGATGCTTCAACCATCAATGTCTTAGGACAACTGTCTGACCTTATGTTAGGACAAGCCATCTGCCCAATGTATCTAGATCCTGGGAGTCCTGTAGTAGATGTCCACATCAATGGCACCATCATACCTCACACCTTGATTGATTTGGGGGCTGCCATTAATGTGATGACCAGGGATAACATGCTCAAACTCAATCTTCAGGGTTCCTTGAGGAAGACCTCGACAGGACTGCAACTAGAAGATCGCTCCACTGTGACTCCCGAAGGGATTGTGGAGGATGTCTTGGTCTCTGTCGACTCTTGGGAATACCCTGCAGATTTCTTGGTTCTGCAGCACAAGGCAAAGCTTACTGGATATCCTCTCATTTTGGGAAGGCCTTGGTTAGCCACTGCAGATGCTTACATAAGTTGCCGTGCAGGAAACATGACCATCAAAAATGGTCCTATGTCCAAGCAGCTAGTCCTATACCCTCCTGCCCAACCCTCCTTAGAGCATGACTTACCACTGTGGTTGGAGGAAGGAGAAGAGGATGAGGTGTACTCAGCACCTTTGTGCACCCTAGATACCACTAGAAGAGACCCCCCAACCGAGGATGACTTGATTGAGACTTTGATCCAGAATCCACCTTCCAATGCACTATCCTTAGAGAAATTGGTGGAGGATGCCCAAGCCAGCACCTTAGTGGACCTTTGTGCCACCAACCCTGTCACTCCCAGAGTCAAGAATGTGGAGTTCGGCCCTGAGAGAACGTTAAAGATCAGCTCCTCCCTATCTCCTTCCCAGGAAAAGGAGTTGTGTAGCCTGTTGGCCAGTCACCTAGATGCTTTTGCTTGGAGCTCTAAGGAGATGAAAGGAGTCCATCCCTCGGTCTGTACCCATCACATATACATCAAAGAGGATTGTAAACCGGTTAGGCAGCCTCAGAGGAGAATGAATCCAACCCTTAAGGACATTGTCAAGGAAGAATTGCAAAAACTATTGGATGCCGGATTCATTTACCCCATCTCAGATAGTGAATGGGTGTCACCTCTGGTGTTGGTTCTCAAGAAAAATGGGAAGTGGAGAATCTGTGTGGACTACCGAGAACTGAACAAAGCTACCAAGAAAGACCATTTCCCCCTACCTTTCATAGATCAAGTGTTGGATGGACTGGCAGGAAAGAAGTTCTTCTCTTTCCTGGATGGGTTTAGCGGGTACAACCAAATCCAAATCAGCCCAGAAGACCAAGATAATACCACCTTCACTTGTCCTTGGGGTACCTTTGCCTACTGAGTTCTTCCCTTTGGGCTATGCAATGCTCCTGCTACCTTCCAGAGAGATGTCTTGAGCATCTTCTCGGAGCTGGTCCATGATGCGGTGGAAATCTATATGGATGACTTCACTCCTTACGGGTCCAACTTCCAGGAAGCATTATCCAATCTGGGAAAGGTCCTGACCAAATGCATTGAGATGAACCTGTCCCTTAGTCCTGAAAAATGTGAATTCCTGATGACTGAAGGGACTATGCTAGGCCATACCATTTCTTGCCAAGGGTTACAAGTGGATCCTAACAAAATTGCTCTCATCAAGAAGGTTCCACCTCCCCAAAAGGTAAGGGATGTCTGGAGTTTCTTAGGATTAGCAGGGTATTACCGCAGATTCATTAAAGACTTCAACAAGCTAGCCTCGCCATTGTTTGGCCTGTTGGCAAAAGATGTGGAATTTAAATGGACTGACGATTGTCAGAGGGCATTGAATGAATTAAAGGACAAGTTGGTGTCAGCCCCAATCTTGAGAGGTCCAAACTGGGCCCTACCTTTCCACATCCACACTGATGCCTCAAACAAAGCCATAGGGGCAGCTTTAGGACAAGTTGAACAAAAACTTCCATATGCCATTTACTTTGTTAGAAAAAACTTGTCCAAAGCCGAGCTGAATTACACTGTAACCGAGAAAGAATTCTTGGCTATGGTCCATGCACTGAACAAGTTCCGACATTATATTACTGGCTATCAAACCTTTGTACATACGGATCATGCTGCAATTAGATATTTAATGAATAAACCAGATGTGAATGCCCGTATTATTAGATGGTTACTTTTGTTGCAGCAGTTTGATTTGACCATTGTTGACAAACCAGGTAAAGAAAATGTTGTTGCTGACTTTTTATCTAGATTGGATTTGTCTGCAGATGAGGATGGAACAGTGGATGACCAGATGCCGGATGAACATATGTTTGCTATCTCAGTACTCTCTCCATGGTTTGCTGATATAACAAACTACCTTGTTTCAGCACAGTTCCCTCCGCACCTATCTTCAAGAGAGAAGAGCATAATCATCAGAAAAAGTGCCTCATTTACTTGGATCGGGGGCAATCTGTTCAAGCTTGGCCCTGATCAGATCTTAAGGCATTGCGTAAGGGAGGAGGAAGTCTTTGATATCCTCCTCACCTGTCATGATGGGCCTTGTGGAGGACATTTTGCAGCAAAGAGGACTGCCTTCAAAATCCTGCAGGCAGGCTACTATTGGCCCACACTCATCAAGATGTCAGAAGATATATCAGCCAATGTGACCGATGCCAAAGAATGGGGAAACCGACTCCAAGGGATGAGATGCCTCTCCAACCTCAAGTGACTCTTGAGCCATTTGAGAAGTGGGGTATGGATTTTGTGGGTCCAATCAACCCTCCTTTGAGGCAAAGGTCTTACATCATTGTGTGCACTGACTACCTGACAAAGTGGGCAGAGACTAAAGCAATCAAGGCAACAACAGAAGAGAAGGTGGCCGAGTTCTTAAGAGAAAACATCTTCTACAAATTTGGCTACCCAAGAGAACTGGTCACCGATCAAGGGAGCCAGTTCACATCCAACTTGATTGAAGACCTACTAGCTCACCACAAGATCAAGCATAGGACTTCCACCCCCTATCATCCACAGGCAAATGGGCAAGTGGAAGTCACCAACAAAGCATTGGAAGGGATTTCGACTAAGGTGGTGAGCAGCAGTAGGAAAGATTGGGCAGATCGCCTGGTTGAGGCCACATGGGCTTACAACACCACCTGGAAGACCACCACCGGCTTCACACCTTATGAGCTGGTCTATGGGAAGCAAGCTTTGCTGTCCATTGAATTTGAATACAACACTTTGAGGATGGCAGCTCAGCTGGACCTAGATCTCAGCCATGCACAACAAGAAAGGTTATTGCAGCTGAATGGACTGGACGAGTACCGGATGCAGGCCCTCCTTCACTCAGAAGTGGTTCAACTTCAGAGAAAGGTGTGGCATGACCAACACCTCCATGACAAGCAATTCCAGCCGGGAGATTGGGCCTTGTTGTATGACTCCAGATACAAAGATTTCAAGGGGAAGCTGAGAACGAGATGGCTAGGACCATATGCAGTGGAAAAATTCCATGACAATGGATCTGTTCTTATTCGAACCATTGATGAAGAAGCCATCCCCATGCTTATCAATGGGCATCGATTGAAGATCTACAGGAAACCTCTCTCAAGACAAGAGTTCATCGAAACTATGGAGAAATCAGTGTTGGTCATAGAGAAGGGTTCTGCCTCTGCTTTGGGCATACCCTGAAAGATCTAAAAAAAAAATAGTAATAATAAAGATCCTTGGGTGAAAACCTTTCTGAGGCTCCCAAGGCAGGTGGTAGGGGTGAAAACCTCATTGAGGCGCCCCTATTATCTTTAAAAAAAAAAAAAAAAGAGATTTGAAAAAGATCCTTGAGTGAAAACCTCTCTGAGGCGCTTAAGGCAGATGGCAAGGGTGAAAACCTCATTGAGGCACCCCTGTTATTTTTCAAAAAAAAAAAAAAAACAGAAAAAGAAAAGAAAACAATAAGCAAAAAGATAGGGACAGCAAGTTTATAATGTGAAGATGCATGAAAGTTGCAGGTGTTCTATGAAGGAGAGGAGGACTCTTATTGCAAAGCCAAAGATCCTTATCATGCTACCAGGAGACCTCACCAGCACCTCCTCCAAGAATACTCATTTCCTCCAAGGTATGTGCACAATTTCATCATGGCTTGAGTCTTCTACAGGAAGGTGCAGACTTTCTACAGGAAACGCAACTTTTCTACAGGAAGTTCTGTATTTCTACAGGAAACTTCCTGTAGAAGTTCGGGACGGCCCAGAATTCATTTTATGAGGAGATCTAACGACCAAGGGTCGGTTTGGATGCATGCAAGCTACTGTTGGCACCCTTATACACTGTTGTCACCTCTTTCTACCATTCATGTCGACATGCAATGAAGTTACCTGCACCATCAAAGCAGATCATTGAGTTATCAAGAGAAAAGCAATTTTTGAGATGAAAAAACGCTGAGATGTCATACCATATCCATCCCAGCCATCCATGAGCTCTGTGAGCGTGATCGTGGGGCCATTGCCTTCATCGTGCAACATGCACCCGAGGAGGAAGAAACTATTACAGGACATCCTGCAGGAGTCCCGTAACAGTTAAGCCCGCTAGAGTGCACACCATAAACAATGAAAACGCGGGCGCATGCAGCTGAAGCATCAAATCCATCATCAGTGACCTGTGAATATGAACCTCCGGGCCTGTGCAAATCCACCACCAGCAAATAAATTCACTCATCGTCGTCCAAGAGCCTGAACAATCGTGTTGCGGCCGCACAGGTAAGTGTCTCGACCCTTTCTTCCGACGAATTGCATGAATTTTACTTTGAAAATGTTTGCAAGTGTGAAGTGAATGGGTTGAGCGGTTGTATGGCCATTCGACTGGCCACGTCGATCAGTTAATGGTCTAGTCGTATGTTTGGGTGGCGGTCGTGGTAAAAGAAACGGGCAATACACACGTGAGAGCAATCCCGTGGCAAAAAACGAGTTTAACAGAAGAGACGGCGGCGGATCTGCGGGGAATGGTGTGGCAGTAAGGTAACTCGCGGGCAAATGATGGGATGACGTCGTCCAACGGTCCGGCAGGGACAACTCACCCCCGCGCCACGGATTCCGCCAATTCAAATCTAATCGGCTAGATTGCCACCCCATGCATTTATCATTCACCGTTTGAGACTCGAGTGATCATCCGGATCCCTCTGCAGTTCGATACTCCGAGTCTTTGGCCATCAGAATGCCTGTGAAGCAACACCAAGAGCGCAGACCCACTGCAGTATCCCCCGGAAATCACGCGCTGCTCCTACAGGAAAATTGTTTCTACAGGAAGTCGGGTTCCTCACGTCAAAAGGTGGCAAATTAAAAAGGTAAGCCTGAACTCTCCATGCAATTGGTTTTTGAAGGTGGCAGAATCATCATCTACAGTCTGGTCGTCGAAAATTGTTGCAAATATTGTCTGTCGTGCATGAACTGTCGTCCTACAGGATGTCAGTGTAATTAGTTGTGTTAAAGGTTCTCAGGGGATAAGATTTGTGAATTATGTGCATGACAGAGGCGTAATCCTACGCTCTGTCCCAGTAGACCAAATTTCTTCCGCATTTGCCACCTCCAGCTAACGCAGCAGTTTTTCACCATGCCGGGTGGGTTCATCAGAAGGGAGCCCACTGATTCAACGAAGTTAAGAGAAAATCCTGAGGTGGTGGAGCTCTTCACATGAGCACAATGGATATCCTTCTGTGACAAATTGCAGGGCTATGACGACGAAGTGGCAGAAGAGTTTTTTCAAGCTCTAAAGCCGAAATCTAAAACGTTGGCCACCATTAACTTCAGGGGTTTAAGCCTCAATCTCACCCCACAATTCATCAGCCGAGTTACGGAGCTCCCAATGGGATTACCATGGGATAAAGAAGAAAGGAAATTGAGCCAACAAGCTAAGAAATAATTCTTTCCACCAGAGGAGGAATTTTCAGAAGACAAAAATGGGGTTCGTAGAACCAGTTTACTGCCACCGTGGAATGAAGTTATCCTGCAAATTATGAAGTACATCACCTGCGAAGGCCGTTTTAGCATTGTATACGGGTATCATTTTCGATTACTCGCTAAATTAAGGCACCAGATGGAGCTACCTGTAGAAAACAAGCTCAGTCTCCCTTACTTTCTACTACAGTCTCTGATTGAGTGTGCAACCAAGCTGAAAGAAGGCACACCAGACCAGGTAGCCCACCGTGGACTGATCAAACTCCTCGTGGAGGATGCGCTCCACACATACAAGGTTCCTCTCTCATGGGAAGCCTTCAGAAATTTGACAAAGGACGGGGACATAAAGATGCTAACCGAAGAGCTCGGTTCTTCTAGCAGTGAGGTGAAAGAGTCACTGGCCGCAGTAAAGAAAGAAAAAGGCCAAAAGACCCCGACCACAGAGCAGAAGAAAAAGCAAGAGAAGAAACAAGAGAAAAAGGGTGACAAGGAGAAAGATGACACACCCATCTTGACAGCAAGAGAGAAAAGGTTGCAAGGCTGAGTGGACAAGGCTGAGAAGGTCCACATCAGCAAGAGTGCCTCGACAGCGACCACAACCAAGTCAAAAAGCAAAACTCATGCAGCAAAGCAAACCAAGGCGATGACACCTGTTTCTACAGTAAAGCCAAAACCGGCTTCTACAGGAAGCCAGAAAATTACTGAAAAAGGGTCTTCTACAGGAAGCCCGAAAATTACTGAAAAAGGGTCTTCTATAGGAAGCCCGAAATTGACTAAAACAGGGTCTTCTACAGGAAGCCCCGAAAAAGTGAAACCCAAGGAGAAGAAAGCTGACATTCGTGAACGGGAGGCAGCAGCTGTGCTGGCCATCCTCAGCACACCTCCTAAGCCAAAGGAGAAGAGAAAGAGGGAGACCCCTCTATACTTTGAAGCTCGAAGAAGTGTGAGAATAAAGACGGGCAAGCCACAGCCTCCATCCAGTAGCCAAATCACTACAGGGGATGCCCCTACTTCACCCAGTGAGAAGTCCCCCTCGAAGATATCGGTCACCTACGAGAGGGGGAGCCCAAAAGAAACTACTTGGAAAGGAAGGTTAGACCAATCGGCTTCAAAAGCCCGGCTCAAGGTCAAGGAAACAGAGAAGAGGGAAGGAGCGGCACCCTCATCACCACCAAGGGCAGAACAGGCAGAGCCACCAATAGTAGGAAAGAAAGAGCGTATTCCGGAGCCTAGTTCTCGGCCAAGGACAAGGAGCTGGAGCAAAATTGCTCAAGGATGAGAAAATATTTTAGCTGGGGGGTGATGATGAGCCCCAAATTTTGGTAACAATTTGGGCTCATTTGGCCTACTTACCTTGCTCAACCCTTCATTTTTTATCACTTATGCATCATTTCTTAGTATATTCGTGTTATTTGTAGGAAGAAGGGCAGTCATTATGCCTATGTGGCTAATACATGATGATTTCAGGTTTTTTGACATTAAATGGAGCAAAGACCACGCAAATGAAGACAAGGAGATAGCTAAGGTGGCATTGCGGGTTTATAGGGAGGTTGTCCACAGCCTTGAATGACATCCCTCGTGATCTCCACCCCAACTCCGAGCTCCAACAGCTATCACCACCGAGCTAGAAGGCAGCCAACGGATTCTACAGGAACAGCAGTTTACTTTTAGTTGGACAGCCAAGCCCCACTAATTGAGGAGGCCAGTTTGGCCCTCATCATGTATAAATATTGAGGTTGTAGCCTTCGATGAGACTCTTGAACTTTTGTTGTAGATTTTGAACCACGAGTTGTAGCTCTGTTTTTGCTCTTTGTAAGCCAATTTTGGCATGTTGTTAGACTCATGATTATGATCTTTTAATAAAAGGCAGGCAGATTTGGATTCAATTCTGAGTTCTTAGAGGAGCTATAGCTCTCAGGTTAGGGCCCAACCTGAGAGAAATAGACCTCCTTTCCTTGTATTGTTACTTGTCTTTCTTTTATCATTGCATTTGTTTTCCTTTACATGCACTTGGAAAATACAGTTTGCTGAGTTGACTATTTCGGTTTGGTTGTGTAGGTTAGTTTCATGAATGCAGTTGTTTCAGTAGTTCATAATTAGCGTAGGGAGATTGAAGTTATGTTGAGTTCAAAAAAGGTTGAATGCATGCTCACTTTCACCTCTGTTTGGGGACCGGAAGTGTAGACCGTGCCAACTGCCAAAAACACTGTTTTAACATATGCATGCAAGTATTGATGTAATGTTTTCGATTGGAGAATTGTTCATACGATTATATCTTGAGTAATGACTCTTTCGTTCTGCATCATGCACGAATTCCCTTCAACTCACATTGTTGTTCTCTGATTCCTAATAAAATAGTTAGAATAGGTTGGTGAACTTTCGTTTACATGCAAGATAAGGGTGATTTGTTTCATTTACACTGCGCAGCACCACTTCATCGTGTTCTTATCCTTCTGAACCGTGCCTAAGCCACCTACGCATCCTCTGTTCAGCTCATTTTCCTTCCAACCCTTCTACTTTCCACGTTGTTCAATCTTTTTGACCTTCCACTACTCTACCCTTCTATCGACCAACCATCTCTATTCACTCTCTCTCCATCTCATCTCTCTGTCCATAGGTCATCACAAGCTCCTCTTTCATCTTACCTATCCACCCACACAGCTCCTACACTCCTCCATCACCCAAAACTCCGACTGTAGAACATCCTGTAGAAGTTAGCAGACTTCCTGTAGAAATCCCGAGTTTCCTGTAGGATCCTCTGCAGACATCCTGTAGAAGCCTGCAAACACGGTTCCAAGCACCCGAACGTTGTGGACTTCTGTGGAATGATGTGAGGGATCCCCTGGAACCTCTCAGAGTCCTCCTGACCATTCCCAAGCCTTCCTCCCCTTCGAACTGCCCCTGCACAGTCAAGACCCAGTAAGAAGCACAATCACAATAATTCCACCCACTTGAGAAAAAATACAAAAACGTGTTCTCTTCAATGGAAGTAGTTTAAATCCATGCATCTCATCTCACTAGAAGTAATGGCATCATTTCTGGAAGTTGCATTCCCACCATTGCATCATAAGGATTAAGCTAGTCAGATTAGGGTTTACTAGGGTTTCCATGTTTGGTTGGCTTTCAGTTCATTCTTGCAAAGTAGGTTAATTTCCTTTGAGATAGCCTTCGTTCATCATTTAGAAAGCTTCTTCTGAGAACATATAGAAGTTGGCTTGAGCCCTAGCGGACTTGTGCCAGCTGACCAAGTGACAGCTGCAACAAGAGCTAGTACTTGTGCATACAGCACCGTCGCTTCCAAGTTTGTTACGAACTACCGGGTTGATAAAATTAGAGAAGGAAGCTCCAGGAGTTGTAGCATTATTGCTACAATACTGGAGCCCACCATACACCTCCACACTTTACTGCAAAGGAAAGGAAGAGACTAGTCAAACAAAGTGCTAGATATTCATGGCTTAATGGCGATTTATTTTACACTCGTTATGATATGATCATTAGAAGATGTGTAAGAAATGATGAGGTAATTGATATTTTAAAATCTTGCCATGATGAACCGTGTGGTGGGCATTTTGCAGCTAAGCGGACAGCATTCAAAGTTCTTACTCTTGGATACTACTGGCCATCCATTTTCAAGGATGCCAAGAAGTATGTAAAGAGTTGTGACAGCTGCCAAAGAATGGGCAGGCCAACAGCTACCGGTGAGATTCCCCTTCAGCACCAAGTTCACCTAGAGCCATTTGAAAAATGGGCTCTAGACTTTATAGGACCCATTAACCCAACCTCCAATGGTAAGAAGTACATCTTAGTATGTACTGATTACGTCACAAAGTGGGCTGAAGAAAAAGCACTGGTTAGAGCCACCGAACACAGAGTAGTAAATTTCCTTTTTGAAGAGATTTTTGTGAGGTATGGAGTACCAAGGGAAATTGTGACTGATCAAGGTACTCAATTCACCTCAAAGCTAGTGAAGGACATCACAGACAAATACCAAATCAAGCATAGGAAAAGTACCCCTTACAATCCACAGGCCAATGGGCAGGTGGAATCCATAAACAAAACCTTGGAAGGGATCATTACTAAAACGGTTGCAATGAACATGAAGAATTGGGAAGAGAAGCTCAAAGATGCACTCTGGGCTTACAGAATTACGTGGAAAGATACTACAGGATTTACACCATATCAATTGGTGTACGGAAAAGAGGTAATGCTTCCTATTGAGTTTCAAATACATACTTTTACACTAGCTGTAGATTTGCAAATTGACTTGGACCAAGCACAACAAGAAAGAATTCAGCAGTTGAACCAGCTGGATGAAATGAGGCAGCAAGCAGAGGAAACCACAATCCTCATGCAAAAACAAAGGAAGCAGTGGCATGATGCACATATCAAGAAGAAGCAGTTCAAGGAAGGTGATTGGGCTTTACTTTTTGACTCTAAATTCAGAGATCATAAAGCCAAGTTTACCACCCATTGGATGGGCCCATACCAAATTGTTCAGGCTTACGACAATGGTTCAGTCCAGCTCAAAACTATTGATGGCAAAGGCCATTCCTTTACTGTCAATGGTCATCGCCTGAAACTATACACTAAGCCCATCAGCAAGCAAGATTTTCTCCAAACAATATATCAACAAAGAGAGGTTGAGATACTGCAACCCTCAGCTGCAGTATCACTGCCTTAGTTCCTTTCCTTTCAATTTCAGAGTAAAAAAGAAATAAAAAATAATAATATAAAACAAAAACTAAAAAATATATATATATATATATATATATATAAATATAAATATAAATATAAAAAATAATGGGTTAGATGTGAAAACCAGCCTCTGGCACACTCTAACTCCGAATTCTTACTTGAAAACCAATTCATTGGCGGGTAAGAATTCTCTTTCTTTTGTTCACTATTTGATTTATCAACTCAATAATGACTTGAGTACAAGTCAAAACTTTAGTGGGGGAGAGCAGCATTAGCATTTTGTTCTTTTATCTCTCCATTGTAAATTCTTAAAGATTTCTTATCCTATCTCTTCACTGTAAATTTCCAAAGCAGCTTGTTCCAGCATTCCAGACTTCAATAAATAAGTTGTTTTGTCATTGTTTTATCTCAGAGGGACCTGGTTATAAACATTATGCAGGGGGACCTGTTCTGTCCAGAAGACCATGCTATCAGCACCAGCAGTAATGGGACCTGTTAAGAAACTGTTACTTCAAGGTTACTTCAACAAAGCTTCATTCACAGGTTACTGGGCACTAAGACTCCATCAAATACCCAGGTTCAAGGAACCTGTATACATATAAGGAGCTGCATGAACATCTTCAAATCTTTCTCAAGGGACCTGTTGCATTCAATCTTTCTCAAGGGACCTGTTGCATTCAGTCTTTCTCAAGGGACCTGTTACAACAAGCAAAAGAATAGTCAAAAGAGACTAGTCCTACTCAGCATGTCAATACAACAACAACCAACAAAAGAGTAAAATGTTTCTTATTCTTAACATTTAATTTCTTAGATTAATTTTTAATGTAAATTTATTGACTGTGACTGTTATGATCGATTTCAAGGACACCTACATTTTCCATCACCCCTTATCCCACTGATTCTTATCATTTTTCATACTTCAACCTATTCTTACCTCTAAACCCATTACCAACACATCAACCTTGTTATGCTAAATGCATCCTACAGCCATACCAACATCTTCCATTTGACCGAATGCCAACCGAAACAGGACACGTGGTGGATTGTGTTTTTAAAAATAAAGGGGAAAGAAACAAATGTAAAGCGGCCTATTCATTGTATTCCACACGGCCGAATTATGACTCCACCACCCGACGTAGCCAAATGATTCAGAGGACTCCCTGAAATCATACCCCAGTATTGCATATACGCCTTCAGCGCTCCTATGATGACATCTATACAAGCGGTACAACACTCCTCTGTTCTAAAAGAATGAATACGCTATGAAGTAAGTGCAGTGGTTATTCCACCATCATTCTCAGTTATTTCACGCTGGCAGTTAACTCCCGTGACTTCCACAGTAAGGATTGAAAGCAGTAAGCGCCACAAGAGAGAAATATATCCATTTGGGTTCGACTTACACAGTGAGGATTGAAAGCAATGAGCGCCACAAAAAAGGGAAATATAACCATTCGGTTTTGACTCCCACCAAAGTCACAAGACAGTCAACCGAGCATCATATTGGAGCGACACCACCAGGTAACAAATTGAAATTTATTTTTTGAAATTGCAAGACATAAACAGAGAAGAGTTAGGGCACGACCCTCTGCCAAGATGACTAATAGGGTCGAACCGATCATGTTTGACAACTCTCAATATCATGAAGATTGAATTTCCATTCTCAGAGAGATACAATGGTTACCCTTTTTAGAAAAATTTCATGGAAGTAATGAAGAGGTTACCAAACAATTTGCTTTCACATTCAATGGAGAGAAAGCCCTGATAGGTAACTTCTCATTCAGGGTTTCAGAGGACACTATAGCCTAGTCAATAGGGATTAGCCCAGAAGGGGAGAAGTACTTTAAAACAAAGCAATTTAAAGAGAAATCGTGGATGCAGTTTATGTCTAGATCCAGAGTCTCATCAGTTAACTGGAAGAAAGGTGTTCCAAGAAGTTGGTTGATGCATCCCTGGGATGAGATGGTCTATATCCTTCAAAAATTCATAACCTGCGAAGGCCGTTACAGTATTGTCTATCTATACCATATTAAATTACTGCTCCACTTGAAAAGACAATGTGTTATCAGTCTACCATATTTTCTATTACAAAGCCTAACTAAGATGTCGAAGACCATTCAAAAGCAGAAGGGAAATGAAGACAAGATCCTATACCACTTTGGCTTAATTAAAATTCTTATTGAGCATGAATTGCAGAGAAGAGGGAAAATGTGGAAGGAGTTCTTAGCTACTAACCAAATTAGAGATGAGGAAGACAAAGAAGAATTGCAGGAGGACTCAGGGTTCATGAAGGATATTGATGAAGAAATCCCAGTATCCAAAGCCAGCAAGGCACCTCTACCTGTGAGCAGCATAAGGACTAGGAAAATGAGAAAGGAAGATGCTAAGAGGGCAGAACAAGATAAAATTTTCACCACTTACTCACGAAGAACAAGGAGGACACCAAAAGCCCAGTTACAAGAAGACCAGCTTGAATCCAATGCACCTATACCAATGGATGTTGAGAGTGGTGACCACTCACCACCAGGGCCAGGAGTTGATATAGAGGTAGAAAGCAATAACAGGCAGGAAAAATGTTCACCACCTCCCATTAAGAGACAGAAAAAATTGGAGAAACAAATTGAAGAATTAAAGGAAGAGCTCATGGAGGCTAATATGCTAGAAAAAGTTATCAAGAAAGAAAATGAAATGCTCCGAGCGCAGAGTAAAGAAACTCAAAAGAAGAATGAAAAGTTAAGGGAGAGAATCAGTGAACTGGAAGCTGAGCAAACGGATATTTGTAATTGGGCCACTAAGTGGTACAATCAGAAGAAGACCCTCAAAGAAAAATACAAAAGACTAAAGTAGGAGCTCAGGGGTCAGAAAGATACCCAGGTGAAAAAGAATGCAGACACATTGCTAAAGGCAGCAGAGATCCAGGCAGGGACAGAGTTCAAGGGAAGCACTTCGGTGTTAGCATGAGGATATGCTAATTCCTTAAGTCGGGGAGAGATGTTGGTACCATCCCATGACCTCCTTTTTCCTCCTAAAGCATATCATTTGCCTACTTCTTTTCATCATATATCTCTTAGATTCCTTGAAAATTGATTAGTTAATAGTCCTATAGTTATTAAAATGCATTGAAATTGATTTAGGAGTTTTATGTTAAAGAATTAGAAGTTTTTGGTAAAATGGTTACAGGAAGTTCCAACATCCTGTAATTGGCTCATTGTTTGACATGTGGCACAACAGCTAGGCTAGAGCGAAAGGTAGGGATGAAAAGTAGAATGTCCAAGCATGGACGAATACCTATCCTATAGCAGAATCAACCCTCCTACATGCGCGGTCAACACAGGTCAAAGTATGGCATACTGGCGACAAAGGCAGCAACAGCAGAGCATTCTAAATTGATTTAGTTTTTGTTCCTTTTTGAAATCAGTTTAGGATGGAAACATTTTAAAAATCTTGACATGGTAAAAGCGGCAACAGCCATATCATGAATGTAGATTTGTTTTCGAAATGTAAGGGTTGTAAAAAGACATATGTAAATACAGTCCGGTGTAATCAACGTATGGTAATCGTTGTATCATTTGAAACTGAGTTTTGAACTTAATATCAAGAACCCAGTTACAGTCACGATCCTTGTCTTGTTGCGTTGATTTGATAACCGGTTGAACACAGTCCAGTATACCTCTGGAACGCGGACGGGCCCTGCGTTAAACTGGTATACTGTCATTTCCTTTTTATTCGCAACTTAGGGTATTACATGACATGCACAGTAATTAAGATTGGTTTCCGATTTCAATAGTTAAGATTGGTTGTTGATTTCAATCGAATGCATATGGTTTGTGTTTGTGATAATTCTTGAACAGTCCATCACTGAGATCGTGAATCGTATCCTGTAAGGGATTCGATCCCTTTATTGTCCTTTAAAGCAATGTCATGAACTTTGGTTTCATTTCAAAATCTGTTTATGATCTCTGTATATTTTTATCTTGTATGAATATTAGTGAATGCTGGGTATTTGCTAAACAAGGGTTTTATGTATAATGTCTCTGTAAGGAGATTGAAATCTTGGTTTGCAGTGATACACAGTGTTTAATTTGGTAAATGAATTTAATGACAGTGTTGTAATCAGGTATATTAACAGAGTGACCTAAGTGTTTGGATGATAGGTAACATACCCCAATCTTCCGTAAAGAAGTTCTGTGACCTACATCATAACCACTTAGCTAATAATCCTTTATTTCTATATACTTTAGACACATGCCTCTAAGCTTACGCATCCTGGTCGATAATAAATATGGTCTAGTCTAGTACCCTAGATAGAACACTACAAGGGGAACTAAATTTTAATCTAGGAAGTTCTAATTTTTGGGGTCCTTTTGTAAGACATAATCCTATATCTAATTTTATGGTCTCCCTCCTCGATGAACTCAACCTCTATGACATCCTTTCGTCAAAACTCTCACCTACCTAGTTGAATAACTAGTCGATATCAGCCAAAATTGCTAAAATTTCAAATATATCAGATAGCCGCCTGGATTTTGGTATTAAAATCAAGCAATGGTCAACTATCAGGGGAAGCTTGGATCATACACCTATTTTCTCAGATCTAGATATTTTTCCTCAAAAATCTCATAGCGCTTTTAAATTAAACCTTGGCTAGATGGATAGTCCCATTTGTTATCCCTATTAAAATATGATTAGTCCCACCTCTCCCCTGACTCCTTTGAATCCCCTTCTCTCCAATTCCAGATAAATCTCCAAAGAGCCAAAGGAATCTTTGGGTATTGATCCAAGAGAAAATGGGAAGAATCTTCCAAAGCTCTATCTGATATCGAATCAAAAATTCAATCTCTTTGGAATCAACTCTCCTCTCCTAACACTCTAGCTTATCTACATGAACAAATCTTAGCTCTCGAGAAATCCTGGAAGGAGATACTTCTTTATAGAGAAAAGGAATGATTTTTAAAGATTCGATCCCTTTGGCTCTCAGTAGGTGGTGATAATACCAAGTTCTTCCATAGAGTGTAAAATCATTGAAAAACTATAAACATTATATGGGGTATTATGGGGCCTTATGGTGATTTTTATACATCTTTTTTTGATATAACCAATCAAGGAGTCTCTTATTTTAAGAAAAAATTCCACCAGGAAAATAGAATCCTTACTGAGCAGGTTATTAAAGTAACCAAAAATTTCCCACCTTTTATAGAGTAAGAGGACAATGAAATGGTTATGGAAGAGATCTCCAAGAAGGAGTTAGAGGATACCCTTCACAAGTTCTAGAAGGACAATATTCCTAGACCATATGGTCTTCCAATATAATTTTATGTCAAATTTTGAGAAATTTTAGGGGATGATCTTCTCTCAGCTGTTTATTATTCTCGTTCTTCTGGTCAGATGTTGGGCCCTTTCAACTCCACTTTTCTTACTCTTATCCCCAAAACTGAAAAACCTGTCTCATATGATCACTTTCATCCTATATCTCTATATAATTCTATCTACAAGATTATCACTAAAATCATAGCATTATGCCTGAAGGATATTCTCTCCCGTCGTATCTCCTTTGAAAAATTTGGATTTCTTGTAGATATGAAGATTCATGAGGCCATTGGCATAGTTTAGGAAGCTCTCTATTCCATTCATCTCTCCAGAAAAAAGGCAATTATTCCCAAAGTTGATCTAAACACTACAAGGAAAATACTTTCTAGTGGAGGTGTTTATAGAAGCCCCTATAAAAATAGCCCAAAAATCAGTTTGTAGTGGAGGTCACTAGTGAAGGTGGGTGGGAGGAAGTTTTAGCGGATGTTTTTTGGATGGTGCGTCTAAAATATACAAACGCTCCGTTGCTTTACTATCCATACAAGCACATGGTGCATCATCGAAAAAATTCTTTTATAAAATAAAATAAAACACAATGCGCTAAATAACATAATGCACCAGTGCTTGTATAGTCGATAACACGATGCCCTTTACATAGTAAAACGTTCCTATGCATACCCATAAGGAGCATTGCTATAGTTTTAAATTTCATAGAAATGTGGTGTTATTTTTCAATAAAGCCCTAATGCAGTAAGCTTAACAAAATGCCCTAAGGCATTTTCTAAAGAGCACCGCTACGCAGTTTTTAATTTCTAAAAACATAGTGTTGCCATAGTAAAAACATAGCACCAATGCAGTACCTGTAGAGTACCGCCCTAGGACATATCAAGAAAAAGCACTTCGGTACTTTTTAATTAAAAAAATGCAGTGCTTTTGGATATATCATGCGTCGGTGCATTTTGAGAAATGCACCAGACGAGGGTTAAATAAAAAAAAACCCTCTCAGCTGTAATTTCCATTTTTACAATCTACAATACGGGAGAGCTCTAAAGCACCAGTGCCACTCTTGCCACATGCAAACACCCTAACGTTGGTGCTTCTCTTACTCATCATTATTTTGTACCGTGCTCACTGTTTGAGTTTTCAATTTTTTCAAATCGTCCTAAAATATGTTTTTCTCCATTACATGTCCACAATGCTTCCCCAACAACCAAATGTTCAGGTAATGTATATGTTTCTTTGTAATTTAATTTTTCAGTGAATTAGAATTGTAAATTAGGACAAATTTTCCATTGTTTAAACAAAAAACATCATGCGGTGGGTTTGATACATTTGACTCGTGCCAATAGTGATGCACCATGTAAATTTACAGGGTGCACCGCAATTCGGTGCATGAACATAATGCATTGTCCTTGTTGCGGTCCGTTTTGTAAATCAAAACACACTAGGAACAATGTGATAGATTGTGCGTCACTGTGTCACACCCAGTGTTTTTATATTTACCAAACACACCACAAACTTAATATTTAGAAATCTAGTCGTAGCTCAGTGTGTTCGATAACTTGAACGTTCCGTATCGGTGCAAAAATGTTATCTGTGCACACCGGTCCACAAGTTTTCCATACCTCTAACAAAAGTTAAAATTTTCAACCAACAGCGGTGCATCATCCTTATGTGCACACCGCTAGCAGTGTGATTATACATGAAAGAGCACTAGCTCCGGTGAATGACTGTGTTTTGAGCACACTCGTGATTGTTTTTTGAATTAAAAGTTATGTTTCCATATTTATAAATACATGTTTCATCTAATTTTTAAAAAATGTATTTTATATATGAGCCTGATGTATTTATATGTCAATCATGTCGCAAAGACGTCAACAGAGGGAGTGCCAACAGGAGCAAGAGCAGCAAGCGAACCTATACAATATGGTCTGGATGTTGAGATTGCAACAAGATGATGGAGCTTAGTGAAAAGAGTCGCCTTCACTAAGTGGGCCTGCAGGCTATTTTTGGCGCAAGTCTATTTTTAGACTATGTCTATTTTTAGACATATGGATCATGTCTATGTTTATGGATGATTGATCAAGTTGGGAAAATAGATGGACTTCTATTTTTGATGAAAGTGTGAGTGATCACAGTGTGAGTGATCAAGTCTATTTTTAGACTGGCTGTCAAAAATAGAAAAGTCAAATATTATTATCTCACAATAATATTTGGAATATAAACTTAATCTTATTCTCTTGGAGCACTTCAGTTTGAGCTACGGAAGTGGCACATGCAGCTGTCAGAAGGAAATTCGTTTTTCTTATGAGTCAGTTGAGTTGTTGCATGCATGACTTCAGTTAGAACTCAAGTGAGTTGAGTTTAGTGGACTGGAGGTACAGTTGATGGAGTTGTGTTCAGTTTAACTTAGTTAAACTGGTTGTAGTTAGTCTAACTGCAGTTAGACTAATGATGAGTTTTTAAACTAATTATTAACTCATAATACAACTAAAGAATACATCAGTTAACTCAGTTGCATGTCAGTGCATGTTCAGTTCAACAGGGAGAGGTGGTAGAGAATCAGATTGCTATCAGTTGTGACTATAGTTGTGCACCAGATCTTGCACAATCAAAGGATTGAGTATGCCAATGAGTTTGCTCACGTATTTGGCCCGCATTTTAGCCTTTGCTCACGTCCAACAAAGTGTGAGTGACTATTTTGCAGGTGAAAATCGAGTTTGGGAAGCAATTCTCATCAGTTCTTGAGCAGGTATTGAGCAGTGGAGGCAGGCAAGCAGTGGAAGAGATTTGGAGATCAGATCTGAGCTGTATTGTGTGTAACAGAGGTGGAGATACTTGTGAGAAGTATTATGCTGTGTAATGTTACATGACTCAATCATTAATATACAGATAGTGTGGGGTTTTTAGCGAGATGATTTCCCCGTGATACATACTGTGTTAATGTGTGAATGCTCTTGATGTTTTATTGTTATTGATGCTGCTATATTGTTGATCAACGTAGAGGAGCTTATGTATTGTGTATGGTTTCCGCAATAGTACATGATCAGGATAATCTCTGTTGAATATGTGTTAAATTATTCAAAATTTCTACACTGAACATGGCAGGCTAGAGAGAGGGAGAGGGATTTATATATTTTCCTATTACTACAAAAGCTCAAGTGCTCTTGAGGAACGTAGGCCTCCTCAAGTACAATGAAGAGGCTACATCCACAAAGGCGCAGTCTGTCTTATTGTTGCATCTGATCTGCTGATGGAGTGTCTAGGAGCATGATTTTCCTATCATTTCTAGGGTGTGGGATAGGCCCACTAAGGAGGATATATACTTTATCACTGGCATATCCAGGAGAGGGGGGGATTTTCCCCAATTCCATGATTTCCTCCACAGGGTTGCAGCTAAGAGTAAGCTTGCTTACACTCTGAGATATGTCGAGCCTCATGTGGTCCATCCATCATATTTTCATGTTTGTGGTAGATAGCTATAGATTTCTTCTTTTGCTGCCTCTCATTAGGTGCCTCTCGTTATTAGTCAACATGATTGCACACTCTAGTAGTGATGGGTAGTGCATTAATTTCCCTCTTTTGTATTATGTTGATTCTTTGATTTAGGTGCCACGTTGCATCAAATGGTTTGCAATTTTTTTGAGGCAGTTTTGCATGGCTTTAGATAGATTTCATGCATTGAGACATGGGAGGGAGACCTTACCTTTCACTTCCGAGATTTTTTGTTTATTTTTTGAGGGGTTTCCAGAGACGAGGCCTACATTTTATTGTTACCCTCCTAGGCCGATCACTGAGGTCTGGATGCACATGTGGGGGGAATGATGCCCAAGAGGGGCCTGCCGGAGTATTCAACCAGGATTTCTCCTACAGAATTAACACTATTGGCCAATGAGGATGACAATGCATTTATTGCTGTAGCGTTTCCATACGCGGGGATTGATTGGAGAGGGTGTCCCAACATCCTCTTCATAATGGATGACTCCTGATGATAGAGGTAATATTAAATTTTCTTTAAATTAATCTAGTTTCATTTTCTTATTTTAATGAATTAGAATAAAATTTATTCTAACACATTTTTTAAATTGTTTTATTAAATTGTTTAATGAAATTGTCTAATTATTTTTCTATACTATATATTTTGTAGACATCGACACATTTGATGGGGACATGCCTCCTCCCCCACCATATGTCAGAGGAGATAGGGAGATGGGTGAGGCCCAAGAGGGTGAGGCACATCCTCAAGGGGGCGTGGGCATATAGGACTATAAGGCTGGTCCGCGAGTTCAGATGGAATATAGCGACAGATTGGCCAGAGTTTTGTTTAATGCGGGAGTCTGCCCTGTGAGGGCTCAAGATATCACCGTTGATCCTATGTTTGTGGGTTTGTACAGGGACTATCCAAGCGAGATGGTTTCTCTTATGTGGCATATCATCAAAGCTACTAGGGTACTAACAGTGATGCGGGATGTAGACCAACATCATGCAGCAATAGATACATCAAATAAGGGTGGTGATGATGATGATCAGGGTGATGATCATGATCATGATAATGAGGGTGGTGATCATGACGCTTATGGTAGTACCACCCCATCGGATCATGGTCGTAAGGGTTTCAGTGATACTTATGGTAGTACACCTCCTCATCAGTCGCTCGATGATGAGATTTCAGAGCTAGAGGATGTACCTTATGTTTCTCCTGACATAGTAGACTAGTCACCTCCTCCTCCACCTTAGATTTCACCAAACCGCATTGAGGGCATAGTATTTGATCGTCCATCATCTTCTACTACATACCAGCAACCTCCTTCTCTAACTCAGTTGATTTTGATAGACGTTGATCATGCAGTAGTTTACCATTCATTGTCTTCTACTACAAACCAGGTTAGCACTACATCTGTTTTATCGAATATTTGATTGCACTTATATCTATATATATATATATATATATATATATGGTGCATTTCTTTTGTTCATGTTTATGTACTTAATTTATATGTTGGTGTTGATGTGTATATTTAGGTCACCTTAGATATGTTCATTTAATGTGATTGTAGATATATGTGTATGTGCATGATAACAGTTATTTGACATGAGATTTATATTAATTTTAGAATGTGTGTGGTGATGATGTTATATTACAATGTTTTTGTTTTGTTAGATGTGATCACGATGATGATGCCCTATTAGATTATTAAATTTGTGTCTAGCTAATGATGTTTGTATGTGCTAGAGGTGTATATAATTAGATAATGGTAGTGAACTCGAATGTGTATCTTAGATGATGTTTATGATTATTCAATGGTTATCATCGTGATGTTTATTTGTATGAAATAATATTTATTATAGATTATGTATTAGCGAACTTATATCGAACTTTTATATATGAAATAGCATGAAAAACGACTTACTTAAAAAAATTGCAAAGATATTTTTATAAATTACAAAGTTTAGTATGGTTGAAACTATTATTGTAAAATTACATTTAATCATTTTTATTATTAATATTTTGTAAAATACTACGTATCAAATCCATATTAAACATTGAAAATTTTACAAATATCCCTCATACATTGAATTAGAAAGCAACTATTAATGGAATAAGAATTCTCTCAATCTTTCTCACTAAAGTGAAAATATAAGAAAATTTTCAATTTAAATTACTTTACTTTTCTCTATATAAAGTATCTATAAAATTATGTTATTTAATATGGACATTGAAATATTTTACTTATGGTTGTCACTAAAATATTTTTTGTTATAAATATATTTTTGTTTTAAATATCACATGTAAATGGAACATAGAATGAATTACACATAATGTAATATCAATAATATTATTTCTTGTCATGTGAAAAAATTACATTTCTTCCTTGTAGTAAAAAGTAAATTATATTTTTTTACTCATTACATTTCTTCCTCATAATAAAAGCTAAATTATTTTTTTATTTTCCATTACTTTATATCTCTATATAAAGTTATATAAGATTAAGGTGTAAATTGAAGTATTGTAATTATGGTCGACATTAATTTCTTTAGTTATTACTATTTTTAATTTTTGAAAATTCAAATTATTATTTGGCTATTTTTAAATGTAACATTACGTGACATCTCTCCCATACTGATTTATGGAACTCTCAGCCTAATTAATTTATATTTAATATAATGTAAAAAATTCTATTTTTATAAAATTTATGAGATTTTCAAGCACTTTAAATTTAATATTTATTACAACTCTTACCAATTTAAGTTAGAAATTTGTCTCTCTAAAGATGAAGATAAAGAAATGTAACATGATAAGGCTTCATGAAAAGTTACTTGTCGTTGGAGATTTCTTCTATTGGAAGTTCTCCCTTAAAAGAGGCAAGTGAATTTTTTTCTAGTAATAAAGATATAACAATTTGATGTTATTTTGGTTCTTTATTAGCTACTATATTGGTTTAAATTTAACTATTTTTAACAATATATATGAGTTAAATAATACAAAAATGATAATAAATTAGATTTAAACTTTTGACAAATAATATATTTGATTATTTCTTAATGAACAACTTAGAGAAATATTATTTTTTCTTCAGACTTATCACGAGATAATCAATAAAATTCATGTTTTTCACATTTCTCGTAGCTAATGTTACATCATGTTCACAATGATAGAGACATGTCTACTTTAAATAATTTAGTTATAAATACATCAAAAAGAATAAACTATTTCACATAATCTAAATAGGAGACAAAAATGCATCATCAAGTCTATTTGAAAGTCTAACAAATGCCTCTTAATCACCATCACAAATTTTGTGCACTTGATATGTTCCTATTTGAGAAGGGTTGTGACATTGAATCCTTATTATCATAGATAATATATAGAATTGGAAATACTTAGTTTTAAGTACTGTACAAATGTTTCCACTACAAAAAAACGTGTAAAAATGTTTGTGAATCTTACCAATTATATTATAAAATGTCAACAATACAAATAAAAAAATAATATAATTAGCGAAATAATGACAACAAAAACATACGAAAATATTATAAATAATGAAATAACACAAGTACATATCACTCTTTTATAATGTCATCACCCTGATTATCTTCTTTGCTTGGCATGGTAACAATGTTGTTCTCAAAAATATGTTTTGATCTAGGTTTGTGTCTTAATACGAACTACCAATCCCTATCCAACACATCTGGGTAAAAAAAACACCTAGCTGCAGTGTTTTGGGAAAACATAAGGCTCCCTAGCTTCATGCCACATCTTTCTAGAGTTTATAGATATCAGCCCACTATCATGATCTTCCTTTACATTATTCCAATCAAAGGTGTCCCACCACCTACACCTAAAAATAACACATTGGAACAAAGAGAAGTCGACTTGAATGATCTCTTGTATCCTTCCAACATAACCTAATGTCCCATTCATTAGGTTTTTATCGTGGTGGCTAGCACGACTAAATTGGTCAAACTCGACTTCCACTCCACAGTCTTGTGTCATGCATCCATCATCGGAATCCTCCATGTCAAAATGATGTCCATATTCCCACATACATGGGAACAAATGCACCTATAAAAAATTGAAAAATTCACAGTGTCATGTGTCTAATAACCCAAACATAATTAAAAATAAAATTATATATATATATATATATATATATATATATATATATATATATATATTTTACAGTTCAAAGGTGCAGTATGAAGTTAAAACTATATAGAAGAAAAAGAATATAATTACTGAGTTGTTGCGCCCAATCCTTATGTTTAACCCATCCTCTTCAACACGTGGGTAATGACTAGATGCAGCGTATTTCTCTCTAACTTGATCAACAACCCACCTATTAGGGCATGTCATTAGCATATCTTCTTTTAAATGATAAAGATAAGGTACACTTCTACCATTCAGTCATTTGAATTATTTCCTATCACTATCCCATTTCCTCCTCTTCTTTTCGTACAATGCAACCCAGAGTTGTGTTGCTGCCATATTATAAAGAATGATTTTATTGATGGTTTCAATTTCTCAATTCAATGACGATCAAATCAAACCAACATATATCTATATATATATATATATATATAGTACGTATGAGATCAAAATATGCATTAATATGAAGTTCAGTGTGAATAGTGTTATGAAACCAGCTCACAAAATGATAGAAAATATAGATCAACGCGTTAGAAATAAGCCTCTTTGAAGGGGCAACCTCCTTTACATTACACAAATGAACAATTCTTCGATGATTCAAATGACAAAACCTCCTTTCTATATATAGGAGTCTAAGGGGTCACAATATAACCAAGCCGACCTAACAATAATAATATAAAGGCACAAAAATAACAATAGAGGGATTCTATGGGACACAATAATAACAATATGGGGACAATAGGGGCACAACAATAATAATAAGGGATACAACAACAATAGTAATGGGGGATCACTAATATTATAGGACCTAACAAATAGTTACTGTATAGTAATTTGAAAAATGATAAGCTTGCACTTACTCTTTATCATGCGCATATTTCCATTCATTTCGAGAAGCTCCCCTTCCCTTTTCTCTTCATCCATTTCGTCATCCCAAATCGTTGCACCTAGTATGTTGTTGATCTGCTTAATGTATTCTGGCATAATATAAAGACTCATAAGATATATACCCCTCTACCATAGACCCCTTTGCTTTTTCCTTTTTTCGAATAAAACCTTTCAATTTCTTCATGTACCTCGCTAAGAAGAACTTCCAACGACAAGAAATGACCCTAACTAATTCAACCTCATCTACTAGGTGAATTCTAAGATGAACCTAGAAGTCCATGAAACTCATCGACAACTCCTTCGCAAACATGCAAACAATCTCAGTTATCTCTTGACACCACCATGGAATGCTAGCCATATGAATCTCCTTTGATGTGATCCAATCTAGAAATGCAGATAATTTAGATATGACACATCATAGATCTTCGGGGAAGTCACGGTTCACACACCCACACACGAACAAAGGGTAATGACACTGCATAGTAAATAGTACATTATACAAAAATTAATTATAAAATATCCCATTACATAATAATAATAATAATAATAATAATAAAATCATGTTTTTGACATACATGCTCTTAGAAGGTTCAAATGGTCATGAAATTTCAACATAGAAAAATTATATTCCACAGTGAAGTAGTGTCGTAGTGAAGACCCATATAAAGAAGGCACCCTCACACTCATTATAACTTCCTTTGCTAAAGAAATATATTCCTTTTCTAAAGAAATATCATATTTCTTTAAAATCCATGGGACATCTCCTTCTTTAAAATACCAAGAGGGACTAGCCTCTCCTCTAGTTTCTTGTCTTGGCCAATGTTTCCTTTTAGTTTTAAGATCTCTCCTAATATCCAATGTGTCACTTTCTTTCGATGATGTGTGACTCCATAAAGAAGATGAAATTTTTTTAAATATCTGCATGGGATCTAGTAAGTGGGAAATCTTAAGACACTCCCGATATGGGAGCTCATAAAAGACAGATTTCCTTTTCATCCCAATGGGTAACTTCTCAACATAAATGTCAAAGAATTATGGATCATTGAACATAGGCTACCCATTTGAATCAAACATTTTTTCAAACTCCTTCTCCTTCTCTCTCTCATATGCTCTAAGTCATTTAGTTGGTGTCATTATTGCAAGCCTTTGGGTTCTTTCTAGTTTACCATTAAAAGTGATTTTTTCTCTTTTGTAAGGGTGTTCTTCTAGTAGGAATACACTTATCAGACATACACTGGCTTTCATAGGTGATTATGCCACCTAGCCTTGAGAGAAGATCCACTACATTTACATCCATGATACCCTTTTGTTACAAGACCTGCGAAATTATTGTATACAGGTTGGCACGTTAGCGGACATGAAGATCTGAACAATTGTTGTGAATTAAATTTATATGTGAAACAATATTGTTACTAAACAATTCAATAAGAATGTAAATCACCAGAGAAAACTCCTAAGCCTAGATAATCATGTATGTTATAAGCACATATTCCATACAACATTAAACTCCTCTCTGTTGTGATGGGTATAAATAAAATGTCCACATGTATCCCTTCCCATAATTCCTTCAATTCATCTACCAATGGTAGTAAGTATGACATCCATATTCTTCACTTGTCTTCTACCAGGGACTGTGAGAGCCAACATAAGATGTTCATTCTTCACGAACAACCATGGGGGATATTGTTATTGATCACTACTACATGCCAAATAGAATAGTTGGTGTTTTGGAGGGAATATGGGTTGATGCAATCCATGGCTATCCTGAGTCATATACTTCGTACTTCACCCTTGAATTTATTAGGCCATGTATCCTCCATATGCTTCATGGCTATGTATTATGTTGGGATTTTCATAAGTCCTGGCTCACTTCTGTGTGAGGCATGTTATCCCTACAACATACCTAATTCTTTGCAACGAAAGATTCTTTAAATCCTTGGGATTATAGACATGTGCCTCAATATATTATGAGGACCATGTGATTTACCTGTTTTTTTTTAATTACGGTCACTGTCATGCCCAAATTTTAGACATATCTCTTTTTTTACATATTCTCCTCTATATATAATAGAATCATTCAAACATGCATTATATGATATTTACTCAACACCCAACATTTTCAACAACTGATTTGCCTCTTCGCAGCTACCCAGCAAGACATTATCACTTGGAAGAGCCTTATCTTTGAATGTCTTGTAGTTGGGGGGGAATATAATTATACAATGTCAATATTTAACATTCATAAAATTGACCATTTTTAAATTTGATTGTGCGACAAAATATAAGGAACTTGATCGATCATGCAAGTCAATTACCTCAATATTGTCAAGAAACATGCATTTGGCATGTTAAACTTTGTTTTCACGTTGTACATCAACATCTTTGTCCCTATCTGAGTAGCTTTGACTTGCCACCAAGTCCAAAGAGAGGGGTGGTGGAAGTAGATTTCCGGCTTTCGAATAAGGTATCAGTGATATGAGCATCATCCCCTAGCTCATCATTATGCAATGCATCTAACAAAATTGTCTCCATAGCAGTGGTATCTTGTAAGTAATCATCCATACCAACCTCCATTTGATTGCCCCCATTGCCAACTTGTGATGAAGAACTACTATTGTTGTATTAATTCCTAATTAATGAATCTGGACGTAGTGGGAATTGAATAGGTGGTTTATTCAACCATTATTTGCATGCTTCCTATTTGATTCTTGTTCTTAATGTAGCCTTCTCTCAAGTTGACATTGTAGTGGGGTGCTCCGAAAGATGGTAGGTGAGTCTCTCATCATCATTAGAATCCTAATTGCAAAAAATATTGAACGTCATTAGTACAATATAAATTATATTAGTAATCATGCCAATGCAATTGGTTTGCTAAAATTACATTATACCAAATAATTATTACCATCGTTGATCCAGGATTGCACTTGGAAGATGCCATGTCCCAATTAGCAAGGTGAAGAGGCTATCCATTTTCATCTACAAACTGCTTGTGATATGTTGTTTCTGATAAGAGCTTATGATGGTTTTGAAAATATGGAGTAATATTTTTTGCATCTAAACTCGATTTTGAATAAGGTTCCTACAAATTTGGATATATTTTATTCAAAATGACATGGATTAAAAAATAATAATAATAATTAGATAATATAAATATAAATAAAATATGAACTTACTAGAGATGAAAAGGGAGAACTTCATGAAGGACTTTGATTAGCAATATGGAACGAGTTGGAATTTAAAGAATTGGTCATTTGATATTATTGAGATTGTGTCCCTACATTTGACAAAAATCAGAAATAAAAATTTGTTTGCATAGACAAAATTAATCTCGACAACCATACAACCACAATCTGAATTTCAATAAATTTTTCAAACCAACTTTCAAGTATAAGGCGACTTTAAGCATAAAATGTATACTATGAACTATTGTAATTCATGTGTTTGCATCCTAAAGGATAATTTGAGATTTATATATCAGTTTATGTGAAATTAAGATTTCAGATAGCTTTTAAACCAAACTGATGAACTTTGTCAGAACAAAGCAAACAGATGCATTTAAAAAATTAATAACACCAAGGCGTTCAAATAATTCTCACATTGATTTCTGACATTCTGAAGAAAAAAAAAATGTTGTCATATCGATTCTCTTCTACAAAAATGCACCTATGCATTTCAAAAAAATACAACACCGATGCACTCTTGTTTCCCGATTTTAAAAAATAAAAACGAATTCAACCAACTCAATGCTCTTATAACAATTAGAGCACTGATTATTTTAAATAGAAATTGCACCATTGCGTTCAAACAATTAATTTCATTGTCTCGGTTTCGAAAAAAATGGTATCATGTCAGTGCGTTGAAAAAATTTGTCGCCCTGGTAATGTTAGTGAATTTTTTTTATAAACGCATTGTTGCGTTTGACTATTGAATGCACCAATGTGCGAAGAAATTGAAAATATATATATATATATATAGAGATAGATAGATAGATAGATAGATAGATAGATAGATAGATTTTTTTTTTTTTCTTTTTTAAAATTCAAAAATGAGCGACAATTGATTTTTAGAAATATAATTTCATAAAGTCTTTTAAATAGTAAAAATTTATTCATCATGTCATTATTTTACTCAAAATTTCAAGTGAGTGATTTGCAAGAGAGACATACTAGGAGCACTGTGCAGCAGAAGAACTATTCAGAAGATCAGAAATTGAAAGGTATGGTGTTTCACTCAAAAGCTTCATAGTAAAATTTTTAAATTTAATTTTTTATTTCACTAATAAAAATTTTCACAATTTTTGTTATGGTTTAATTAAAAGAGAGATCATTTGCAAGAGAAACATAATGAGAGCACTATGGAGCTGTAAAATATTTTAGATTCGCCGAAAGATTAGAAGTTGAAAGGTATCGTGATTCACTCAAAACCCTAGATAGCAAAAATCTTAAATTTTACTCTTAAAATATTTTACAATTTCTATTAGATTTATTCACAATTCAGAAAAAAATAAAAATAAAAAAATTAAATTAAAAATTAAAAAAAAATAAAATTAAATTAAATTAAATAATAATTAATTAAATTAAATTAAAATATATATATATATATATATATATATATATATATATATATATATATATATATATATATATATATATATATATATATATATATATATATATATATAATGATTTAATTAAAAACCTTGTATAATAAAAATTTACTATAAATTTTACTAGTAAATTTTTTTATGATTTGCTTTCCTATTTAAATTTAATTAAAATTCAGACAAAAAATAAAAAAATTCAATGCTTACCTTAAACCCTTGCTTCTTTCTGCAAAATTTCAACTTAGGGTTTAACTTACTCTACCACTTCACAATTAGGGTTTCTTAATTTAGGTATTTTACATTTAACAGTTTTGTGTATGATCTGAGTTGACTCAACTCCCGGATTTAACCAAGATCTTTTACTTTTGTGATGTGATTAGAATTGCAATTAAAATAGCATAAAGGAACATAAATGCATGATGTAAAGAAGAAGGAACATGACAAGAATCAGCAACATAATACATAAGACATTGATAATAGAGTTCATCCATAAGGGACTACATCTCTGGGCCCAGTGTCAAGATGGTGTAGGCTGCTGCATTAAGTGTTGGAAAGAGTGATGATGTACATGCATGTGTTTTCTCTATCATACAAGGAATATTCCCTCACGTAGGAGTGGCTCCAAGAGATGTTCCGCTGCAGGAACTCTCATTCAAAAATGACTCCTATCAGTATGACATAATTTCACATATGACAATAATGAGCATCCCGCCAACATGGCATCAAAGGGATATCAATTCAGACATACATGGCGACAACATGAGTATCCCATCAACATGACGATAAAGGGATCTCAAACAAAACAGGACGAATCATGACAACAAGTACATCTCGCAGATGATTCCATGTCACATCAAGCAGGAATCATGAAACAAGTAAGAAAACAAGATCCCACATCAAACATCAAACACGGATCTGTGAAGCACAATGCATATCACATCCTGGGGCCATCTGAAGAAAAGGATGTCAAACTGCTAAAGCTAGTCGTACAATCAATCTCACAGCGTCGAATCTCATGGAATGACTGTTCGCACGTTGAATGCTGACACCTGCACTCCACTTTGAAAAGTGGCTGAAAAATGAAATGATCAAATGGAAAATTTGAATGCACCATCAGATTTGTGGCATCAAATAGGGTAAAATTGACTGTCAAATTTCTGAATTCTAAGAAAGTGAAAATCTGGGGCTTAAGGAATATTTTAGATTCCCCCTAGATTCCTCAAAGATTCCCTCCTCCGAGTCATCTGAAGATCTGTTGCTCAGATAAAAATTCTGACTGTGCCATTAGGTTCGTATCACTAAGAGGTGTAAGATCGACATAAAATTTGTCCAATTTGGACACTGGGAAAATTTTGCCCTCTTGACAATTTGGCTCAATCATGGTTTTGCCTGCTCTTTTCCGAGGTTCATGGTTCCACCTACAATAAAAAAACTATCTCGATTTCCATGCCTCCCCTCGGCCTCTGCGCATTGAGCAAATGAGTTTATATCAAATTTACCGGGCAGACTTTATCACATGAATTGGTTGGGCACAGTGGTAAACTTAGTGTTTGGTTGGAGGGAGGTCGGGGGATCAAATCCCGACCCTCTCGAATTAGGTGTGAAGTTATATATATATATATATATATATATATATATATATATATATATATATATATATATATATATATATATATATATATATATATATATATATATATATATTTAGTTTATTGTTTGTAACCGTGGCATATGGGCACGATTTTAATGCTTGGTATATGATTTGTTGTTATAACCATTTAATTAAAATGGGAGCGTTGCATTTGCCTTGAATACGGGCGAATGTTTGGCTGTATTCATGTTTTGGGGTGGCACGTTGTTAGCTGTATTAAATGGCGCTGTTGGATGGTTGGGCCGCCCATGGAGTGGGTCGGCCACGTGGTCGGGCAGGTTCGATTCCCGCTAGCCTATATAGCATGTGATATGGTGGTTGGGGCGTGGGTCGGATCCACCAGAGGTGGCCTGCCCACCCCATTACAATGTTATTTACGGTGGTAGTTGGGGGGCCAGTGGGGGTCATGGTCCGTCGGCCAAATTTTAATCAAAATTTGTTGTTTTCTTTAATATGAGTTGGGTCGTTGGGGGTGGTGAGGTTGGTGGCCCGCCACCCCAAAAATATATATATATATATATATATATATATATATATATATATATATATTATTTTTGTTTGTTTAATAAAGGAATTTTGAAAATTTGGAAAAATGACCGAAGGAGTCAATTCAAGTAGGCCACAAATTCGCCTAGAATCTGGCCCAGGTTGGCCAGAATCTGGTGGCTGGACTTTTTCCAAATTGTTGCCTCCTTAATCTTGCCCAGTCACCCAAGTCAACCTTGAACTTTGACTACTCCTAAATTTTGCATACGGACTCGATTTGACGAACCGTTCACACCACTGCGATCACAATGACAAGATATTCAACATGAACCTAGTTTGCTCACAATCTAAACACTTTGAATTTTTACCCTTTCTAAGTCCTCTTGGACTTCTACATGTGTCTGGAGCCACCTGGATCAATCCTCCCCACTGAGGAGCTTTTGGTCCTCCAAAAGCTTGAAAAATAATCTGCAACTTCTTTGTACCTTGTCTGCATCACAAGCATCCTGAAAGGTCTTGCTTCCATCTCCTTCACCTTTGTTCTTCGGAGCCTTAAGCGATGAGCCAACACCTGCAACCTCTGCAACTTGTAGTACATTGTTTTGCAAATTATATGCTTGACTTACATGACCAACTAATGACCCAAGCATCCCATACTTGCCATGAGTTTATAACACATACTCAGTGGATAAGTTTACATCAAAAATGGAAACAATACCGCAGCTATGAAAACAAGGCCAACATATCATTGTTGCTCCAACAAGTGATGGAAAACACATCATCACTGCAACACATGATTTACAAAGATAAGGCCAAACACTACTTTTGCTTTGACAAGTGATAGAAACACAACATCACTTTTAGAGTGTAAAATGCAACACAAAATAAGACCAGACGTCATTGTTGCTTAACAAGTGATGGAGCACACATCATCACTTTTACAACTTAAAATGCAACAAATGATTTACAAAAGCATGACCATGACAAGATAACATATCTAGAAACCATTTTTCACTTATCAATGTGAATGGGTCGCCTCCTTGTAGCGCATTCGCTGGTTGGACAACCGTTTTATCTAGCTCATGCATCGACGCTTTGTCTTTAAGGTGCTGCTCTGGATGGAGCCTCCAACAAGTGGCTCTTTGATGGCCACCTCTGTTGCAATGACTGCAATACATCTTCTTCCTCCAGATCTGCTTAACATGTTTCTTTACCTATTGTTGAGAAGATCTTTCATGCCTCCTCCTTTTGTGTGCTGTTGTTCTTTTCCAACATTTAGAAAATGTATGGTTATGTAATCCACAAAAGGTACATGATTTTCGACTCCATGATTTACGTTCATCTTTAACAACATGATTATAATCGAAATGAACATTCAAATATTGAGACTGGTTATACCTCTCCTTACTGTCCCTGATGTAAGTATGGCGATGAGAGCTTACCTCAGCTCTTTCCCTGCAATGGGCACTGCCATGAGATGATGGGGATGTGTTCCCATCATTCTCTTTCCTCGACGATTTCAACGATATCTCAGAAGAATTTGACACCTTCGAGAATTCTCCTTTGGTGTATCCCAAGCCTGCAAATTGAGGTTTATACACAACCTCCAATGGTTGAGTTATGCCTTGGTTATTAAACCAAGCTCTTCTTCCTCCTCATGCCTCGTCCTGGTAAGGAGCCTCATGTTTGTCCCTGTAATTGGGATCTCCAAATATCCAATAGAAATCATACTATGTGAAGACGCAACTGAAAGGAAATCAACATCTTTTACCTTCACTGTCGAGTTGGAAAGAATTGGTGAGGGTTGCTCATCATCTGTTGTTGGTGGTTCGCTGTCTGTCTTGGCGGATTCCCCAACTTCTTTCCTAACATACCCAAGTCCTACCTAACGGGGTAATTCTTCTACTTTGATGGGGTTGACAATGCCTTGGCCATTAATGCCCAAGCCTTTTCCTTCATACCCCATTCTCTTCAACAGTTTGGAGCCAATTCCTGTGGTATGATTTTCAAAGATAGCAAAATCATCATTAGGGAACATACATGAATTCGGAGAACTACTTTTTACCTCACATGGGTCACACTGCAACGTTTCCAAGGTCTCATCCTTAGCTTGCAGTTGTTGTAGCAAACCTTTTTTTTCCTCTTTCTCTTCATGTAGAAGCATCTTCAATTTAGCGTTATCTGTTTGAAGATTCTAGTTGTTGTGCTTTAGTTCTTCCAGGGCCTCTTCCGTGGCTCGCAAATGAAGTTGTAATTGCTCATTTTCCTTTGTCTCTTTTTGTAGATATTCATAAATTATTTCCACCCTTTGGGAAATTTTGAACATGGTCTCGTACATCGTTTTTTCATCCTCTGTCACTGCACGTTCCATTATTCACGCTTGCAATTCACATCCACGCAAAAGGCCACTCTGATACCAAACTTGATCCAAGTTGACTCAACTCCTAGATTTAACCAAGATCTTTTACTTTCGTGATGTGATTAGAATTGCAATTAAAATAGCATAAAGGAACATAAATGCATGTTGTAAAGAAGAAGGAACATGATAAGAATCAGCAACATAATACACAAGACATTGATAATGGAGTTCTTCTAGGAGGGACTACATCTCCGGGCTCGGTGTCAAGATGGTGTGGGCCACTGCATTAAGTGTTGGAAAGAGTGATGATGTATATGCATGTGTTTCCTCTATCATACAAGGAATATTCCCTCACGCAGGAGTGGCTCCAAGAGATGTTCCGCTACAGGAACTCTCATTCAAAAATGACTCCTATCAGTATGACATAATTTCGCATATGACAATAATGAGCATCCCGCCAAAATGGCATCAAAGGGATCTCAATTCATACATACATGGTGACAACATGAGTATCCCATCATCATGACAACAAAGGGATCTCAAACAAAACATGACGAATCATGACAACAATTACATCCCACAGATGATTCCACGTCACATCAAGCAGGAATCATGAAACAAGTAATAAAACAAGATCCCACATCAAACATCAAACAATGATTTGTGCAGCACAATGCATCTCATAGCAAAAAGAAGTACATGAACATACTACATATACCTAACATCCTGGGGCCATGTGAAGAAAAGGATGTCAAACTGCTGAAGTTGGTTGTACCATCAATCTCGCAGCATCGAATCTCATGGAATGATTGCTCACACGTTGAAAGCTGACACCTACACTTCACTTTGAAAAGTGGAAGAAAAATGAAATGATCAAATGGAAAATATGAATGCATCATCACATTTTTGGTGTCGAATAGGGTAAAATCGATTGTCAAATTTCTGAATTCTAACAAAGCGAAAATCTGGGGCTTAAGGAATCTTTTAGATCCCCCCTAGATTCCTCAAAGATTCCCTCCTCTGGGTCATCTGAAGATCTTCTGCTCAAATCAAAATTTTGACTGCGCCATCAGGTTCGTGTCACTGAGAGGTGTAAGATCGACATAAAATTTTTCCAATTTGGACACTGGGAAAATTTTGCCTCCTGAGAATTTGGCTCAATCATGGTTTCACCTGCTCTTTTCCCAAGTTCATGGTTCCACCTGCAATAAAAAAATTATCTTTATTTCCGTGCCATGCCTTGCTTCCACGTGCTGAGAAAATGAGTTTATATCAAATTTACTAGGTGTACTTTACCACACAAGTTGGTTGGGCGCAGTGGTAAAGTTAGTGTTTGGTTGGAGGGAGGTCGGGGGATCAAATCCCAACCCTCTCGAATTAAGTGTGCAGATATATATATATATATTTGGTGTATGGTTTGTAACCATGGCATATGGGCATGATTTTAAAGCTTGGTATATGGTTTGTTGTTATAACCATTTAATTAAAATGGGCGTGTTGCATTTTCATTGAATACAGGCGGATGTTTGGTTGTATTCATGGTGGCATGCTATTAGTTATATTAAATGGCACTATTGGATGGTTGGGATGCCCGTGGAGCAGGCTGGCCACGTGGCCGAGTGGGTTCTATTCCCACTGGCCTATATAGCACGTGATATGGTGGCCCACCCCATTACAATGTTATTTACGGCGGTAGTTGGGGGCTGGCAGGGGTCATGGCCCATCGGCAAAATTTTAATTAAAATTTGTTGTTTTTTTAATATGAGTTGGGTTGTTGGGAGGGTGGCAAGGTTGGTGGCCCGCCACCCCAAAAATATATATTTTTTATTTTTTTTTATTAATAAAGGCATTTGGAAAATTTGGAAAATTGACCGAAGGAGTCCATTGAAGTAGGTCACAAATTTGCCCGAAATCTAGCCCAAGTTGGCCGGAATCCGGTGGCTGGATTTTGTCCAAATTGTTGCCTCCTTAACCCTGCCCAATCACCCAAATCAACCATGAACTTTGACTGCTCCTAACTTTCACATACGGACTCAATTTGACGAACCATTCGCACCATCGTAATCATGACGACGAGATATTCAACATGAACCTAGTTCAAGCACAATCCAAACACTTTGATTTTTTACCCTTTCTGAGTTCTCTTGGACTTCTACATATGTCTGGAGCCACCTGGATCAATGTACTTATTATATATAGGTTGTTGGACATGTAAAGTAGAGGAATCAATTATTGAATTAGATCCAAACCCTATCGACCCTCTCCACTTTTCTTAAATGGTTATATGTTTCATGGTGCGCCCTCTGTAATATAACACACCAATGTTGTTATGAAACCAACTCAAGAAAAGATAGAAAAGATAGATCAACACCTTAGAATTCAGCCTCTTCGAGGGGGCAACCTCCTTTACATTACATAAATGAACAATTCTTGGATGATTCAAATGACAAAACCTCCTTTCTATATATAGGAGTCTAAGGAGTCACAATATAATCCAGCCGACCTAACAATAATAATATAAAGCCACAAAAATAACAATAGAGGGATTCTATGGGGCACAGAAATAACAATATGGGGGTAATAGGGGCACAACAATATAAATAAGGGGTATAACTACAATAGTAATGGGGTAATCACTAGTATTATAGGGACCCAACATGCCCCTCTCCTTCAAAAAAGTGTTGTCCTCAACGCTTGAGTAGTTCTGGATACTTCTGCATAAAATTCTCATCCTCCCATGTGGAATCTTCAGCGGATAAGTTCTTCCACTTGATAAGATACTCTGAAATTGATCGATTTCGTAGCTGTCGAGTTCTTGTTTCTGTGACTGCTTCCGGTTCCAATATAATTTTTCCTTCCTCGTCAAGTTCTGGCAATATTGTTTGAACTGGGAGCTTGTCGCCTATAACCTTCTTTAAACATGAAACATGGAAAACTGGGTGCAATCGAGAAGCTGCAGGAAGCTCCAATTTGTATGCCATAGTACCAATCTTTTGCAACACCTTGTACGGACCATAATACTTTGGTGATAATTTATTATCCTTCTTAGCTTGCTTTAGGGACATTTGCTTATATGGTTGTAGCCGTAGGAATACCCAATCACCTACATCAAAACTTCTTTCACTGCGATGTTGATCTGCCTGTTGTTTCATTCTATTTTGTGCCAACACGAGGTTATCCTTTAAGAGTTGGAGGACTTGTTGTTGATGTTCGATGTGATGTTCCACTGCCTGAACCTTAGAATTTTCTCTTAAATATGATGTGATGGATGGTGGTTGATACCCATAAAGTGCCATAAATGGGGTCATTTTTGTTGCTGTATGGAAGGAAGTGTTATACCACCATTCAGCCAGAGGCAACCATTTGACCCATTGTGTCTGTTTATCAGATACAAAGCAACGAAGATATCCTTCCAAACATTTGTTTACTATCTCAGTTTGCCCATCAGATTGAGGATGATAAGATGAGCTATGAGCTAACTGAGTACCAAGACAAGAAAATAATTCTGTCCAAAAATTTCCAGTGAAAATGGGATCTCTGTCACTTACAATAATCTTTGGGTTTCCATGTAGCTTTTGAATTGTTTCCAGTAGAAACTGTACTGGCTTTAAATGGATGTGATAATGCACAAAAGTGTGCATACTTGGTAAGTCTGTCAACTACCACCATGATGACACTCTTTCCCTCAGACTTGGGTAAACCTGTGATAAAATCCATTGAAACCTCCTCCCAACGTTGGCTTGGAATGGATAAAGGTTGTAATAGACCCGGTGTCTTAATTGTTTCAACTTTATTTTGTTGGCAAACCAAACATTCCGCCACAAACTTTTGAATATCTGATTTAAGGCCATCCCAAAAAAATTCCTTCTTAACCCTGTGGTAAGTTTTTAAAAATCCTGAGTGCCCTCCTAAGGGAGAAGTGTGCAATTCCATAAGAATCTTTTGTTTTAGCTGGGAATTCTTACAGAGGTATAAGCGATCTTTGTACCATAACGAATCATTTTGCCAGCTAAATGTATCAGACGTACTGGAATCTTGTTGTAGCTTTCGAATAAGTGCCCACACTTCTTCGTCATTCTTCCATTCCTCCCTTGCTTCGTTTATCCAATCTGGTTGGATAATAGAAATGGCGCACAACAATGCTTCCACATCCTCATCCTTTCTTGAGAGTGCATCTGCCACCACATTTTGCTTCCCTTTTTTGTAGATGATTTCAAAGTCATAACCCAACATCTTTGTGACCCACTTTTGTTGCTCTTCAGAGGATAATCTTTGTTCTAAAAAGTATTTAAGGCTATCATGATCCGTTTTTACCTTGAAGTGTCTTCCCATTAGGTAGGGTCGCCATTTCTTAAGTGCATGGAGTATTGCCAACATTTCCTTCTCATAAATAGCTTTGCTTAAAAACTTTCCCTTGATTGGACGACTTTCAAAAGCAATGGGTCTTTCATCTTGCATTAGAACAGCACCAATTCCATTTCCTGAAGCATCACATTCCACAATAAAGGTTTTTGTGAAGTCCGGTGTAGCTAAGACCGGTGCTTGGCACATTGCCTCTTTAAGATGTTCAAAGGCCTTTGTTGCTTCCGGAGTCCATGAAAATGCATCTTTCTTCAATAATGTTGTTAGAGGTGCTGCTATTCTCCCATAATTCTTAACAAACTTGCGATAATACCCTGTCAACCCAAGAAATCCTCGCAGATGCTTTATGGATGTGGGGATTTTCCATTCCTTAATGGCTTTAATTTTGCTAGGGTCTACCTTAACTCCTTCATGAGATACAATATGACCCAAATATTCCACCTCCTGGACTCCAAAGAAACATTTGGATCTTTTTGCATATAATTGTTTCTCCTCCAATAGTTGTAGCACCTGTCAACATGTTCAACATGATCCTTCCAAGACTTGTGTAGATTAGTATATCATCAAAAAATACTAACACAAATTTTCTAAGGAATGGTTTGAAAATTGAATTCATCAAACCTTGAAATGTTGAAGGTGCATTGGTAAGGCCAAAAGGCATGACCAAAAATTCATAATGACCCTCATGAGTTCTAAATGCTGTTTTCGGAATGTCTTCAATCTTCATTCTGATTTGATGATATCCCGAACGAAGATCCAACTTGGTGAAGTAAATTGATCCATGCAATTCATCCAGTAATTCATCAATGACAGGAATGGGGAACTTATCTTTAATAGTGAGCTTGTTGAGCTCCCTATAATCTGGACACATGCGCCATGATCCATCCTTCTTGTGCACCAATACTACTGGAGCAGAGAAAGAACTTTGACTTGGTTGAATTATACCAGCCTCTAGCATTTCTGCAACCATACGTTCAATTTCACTTTTTTGGACATAGGGATATCTGTACGGCCTGATGTTTGGAGGAACACTTCCTGGAATCAGATGAATAGCATGATCATGATCACGCATAGGTGGGAGACCTTTGGGAGTCTCAAATACCTTGGAATGATTGTCCAGGACTTTTTGGAGATCTGGAGAAATAGATGATTCCAATGTGGAAACATCTAGCGAACATAATTGTGCAATTACACCTCTTTGCTCCTTTTTTAGAAGCTTTGTCATACCATTAGAGCTGATTATCTTTCCTGGTTTCCCTGCAATACCCCTTAATTCAACTTCCTTTCCTTCCATAGAAAATTTGATGAAAAGTTCTTGAAAATTAAAAGCTATTGTACCCAAGGATTGTAGCCATTGGACTCCTAGTACAACATCAGCACCTCCCATTGGAATGGAAAGCATTGGGCTAGTCAATACATATTCTCCCATGGATAGCTTGATATTATGGCACTTTCCAGAGCAATTTATTGTTCCTCCATTTGCAATCATCACTTGACACTCTGGTGCTGGATATAGGAAGCAATTCAATTCTTTTGCTACCCTACAATGAATAAAATTGTGGGTGCTTCCTGAATCAATCAACACTATTACCTTTTTCTTCTTGATTTGTCCTTCTATCTTGATGGTTTGAGGAGTGGTAATTCCCGCCAATGCATTACAAGATATGGTCGGATTTATTTGTTCTTCATCTAGGCTTTGTTCCTGGAGTATATATTCTTCTTTTGACCTTTCTTGCTCCTTTTCTTCTTCCTCTTCACAATCTATGTAGAATAATTTCTTCTCAGCACACTTATGACCTTTAGTGTATTTGCTATCACAACTGTAACAAAGCCCTTTTGCTCTTTTTTCTTCCAATTGTTGTGGTGTCAACCTTATAGGTTGTGGAAGACTAGGGGCAACAACACTTCCGTCTTTATAGTTGTGAGTGGTATGCTTCCTGGTTGCCATAATTTTGCTTTCCATTTTTCTTGCTAACCTGAATGCCTTCTCTAATGAATCAGGTTCCCAAAGGCGAACATCATGTTGGATATTATCCTTTAAAAACCCTATGAACACATCAATCCTATGCTCCTCTGGAATATCTTTTACCCTTATGTTCAATTTTTGGAACTCCTCAATGTGCTCCATTACTGAACCCTTTTGTTTGAGACTTATCAATTGGCTAAAAAAAGTGTTGCTTTTTGTATCTTCATAATGTGCTATCAATTCTTCCGTAAAAATTGCCCAAGTGATAATTTTTTTACGAGAGCAAAGCCATTGATACCATACAAACTGATTTGGTTCCAAATATACAGTTGCCATACGTACCTTTTGTGTGTTTTGCACATTATTGAGATCGAAGAATTGCTCCATCTGTAATATCCATGTGGCGGGATCCTTGCCATCAAACTTCCTCATATCGATTTTTGGAATATGGTGGGTCTTCGATCCAACATTAAAGTCTATGGAATCATGATTAACATTTCTTTTGTTCACATCATGAGTTTCCTTTACAACCTTTTCACCATTAGTAAGTATTTCTTGTAGAAAATTTGTCAAATCTGTCTTCAAATCTGCCATGTCTGTCTTCAAATCTGTCTTCAAATCTACCATGTCTCTCTTCCAATCTATCTTCGAATCATCCATATTAGCTTCCATGCCCTTTATCTTAGATTCCACGCCATTTATCTTAGATTCCACACCATTTATCTTAGCTTATGTTAGCTTTTGTGAGCGTGACATTTGTTGCACTTGTTCTTGTAATTTTGATATATCATGTAGCATTTCTTCCTCTTCTTCATGAGTCATGCTAGAGCTTTCAGGTTCCTTACTAGGTGTTTGCATTTTCTTTCCTCGGGGCATCAGTTACCGATAATAATGCTTTACTATGCCCTTTGAATTCCGTTAAACCAAGCTTACGCAAAAATTTTAAAAAAACCTACACACCTTTTTTCACTTTATAGAAGCCTGATATTGAATCTGATGTATCTCTGTAATTTCGGATCATCCAGTTCTGAAATTGTGATCTGTAGTAGCCTTCTGCATCCTCTTTCCAATGCCACAAGTCTGACCCAAATTGGATTCTCCAAGGAAGAGTTATGTGAAATCTCCCACAGTGACTTGCTTCTAGACTAGTTCAGTAGAGCGAACTTGTACGACGTGCCACGAGTCACTGTTTCAACCTTTGGATCTGAAACATGCACACAAGAAACTACAGTCCGTCCTCTTTCTGTAACTTCTTACGAAATTTCAATCCGATCCCCAGAGAGAAAGTTATGACGATTTTCCCCAGGTCACCTGTTTTGAATGTAATTCAGGAGTCTACAAAAAGACCAAATTCCTCAGATAGCTCTGAAATTCGGACCCAAGGTTTAGCATGATTTCTTCTTAAATGGGTTTTTTTCACGACTTCTGAAACGTCACAAAAAAAAGTTATAGTGAAAATTCCATGATGACCTGTTTGGAGCAGCGAAACCCTAGAATCCAAAGCTCTGATACCAAATGTTATGAAACCAGCTCAAGAAAAGATAGAAAAGATAGATCAACGCCTTAGAATTCAGCCTCTTCGAAGGGGAAACCTCATTTACATTACATAAATGAACAATTCTTGGATGATTCAAATGACAAAACCTCCTTTCTATATATAGGAGTCTAAGGAGTCACAATATAATCCAGCCAGCCTAACAATAATAATATAAAGCCACAAAAATAACAATAGAGGGATTCTATGGGGCACAGAAATAACAACATGGGGGTAATAGGGGCACAACAATATAAATAAGGGGTATAACTACAATAGTAATGGGGTAATCACTAGTATTATAGGGACCCAACAAATGCTCCATGTGTAATACAATGCATCAACATATTATAACACTCTCTATTCTATCCATCCTATTAATCGTTGCTCCCGGTGTAGTATAATGCACTAGCGCACATCTTCCAAATAGTATCGTTAAATAAATGCACCAATTACCAGATCTCTTTTGGGTGAAAATTGTTTGATTTATTTGTACAATATATTTAATGGCTTCTATATTGAATGCTATAGGTTGTCTATTGATAAAAAAATATCTTATAAGGTCTCAAGAAACAAAAATACTGATCGACACAATGATAGTACATCAAAAAAAACAAAGAATGAAAGTTCTTTGTAAATGCTTTACAAAATTAATGTGTTTGAGTTATATGAAAGTTTTACTAATATGTATTGGTTGGTGTGTGTCATGCAAAGCTCTATAATGAACAAGGTCGATAATATTATTTAATCTAAGTGCATAAGAGCATAAAATCCTGATAGAAAAATTGCAGGATGATGAATCAGGTGAATGAAAAAATACTATTCAACATGATTTTATTTAATTTTTTTAATTTTCATTAGTAATATACTTAAGAATGTTAGATAACATGTTTCAAACAATCTATTAATTCATATATGTTTTATTATCTAAAGGGAAAAACAACGAAGCAAAAGATCAATGTCGTTCTGAGGAAAGAAAATTATAGAATATGTAAATGACAATGAATTGGTCCTTAGTTCATCTAAAGTGGTGTTGGAGGTTAATGAAGGAGGGGGGGAATTTAAAGAACTATGAGGGATCTAGTGGAACAAGCATATAGACGTACTTTCCACTTACAATACAAAAATCAATCCAATGATTTTAAGAACAAAATTCTATCTAAACTATAGGAAGTGTTTTTAGAGGAATAGTCAATGAGACGTGTCAAACTCGCAATAGAAAAAACATACAACAATAAAAAAATCATTCAAAAGATAATATTCTTAATTGTATAAATTGATTTTCTAGAATTATATATATATATATATATATATATATATATATATATATATATATATATATATATATATATATATTACTACAAATCATTCGTAACAATGTAAACTTTGAAACAGTTATTGTATCGAGTACCCGTTTTTTTGAGGTAGCAAAAAATCATCTGATTTTGAAAAGTGTTGATTTAGAATACACCTTTTTTCTTGGAGCATATTTTTTACAATTTAAATTTTCTTATGTATCAAGAATGGATATTTTTTTTAAATGTTAGTGATTTTCATGTTGATTTTGAAAAGTGTTAATGGAGCATCAACCCCTTTTTTAGAGAGCTTATTTTTGACAATTTAAATTTTCTAATGTATTAAGTGTGGTTTTCATGCAAATTTTGAAAAGCATCAACTTTTTTGCCACTTTAAATTTTCTTATGTCCTAAGTATGTAAAAAAAAAAATCCCATGTTGATTATTTAACAATTTTCAAGTTGGCTTATTTCTCTTCTTATCTTTTGTCCTAGGATGTTAGTTTTTTAAAGGTTTTCCAAACATATGTTTTTTTGTTTTTCTTTGCAATTTCTTTTTATAATCAAATTTTAATATCTTTTTGCAAAAATAATAATAATAATAGTAATAACATTAAAAATATATAATAAAAAAACAAATATATATATATATATATATATATATTAAAAACATAGAGAAAACAAAAATAGAAAATTGACCCCAAAAATTCAAAAATGGAAACAATTTTATATAGTTTTAAAATTAAAAATTAAAAAAACATTAAAATAAAAATAAAAAACACAAAAAATAAAAATAATTTAAAATAAATAAAAAATAAACATAATTAAAAAACAATTAAAAACATTAAAAAAACGTAATTAAAAAATAAATGTATAAACATTATAATTAAAAAAAAAAACGCAAGGCCCCACCTGCCCAACTTAGCAGCCCATCTCCACTGGGCTTGGCTTGAGAATCGGACTAACAAGCCTAGGGCGGCTAGGCCGCTGGGCGGGGCGCGCCACTAGTTTTTTATTTTTACTTTTTAAATGTTTATAAATGCTTTTTTTTTAATTATGATTTTCAATCTTTTATTTTTTATTTTTTTAATTGGGTTTTTTTAATTGTTTTTTTTATGTTTTTTTAATTTTTATTTTATTGTTTTTATTTTATTTTTATTTTTTATGTTTCTAATTTAATTTTAATTTTTTTTTCTTTGTTTTTTTTATTTTTTTTATAAGTATCTAATATTGTTTATATTTTTTTAGTTTTTTGGGTTGATCTTTTATATTTATTTATTTTTAATCATGTTTGTTTGAAAAAGAAAATTGTATTTTTATTTTTTTTAATAACATTAAAAATATTGTTACTTCTAAGTTCAAAGAAAAAATGTGGTGTGAGAAAGATTTAGCAGCTAAAAGAAAATTAAGATATTATAAGGAGATCATCAACCCCACCCTAGAAGATCAAAAGTATCTCTCTGTTTTATCTAGCTCAAAGAAGAAAATTAATATAACCAAGATTAGAACGAACTCTAACGAGCTCCATAGTGAAATGGGTCGTTGGGCAGTTCCTAAAACACCATGGATGGAAAGGTTCTCCCATCTTGGTGAGAATACGAACATCGAGGATGAAAATCACTTCCTCTTAGAGTGCCCCATGTACAACCACATTAGATCTCAGTTTCAAAATCTTTATTGCAACACTGACCTTCCTAGCCTTTTACGTTGTCAAAATTACAGTGAGCTCGGGAGGCTTCTCTCTAAGCTTTTTGAGCATAGGAATAAAATCTTAAATCAAACTAAATAATTCGTTTCTTTAGGTCCGATAGACCAAAGTTTGGTCTCAGTGGACGTTAACCATCATCATCATCATCAATAGTGTTTTTTTTACTTTTTTTGTTTATTTTATTTTATTTTTTTATTTGTTTTTATCTTTTATAAGTTAATTTTGTTTTTTTTGTAATTTTTAATGTTTAGTTTATTTTGTATTTTTTATATATGTTTTTATATTTGTGTTTTTTTTTTGCCATCTTTTTATATTTGTTTTTTTTTGCCATGTTTTTTAATTTTTTATGTTTTAATATATATTTTTATTTACTTGTTATTTCTTTTTATTTTTTGTGTTTTTTTTTTTCCTCAATGTTTTATATTTTGTTTTTTTTGTTTTTGTCATGTTTTTTTTATTTTTTTATGTTATAATATATATTTTTATTTACTTATTATTATTTTTTAAACTTTTGGTGTTTTTTTTCAATGCTTTAATTTTTGTTTTATTTTGTATTTTTCATATTTTATTTTATTTATTATTTTATTTTATTTTTTCCTACACAATTTGTGTTGATCCTCAACTAGCAACCTGATCTCATTATGTGTCAATTTGATTGTTGATTTTGAATTTTTCATTATAAAGGATAGAGTCCGCCTCACAATATGTCAATTTCATGGTTAGTATTTAAGTTTTCATTACAATGGGTCGAGTTTGCCTACACTGTGTGCAATTTGATGGTTGACTTTTAAATTTTTGTTGCAATATGTCAAGTTGTCGTAGGCTAAGATTTTAAAGTCATCATATTTTTAGCACTTAAAAAAGAAATTATTGTTGGTATAATGACTCTTTCATTCAGGTGTTCATTTTTTAAGTTTTTTAAGTCATAAATTTTTTCCATAATGTCATGGTTGAAAAATTGTCAAAATTTTAAAGTTTTTTCGAGTCATGATATTTTATCTTTAATGTTATGGTTGAAAACAGTTATAAGTATTTTATCTTTAACACCATGGACGAAAATTGTTGGAATTTTAAGGCTTTCCTGAGACGTGATCTTTTATCTTTAATGTCATACCTGAAAATCATTTGAATTTCAAGGTTTTTTAGAGTTGTGATATTTTATTCTTAATGTCATTGCCAACAATTGTTGAAAATTTACCTCGTAAAAAAAAAGGACGTTAGCCCAACATCAAAACCTTTTGTTTTCAAGGAGTTTTTTGCACACAAAAAATTGGTTTTTATTGCTTTTTATTGTCATTTTTAAAAAATATTGAAAACTCACCCAAAAAAAAATATCTTGCATCAACATTTTTCATTTTTAGTTTGTTTTTTCATGTTTTTTGGGGACTTTTTGCTGGAGTTCTCGTTTTGAGTTTACAGTTCTCGTTTCAAAGTTTACATTGTTTCATCTGTTAATATCAATTTTGTTATAATCAGTTTTCATATATCATTATAAAAATAGCTTATTACTTTATTAGGAAGATTATGGAAATTCCAAATGATTAATGCGCTAATATGTGAAACATGCCAGTAGGAATGTCCAAAAAAATGTATAAGGAGATGGTCAAAGAAATGGACATAATTATATCACAGAGGAGCCATCTCAACAACATGCTTCAAATGTATGTAATCATAATTGACTTTGTACATATAAAAGAATAATTTAGCATTAAATATTAATTTTCAACTATTTTCTTGAAAAAAAAAACAAGATGGAACTCATTCAACACATAAAACATGATGACAAGAAATAAAAGGGTTGATTTCAAAGCTTGTGAGAAATTGTTAATATTTCCTTATAACAACTCAAGGTTCCATTTTTGGATATCTTAAGTTGATTTAAATAAACCATCCTTGGATGTCTTCAAATAAGTGTTAACATATAAAGAAGAGTCATCGAAAGAATTAATTGACATTGGGTTAAATAAGTGTTGTGAGTATATGTTGGCATATCAAAAATTAATTGTGGAATTTGTAAGTATCTATGTTGTTTTACTTCTCTAAGTTTATAATTAATAAAAAAAAAAAAAATTTTGTATTAAATATATGATTTATAATGGAGTTTAAAACATTTAGGAAACAAAATATGGAACTATGCCAACAGAAGGCTTGTTGTAACAAGGCATGAGACTTGGTTTTGAAAGCACGTTCACAATTTTTGAGTCACTTCTTGCTATGGCACATTGCTATTCGATTTACATTGATGTATATTTTTTATTTCAATTTTTATTATTCTCACCAATCTAGATACACTCATTACACTTTATTTTTATGTTTGCAGATGAAACTACAATATCAAGAAGACAAAAACAATCGATGAAATCAACAAAACATTCCTCCAAATAACCCAAGTCATGGAAGTAGGTTAAGCACTAACAACAATTCCAACGAAGAATGATAATCGATTTGGATATTAATGCAACATGTATTTTTTGAAATAATTGTCTGTGAAAATTAGACGTTTTGTTTAATGCAATGGGCATCGTGTCTTAATTTAAGGACAAATGGTTACTAATAACAATCCCTTTTTGTATGATAAAAAGCCTCTTATTGATGTATAATAAAAAAACATTTAATTTATTCTATTGTATTATCCAATGTCGATGTGAAATGTTACACCACTGATTAAATATATGGATGATTAAATATTATAATGAAGAGATGCGAAATCTGATAATACAACAAATTAATCCAAACATCATATATAAATACATTAATAAAATTTTAATCTATATGAATACGGTTATAAATGTCAATTTTTCGATGAATAACAGATTTTTAAAAATTACAATAATTGCACTATCACAGGTAGATGTTTCCAAAAGAAAGAAAATCTCATTCAAAAAACTGGTGTGTCTATAACAAAAAAATCATCAATGTGTTTTGTTATATAACAGCACCGTGATGGCATATTTTGCATGTCTTATGCATTTTAGGAAAATGAGAGCACCGTTGCATTTATCACTTCAAGCACCAGTCCTATTTGAGATTAATGCCCCAATTCATTGTAATTCTTAACGCACCAATTCTTTCATATAACTATCTCCCCGGTCCTATAAAATATTATTTCCAACCTGATGCTTTATGAAAACTAACAACACCAATCCTTTTGTATAACTAATGCACTGGGGAATTTTTACTAATGATACGCATCAATGCTTTAAGTTTTAAAAAAATCATCAGCACAACAATTAATTTTTGCGTGCCCCGGTGTCATCCTTCGAAGAACACCCTGGGGATTTTTTATCTCTTAGCACCGGTGCGGTATATATTATGAACTGGTATTCTTTTCATTTAATTCCTCGGTTCTTTTAGATATGTATGTATCCCTGAGATTTTATGTATGTAGCACATCGATGTCACTTGTTCCATTAAGCGCACCACAAAAAAAACATCCACTATAACCTCCAGTCACCCAGATTTTTTCAGTTGTGATGAAGTTCCATTAAAACCTCCGCTAAAACATTTGCTATCCCAAATGGATGTTTTAATGGATTTTTTTTATAATTTTTTCCAATTTTATAACACTAAAAATCTCCTTTATAACCTCTGCTAGAAGGTGTATTCCTTGTAGTGAAATTTTCTCTATATTTGCCTTCTCTTGCTCCATATTGTGTTCTCCTTCACCTTTTTTTCCTAGGTCCTAAACTACATCTCTTCCCCATATTTGTTGTCCTTATCAATGGGGCCTCCTTCCTCTTCTTTAATGTTGAATGTGTTCTTCACCAAGGGTACCCTCTTTCTCCCCTTCTCTTCCTCCTTGTGACAGAAGGTCTCATCAAGATGATCTCATTTGTTGTTCACTTTAAGAATTTCGATGACATCTCCATATCTCAGAATTGTTATTTGACTCATCTCCTTTTCGAGGATTACATCCTCATTTTCTCAAATGGGGACCTACGTCATCTAATTCACCTTCAATATTTGTTGGAGCTATTTAGCTAGGTCACTGGTATGAAAATCAACAAGTAAAATTCATCCCTCTTTTGTTGGGATATGACAGAAAATGTCCTATCGTCTATTGAAAAAATCATCTTTGTTCCCAAAAAGGACATTTATCATGGGTCAAAATATATGGGATTCTTACTTAAGCCCTGCAATTATCATATTCTTGATTAGGCATGGTTTTTGGAAAAAATAGAAAAGTGAATAAGAATCCAGAGAAATCGGTGGGTATCTTAGGTTGGTGGTCTAGTTATCTATAAGTTTGTTATTGAATCAGTGTCATCATTTTGGGCTTCTCTCGGATGGATTCCTAGGGGGATCTTAGGCAAGACCCAATAACTCTTCGCTAGATTTCTCTAGTATAGGAAGCAAGAAAAACACATATTTTCCCTGACTGCCTAGAATTCCATCTCTCTTCCAAAATATATGGGAGGCTAGCGAATAAAATAGTTGATCTAAAAATAGAAATCGATCGTCCTCTAGAACTTTGCAAGTATGATAAATTTGGGTCTTTAAATGTTAACTTGGTTTGCAACCTTTCGAACTGTGAATGGTTAAGTTTTCAATGAACTTCAAGATGAAACAAAATCATATGCAATCCAACATGGTAAAAATGAACAACCATGTGATAATGGAGTTCACCCCTCCTAGGCTACCTCTTCGGGCCCTGCTCCAATGGCTAGGCTGCTTTATTAATCTTAGCAACAAAAAGAGTACATTACAAATATTTGACTCATAAAGTAAATCTCCTTCTAGAGTGGCACTTGTTTCTCCCACAAATAAATGTTCTCCTTCAGATAACTCTCACTCACAAGTTGACTCAGCAACAAAGACAATGATGGTGTCAAAAAAAGGACTCTCTCACTAAATGTGGCAACAGGTCCTTGTACTCATTCTAAGATCAAAAGAACAAAATTCAACTAATCCATAATGAAGTGATGAAATGGTCTTTTCTCACAAACAAACTAAGAATGGACTAAAAATGGTTGCTCTAATGAAGAAACATTTGCTGCAAATGCATTCGGAAGGTTAGAAAACCCTTGTCTAGGCTCTTTCCATGCTCAAAAGGGTCTCCATAAAGCCTCAGAAAGCCAAACATATTCTTTGTCTGCAACGCAAAAGGACTTGGATCTACAAATTGTCCAACATATAGTGCTCAAATCACAAAAATAATGTTGCCTTGAGTTCAAAACACCCAAAAAACCCTATGTATGCTCTTCTTGGGCTCAAAAAGACTGAAAATTGACCAATTTAGGACTCCTAAAATATTTCTCTATTATTTATCTTGCAAAATGACAAGATTGGCTAACTTAGCAATGAATCATGCCTTTTGGAAAACCATCAAGTGAGAAACTCTCCTGGGACTGACATTGATTCCATTGTAAATGGTGCAAATTATCACCTCCTTAAACGCTCCACTATGGCCTGAGCATCAAATTTTTAGCCCCAAACTCGATCACGTGGATTAATGTGGCTATGGGTTGGGCTACGTGCCTGCCCCTCCAGCCTTAGCTCTAGGTTCTCTACCTTTGGTCGCATTGGAGGCCATGTGGCCATGTGCTAGGACCACACGCAAACTCCTTCCACTGTCGTCTCTGGGTATGGTCACGTTACCGTAATGGGACTAGGGACCGAACTAACTGCCCTCCTCGTCCACCTTCATCATTAGTTGTATGGTGATGCATAAGACATGGGGTCAGGGCTTAACTGCCCCATCCCCCTCTACCTCCGTTTTGGACGTATTGTGAGCTAGGTGACCAGGGTTGGGGCCACGTGGCCCGCCCTTCTCGCTGAATACCAAAACACTCCATTTGAAATATAATTGGCCCCCTCATATGGTTAAGTCCCAATCGTATAGCATAACGGTAGGCTCGTTACTTTGTTCAGTGGAGGTTGCGGGTTCAACCCCCATCGGGTTGGTCGAACCCCTAACCATATTATTTTTGGACCCCGAGGGCCACATGGCACCATCCCATTAGTCCACATGGCACTTCCTAGTTGGCGTCACCCAAACCAAACAACCAATCACAATTCAACACCTCAACCTGTACGGGCATGCCATGTGACAGCACATGATTGGCCCTTATTGTACACTATACCTTCCCATTCAACTGTTGACATCAACAAGAGGTCATTGTACGGTCTGCCCAGTCAGTAGCTTAGTCAACCCTGCAAGTTTACTTTTTAGCTTTTTGCCAAAAACTTCAGAACGTGATAACATTCACATACAATGTCGAATTGAGGTGATTCAAGCATCGTTGGAATTAGAATGATGAGATTTACAATTTGGCACTGGTTTCATGAGATTCTATCTTGCTTTACTTGGATTAGTGCCTTTGAGCCCCACTCAAAGATACTCCACATTTCCTATGCCTGAAATCCTAATTCTCATGTCAAGAATTGAGTCTTCCTGCGACTCATCTAAATATTTAGGAGAAAAATCTTCGATAGATGGAATCTGAAAAATTCTCTTCATGACCATATTTCCTTGGCGACTCATATAATGTTCACCTTGAAGTCTTTCCTTGCTGATATACAACCAAACTTGATATTCCAATTAGAAATCATGATCAACTTGATACTTTTCATGCCTTGCTTTATACCTGGCTTTGCTTTCCTCAAGATGCTCTTGTACTCCCTTATGCATTGGATGCATTTGTTCAATGAAATTCTTGGCTTTTTCCACATCTCCATATATATCTACTTCAAAATATTTACCAAAAATGAAATTCAAAAGAGACTTTGGAAAATAACCCAACCAAGTTTCAAATGGAAATACTTGTGTAGATGAGTGCTTGACATGATTATGGCATGCTGGATGTAATGCAACTGCTCATCCCAAAGTATAGGATGCTTGCCACAATAATCATGAAGGAAATGCATTTTTTTACAATATGTAATAAATTCGATGCTCAAATTCCCATACAAATTGACCCATTAACAAGTCAGAATAACATCAAATACCAAAGAAAACATTGTTGCCTATAAGTGATTTATTCACAACATCACTTTTACAAAATACCCAACTGTGGGGATATGCAACATCTGAAATACAAAAGAAATGCAGTATTTAATTAGATAAATAGTCCAACCATTTCTTACCTAACCAAGCTAGGGAGTTTTCTTTCTGCATTTCACTTTCTTTTGGAGCTACTTCAGGGATGGTTATGTTGTGCCTTGCACGTTCTTATGCCTTCTCTTTCTCAGGTGATTTCATGACCTATTTTTCCTTCTTTGGATGAAGATGTAGATGCAACTTCCAACATTTCTCAATCCATTGCCCACTTATGTTGCATTGAGTACAAAAGTTTTTGTGAGCACTTACTAGAAAAAATGTATTTGAACTTGGAGGATGATTTTCCTTTCTAGTCTCACTTCCAATCGACATATTCATTCTCTTAACTAATGATTTCCTTTTTTGGAACTTAGCTACATAATGGTTAAGTGCACAACAAAAGTGTAAGGAAACACATTCCACAACATTTTATTCAAATCATCATGTTGTTTATAGTCATATAAAGCTTTTGAATAATTAGGACATTTATACCTTTTATGATGGTCCTTTTGATTATGATCCTAGTGAGGAGAATTTGAATGACAAGGAGAACTTGACTTAGTTCGTCCTTTGAAGTGTTCATCTCTCTTTGGAGATATTTTTCCAAAAATGTCATCATCATGACATGATTCTCCTTCAACATGCAAGGGTTATTTCTTCACGAATTTCACACTTGAAGAATTCCTTGACTTTACAATTATGGATCATTCTCCAACTTCTTCTTGAACATATCCCAAACCTTCATGCTGAGTTTGTGGTCTCGCCTACATCTGGTTAATAATTCCATGACTGTTAATTCCAAGACCCTTACTATTGTACCCCATTTTGGTCAACAATTTCATACCAATACCCTTGGTATGTTTCTCAAATGATGCAAAAGAAGCATTATCATTGTTAAGACAATGAATTAAACATGAAGTATATTTTACCTCTATTTCTACTTGTGACTCTTGGACCTCTACCTGAAGCTTAGCCAACTCCTCCTTCTTCTCTTTTGTAGACAAAGTGGTAGATGAAGATTCAAGAAAACCACTCTTGTGATTTAACATATAAGCAGTGTTCTTCATCTAACAAAGGGTACAAACATCAGTCATTCCATGACCACAAACTTGTTGAGACTTGGAGGAATCTTCAATAGCATAACATTCCCAATTTTTCTCTTCAATGACATTTTTCAACATCGGGTGCAACTTCTTCTTTTCATCCTCTGCTACTTCGAGCAATCTTCTTAGTTCCATGTTCTCCACTTGGAGAGAATAATTCATTTTTTCCAATTCTAGGAGTCTTTCACGTTGAACATTTTCACCCATGCCTGTGATCTGGTCAGAACCTGCTCTGATACAATGTGATTTGAAAATGGAAATTGAACGTCCTCTAACACTTTGCAAGTATGATAAATTTGGGTCTTTAAACATTAACTTAGTTTGCAACTTTCCAACTGTAAATAGTTAAGTTTTCAATGAACTTAAAGATGAAACAAAAGCATATGCAATCCAACATAGTAAAAATGAACAACCATGTGATAACTAATTTCACCCCTCTTGGGCTACGTCTTAGGGCCCTGCTGTAATGGTTAGGCCGCTTTATTGATCTTAGCAACAAAAAGAGTACATTACAACTCTTTGACTCATAGAGCAAACCTCCTTATAGAGTGGCACTTGTTTCTACTTCAAAGAAATGTTCTTGTTCAAAGTACTCTCACTCACAAGTTGACTCAACAACAAAGAAAATTATGGTGTCAAAAGAAAAATGACTCTCTCACCGAATGTGGCAACAAGTCCTTGTACTCATTCTGTGATCAAAAGCACAAAATTCAACTACTTCATAATGAAGTGGTAAAATGGTCTTTTCTCACAAAAAAAATGAGAATATACTGAAAATGGTTGCTCTAATGAAGAAACAACTACTACAGATGCATCTAGAAGGTTGTAAAACCCTTTCCTAGGCTCTTTCCATGATTAAAAAGGTCTCCATATGGACTCAAAAAGAAAAACATAGTATTTATTTTCAACACAAAAGGACTTGTCTCTACAAATTGTCCAACATGTAGCGCTCAAATCACAAAATAATGCTTCCATTTAGTTCAGAACACATAAAAACCCCTATGTAGGCTCTTCTTGGGCTCAAAAAGACTAAAAATGACCATGTTAGGTCTCTTTGAACATTTCTCTACTATATGTCCTGCAAAATGACAAGACTAGCTAATTGAGCAATCAATCGCGCCTTTTGGCAGTGAAAATTTTGCCTGGGACCAGCATTGATTCTACTACAAATGGTGCAAATTGTCACCTCCTTAAATGCGCCACTAAGCCCTTAGCACCAAATTTTTAGCCCTTAACTTAGGCACGTGGATTCATATGGCCAGGGGCTAGGCCACACACTTGCCCCTCTGGCCTTAGCTCCACAATATTTGCCTTTGGTCGCATTAGAGGCCATGTGGCCGTGCGCTGGGGCTACATGCCAGTTCCCTCTGTCGTCAGCTCCGAGTATGGTCACGTCATTGTAATGGGACTAGGGGCCAACTTAACTACCTACCCCCTCTGACTTCATCGTTGGTTGTATGGTGAGGCATAAGACTTGGGGTCATGGCTTAACCACCCCATCCCCCTAAAATCACAAAAATAATGTTTCCATTGAGTTCAAAACACCCAAAAACCCTTATGTAGGCTCTTCTTGGGCTTACAAATACTGAAAAATGACCAAGTTAAGCCTCCTGGAACATTTCTCTACTATATGTCCTGCAAAATGAAAAGACTGGCTAACTAAGCAATGAATCACACCTTCTGGAATACCGTTAACTAACAAATTCGCTTGGGACTGACGTAGATTCCACCGCAAATGGTGAAATTTGCCACCTCCTTAAGCGCACCATTAAGGCCTTAACACATACGTTTTAGCCCCAAACTCACTCATGTCAATTCATATGGCCAAGGACTGGCCCATGCACCTGCTCTCCGACCTTATTTCTGGGTTCTCTTCCTTTGGTCACATTGGAAGCCATGTGTCTGTGGGATGGGGCCACACATTATCTCCCTCTGCCATTAGCTTCGGGTATGGTAACGTCGTCGTAATGGGACCGGGGTTCGGGCTAACCATCCGCCCCCTCCACCTTCATCATTGGTTGTAAGGTAAGGCATAAGACCCGGGGCCAAGGCTTAACCACCCCACCCCCCTCTGCTTCTTCCATGGATGTATCGTGAGCTAGGTGACCAGGGTTCGGGCCATGTGCCCCACCCTTCTCGTTGACTGCTAAAAGACTCCATTTGAAATATAATTGGACCCCTCATATGGTTAAGTCCCAATGATATGGCGTAATGGCAAGATTTTCTTTTGTACAGAGGAGATCATAGGGTTGAACCCCATTAGGTCAATTGGACTCCTAACCATATTTTTTCAGGCCCTGAGGGAAACGTGGTGCCTCCTGATTGGCCTCACCCAAACCAAACAACCAAACATGATTCAACACCTCACCCTGTATGGCCATGCCACATGAAAGCACGTGATTTCTCGAACTGTACATTGTACCTGCACAGTTAGTTGTTGACATCAGGATGATGTCACTGTACGGCCTACCCAATCAACCCTGCAAGTTGACTTTTTTGTTGTTTTGCCAAAATTTCAAAACGTGATAACTTTCGCATACGGTGTCGAATTGAGACGACTCAAGAATTTTTGGAATTATAACTATGAGATCTACAATTTGGCACAATTTCAATAGATTCTGAGCACTTTGATTTTTGAGCATATTTTGATCCCTTGGATCATTCTGGATCAACAACTTCCAAAATTTGTGCATGCCATGGAAACAAAAGGTGTTTGGCATCTTATTCAAGGATCTAGTTTATGGGCATCCTCAATGGCTCAAAAATACATTAGGCCTTTATCTACTTTGGAATGGATTCACACTCCTTTAAAACCGCACAAAAATGTTTCCATTTCCTGTAAAACAATTCTCAAGACCTTTAACATCAGAGGGAATATTTTATGCAGGAAGGTGGGAAATGGCCACAACATCTTCATTGGGAAGGATCCATGGATAGGTACAGTCTCCACTAGTAACACCTTCCTGATCCCCTAATGCAATTTCTAGCGAGCAAAAATATATTCACCTTAAATCAGGTTTCTTTAGGTTCTTCCTGGTCATTCACTGTTGATTTACAACTTGAGGGGGAGGCAACTTCAGTTTGGGAACACTATACCAGGGCCCTAAATTTCTATAATATTTACTTCGTAGGAAAAGATGATCAAATCATTTGGATCAAATCCCACATGGGAGATATCCACCAAAATTTGGATATTTATCCCAGATTTCGAAAATTTAGAATCCTACATGGTGGGGAGGAATTATTTGAAAAATTTGTTGTCCCCCTAAATAAATAAAAAATCTTGTGGTTTATGTTAAAATGGAAGCTTACAACTTGGGGCACTCTTCAAATACGCTCTTTTCAGGGACCCAAGATTTGTATTCTCTGTAAATCAAAATCAGAAACAATCCCCCACCTATTTATCAATTGTCCCTTCATAAAGTAAGTCTTGAAGGAATTAAAATGCTCTTTCCAACAAGCCAAGGATTGGAAGGAAGACAACATATCAATCTTCTTAAAGTCTTGGATCTACAGTCCTCTTCCTAATAATATAAAGGGTCATCCCTTATGTGTTAGCTGAGGAATATGGCTTGAGCGCAACTATACCATCCTTGATTATTCTTCTCTTAATCCCATCAAAGTCTCCTCCTAAAGTATTGCCATCTCTGATTCTCTAGACTTATGTCCCCCACCTCTTCCTCCAGTACTCCCCCCCCCCCCCCCCCACCCCCCCTTCCCGCCCATGTGGTAATTGAATTTTACTACCCTTGGACTTTCTTTGATGGTGTGTTAGGTCCCTATAATACTAGTATAACCGCTAGATTGTTATTGATGTGCCCCATAGAATCCCATTATTGTTATTGTTGTGTCCTTACATTATTATTGTTATGTAGGCCCTAATTATATTTTGACCCTTTAGGATCCTATATATACCAAGGAAGTATTTTCATTTGAATCATCCAAGAATTGTTCATTTATGTGATGTAAAGGGAGGTTGCCCCCTCTAAATGACTTAATATCTAGTCGTCAAGATCTATATTTTCTTATGTTTATGTGTTATTTTGATCTATATACATAACATGGCGCTATCCAAGGCTCCCCTACTATTGGTGGTACTGGGGGGATTCTTCATCTCTCTCATTCCCATCCTCTCTCATTCTCTTCCAACATAGGCCCTGCCTCAAACAATATGGTTGAACTTGTTGCTCTCTACGCTATCATCATTGTAGTGTCCTATCTAGGGTGCTAGACTAGGCTATATTTATTATCGACCAGGATTCGTAGACTTAGAGGCATGCGTCTAAAGTATATAGACATAAAGGATCATTAGCTAAGTGGTTATGATGGTAGGTCATAGGACTTCTTTACGGAAGATTGAGGTATGTTACCTATCACCCAAACACTTAGGTCACTCAGTTAATCTACCTAATTACAACACTGTCATTCAATTCATTTACCAAATTAAAACACTCTGTATCACTTCAAACCAAGATTTCAATCTCCTTACAGAGACACTATGCATAAAACCCCTGTTCAGCAAATACTCAGCATTCACTAATATTCATGCAAGATAAAGACATACGGAAATTATAAGCATACTTCGAAATGATAACAGAGTTCATGACATTGCTTTAAAAGACAACAAAGGATCGAATCCCTTACAGGATACGATTCACGATCTCAGTGATGAACTATTCAAGCACTATCATAAACATAAACCATATGCATTCTATTGAAATCAACAACCAATTCCAATTACTGTGCATATCATTTAATACCCTAAGTTGCGAATGAAAAGGAAATGAAAGTATACCAGTTTAACGCAGGGCCCGTCCGCATTCCAGAGGTATACTGGACTGTGATCAACCGATTATAAAATCAATGCAACAAGACAAAGATCGTGATTGCAACTATGTTCTTGATATTAAGTTCAAACTCTGTTTTCAAACGATACAATGATAACCAACTACTGACTACTACAGAACTGTCTTTACATATGTTTTTACAACCCTTACATTTCGAAAACGAATGTACATTCATGATGTGGCTGTTGCTGCTTTTATCATGTCGATATTTTTAAAATGTTTCTATCCTAAACTGATTTCAAAAAGGAACAAAACTAAATCAATTTAGAATGCTTTGTTGTTGCTGCCTTTGTCGCCAACATGCTATACTTTGACAATCGTTGACCGCGCATGTAGGAGGGTCGGTTCTGCTGTAGGATAGGTATTCGTCCATGCTTGGACATTCTACTTTTCATCCCTACCCTTCGCTCTAGCCTAGCTTTCATGCCACATGTCCAACAATAAACCAATTACAGGATGTTGGAACTTCCTGTAGTCATTTTACCAAAAATTCCTAATTCTTTAACATAAAACTCCTAAATCAATTTTAATGCATTTTAATAACTATAGGACTATTAACTAATCAATTTTCAAGGGATCTAAGAGATATATGATGGAAAGAAGTAGGCAAATGATATGTTTTAGGAGGAAAAAGGAGGTCATGGGATGGTACCAACATCTCTCCCCGACTTAATGAATTAGCATGTCCTCATGCTAACCCTTAAGTGCTTCCCTTGAACTCTGTCCCTGCCTAGACCTCTGCTGCCTTTAGCAATGTATCCACATTCTTTTTCACCTGGGCATCTTTCTGACCAAGGAGCTCCTGCTTTAATCTTTTGTATTTTTCTTTGAGGGTCTTCTTTTGGTTGTACCACTTAGTAGCCCATTTACAAATATCTGTTTGCTCAGCCTCAAGTTCATTGATTCGCTCCCTTAACTTTTCATTCTTCTATTGAGTCTCTTTACTCTGCGCTCGGAGCATCTCATTTTCTTTCTTGATAACTTTTTCTAACATATTAGCCTCCATGAGTTCTTCCTTTAATTTCTCAATTTGTTTCTCCAATTTCTTCTGTTTCTTAATGGGAGGTGGTGAACCTTTTTCTTGCCTGTTATTGCTTTCAACCTCTATATCAGCTCCTGGTCTTGGTGGTGAGTGGTCACTACTCTCAATATCCATCGGTATGGGTGCATTGGATTCAAGCTGGTCTTCTTGTAACTGGGCTTTTGGTACTCTCCTTGTTCTTCTTGAATAAGTGGTGAAAATTTTATCTTGCTCTGCCTTCTGAGCATCTTCTTTTCTCATTTTCCTAGTCCTTATGCTGCTCACAGGTGGGGGTACCTTGCTTGCTTTGGATACTGGGATCTCTTCATCGATATCCTTCATGAATCCTGAGTTCTCCTGCAGTTCTTCTTTGTCTTCCTCATCTTTAATTTGGTTAGCAGCTAAGAACTCCTTCCATGGTTTCCCTCTTCTCTGCAACTCATGCTCAATAAGAATTTTAATTAAGCCAAAGTGATATAGGCTCTTGTCTTCATTTCCCTTCTGCTTTTGGATGGTCTTCGACATCTTGGTTAGGCTTTGTAATAGAAAATATGGTAGACTGATAACACACTACCTTTTCAAGTGTAGCAGTAATTTAATATGGTATAGATAGACAATACTGTAACGGCCTTCGCAGGTTACGAATTTTTGGAGAATATAGACCATCTCGTCCCAGGGATGCATCAACCAACTCCTTGGGACGCCTTTCTTCCAGTTAACTGATGAGACTCTGGATCTAGACATAAATTGAGTCCACGACTTCTCTTTAAATTTCTTTGTCTTAAAGTACTTCTCCCCTTCTGGGCTAATCCCTATTGACTGGGCTATGGTGTCCTCCGAAACCCTGAATGAGAAGTTACCTATCAGGGCTTTCTCTCCATTGAATGTGAAAGCGAATTGTTTGGTAACCTCTTCATTACTTCCATGAAATTTCTCTAAAAAGGGCAACCACTGTATCTCTCTGAGAATTGAAATGCAATCTTCATGATATTGAGAACTTTCGAACATGCTCGGCTCGACCCTATTGGTCATTTTGGCAGAGGGTCGTGCTCTAGCAATTTCAACAAAGAAATTTCAATTTTTTACCTGGTGGTGTCGCTCCCTTAATATCCAGTATGATGCTCGGTCGACTGTCTTGTGACTTTGGTGGGAGTCGAAACCGAATGGTTGTATTTCCCTCTTGTGGCGCTCACTGCTTTCAATCCTTACTGTGGAAGTCACGGGAGTCAAATGCCAGCGTGAAATAACTGAGAATGATGGTGAAATAACCAACTACACTTACTTCATAGTGTATTCATCTTTTGGAACAGAGGAATGGTTGTACCGCTTGTATAGATGCCATCATAGGAGCGCTAGAAGTGTATATGCAATACTGGGGTATGATTTCAGGGAATCCTCTGAATCATTTGGCTACATCGGGTGGTGGAATCATAATTCGGCCGTGTGGAATACAATGAATAGGCCCGTTTTAACATTTGTTTCTTTCCTTTTTTTTTTTAAAACACAATCCACCACGTGTCCTGTTCCTATTGGTACTCGGCCAAATGGAAGATGTTGGTATGGCTATAGGATGCGATTGGCATAACAAGGTTGATATGAAAAGGGGTAATGGATTTAGAAGTATGAAATAGGTTGGGGTATGAAGGATGATAAGAATTAACAGTGAGATAAGGGATGATGGAAAATGTAGTGCCCTTGAAATCGATCATAACAGTCACAGTCATTAAATTTAACATTAAAAATTAATCTAAGAAATTAAATGTTAAGAATAAGGAACATATTACACTTTTGTTGGTTGTTGTTGCATTGGCATGTTGAGTAGGACTAGTCTCTTTTGACTATTCTTTGTTGTTCATAACAGGTCCCCTGAGATAGATTCGAATGCACAGGTCCCTCTGAAATCTTGAAGATGTTCATGCAGCTCCTTATATGTATACAGGTTCCTTGAGCTTGGGTATTTGATGGAGTCTTGGTGCCCAGCAACCTGTGAATCCTTGTAGAAACTTGATGAAGCTTTGTTGAAGTAACCCTGAAGTAACAGTCTCTTAACAGGTCCCTTTTATGTGTCTCAAACAGGTCCCATTACTGCTAGTGTTGGTAGCATGGTCTTCTAGACAGAACAGGTCCCCCTGCATAATGTTTATAACCAGGTCCCTATGAGATAAAACAATGACAAAACAACTTCTTTATTGAAATCTGGAATGCTGGAACAAACTGCTTTGGAAATTTACAGTGAGGAGATGAGATAAGAAATCTTTAAGAATTTACAATGGAGAGATAAAAGAACAAAATGTTGATGCTTCTCTCCCCCACTAAAGTTTTGACTTGTCCTCAAGTCATGATTCAGTTGATAAATCAAACAGTGAACAAAAGAAAGAGAATTCTTACCCGCCAACGAATTGGTTTTCAAGTAAGAATTCGGGGTTAGAGTGTGCCAGAGGCTGGTTTTCACATCTAACCCATTGTTATTATATATTTTATATTTTTATATTTTTTTTTAGTTTTTGTTTTGTTTTTTTTTTTTTTAATTTTCTTTTTGAATTTCTAAATTGAAAGGAAATGAACTAAGGCAGGGATACTGCAGCTGAGGGCTGCAGTATCTCAACCTCTCTTTGTTGAGATACTGTTTGGAGAAAATCTTGCTTGCTGATGGGCTTAGTGTATAGTTTCAGGCGATGACCATTGACAGTAAAGGAATGACCTTCTCCATCAATAGTTTTGAGCTTGACTGAACCATTGTCGTAAGCCTAAATAATTTGGTATGGGCCCATCCAATGGGTGGTAAACTTGGCTTTATGATCTCTAAATTTAGAGTCAAAAAGTAAAGCCCAGTCACCTTCCTTGAACTGCTTCTTCTTGATATGTGCATCATGCCACTACTTCCTTTGTTTTTGCATGAGGATTGTGGTTTCCTCTGCTTGCTGCCTCATTTCATCCAGCTGGTTCAACTGCTGAATTCTTTCTTGTTGTGCTTGGTCCAAGTCAATTTGCAAATCTGCAGCCAGTTTAAAAGTATGTATTTGAAACTCAATAGGAATCATTACCTCTTTGTCGTACACCAACTGATATGGTGTAAATCCTGTAGTATCCTTCCACGTAATTCTGTAAGCCCAAAGTGCATCTTTGAGCTTCTCTTCCCAATTCTTCCTGTTCATTGCCACAGCTTTAGTAATGATCCCTTCCAAAGTTTTGTTTGTGGATTCCACCTGCCCATTGGCCTGTGGATGGTAAGGGGTACTTTTCCTATGCTTGATTTGGTATTTGTCTGTGATGTCCTTCACTAGCTTTGAGGTGAATTGAGTACCTTGATCAGTCACTATTTCCCTTGGTACTCCATACCTTACAAAAATCTCTTCGAAAAGGAAATTTACCACTGTGTGTTCGGTGGCTCTAACCAGTGCTTTTGCTTCAGCCCACTTTGTGACGTAATCAGTACATACTAAGATGTACTTCGTACCATTGGAGGTTGGGTTAATGGGTCCTATAAAGTCTAGAGCCCATTTTTCAAATGGCTCTAGGTGAACTTGGGGCTGAAGCGGCATCTCGTCTGTAGCTGTTGGCCTGCCCATTCTTTGGCAGCTGTCACAACTCTTCACATACTTCTTGGCATCCTTGAAAATGGATGGCCAGTAGTATCCAAGAGTAAGAACTTTGAATGCTGTCCGCTTAGCTGCAAAATGCCCACCACACGGTTCATCATGGCAAGATTTTAAAATATCAATTATCTCATCATTTCTTACACATCTTCTAATGATCATATCATAACGAGTGTAAAATAAATCGCCATTAAGCCATGAATATCTAGCACTTTGTTTGACTAGTCTCTTCTTTTCCTTTGCAGTAAAGTGTGGAGGTGTCCTTCCTATAGACAAATAATTGGCCAAATCAGCATACCAAGGATTTACTATGGAAATTGCAAATAAATTTTCATCTGGAAAAGAATCTTCAACCGGAACAACCTCACCTAGATTTTGCAGTCTAGAAAGAAAATCTGCCACCTGATTCTCTTTACCTGGTCTATCTAACACTGTGATGTTAAATTCCTGTAACAATAATAACCATTTGGTAACTCTGCCACTAGTTATTGGTTTATTCATTAAATGTCTAATGGCAGAATGATCAGTATGTACAAAGACCTCATAACCAGTTATATAATGTCGAAATTTATTCACAGCATATATGATGGCAAGTGTTTCCTTTTCTGTGACTGTGTAGTTTAACTCTGCAGGTGTTAGATTTTTGCTAATGAAATAAATGGCATAATTACAAGATTCCTCTTTTTGGCCTAATGAGGCACCCACTGCAGTGTCGGATGCATCTGTGAAGATATGAAATGGTAGGCTCCAATTAGGCCCTCTCAAGACTGGTGCGGTTGATAACTTCTTTTTGAGTAGTTCGAATGCTTGTTGGCAGTTCTTATTCCAGTTGAAAAGTACATCTTTTGTTAGAAGTTTAAACAAAGGTAAAGCTATTTTACTAAAATGTTCAATAAACCTTCTGTAATAGCTTGCATACCCAAGGAAAATTCTTACCTCTCTTTGATTCTATGGAATTGGCAAATTAACAATGATCTGGATCTTTGCTGGGTCAACTTTGATGCCTTGAAAAGAGATATAGTGGCCTAATACTATCCCTTCGTTTAACATCATAAAGCACTTTTCATTGCTGAGGGACAGATTAGCTTCAATACATCTTTTCAAAACTCTCTCAAGGTTCTCTAATGCATGTTCAAATGAATTGCCGTACACTGAAAAATCATCCATGTAAACTTCAACACAATCATGAATTAAATCAGCGAAAATAGCTAACACAGCTCTCTGAAATGTAGCTAGAGCATTGCAAAGTCCAAATGGCAAAACATTGTAAGCATAAGTGCCCCAAGGACAGGTGAATGTGGTTTTGTCCTGGTCTTCTGAGGCTATCCTGATCTGGTTGTAGCCACTGAAACCATCAAGAAAATAAAACGATGATTTCCCAGCTAGGGTGTCTAACACTTGGTCAATAAATGGTAGTGGGAAATAATCTTTGAGTGTTGCTTTGTTCAGTTGTCTATAATCAACACAAATGCGCCACTTACCATTTTTCTTGGGCACTATAACCAATGGGGATACCCACTGACTGTCAGAAATAGGATATATAAAATTAACTCTCAACAGTTTTTGCAATTCTTCTCTGACAATATCCTGGAGCATGGGGTTCATTCTTCTCTATGGTTGCCTCACTGGTTTGATGGTACTATCTGTATAAATATGGTGAGTGCATGTGTCAGGGTGAATCCCATGCATATCGGTGTAGTCCCAAGCAAAGGCTTTCTGGTATTTTCTCAATAGTTGAATCAATTTCTCTTGCTGAGATGAGTCTAGGTGATTGCCTATGTTCAGAGTTTTCCCTGGACTAATCTCTATGATCTGACTCTGTGTGTTGGTGATGGATTGAACTGGAAAAATGTCGTGAAATGTGGTTTGCAAAGATTGAATGGTGCATGTTTCCTGAAAGTTTTGGGCCAAAAGTACATCTGCAGCATGATATTGGTCATTTCTCAAATTTTCGGAAATATCAGGTTGAGAAAGGAATAATTCTACCAAATCATTATTGTTTTGTTCTTGGAAATTATAGATTTGGTCAATGCTAAAAACATATTGTACTTCTTCTTTATCATTGAATTTATCATCAAGCCACAAATTGTGTGTTACTGCTGGTGATTGTGCCGATGGATAAAGAGTGAGTTGTTTTCTTTCAGTCCCTCTTGAAATGATCATGTTGCCCGATCGACATCCTATGAATGCATCAGCAGTCGCTAACCATGGTCTACTAAGGATGATAGGGTGCCCTCCTAAATTGGATTTGGGTTGAAGAACTAAGAAATCCACTGGATACTCCCAAGAGTCCAGTGAGACAATTATGTCCTCCAAAATCCCTTCAGGAATCACTTTAGACCTATCAGCTAGTTCTAGAACAATCGTTGTATGTTGCAAATTTATGAGCTGGAGTGTTCTCATGGTTTCAAGAGTCATGACATTGATTGCGGCCCCAAGATCTATCAAAGTGTTTGGAATCTGTATGTTGTTAATGATGGTGGTCACTTTGGGAATGCCAGGATCAACATACTTCTCCATGGAGATGGTATTGGTCATAAGGCCTGCTAAATGTCCTATAACATGAATGGTTTGAGGATCAATCCTTTTTCTAGCAGGCTTCTTGAGGCACATGTCTTTGATGGCTTTAGTATATATGGGAATGTCTTTTATAGCTTGCAGCAACGGAATTTTTATGTAGACATTCTTGAGTTCATCTAAGACATCAAACTGTGGTATAGACAGTGGAGGTTTTATTTGGACCAATCGGTCTGGAAAAGGTGGATGCAATGGTTGCATCTGCTTATCTTTGGTATCATCGTTTGGTTTTCTTTGATTTGTCATTTCATTTTCATTTTCTTTGTTTTCTTCTTGCTTATCTGTTATTGGAGAATCTTTGTGGAGTACCCTATCAGACCTCAAGTTGATATTTTGCAAGGGTAGTGTGGAATATGAGGTTCCCTCTTCTACATTGTAGGCTGGCCTCTCTGCTCTATTATTTGGATTTGGGACAGTTTGAGTAGGAATTTGAGTGGGTCTGGGAGGTTGTGAGTTAGCTGGAAATTGCAGTTGTGGTGGATTTATTGGTGGAGGAGTAGGCAGTGCTTGTTGAGTAGGTTGAGGCTGATAAACAACTTGCTGAGGATATTGTTGATATGGTTGAGAATGTGATGAATACGGCTGATGGTATTGTTGATATGGTTGTGAATATGGTGGGTATGATTGAGGATATGTATGATAGGATTGAGAGTATTGTTGAGATGGTCTCCATTGTTGTTGTGGGTGGTTTTGGTGCTGTCATGGCATGGGTACATTCCATGAATTTTGTGCATACATTTGATCATTTACAAGAAATTGCAAATTTTGATTTGGAAACATACCTTGAGGTGCTGGCCTTGGCTGCCATGGTCTCTTTGTGCCCATGTAATACACGTTTTCCATCTTTGCATTAGCTGCCATATTACAGTTCTGCAAAACCTTAACTTTAGGACAATTAAACATATCATGATGTTCAGTACAGAAAGCACAAACTTGGATGTTTTCTAGTGGGAAGTCTTTTAATGCATGTTTCTTCCGGCATTTTGGGCAGAAGATAGCCATTATCTGATCTTCATCTTCTTGTTTCTTCTTGGCTTTTAAAGTGTCAATTTGGTTCCCTAGGGTGCTTAACAGATCTGTTTTAAACTCTTCTAAGAGATTCCCTATTTCAGCCCTTGTGACACTTGCTGAGGCAGATTTTGTGACTTTGGATGACAGGGTTCTTTTTCCCATTTTAGCTTTGCTCCTCGAATACTTTTCGCATAACTCAGCTATTTCTTCAAAGGGTAAGGCAGAAATGTCACCTTTGCCCATCAAGTTAAGATCATCCATGTATTCCTCTCGGATACCTTTCAAGAATATTGTGCGGATCAGATCAAGAGGCATAGTTCGGTGTTTGGATTTTTGTAAGTTGTAGACAAACCGTTCTAAGTATTCCTCTAAGGTTTCATCCTCTTGCTGGCTCATTCTAAAGATATCATATTTAGAATCTTTGGATCTACAGTAAGGTTGATATTTCCTTAGAAATATTCTTCTCATGCCATCCCAATCAACTATAGCATACTCACCAAGCCTCATGAACCATCTTAAGGCTAATGCCTTTAATGTCGCTGGGAAGAGTCTAAGCCTATGGGCATCATCTGTATAGCCATATGTTCGACATACACTGTCAAACTCGAACAAGAATGAGTCTGGATCTTCCGAAGCCATACCATAAAAGTTTGGTGGCACGGATGGAGGTATGTTTTTCATTTTGATCTCATCATCTTCTTGTGGTTCATGTATAGGAAACTTAAAAGTTGACTCTTCTTCATCTCTCTATCCGTGATTTGGTACTGATCCAGCTCCTTCCTCGGCCATTCTAATAGGTCTCTCTGTGTCAGTGTCACTTGTTTGAAAGAGGAGATTAAAGAAAGATTGTTCGGTCACTGTGCTACTTTCTCCTTGTGTGGAAGATCTTGGAAAGTGCTTCTTCTGCGATTTATGTGTTAATAAAGTTTGCCTTTCGATGAGAGTAAGTCTTTGTCCTGACTTTTGTTTTTCTTCTAATGCATGGATGACTTCCTCAGCTGGTGTTGTATTCCCTAAAGAGTCTGCTCCTGATGATGATGGGTTAGTTTTTAGATGGTGGGGGGTTTTTACGAATCTACCCTGACTGTCTCTAAATCTAGGCATAAATGGACATGATTTCTAACTGTGTTTTTGCTTGTTTTTGTTTATTGAATTTTTTTCTTTTTAAATCCTTTAAGTATGCCTCCCCGGCAACGGCGCCAAAATGTAGTGTCCTATCTAGGGTGCTAGACTAGGCTATATTTATTATCAACCAGGATGCGTAGACTTAGAGGCATGCGTCTAAAGTATATAGACATAAAGGATCATTAGCTAAGTGGTTATGATGGTAGGTCACAGGACTTCTTTACGGAAGATTGAGGTATGTTACCTATCACCCAAACACTTAGGTCACTCAGTTAATCTACCTAATTACAACACTGTCATTCAATTCATTTACCAAATTAAAACACTCTGTATCACTTCAAACCAAGATTTCAATCTCCTTACAGAGACACTATGCATAAAACCCCTATTCAGCAAATACTCAGCATTCACTAATATTCATGCAAGATAAAGACATATGGAAATTATAAGCATACTTCGAAATGATAACAGAGTTCATGACATTGCTTTAAAAGACAACAAAGGATCGAATCCCTTACAGGATACGATTCACGATCTCAGTGATGAACTGTTCAAGCACTATCATAAACATAAACCATATGCATTCTATTGAAATCAACAACCAATTCCAATTACTGTGCATATCATTTAATACCCTAAGTTGCGAATGAAAAGGAAATGACAGTATACCAGTTTAACGCAGGGCCCGTCCGCGTTCCAGAGGTATACTGGACTGTGATCAACCGATTATAAAATCAACACAACAAGACAAAGATCGTGACTGCAACTGTGTTCTTGATATTAAGTTCAAACTCTGTTTTCAAACGATACAATGATAACCAACTACTGACTACTACCAGAACTGTCTTTACATATGTTTTTACAACCCTTACATTTCGAAAACGAATGTACATTCATGATGTGGCTGTTGCCGCTTTTATCATGTCGAGATATTTAAAATGTTTCTATCCTAAACTTATTTCAAAAAGGAACAAAACTAAATCAATTTAGAATGCTTTGTTGTTGTTGCCTTTGTCGCCAACATGCTATACTTTGACCATCGTTGATCGCGCATGTAGGAGGGTCGGTTCTGCTGTAGGATAGGTATTCGTCCATGCTTGGACATTCTAATTTTCATCCCTACCCTTCGCTCTAGCCTAGCTATCATGCCACATGTCCAACAATAAACCAATTACAGGATGTTGGAACTTCCTGTAGTCATTTTACCAAAAATTCCTAATTCTTTAACATAAAACTCCTAAATCAATTTTAATGCATTTTAATAACTATAGGACTATTAACTAATCAATTTTCAAGGGATCTAAGAGATATATGATGGAAAGAAGTAGGCAAATGATATGTTTTAGGAGGAAAAAGGAGGTCATGGGATGGTACCAACAATCATTTTAGCCATATAAAAAAATCTCCACTCTCTACACATTTATGGATACTCTCGAGTGGTCATACACTTTATGGAGACTCTCAAGTGGTCATACACTGGATGAACAAGAAAACAAAGCTTCAATCTTTAAACTGCAGCCTCTCATGGAAAATTTACAAAGAAAAGTCTCTCAGTTCTCTTTTATATCTTTGATCATATTTATAGGCACCAGAACAAGGAAGTAGATAGGTTATCCAAAAATGACTTAGATATGGACCGAGGCACATGCAAAGTCTTTGAAGATCAAGAAGGAAACAAAACAAAATTGTTTTTTACCCTTGGGTCTGAGGAGGTAGGTGGCAAATCCAAGAAATACCCTACATCAAGTCTGCACACATCACTACTTCAATTTTTAACACTTCTTTGCATCCACTGGAAAATGTTTTGGCTGATGTTTACTCTCTTAGTGGAGACATCATATAGATGAGCTCTTCATTGTGGATCTTGTATCTCTACGTGTTGAAATCAAGTCCACAAGGGGCTAAAACAAACTTTTGAACCAACTCCTATGTGGGAATGTTTTCTAAAAACAATCAAGGTGTATGTAACACAACTATTTTTTAAATTAGGTGTTGAATATAAAACAATATTGAGAATTTTAAGCACACAACTATTATGATATATATTTTTATTTTTGAAATTAGGTGTTGAATATAAAGCAATATTGAGAGTTTTAAGCACACAACTATTATGATACATATTTTTTTGAAAAATGGCCACATGTATGATCTAGAATCTACATATATGACTTTTTTACATATTTAATAAGAGTAACAAACTTTTTTCTCGAAAAAAGAAAAAATATTTTTAATAATATTTAAATAAATATTTTTATTTTAAATTGTTTAAGTAAAGATTTTACAATTTAATAAATTTCCAACATCATTAATTGTATATGTTATTGTTATTTGTATATGTTATTTGGGCATGTCATAACTGCGCTCTACTCCCGCCACCGCCTACAAACATTAGGTCTGAACCGATCTTCGGCCACTCGGGATGGCCCCTCCGGAGGCTTCGCCGGAGGAGGCAGCTCACCAACACGCCTTCTCTACCTTGATCAAGTCCATGCCTCCTCAGTGAGCTTTCCCTTCAGTATCAAAGTTCGTGAAAAAACTTGATGGGTTACAGGAAGTTTTTCTCCCTCCAACTTTTCCCAGAATGACTGCTCTTGCCTTGGCAGAAAAAGGACTTATTGGTCAATTTACAAGACTTTGGCCCTCTCCAAAAACAGTCAAGGGGTGGGTGGAAAGGAATTGGACAGACAAAATACAAGGAAAAATCTCTATCAGATTTTGTGGAAAGGGATATCTTACATTTCATTTTGAGACAAAGGAAGACAAGGATTCAATCTTCTGTAATGGGTCTTATTTCATGAATTCCATAGGTTTATATTTAAACAAATGGACTCCAGATTTTGACCCGGAGCTTGATATTCCTAGTGCGGTCCCTGTTTGGGTCCGGCTTCCTCACCTTCCTTTGCATTGCTGGGGAGACGAATCTGTGCGTGCTATTGGGAATGTTGTTGGGAAATACATTGATCGGAGTGAACCGAAAGATAACATGCAGGCATGTGCCCACATCTGTGTAGAAGTGGATTTGGGTAAAGGCCTACCAGAAGCCATCAAGCTCAAGGTTGACGATTGGATGCACATTCAGCAGCTTGACTATGAACAGATCCCCTTCAAGTGCAAGGTATGTCATGAGTACAGTCACTTTGCTAATCGTTGCACTAAACTTTCTAATGTAGAAAATAATCCTCAAGAAGAGCAATGGGAAACCGTTAAAAAGAAAAAGACAACCCCTAATCCTAAACCATCCCATGAAGCAGGTCCTTCCTCTCGACCTCCCCCAATTTCCCCTCCCTCTTCTCCCCCGCCTTCATTTCCTCTCCCTTCTTCCCCTCAACCTCCCCTATCTTCTGATCGCCAGCTAGATCCCCTTACCTATTCTCCCTCTTCCAATCCCTTTCACATCCTCTCTCTTCACGAGGAATCCCCTCCCTTGATTCAACCTGATCCTACCTCTTCTCCCCTTCCCCTGGTCATTTCCTCTTCCCTCCCGCCTGCTCCTCCCCCTCTCAGAATCACCAAAAGCAATTCCAAGGAGCATGGATCCATTCTAGACAATCAAAAGAAGCCTGGAAGAAAGTCTACCAAACAGCACAGGGATGAAAATGCGCAAAAAGACATAGCATTGGGGCTCCAAAACGCAGTGATTCATATATTCAAGGACCAATAGACAAAGACATAGCAAACAAAGACAAGGGAGGGAGAGCAACTCCTCACACCTCTCACCTGAAATGATTAAAATCCTCTCATGGAACAGCAGGGGACTAGGGCACCCCTCCAAATCAAATGCCTTAAAGGATCTTATTAACCAAGAGAAACCAACCATTGTTTTACTCCAAGAAACAAAGCAGAGACAGCCAGAGATGAGCAAGATTATTGAACAACACAAGCACTACAAAGGATGTATATGTGATTCCGGAGGAGCCTCAAGAGGAATTGCTACACTTTGGCTTCAAGATGAATGGAACAGCACAGTAGAAATAGTAGAACAGCATTGGGTCAAGATTGTATTGCAGAATATTATCAGCAGTCAACAGATATTAATTTACAATGTTTATGTCCCAAATCATTACAGGGATAAAGAAGTTTGCTGGGACTCTCTCAGCAATAATATAGTAGAAGAAAATATCAGCAACATCATTTTAGGAGGTGACTTAAACCTCGTTTTACGTGCTAATGAAAAACGTGGAGGCAGCTTCAACCCAAATCCTTTTAGAAATCAGTTGGAAAATGTTATGCAACATGGTGATCTTGTTGATATCATTCCAAAGAATCGCAAACACACTTGGAGTAATCGCATATTGGGGAGAAATAATATTATGGAAAGGCTCGACCGAATCCTGGTAAATGCATCCCTTCTCTCCACCTTTTCAGCTGTCAATGCTTCCATCCTTCCTTTTGCTGCTTCAGACCATTATCCCACTACTTTAACCCTTGAATCTCTCTGCCCCCTGAGCCCTCTCCCTTTTAAATACAGTCCTTTATGGAATGACATTGAACCAGCCAAAGTGTTGGTCTAGCAAACTTGGTGCCAACATGTCGAAGGATCCCCAAGTATTATTTGGGAAAGCAAACTTAGAAATGTAAAGAATGCTCTCAAGAATTGGGCAAAAACCCAATACAAAGAGCCAGAAGCAAAGAAAAGAGAAGTGAAAGCCAAAATTGAAGAACTTCACTATGCACTAGAAAAGAAAGAATATTACCAGGTTGAAAAAAAAATCAAGAAGAAAATCTTTACAGTCAGCTATACAGTATCAGAAGAGAAGAGGCAGACTTGGTTGAAGAGCGGAGACAGGAACACAGCTTTCTTCCATAAGCAAGCCACTATTCAGCAAATCAGGAATAATATAACAGCTATCACAGATAATGTAGGCACTCAACACAATGATCAAATGACCATCAAAAACACTGCCTCAGAACATTTTAAAGAGTTGCTAACTAAATCAGGGAGGACGAAAACTACGCTGACTTCCTACAACATTTGCCAAAAAAGATTGCAACAGAAGCAAATGAAAGGTTGACAGAGGAAATAAAAGAAGAAGAAATCAAGGAAGCAATTTGGGGCCTCCAGCCAGACAAGGCACCAGGGCCAGACGGCTTTCCTATTTGTTTTTATAGGGAGTATTGGGAAATGATCAAAAAGGACCTCATCAAATATTTTAAATGGATTCAGAGGAAAAATAAATTAGGAGGCTACACAAATTCAACACATCTGGCCCTCATTCCAAAGGAGAACCGGCCTTCAAATTTCTCCCATTTCCAGCCCATATCCTTATGTAACTCTTCCTACAAAATTTTCACAAAAATTCTTGCTTCCTGTCTCAAACCTCTATTTCCTATGTTAATCTCTCAAAACCAAGGTGGCTTTATGACAAATAGGCACATTTCAGATTCTATTCTCTTAGTCTAGGAATCCATTCACTCAAGCCAATCTAGAAATGAAAAGGGCTTCATCTTGAAATTGGAATTGGAAAACGCTTTTGACAGGGTTAAACACTCCTTTCTATTTGTTGTTCTTCAAAAAATGGGCTTCTCATCCTTCTTTATTGATCTCATAAGAGCCTGTATCTCTGGCCCTTGGATAGCTCCCCTTATCAATGGCAAACCCAGCCCTGCCTTTCAATCTTCAAGAGGATTAAGGCAAGGCTATCCTCTGTCCCCCTACCTTTTCCTTTTAATGGTTGAGTCCTTCAGTTGTGCCCTTGACCATAAGCGGCAAACAGACCTCATCACTAGAATCAAATTTGAAGATGGCGTGAAAAACATCAATCACTCCCAATTTTCTGATGATACCCTGCTGATTGGAGGGGCGTCCATAATCATAGCTCGAAGATTCAAATCTTTATTAGACAAATTCATGAGATATTCAGGGGGAATGATTAATCACTTCAAAAGTTGTATTTATGGATGGAACACCTCAGCTCAAATGCTTAAAAACATAGCCAACATCTTCAGTGTGCCTTGCAAGTTAAATTGGCACCATTTCAGTTATTTGGGAATGCCAGTGAATATAGGAAACGCAAGAATTGATGTTTGGGAAACAAATTTAGATCAAATGAAAAGAAAAGTTCAAAAGTGGGGAGCCTCTTGGCTCAACCCAGCTAGACGATTGGTACTGCTCAAATCGGTCCTTTCCTCGCTTCCTATTTACCAATTCTCTCTTGCCCAGGCTCCAGCCTCTTTTCTCCGCAAAATGGACAATATTCTCAGGTTTTTCCTTTGGCGGGGAGGAAAAAATGAAAAGAGAAAATATAACTTGGTTGGATGGAAACAAGTAATTCAAAACCAAGAAAAAGGAGGTCTTGGAATTAGATCCCCATCTCTCACCAATTCAGCCTTTGGCGGCAAGATAGTCTGGAGGCTTATTGAAGACCAATCAACTTGGTGGAAAAAAAATTTGGAGGCCAAATATCTCAGCCACCCAAGGCAGCATCTGCTTACAACTGAAATACCCAACAGGAACAGCACAAGGATCTGGAAACTCTGTAAAAAATCCATCTCCTTTATGGCTCAAAATGTCTCCAAGGTTCCCAAAGGTGGCAGCAAAATCAACATTGGCACTGATAAAATTATGGGGAATTAGCCAATTAGCAGTCTTCTAGGTATGGCTCCAATAATTCTCTTTCTTCAAAGTAAAGGAATATACAGTTTAGATCAAATTTCACAATGGGATACAAACACCCAAGTGATGAGCCCCAATTTTTGGTACAATTTGGGCTCATATTGGCCTACTTACCTCGTTCAACCATTCATCTTTTACCACTTATGCATTCATTTCTTAGTATATTCGTGTTGTTTGTAGGAAGAAGGGCAGGCATTATATCTATGTGACTAATACATGATGATTTCAGGTTCTTGGCATTAAAGAGAGCAAAAGACCGCGCAAAAGGAGACAAGGAGACAGCAAAGGTGACATTGTGGGTTCATAGGGAGGTTGTCCACAGTCTTGATGACCCTCCTCGTGATTTTCACCTTAACTCCAAGCTCTAACAGCTCTCCCCACCGAGCTTAAAGGCAGCCAACACGTTCTACAGGATCAGCAGTTTTACAGCAGTTTGACTTTCAGTTGGACAGCCAAGCTCCACGAATGGAGGAAGCCAGCTTGATCTTCATTTTGTATAAATATGAAGGCCATAGCCTTTGTTAGGAGCTTTTTGAACTTTTGGACTGATGTTGTAATTTTTGAGCATAGCTCGGTGTTTGTTTTTGTAAGCCAGTTTTGGCATGACATTAGACTTTTGATTATGAATAAAGGCAAGCAGATTTGGATCTAATTCTGAGCTTTTAAGGGAGCTATAGCTCTCAGGTTAGGGCCCAACCTGAGAGCAATAGATCTCCTCTTCTTGTAGTGTTATTTACCTTTCTTTCCAGCATTTTGTTTCCTTGTTTTGATATGCATTTCAAAGAACACAGTTTGCTGATTTGATTCCTTTAATAAGATTGAGTAGGATTAGCTTATGGTTAAATTACTTTCAGCTGCTTAGATTAGGATAGGAGGTTTGTAATCCACTGGAGCTCCAAGAAAAGGTTGTTAGTGCCTCCACTGCCATCTCTGTTTAGGGATTGGGGTGCAGTCTATACCAACCACCAAAAAAACGCAGTCTTTTCCACTTTTATGCAAGCTGCAACACAGTTGGTTTAATCGTGGATCCTTTCATGCATTTTTCTCTTGAGCCATACTTCGTCACTACAATTCCATGCACGACCTTTCTTCATGATTTACATCATTGTTCATTGGTTTAATAGCACAGGTAGCACTGGTTCATGAATTCTCGTTTTTGGTGCAAGACATAAGTAATTTGTTTTATTTACACTGCTCCATATCAGTCCACTTCCTTCTTCTTCTTCTTAACCTCTCCTCAAGCCACCTACTCGACCTCTGTTCAGCTTGTTCACCTTCCAACTCTTCCATTGCCCACATAGCTTCATCTTTTTGACCTTTTGTTGATCCCATCCTTCTATCCACCAACCACTTCGTGCACTCTTTCTCCATCCTGGTCCTCTGCCCCTGAGTCATCGCAAGCTCCATCTCCACCTTACCTATACACCCATACTATTCCATCACTTCACCATCACCCAAAACTTCCACTTACAGCACATCCTGTAGAAGTTAGCAGACTTCCTGTAGAATTCCTTAGTTTCCTGTAGGATCCCCTGCAGACATCCTGTAGAAGCCTGCAAACTTGGTTGCCGAGCATCTGAACGTTGTAGACTTCTGCGGACTGATGCTAGGGACCCTCTGGAACCTCTCCTAGCCCTCCTGACCTTTCCCAAGCTTTCTCTCCCTTTGCACCACCTTTGCACAGCCAAACCCTAATAAGAAACAAATTCATAATCACTCCATCCACTTAAGAAAAAATACAAAAACAATGTTCTTTTTCATAGAAGTAGTTTGAGTTCATGCATTTCACATCACTAGAAGTAATGGCATCACTTTTAGACATTTGCACTTTCACTATTGCATCATAGAGGTCAAACTAGTCAGATTAGGGTTTACTAGGGTTTCATGTTTTGATTGGCTTTCAATTCATTTTTGCAAAGTAGATTGATTTCCTCTGAGATAGCCTTCGTCCATCATTTAGAAAACTTCTTCTCAGAGCATATAGAAGTTGGCTTGAGCCCTAGCGGACTTGTGCCAGCTGGCCAAGTGACAGCTGCGACAAGAGCTAGTACTTGTGCATACAGCACCGTCGCTTCCAAGTTTGTACGAACTACCGGGTTGATAAAATTAGAGATAGGAAGCCCCAGGAGTTGTAGCATTATTGCTACAATACTGGAGCCCACCATCTTTTTGGTGCTGTTGCCGGGGAAGCGTCAGAGTATTAGTAATTGTTGCTTTTCTTCTATTTTCCACTACAATCTTCTGCTAAGTAGTTTATTTCATTTCCATTCTGCAAAAGTAGCATAGACATTTCCTGCTTTCATAGATTAGTATTTCCTGCTTTCATAGATTAGCATTTCCTGCTTTCATAGATTAGCATTTCCTGCTTTCGTAGATTAGCCTTTCATTTCTGCAAGCGTAGACTAGTGTTTCAATTCTGCAAGCGTAGACTAGCATTTCCATTCCTGCAATTTCATTTGATCAAAGTAGATTAGTTCTTTCCTGCTTTCAGTTTAATTCTGCATCTTTAGAGTTAGTTGTAGATCAATATGTTTCAGTTTTGCAGGTACCAAAGAAAAAAAAAAGCAAAAACAATCAAAAAAAAAGAAAGTCTTTTCCATTTCATGCCTCGTAGGAACCGAGATAAATCAGGCAAATTCCTACCCAACACCCCCACCACATCACTGAGTCACCCTTCTCTCTTCTTTGGTGACAGTGACCCAGAAGAACCTATAGGTGAACATCCCGAGATATACAAAGATCCTATAGTAGAAGAAGAGTTAGAGACCACTCCATCTGAAGCTATGGCTGACAATAGAAGAGAAGATGAGAGAATAGAAGGTGCCTTCCCCATCCGAGAGACCAATGGAGAGATGAAAATCAAGAACATTAGCCCCTCCGCCTTACCTCACTTCCATGGACTGACTACTGAAGATCCTGATACCTTCCTGTTTGAGTTTGTTGTCCTTTATAGAACCTATGACTATACTGAAGATGAGCAAAAGCTGAAACTCTTCCCTTCAACTCTTAAGGATGCAGCATTACGCTGGTTCATGGGTTTACCTGGGAATAGTATCACCACTTGGGCTCAGATGCAGCAAGCTTTCAATACCAAGTACAGGGATTATTGTAGGTCTAAGGAAACCAAGGGAGAAATCTTTCGGACGACCATGGGAAATGATGAGTCCTTAGAGGATTATGAGGAGAGGTTCCAACTTAGCTATAAGCGGGCCAGGTGCACACTTGACCCTGAATCCCTCAAGTTGGTCCTGCTCCGAGGAGTCCCTGAAGACCTCTTAGATACCCTTCACATGTTAGCTGGGGGGGACATTTACCAACTGCCTTATGAGGACATCAAGACTGTGTTTCGAAACCACTCCAGGGCAGCTCGGAAACGAGGTAGGGGAAACCTCCTCTCAGTGTCCCTTTCTCCAAACATGAGCTTGCAAATCAATTAGAAGATCTCAAGAGTGAGGTGAGACAGACCATTGCCATGCAGCTGGACACATTCAGAATCCAGCAGAAGAAAGAAGAAGCTGAGAGAGCCTTGGCTGTCTTCTGCCCTAGGTGCACAAGGAGACACCCTAAGAACGAATGCCCATTGCATTTGGTTGAAGTATGTTTCGTTTGTGAGGAGGACCATCCCACAAATCAGTGTCCAACCTTACCTGGGTTTAAAGCCATGTACCAAGGGACAGAAGCTCCCACTGAACCTCTCTATTACCTCAACCAAAGGAGGCCACAAGGATCTAGACCTTATCAGCAGGGAATGCAAGGGGCACCTCAAGCTTATTACAGCCCCAACCAATCGACTCCTATGCCTTCCTGGGGTCCCCCTGCTCATCCTTCCTGGTCCATGCCTCCTCCATGGTCTTATCCACCTCAGTACCCTACTCAACCTACTTCTCCTTCATATCATTCACATGCCCAGCCACAGCCTCAGTGGAATGCACCTCAGTCGGGGTGGAGGCCCCAGTACAATACTCCTCCCGCCATTTTGCCTCCACCACCAGTTCAACCTCAGCCATTACCTCCTGCTCCTCCAAGGCAACCTCAAATGCCTGCTCAACCGAACCCGAACCCCAACAATAGACAGGCCCAGCAGGTATACACTGGGGAAACCTCATGCCCTACCTATGCTGTGGAGATCCAGGAGATCAATTTTCGATCTGGAAAGACTCTACCAGATCGCCAACCTCCTCCCCCAGAGGATGAGGAAGATAAACAGGAAAGTGAACCGAAGGCTATTCCACCCTTTCCTGAGAGACTGACAGCCACCACACAACCCAACCCAGAAGAGGATGAGCTTCTGGGTGAGCTCAAGCAGTTGTGTGTAAAAATACCACTTCTCCAAGCCATCAAGGATGTGCCAATATACAACAAACTGGTTAAGGAAAAGTGTTTCAAACACCCAGGAAGGCGGAAGAAAGATGCTTCAACCATCAATGTCATAGGACAACTTTCTGACCTTATGTTAGGACAAGTCATCTGCCCAAAGTACCTAGATCCTGGAAGTCCTGTAGTAGATGTCCACATCAATGGCACCATCATACCTCACACCTTGATTGATCTGGGGGCTGCCATTAATGTGATGACCAGGGATACCATGCTCAAACTCAATCTTCAGGGTTCCTTGAGGAAGACCTCGACAGTACTGCAATTAGCAGATCGCTCCACTGTGACTCCCGAAGGGATTGTGGAGGATGTCTTGGTCTCTATCGACTCTTGGGAATACCCTGCAGATTTCTTGGTTCTGCAACCCAAGGCAAAGCTTACTGGATATCCTCTCATTTTGGGAAGGCCTTGGTTAGCCACTGCAGATGCTTACATAAGTTGTCGTGCAGGAAATATGACCATCAAAAATGGTCCTATGTCCAAACAGCTAGTCCTATACCCTCCTGCCCAACCCTCCTTAGAGCATGAATTACCACTCTGGTTAGAGGAAGGAGAGGAAGACGAGGTGTACTCAGCACCTCTGTGCACCTTAGAGACCACTAGAAGAGACCCCCCAACCGAGGATGACTTGATTGAGACCTTGATCCAGAATCCACCTTCCAGTGCACTATCCTTAGAGAAATTGGTGGAGGATGCCCAAGCTAGCACCTTAGTGGATCTTTGTACAACCAACCCTGTCACTCCCAGAGTCAAGAATGTGGAGTTCGGCCCTGAGAGAACGTTGAAGATCAGCTCCTCCCTATCTCCTTCCCAGGAAAAGGAGCTGTGTAGCCTGTTGGCCAGTCACCTAGATGCTTTTGCTTGGAGCTATAAGGAGATGAAAGGAGTCCATCCTTCGGTTTGTACCCATCACATATACATCAAAGAGGATTGTAAGCCGGTTAGGCAACCTTAGAGGAGAATGAATCCAGCTCTTAAGGACATTGTCAAGGAAGAATTGCAAAAACTGTTGGATGCCAGATTCATCTACCCCATCTCAGATAGTGAATGGGTGTCCCCTCTGGTGTTGGTTCCCAAGAAAAATGGGAAATGGAGAATCTGTGTGGACTACCGAGAACTGAACAAAGCTACCAAGAAAGACCATTTCCCTCTACCTTTCATAGATCAAGTGTTGGATGGACTGGCAGGAAAGAAGTTCTTCTCTTTCCTGGATGGGTTTAGCGGGTACAACCAAATCCAAATCAGCCCGGAAGACCAAGATAAGACCACCTTCACTTGTCCTTGGGGCACCTTTGCCTACCGAGTCCTTCCCTTTGGGCTATGCAATGCTCCTGCTACTTTCCAGAGAGCTGTCTTAAGCATCTTCTCGGAGCTGGTCCATGATGCAGTGGAAATCTATATGGATGACTTTACTCCTTATGGGGCCAACTTCCAGGAAGCATTGTCCAATTTGGGAAAAGTCCTAACCAAATGCATTGAGATGAACTTGTCCCTTAGTCCTGAAAAATGTGAATTCCTAATGACTGAAGGGACCGTGCTAGGCCATACCATTTCTTGCCAAGGGTTACAGGTGGATCCTAACAAAATTGCTCTCATCAAGAAGGTTCCACCTCCTCAAAAGGTAATGGATGTTCAGAGTTTCTTGGGATTAGCAGGATACTACCGGAGATTCATTAAAGATTTCAGCAAGCTAGCCTCGCCATTGTTTGGCCTGTTGGCAAAAGATGTGGAGTTTATATGGACTGACGATTGTCAGAGGGCTTTAAATGAATTGAAGGACAAGTTGGTGTCAGCCCCAATCCTGAGAGGTCCAAACTGGGCCCTACCTTTCCACATCCACACTGATGCCTCGAACAAAGCCATAGGTGCAGCTTTAGGACAAGTTGAGCAAAAACTTCCATATGCCATTTACTTTGTTAGCAAAAACTTGTCCAAAGCTGAGCTGAATTACACTGTAACCGAGAAAGAATTCTTGGCTGTGGTCCATGCACTGAACAAGTTTCGACATTATATTACTGGCTATCAAACCTTTGTACATATAGACCATGCTGCAATTAGATATTTAATGAATAAACCAGATGTGAATGCTCGTATTATTAGATGGTTACTTTTATTGCAGCAGTTTGATTTGACCATTGTTGACAAACCAGGTAGAGAAAATGTTGTTGCTGACTTTTTATCTAGATTGGATTTGTCTGCAGATGAGGATGGAACGGTGGATGACCAGATGCCCGATGAACATCTGTTTGCTATTTCAGTACTCTCTCCATGGTTTGCTGATATAGCAAACTACCTTGTTTCAGCACAGTTCCCTCCGCACCTATCTTCCAGAGAGAAGAGCAGAATCATCAGAAAAAGTGCCTCATTTACTTGGATCGAGGGCAATCTGTTCAAGCTTGGCCCCGATCAGATCTTAAGGCGTTGTGTAAGGGAGGAGGAAGTCTTTGATATCCTCCTCACTTGTCATGATGGGCCTTGTGGAGGACATTTTGCAGCAAAGAGAACTGCCTTCAAAATCCTGCAAGCAGGCTACTATTGGCCCACACTTCATCAAGATGTCAGAAGATATGTCAGCCAGTGTGACCAATGCCAAAGAATGGGGAAACCGACCCAAAGGGATGAGATGCCTCTCCAACCTCAGGTGACTCTTGAGCCATTTGAGAAGTGGGGTATGGACTTTGTGGGCCCAATCAACCCTCCTTCGAGGAAAAGGTCTTACATCATTGTGTGCACTGAATACCTGACAAAGTGGGCAGAGACCAAAGCAATCAAAGCAGCAACAAAAGAAAAGGTGGCCGAGTTCCTAAGAGAAAACATCTTCTATAAGTTTGGCTATCCAAGAGAGCTGGTCACCGATCAAGGGAGCCAGTTCACCTCCAACCTGGTTGAAGATCTACTAGCTCATCACAAGATCAAGCATAGGACTTCCACCCCCTATCACCCTCAAGCAAATGGGCAGGTGGAAGTCACCAATAGAGCATTAGAAGGGATCTTGACTAAGGTGGTGAGCAGCAGCAGAAAGGACTGGGCAGATCGCCTGGTTGAAGCCACATGGGCTTACAACACCACTTGGAAGACCACCACCGGCTTCACACCTTATGAGCTGGTCTATGGGAAGAAAGCTTTGCTGTCCATTGAGTTTGAATACAACACTTTGAGGATGGCAGCTCAGCTGGACCTAGATCTCAGCCATGCACAACAAGAAAGGCTATTGCAGCTGAATGGCCTGGATGAGCACCGAATGCAGGCCCTCCTTCACTCAGAAGTGGTTCAATCAGAGAAAGGTGTGGCATGACCAACATCTCCATGACAAGCAATTTTAGCCGGGAGATTGGGCTTTGTTGTATGACTCCAGATACAAAGATTTCAAGGGGAAGCTGAGAACCAGATGGCTAGGGCCATATTCAGTGGAAAAATGTCATGACAATGGATCTGTTCTTATTCGGACCATTGATGAGGAAGCCATCCCCATGCTTGTCAATGGGCATCGATTGAAGATCTACAGGAAGCCTCCCTCAAGACAAGAGTTCATAAAAACTATGGAGAAGGCAGTGTTGGTCATAGAGAAGGGTTCTGCCTCTGCTTTGGGCATACCCTGAAGAATCTAAAAAAAAAAAAAAATAATAATAATAATAATAATAATAAAATAATAAAGATCCTTGGGTGAAAACCTTTCTGAGGCGCCCAAGGTAGGTGGTAGGGGTGAAAACCTCATGGAGGCGCCCCTATTGTCTTTTCAAAAAAAAAAAAGAGATTGGAAAAAGATCCTTGAGTGAAAACCTCTTTGAGGCACTTAAGGCAGATGGCAAGGGTGAAAACCTCAATGAGGCGCCCCTGTTATCTTTCAAAAATAAAAAAGAAGAAAAAAGAAAAAGAAAAAAAAACACAAGAAAAAACAAGGTCAGCAGATGCATAATGTAAAATTGCATGCAAGTGTTCTATGGAGGAGAGGAAGCCTCTCAACTCAAAGCCAAGGGTCCTCATAATGCAGCCAGGACACCTCACCATCACCTCCTCCAAGAATACTCATTTCCTCCAAGGTATGTGCAATTTTATTACAGCTTGAGTCTTCTACAGGAAGACGCAGATTTTCTACAGGAAAATGCAGAGTTTCTACAGGAAGATGCAGATCTTCTACAGGAAGGTGCAGACTTTCTACAGGAACGCATCCTTTCTACAGGAAGCTTCCTGTAGAAGCTCAGAACGGGCCAGAATTCATTTCATGAGGAGATCTAACGGCTAAGGATCGGTTTGGACGCATGCACGCCACGGTTGTCAACCATGCACATTGCTGTTATCTTGTTCCACCATCCTTGTTGACATGCAACAAAGTTACCTGCACCAGCAAAGCAGATCGATGAGTCTCGAGAAAAAGAAAATTGTAAATGGAAAAAGCGCTAGAGATCTCACACCATATTCATCACAGTCAGCCAGAAGCTCCGAGAGCATGATCGTGAGGCCATCCATCGTCGTGTAGCATGCACCCAAGGAGGAAGAACTGTTCCAAGACATCCCGCAGGAGTCCTGTAACAGTTAAGCCTGCTAGAGTGGATACCATTCACAGCACAGGCCATATGCAATGAAACGTGGGCGCATGCAACTGAAGCATCCCATCCATCAACGGCAGCTTGTGAACATGGACCTCCGGGCCTCTGTAAGTTCGCCAATAGCAGGTAAATCGACTCATCAGCGTCCAAAGAGCCGAAACATCGTGTGCAGCCGCGCAGGTAAGTGTCTCGACCCTTCCATCAGACTGCATGAATGTTACTTTGATTGATTGCTAAGTGTAAAGGTGAATGGGTTGAGCGGCCGTATGGCCATTTGGCCGGCCACGTCGGCCAGTTAATGGTCTAGTTGGATGAGAGGGTGGCGGCCATGACAAAAAGAATAGCAGCACGCACGTGAGAGCAATCCCGTCGAAAAAACTGAGTTTAACCGAAGAGGCGGTGGCAGATCTGCGGGAATTGATGCGGCAGCAAGTGAACGCGCAGTTGAATGATGGGGTGACGTCACCCAACGGTCCGGCGGGGACAGCTCACCCCCGCGCCACAGATTCCGCCGAATTCAAAATCTAATCGGCTAGATTGCATTCATGCATTTATCAACCACCGGTTTGAACTCGAGCGGCTATCCTAATCCTTCTGCAGTGTGATACGCCGAGCCTTTGGCTATCAGAACGATTGAGAAGCACACCCAAGGCGCAGACCGACTGCAGTCTCTCCCGAAAATCGCGCGCTGCATTATACAGGAACGCTGTCATCCTACAGGAACGTAGTTTTCTACAGGAAAGCGGGTGCCTCACGTAAAAAGGTGGCCAATTAAAAGAGGTAACCCTGAACTCTTCATGCAACTGGTTATTAAAGGTGGCAGAATTGTCGTCCACAGTCTGGTCATAGAAAAACGGTGAAATTGTTGTCTGCTGTGCCTATACTATCATTCTACAGGATGTCGAGTAATTAAACTGTGTTAAGTTCCTCAGGGATAAGTTTGTGGGTTATGTGCATGACATTCTACGCTCTGTCTCAGTAAACCAAAATCTCTTCCACAATCACCACCTCTGGTTAAGGAAATTGTTTTATCATGCCGAGTGGGTTTATAAGATGAGAACCCATTGATTCAACCAAATTAAGGGAAAACCAGGAAGTGGTAGAGCTCTTCACACGGGTTCAATGGATATCTTTTTGTGACAAGTTGCAGGGTTACGATGATGAAGTGGCAGAAGAATTTTTGCAGGCTCTGAAGCCGAAATCCAAGACACTGGCCACAGTGAACTTCAGGGGTCTAAGCCTCAAGCTAACCCCGCAATATATCAGTCGAATTACTGAACTTCCGATGGGTTTGCCATGGGATAAGGAGGAAAGGAAGTTGAGCCAGCAGGCCAAGAAAGAATTCTTTCCACCTGAGGAGGAATTCTCGGAGGACAAAAATGGGGTGCGAAGAACCAGCTTGCTGCCACCATGGAATGAAGTCAGCCTGCAAATCATGAAGTATATAACCTATGAAGGCCGTTTTAGCATCGTGTACGCATATCACTTTCGGTTGCTCACTGAATTGAGGCACCGGATTGATCTTCCTGTAGAACGAAAACTGAGCATTCCTTATTTCCTGCTACAGTCCCTAATTGAGTGTGCCACAAAGTTAAAAGAAGGCATACCAGATCAGGTAGCCCACCATGGGTTGATCAAACTTCTTATGGAGGATGTGCTTCATTCATATAAGGTTCCCCTCTCGTGGGAATCATTCCGGAATTTGACAAGAGATGGAGACATAAAAATGTTGATTGAAGAAACGGGTTCCTCCAGCAATGAGGAACAAGAAGCAGTGGCCGAGGGAAAGAGAGGAAAAGGCCAGAAGACCCTGACCACAGTGCAGAAGAAAGAACAAAAGAAGAAGCATGAGGAAAAGGATGACAAAGAAAATGGTGGCACACCCATCTTGTCAGCAAGAGAAAAGAGGTTGAAGAGCAGAACGGACAAAGCTGAGGTGGTCCACATCAACCCAAGTACCTCGTCAGCACCTGCAACCAAACCAAAAAGAAAAACCCATGCAGCTAAGCAAGAAAAGGTGGTGACACCCGTGTCTACAGGAAAGCAGAAACAGGCTTCTACAGGAAGCCCGAAAACAGAGAAAGGGTCTTCTACAGGAAGCCCGAAATTGGCAAAAGGGTCTTCTACAGGAAGCCCGAAAATTACCAAAATAGGGGCTTCTACAGGAAGCCCCAAAAAGGTGAAACCCAAAGAGAAGAAGGTGGATATTCTGGCACGGGAGGCAGCAGCTGTATTAGCTGGCCTCAGCACGCCACCTAAGCCAAAAGAAAAGAGGAAGAGGGAGACCCCTCTATACTTTAAAGCTCGAAGAAGTGTTAGGATAAAGACGGGCAAGCCACAGCCTCCGTCCAGCAGCCCGATTGTCATCGAAGATACCCCTGCTTCTCCCAAGGAAAAGTCACCCTCCAGGATCACAGTCACCTACGAGAACGGGAGTCCAAAGAAAAATACGTGGCAAGAAAGGTTAGACCTGTTGACTGAAAAAACTCGGCTACATGAAGCTGAAAATGTTCTACAGGACACTCTGGCTCGGCTACAGGAAACAGAGAAGAGGGAAGGAGAAGGACCCTCATCACCACCAAAGGCGGGTGAGGTAGAGCCACCTGAAGAGGCAGAAGAAGTACATATACCAGAGCCCAGCCCTCAGCCTAGTCTGAGTTCATACTACACCTTTTTAGAGGCGGGCAAAATCATACCGCAGAAATTTACTGTACCCTTATTTTTTGCATTAGAGGAAGAAAGAGTCCGTTCCCACACATGGATGCAAATCGCCAAGTCAAAGGGTGTGGCGGACATAGGCCCTTTACAAGAGCAACTCAAGGAGGTCAGGAGTGAATTCATCATGGCTAAACATGTGGCTAATTGCCAACGTGTGCTTCTACAGGAAGAAAATCAGAAGCTGAGATTGCAGCTACAGGAACTAAGGGCAGGGGCAGGAACATCCTCCAAAGACATCACAAAAGAACAACAAGGCAAAAAGGAGCTGACCACCGGTCTTGAAGAGCCAATGACACTTCTACAGGAAGCAGAACAGCAAACAAAAATTGAAGTGCAAGCTCTAAAAGAACAGCTACAGCAAAAGGAAGCACAATTGGCCTGCATGGCCAGTTGGGCCATGGAGGCAGTACAGTGCAGACAACCTGCGAAATCCTATGGATTGTACTTAAAAGATCAATGGCTGCAGTTCCAAATAAATACCTTGGCACAAAGAGGTATTTCTCAGATCCAAAACCCACAACAATTTTCGGAATTATGCAGTACTAGTTCGTCAGAAGACAAAGCCAAATTAGCAGAATTCTACCTCCACAATTTGGCTTTGCCTAATGAAGTCTCCTGGGATCCCAATATTGCCTTGGGTGATATGCAATTGATGGCGTTCGCTTCATGGTTAAACCATGAGGATCAAAGAGCAGCTGAAGCAAAATCGGTCATGAACCGAGAAGTGAGCGAGCCACTGTCCATTCGAGCAGAACCAGAGGATCCGGTTGCACTCATCTCAGCCCACCAACAGTTGGCTACTGATCCCACAGCTTCCTTGAGATTTACGGACCAACAGGCCCAAGCCATAGCTCATTTCGAAGACATGGAAAGATTGTTAGGAGAAAGTGCTGCCCAAGCATGTACACACAAATGGAATACCTTGGCTCACAGCTTGAAAATCCGAGAGTACCATACCCCAATTCGGATGAGGGAAGATTTGGCAAGGGTAGACCTTTACAAGAAATCCATGCAAAGCCTCCAGGCCAGCTGGATTGGCCTTAAACTCAGCCGACCACTACTGCTAGGGTTGACTGAAGGCAATACAGAGGAGCATGACAGTAAACAATGGGAAGAGGTGAACAGGAAAGCAGGGTTTCATATCAGCAAAGAGGACACTACCACAGAGCCTTGGGATGCAAGGGAAGCAGTAAAAGCAATGAAGGATGAAGATTTGGACTAAGTTGCTCAAGGATGAGCAAATAGTTTAGCTGGGGGGTGATGATGAGCCCCAATTTTTGGTACAATTTGGGCTCATATTGGCCTACTTACCTCGTTCAACCATTCATCTTTTACCACTTATGCATTCATTTCTTAGTATATTCATGTTGTTTGTAGGAAGAAGGGCAGGCATTATATCTATGTGACTAATACATGATGATTTCAGGTTCTTGGCATTAAAGGAGACAAGGAGACAGCAAAGGTGACATTGCGGGTTCATAGGGAGGTTGTCCACAGTCTTGATGACCCTCCTCGTGATTTTCACCTTAACTCCAAGCTCTAACAGCTCTCCCCACCGAGCTTAAAGGCAGCCAACACGTTCTACAGGATCAGCAGTTTTACAGCAGTTTGACTTTCAGTTGGACAGCCAAGCTCCACGAATGGAGGAAGCCAGCTTGATCTTCATTTTGTATAAATATGAAGGCCGTAGCCTTTGTTAGGAGCTTTTTGAACTTTTGGACTGATGTTGTAATTTTTTAGCATAGCTCGGTGTTTGTTTTTGTAAGCCAGTTTTGGCATGACATTAGACTTTTGATTATGAATAAAGGCAAGTAGATTTGGATCTAATTCTGAGCTTTTAAGGGAGCTATAGCTCTCAGGTTAGGGCCCAACCTGAGAGCAATAGATCTCCTCTTCTTGTAGTGTTATTTACCTTTCTTTCCAGCATTTTGTTTCCTTGTTTTGATATGCATTTCAAAGAACACAGTTTGCTGATTTGATTCCTTTAATAAGATTGAGTAGGATTAGCTTATGGTTAAATTACTTTCAGCTGCTTAGATTAGGATAGGAGGTTTGTAATCCACTGGAGCTCCAAGAAAAGGTTGTTAGTGCCTCCACTGCCATCTCTGTTTAGGGATTGGGGTGCAGTCTATACCAACCACCAAAAAAACGCAGTCTTTTCTACTTTTATGCAAGCTGCAACACAGTCGGTTTAATCGTGGATCCTTTCATGCATTTTGCTCTTGAGCCATACTTCGTCACTACAATTCCATGCACGACTTTTCTTCATGATTTACATCGTTGTTCATTGGTTTAATAGCACAGGTAGCACTGGTTCATGAATTCTCGTTTTTGGTGCAAGACATAAGTAATTTGTTTTATTTACACTGCTCCATATCAGTCCACTTCCTTCTTCTTCTTCTTAACCTCTCCTCAAGCCACCTACTCGACCTCTATTCAGCTCGTTCACCTTCCAACTCTTCCATTGCCCACGTAGCTTCATCTTTTTGACCTTTCGTTGATCCCATCCTTCTATCCACCAACCACTTCGTGCACTCTTTCTCCATCCTGGTTCTCTGCCCCTGAGTCATCACAAGCTCCATCTCCACCTTACCTATCCACCCATACTGTTCCATCACTTCACCATCACCCAAAACTTCCACTTACAGCACATCCTGTAGAAGTTAGCAGACTTCCTGTAGAATTCCTTAGTTTGTTGTAGGATCCCCTGCAGACATCCTGTAGAAGCCTGCAAACTTGGTTGCCGAGCATCTAAACATTGTAGACTTCTGCGGACTGATGCTAGGGACCCTCTGGAACCTCTCCTAGCCCTCCTGACCTTTCCCAAGCTTTCTCTCCCTTCGCACCACCTCTGCACAGCCAAACCCTAATAAGAAACAAATTCATAATCACTCCATCCACTTAAGAAAAAATACAAAAACAATGTTCTTTTTCATAGAAGTAGTTTGAGTTCATGCATTTCACATCACTAGAAGTAATGGCATCACTTTTAGACATTTTCACTTTCACTATTGCATCATAGAGGTCAAACTAGTCAGATTAGGGTTTACTAGTGTTTCATGTTTTTATTGGCTTTCAGTTCATTTTTGCAAAGTAGATTGATTTCCTCTGAGATAGCCTTCGTCCATCATTTAGAAAGCTTCTTCTGAGAGCATATAGAAGTTGGCTTGAGCCCTAGCGGACTTGTGCCAGCTGACCAAGTGACAGCTGCGACAAGAGCTAGTACTTGTGCATACAGCACCGTCTTTTCCAAGTTTGTACGAACTACCGGGTTGATAAAATTAGAGATAGGAAGCCCCAGGAGTTGTAGCATTATTGCTACAATACTGGAGACCACCACCAAGCTTGGACGAGATGGAGCCTTCCTCCCATCCCTCAACGACTCAAAGAAAATCTTGACAACTTTCAGATACACCTCCACAACATTGCTCCTACAATAAAAAATGGCAAGGATGGATTCTGATGGGACCCCACTGGCACCAGCTACTCAATACAAGCAAGATACAATTATCTATGCAACAGGGACTACCCGACACCAACATGGACACATTGGAAAACAGTGTGGAAATCAGAAGCCATCCCTAAGGTGAAATTTTTTATGTGGACCCTCTTAAAAGAAAAAACTCTCACTGCAGAAAATCTTTAAAAAAAAGGCATTGTTGGACCCTCCAGATGCCCTAATTGCCAAGAAGCGGAGGAGTCCATCCAACACCTCTTCATTTCGTGTCCTTTTGCTTTTTCTTGTTGGAACAGTATTACCCCAATCGTTCCCTTCACTTGGAACTCTGAGCAATCCATTGGGGAAGTCCTTAACAACTGGAAAAAAAACTGCCCTTGGAAATCCATGAAAAACAACATTGCCAAGAGAGTGTGGGATGCCCTCCCATTTGCCCTCTTATGGAGGATCTGGATTTCTAGGAACAGTAAGATCTTTAAAGATAAAGAGATCACAATCAGGCATCTTTGCAGCAAGGCTAAAAGCCTTGCGATAGAAATCATCGCTTCTAAGAGCACAAAAAAAATGGACATGACAAGTCTTTGGGTTGAAGAAAAAGATTTCATAAGGAGTCTGATAGATAAGATCAGTATCCCGCCATCAGTGAAAATCAACAGCAATCACAGTCACAACTGGAAAATCCAACTAAAGCAGGATGACTTCAACAAGTGGCTCCACACTAGCAACACCCACTCCTTGTTCTTTGACGGTGCCTCCAAATCAAATCTAGGAGCGGGGGGCGTTATCTACAATCCCAATGGTGATCCCTTAGTCACCTTTGAGTGGGGATTAGGGATCCTCTCAAACAACAGAGCAGAGGCTCTAGCACTCTATCAAGGAATTCTTCAACTACAAATTCATGGAATCAAGAAAGTTATGATCTTCGGCGATTTGGCTATCATTATCAGTTTAATGACTAGCAAACAAAAAGCCTCCAACATCTTCTTACAGCAAACCATCAGTAGATTGCAAGTCATGATCAATCAAACTCAGGATTTCCAATTTTACCATATCCTTCGAACCATCAATCGAGAAGTTGATAAACGCGCCAGCCAAGCTTGTATAAGACCAAAAGGAAATATCCTCTGTAACAACAAGAAATAATTCCAATTTCTTCCATGACTCCCATGACTTGTAAAAAAATTTCATATCTAAAGACTCACATCTTGCTCAGGGCGTACCCTGACCAAATCAAAAATAATCCCGAGACTATATGTTCCACACCACGGAAGTCCTCCCTTTTCTCCCTGCAATCTCCTCAAACTTTTTGAATCTATGTTGCCCGTGCAGAATCCGTGACCACCTATTTGCTTCAACATCAGACTTTATTTTTTCTGAAATTTCTTATCGCTCTACTCTCGATTCTCTGAGCCCTCTTTCCTCCCTCTTCCCTGCTCTTCAGATCCCTTGTTTGGTTTTCACTGTCTCGTCGGTTACAGCTTGCTGGAGCAGTATTTCAGCGTTTCTTCAGGACATAGCCGAGGACCTCCATATGGCCCGCAGCGAAGATTGTCTTCACTATCGAGACTTGTAGGAAGAATTTGAGCAAATCAAAACGCATCAACGCCTCTTGGATGAGAAAATTGATTCCGCTACCAGGATAATCACTACTAAAGGAACAGCCGATCTAAAAGAACAGTAGAAAAGGAACAGCAGAAAAGGGACGGCAGAAAAGGAACAACATGAAAAACGGAACAGTAGAAAAGGAACAGCAGGAAAAACGGAACAGCGGAAAAGGAACAGCGGAAAGTCACATAAGTATAGATTAAATGTTTTGTAAATTTTGTTTACTTCTTTTTCAGTTTGTCCGAATCTATTCCTGTGTCAGTACTTTTCAAATTGAAAATAAAAGCAATTTAACAAAATGCTTTAATGTAATCCAGTTCCAAGCTCATCCTAAGAGCTCTACTCATGTAATACTGGAGCTTAACCTCCCTATTTATTTTTGAATACAACCAGCAGCCGAATTTGTAAAAAATATATATATGTTATTTGACTTAATTATAAATTAGATTTAATTTCTTTTATAGCATTACATTATACAAATCATGCATTATGAGTCAAGTCTTAAAATAAATTATCAAAATAAATTTGAAAATATTTTTATGTTTAAAAAATCTCCAGTAAAAATGGAATTATGTTAATATGGCGCATACATACTTATATTAATGCATTCTAGGTTTAGTTTTTACTTGTACATTAAAATTTTCATACAAATTGGGTGGCTAATTCTTTTATAATTTACTATATATTTATGCTATGTTTTGACAAATTATCATTAAAGGTGATGAGTTTTTTTAAATAATTGGGGAAATTAAGATGAGATAAGGTTACCTGCGAGTGATGGTTCACTTTTTTCTTTTGTTTTTTTTGTAAACAAGGTAAAAACACAATACAATATTGCAATATTAATTTTTTTTAATTTATTCGTTTTATATATTAAACGTTATGTTTCCAAAAATTCTCAAAGTTTCATGGTTATATTAAAGTGAGATAAGGTTATCTTTGAGTGATTGCTCACCTTTTTTTAAAGAATAAAAAACTCAATACAAGAAGAAAAAATGATAAAATTGAAAAATATTTTATTAATTTAATATTAAACAGAAATTTGTTTTTAATTTTCCACTAATTTATCTGATAAGTTAATGAAAATGAAAACTAAATACGATTACAAGGTTTCACATTTAAATCCTTGTTTGCTTACCTTAATGACACACAAAGTTGGCTTTTCTCCGAGCATAAAATAATAATTAATTAATATTATATATATATATATATATATATATATATATATATATATATATATATATATTTATTTATTTATTTATTTATTTGGGAGAATTAGAAGATTTTTTCATGGGAGAAAAATTACATGGAGATTGGTTTTTTCAAAGTTTAGAAATTGTCGTTTAGTTTGTGAATCAAAGATCTTACTATAAAAGAATTACAAATATAAGTTTAACAATGAAAAATACTAGTAAATCTACTAATTAATTGTAAAATATTAAAGACTAGCAATAATAGTATTTCTTTTTCCTTATGAAATTATTTTCTCGCATTTCGTGGAACTAGTATATCGTAAATCTATTAATTAATCATCCTAGATTCCTAGAACTTCGGATTTATCTTACCCTAAGTGGAATCAAATGCCTCAAGATGCAAACTTTTCTACAAATTATTAATCCAAAATTATTAAATCTAGTAATATTAATATTATAATATATTAATTTTAATAATAATAATAATAATAGATTTAATGATGTTTTTAACATGGCAGGAAAACAAAATTTATAATAAAACTACATCAAATTAATATGTTTAAAGACCTGGAAATATTTATGTCTTTAAAGATTTTTATATATCCCTAAAATATGGTTTTTCCTTTTAAAGTTTCATTTTACAAATATTTAATTAAACTAATTTGGAGCCTAATTTTCGATTCTTTGTGTTGAATTATATTGTAGTTTTTATTATTTAATTATATTGTAGTTTTTTTTATCTGTATAGTTATTCTCATTTTTGTTTTGGCCAAACATTAATTTATTATTATTATTATTACTTTATTGGAGACATGACATACTTACACATCCCCTCATACGGGGTTGTAGAATGCAGAATGCGCCTCTAGATGCAATAACAAACTATTAGAGACTAATAATTGTATATTTTTTTCTTAGAATGAAATAACTTCCCCACATTTTATGGATAGTAAACTGGTAAACCAAGCATTGTCCCAAGAAAATCTAAAAGACTCAATCTGTGATCAACAACAATATCAAAAATCTTTAAGTTTAGCTCTAAACCACTTAAGCTAAACCTTAAGACTAACTATAATTATGCAGAAGGTGTGTTCTGTATTGGAATTGGGCTTGAGGAATTTATATTTTCAATAACATGAATGGTTGAGATTGCAAGCCAAGCGAATGTTTTGTGATCCAGTGTACAATATGGAAAATTTGCCAATTTCTTAAGTATGCTCCTCTCTTTAATTTATTAAAAACTCATTTGTGAAACGTGGCCATCCTTGTAATTTATTAAAAAGATATTTATGAAATGTGGCATTGGCATTTTGTGTTGGTCCAGTTCATTTGGCTCTCGAAACGTGGGATGGATCACTTCTTTTAATAATATTATTTTTTAATTGTTATAGGTTTATAGCAATATTATTATTACTAGTTAACAATGAATATTAAGTTTAATATTAATATTACTAAACATGTGTTTTAATATTAATATTAATGTGAATATTAGTGTTAATATTAATATGAAATTATTAATAAAATTAACCTTTTTAATATAAAGATTAATAATTTCAATAAATATATTAAATTATGTTGATTGCTCTTATTACAAAAGTTAATTGGCACATTGGAAAATAATGTCTTTAATAGCCACATTTACTAATATAGTTGTGCTAATAATAATTACAACTACAAACAAACTTATTCTATAAGAATTTTAAATATAGCATTATTAAAGACTAACCATAATAATAATAAAACTAAGGACAAACTTATTTGATAAAAAAATTAAAGACTTTTAAAAGGAAAAGAAAGAAATAACTCCAATATTTACCTGGTTTTTTACTTGGTTTTCCCTAAATATCATATTAAAATGTAAACTCAAAAAGCAGAATCATCATGAGAAGGATTGGATAAAAAAATTAAAGTATTTTAAATCGAGGAGAAAGAAATGCCTCCAATATTTACTTGACTTTCCTTGAATATAGTGACTCAAAATATATTAACTCAAAAAACTAATGTAAATTCAAAAAGCAGGATCATCATGAGAATTTTTCTATTCTCATGTGATCCAAATAAATATTATACAAAAATTGTTTTATAACAGATTGTCTTAATTGAAACAAAGTTGTAACAACTTTCTAAATGACAATGGTTCATCTTTTGGAAATCCTAACTATTTCAATTAAGTCAATTACAATGTCCATGAATGGCTCCTTTCAATGTCAAATTGGCTCCAACGTGTGTCTATCCATATACATCTTTGTTGTTATTCAAAGAGGAACAAAGTATCCAGAATAAACTTGGTGTTATAACAACAACGTCAACAGAATCTTCATTCCATCTATAGCAAGATAGAATTAGGGAGATATCGTCTTGTAACAACATCTCAACTAGTCATACCACCCAAAATAGTCCTTCATCAATTCATTAATAAACTAGCCTAAATCAGTTATTTATGTCAAATTACAAGAAAAACTAGATAGTAAAGATGACATGCAAAAGGGAACATGCTTTAGTTAATAATGGCTGACAAAATGACAAGGCGTGGCATTTAAAGTTAGTTTTGTGTCCCAACACTAACTTCAATCCAAACCACCTCTAAATCAAATTGGGAATGCATAAGGATGCCCAATATTGGCTAGACCATTGGGGGATAATGGAGGAGACCATTTTGCAAGATAAAGATATTATTGAAAATATTATTACATGAAAATTTAAGGGAAAATTATGAGATGATAAAGAGTTAGAGAGAAAAATGAAATTAAGATATTATGAGGTGATCAACCTAAATTTTTAAAATTAAAAGTATCTCTCTATCTTCACTATTATAAAGAAGAAAATAAGTATTGCTAAAATAAGAACAAACTGATATGAGCTCCATAATGAAACTAGGTGTTGGTCAATTCCCAAAACACCATGGCATGAAAGAGATTGTCACCTTTCTCACATTAAGAAGGTTGAAGGTGAAAATCACTTTTTGCTTAGATTGTCCAACTTATACTCATATTTGATCTAAATTTCAAATTACTTATCAAACCACCAATCTTCTCAACCTTTTAACTCAATAAAACTATGGTGAGTTTATACTCAAATTAGATCTAAATTTTTTCCGCTTGGGGTAGCTCAATTAGCAATGGTCGTGGAAATGAAGTCTCACCAAATCGAAAGTCTTGGATTCAAATCTTGTGCTATCCCCGCGATCGGGGTGAGAAGTTGGACATGAAGATGTAGTCCTACCAAGCTTACAAAAAAAATAGATCTAAATTTCAAATTACTTGTCACACTACCAACATTTTTGACCTTTTCACTCATCAAAGCTATGATGATCTTGGAATGCTTCTCTTAAATATTTTCAAATATTGAAATAAATTTTAAGAAAATTCAAGTAATCATTTACCTCCTTAAGGTTTGATAAACCACATTTGATCTTAAAAAATATTAATCATCATTTTTTTGTTAGGTATTGTGAGTCTTGAGATGACTGGCACACCTAACATGTGACATGAGTTTCCGCGACCCAAGGGCATCTAAGTCATCAAAATCACCTGGCGATCGCATTGGCCTGGGTCCCCCTAGCCCTTAGCATGGTTGGATTTTTTCCAATAAGTTTTTGAACCGATGACCTTTTCACCATGAGGAGAGAACACCCTATCACCATTTATTCTATGCCACATAGGAAAATATTAATCATCATTATCATTTAATTTTTATTTTAATTCAAAATCTAAATTTAATTTTTATAGAAAGAAAAATAAGTATTAATATAAACCTTTTAATAATATTTAAATAAATAATTTAATTTTAAATTTCTTCGATCTAATTTTCCTTTAATGTGTTAACAATAAGTCCTTAATTTTTTGTTTTTTATTTTATTTATATTATATAAATCCATTTTATATGTTATTTGACTTAATCCATTTTATATGTTATTTTTTATTCTAAATATTATATAAATCCATTATAGTATTGAATTATAAAAATCATGTGTTAAGAGTCCAGTGTTGGGTGTGGAGCTTGATTATCTTTCTGATTGTTTAGAGGTTTTTGTTTCAGTGGCGTTGGATCTCTATTCTTAATGGGGTGACAATGCCTCCCATTTAATCATCATCAGGGGGTCCAAGGGGGGGCGATAGTGACTTTTATGAGCCCCCTGGGCAGCAAGTGTTCGAGGGCAGTGCCCCCGAAGCTAAAAATAGACGAAAATTTGTCTTGTAAAATATTGTAATTTGTAATCAATTTGGGTCGTTCATTAGGCAGATGATCTGACGGTAGAATTTATCTTAATCTAGGTTTTTTTCCCTAGAAGGCATCCCCTCGGTTTATATGAGGGAACTGTATTATGGTTGTGGATTATTATTCTAAGAGAGAGAGAGAGGTGGGGGGGGAGGAAGAGTAAATTACAATGTATCTATTGTAGGTTGTATCTCTTCATTTTGTTGGATAATATAAAAGGAAGGACTAACTATTTCTCTATGGATATAGCCCAAATTAGGTGAACCACTGATATTTGTGTCTCTCTTGTTTTATGTGTTTATGTATTTGTGTTTCCGAAATATTTTGTGTATTTCATTGCTCCATTAATTAATTTCTAACATACAATCCTTAATTTTTTAATTATTTTTTTGGTATTTATGTTTAAAAAATCTCCATACATATATTAATGCATTATAGTTTTAGTTTTTAATTTTCACATTAAATGTTTTCTTAATAATTTGATTTGGATTTATGGATGGAACACATCCATCCAAATTGGGTGGTTAGTTCTTTTAAAATTTATTACATTTTATAGATTTATGCTATGTTTTGACAAATTCTCATTAAAGGTGATGGATTTTTTTAAATAAGTGGGGAAATTAAGATGGGGAACCATTGACTATTATAGGGGAAAAAAAGGCGAAGAGATAAGTGAGAAAATCCATGATATCCACTGTCTTCTTCTACATTTAGTTCATTAAGGGGATTAAGACAAGGGGATCCTTTATCTATCTTCCTCTTTATCCTTGTAATGGAAGACCTAGGCAGACTCTTAAAGCAATATTTCTCCAAGGGAAAAAGGGCTTAAGTTGTTTGGGCAGAATTTACAAGTTACACGTCAACAATTCGTTGATGATGTTTTTTTATTTTGGTTTCCAACATTACGAGAGGAAAAAAAATCAAAATATCATGCAAATATTTGCAGATGCTTTAGGTACTATGATAGTAAGGAGAAAATCAAGTTCTTATTTTTCAATTGCAAGGACTCTATCGCTAATCACCTGACCTACGTCTTGGAATTCATATGAGGTTCCATCCATGTACAATACATGGAAGTACGATTACTCTTCTATCATAAACGCATAGGGTGTTGGCAAAAGTTGATAAATAAATGGGGAGAAAATTACAAAATTAGAGATTTTTAGCACTTAATTTTGCAAGCATGTTATTATTAACTAAGTCAGTTTTGCAGGTTATTCCTTTGTATAAGATGATAGCTATGCCACTTCCCAAAACTATAGGGAGTAAGTTCAAAACAATTTGGAGAGAATTCTTGTGGAAAGCAGTGGCTAAAGCAAAAAGATGGATGTTTGTCGGCTGGGATAAACTTACTCTACCCAAGACTTAAGGGAGATTAGGGCTACGAGATCCGAATGACATGAGCATTGTGCTTGGAGAAAAAATATGGTGGAAGTGGGTCAAAGGAGAAGAACACCTATGTTTACAAATTTGGAATCGCAAATATACCAAGTTGTCAACACTAGAGGAAATATTGTGAATAAATGAGTCTCAAGTTGGCTTGAGCCTATGGAACTAGGCTCAAGGCATATGAAATGGCTAAGAAATTTATCATTTGGGACGGGAAATCAAGTAATAATGTCAATTTTTTGGATGAGGCTTGGCAATAGATGCCAAGACTCAATGTAAATATTGAATTGCTAGGGATTCAAACATATCTGGAAAGTCTAGGTATGACGAAAGTAAAGGATTATTGGTCAATATCCAGTGATGCATCATTCTGGAGGACATGGAAAGATCAGAATGATTGTCCTGTAGCCCTTCACCCACTCCCATGGTAAAATCTCACTCAAGAGCTATGTCAAAGAAGGATTAGTTTTTCGACTAGTGAGGACATATTACATTGGGGGATATAGCAACATGGTCATTTTACAGTTAAGGAAGTGTATCGTATTGCATCAGGACACCAACCAATTGAGAATCATCAGATTTGGTGTCCAATTTGGTTGGGTTTTAACTTGGGACAAGATCATATAGAGAGGATTTGAAGGACCCTCTATTTCCTTCCTTTGCAAGGAAACATAGGAAACAATCGAACATATTTTTGTCTTTTGTACTTTTGCAACTAAGGTTTGGAAACTCATAGTACAATTTTTTGGTTGTCCGATTCCAAATTTTCAAGACATGATTTCTACATTTAACTAATGGACTACTATTCAGTTCAAGAACATTATAGTCAACGAATCTTGGAACCTAATCTTCGGTTTTATTTTGTGGAATCTATGGAAGGAACGAAATAATAAAATTTTTAGACAATAGCAAAAAAACTAGACATATCCCCGATCGGGGTGTGTGCTAGCAGAAAGGAGCCTTCGAGATCTGGGCCATGATTAATCTTAAATCATAAAGGGTTGGATGGAAGCCTCACTATAGCCCTCGCACATTCGCTTGGCATGGTAATGTGGCATCGCGCATGCAGGGAGTAAATGTTGTAAGGACTGGTTGAAGAGACACCTTATCATGAAAGTTTGGTGATGACAAACCTTCATTCCCAGGTGGAAGTTACCTTGTTCTAGGTTCTTGTATCAGTTCAGGGATCCTGGTCAGCTCGAGGCAGTACGAGAGGGAGGCTATCATGGTATTTCACCCTGGTGTAGCTGGTTCCTCTCGCCACATGACTAAAGTCAGCGGGTATGTTCTTTCTCTTTGCCCCTCTTATAGTCTGTTCCTTGAGACCTGTACTCTTGTGCCAATCCAATGGGGAAGTATAGATAATTTGGAGCCTGCAAGCAAATGGAAACTCTATCATGAATTCTGGAAGGAACACTCCGGGTTTTATTATGAGTTGTCTGCTTACTATCTAATTGTTTCTGTTTTCTTTGGAATATTACTATCTCGCATGGGGATGTATTGGAACTCTCTAGCATGGAGCTTTTTATATATCACATGTATGGATTTCTGTGTTCATTGTTTGGCTCATTCATTGTCTCTGAAGGTTATTAATATTCAGGGTTTCTTGCGTATGGTTCCTCTCGTTTTAATTTTATGTTTGTTCTTAAGAGGGTTCAGGGAGCCTAGATTTGATGTTTTCGTCCTCTATCGACAAATCCAAATAGTTCTCGGGATAATTGTTGGGTTCATGCCTAACTTTCAGTATTATATGCCTTTATGTTGCGGTACCCTTTCAGGTTTTCAATTGCAGTGTGATCGTCGAGACCTCAAACTTTCTTGTTGCTTCAAGCTCAAGGTCTGGGCTACCTGTCATAGGGTTTTCTATTTCCATACAGGTTGTTCGAGTGGCAAGATGGTTCGTCCTTCTTCTGGTTCAGGCTCCTCAATGAGAGGTGGTCAAGGGCGTGGAAGAAGCGCGGGGAAGCAAGGTGAAAATAGTCAAGCTCATCCTCACCATGTGAGGGGCAGGGGACACAAATCTTCCTCAAGGCTTATCTGTGACTTTTCCTAGTCATATCAGACAGGCACTCTGACACAGGTCTGTTAGCTTATTTCTAATTGGGAGGCAAAACTAAACCATCAGGAAGATGCTAAGATACAATTGGAAGAATGGAGAGACTTGGTTCTAGACCCTGGCCACTCCAGAGGTTGAACTTCTCAATATAAGCAGATTGTATACCTCTACTGGTTAATGAAGAATATTGTGGCCAAGGCCATAATGAACCCTCCAACTAGCTCATCCAAGTCTGATCCTAGTCTTTAGGAAATTCATAAGGAATTTCAACTTATTCAGCTTCAAATCTAGCAGTAGAATGCTCGTCTCAGCCGCATTGAGAAACACATTCCTTGTCTTCCCCAATCTGAATTACCTGGTTCGAGTGTGAAATATCCAACTCCCATGGACTCCTCTGATGAATAGTAGTATGCTTGGCTCAGTTTTGTTTTATTTTTTTTTAAATCTATATGGAAAATCTGCAGGATATGATATTTTGTTTTACGTGCTTAGATCTTAGAAGGATTCAAGGCATACAGTCATATAAGGCAATGTTAGACAGACTTAAACTTTTATGTTTTTGGATGCCTTATAATGTTGTCTGGTGGCCAATAGACCTAGTTTCCCTCGGGCAAGTTGAGGCCACCTAACCACTTGAATTATGGTTGTAACCCGCTTTTTAAGAAAATGAATGAAAAGGTCCTACTAAGCTTACAAAAAAAAAAACATCGGACATACTCAAAACAATTATTCTAGAAAACCTACAGGAAACTACATTATGAATCGCATGGTCGACAGGGAATTGGGATGCAGATGTTGCGGAAATGGAAATATTGAGAAGGCTGCAATGGGAAGGTAGCATGACCTCTTCTAAACCAACAAATCTGGTAGAATCGGTTGTAACAGTAAATAACTACTATCAGACACCCCCAAAAAACTTCATCAATTTAATTTTCAATGGAGCATCGAAAAGGAACCTGGGGCCAGCAGGTTTTGGGGGTATATTGTAGGACCATAACTCACTCCCTATAGTATTATTTGTGGTTAATTGTGGTATTGCAATAAATAACCTCTTAGAGTTCCTGATGGCGGAGAGAGCACTACACATTGCAACTCGTTTACAATTTAAGTTGAACATCTGCATGGAAACTCACTTTTGGTGATACAGTGTGTTTGTTAACTCTTAGATGGTAAGAAAATCTACAAAATCATTCATAGTTGGAGATTAGAAAAGGTATTTGCTAATATTTCGAAGACTATACAATATTTTGACTATGTCCTAGTCGAGCACACAAAAGGTAAGGGAAATGGAGTGCCAGATTTCCTGGAAAGTTGGGTTGTCATATGCAGGGTCTAGACATGGACACAACATGGCCAATTATATGTTGGGAAGTAGAGAATCATGAAATCAAGATATTTCTAGAAAGGGAAAAAAGTAGTGGATAATTCCCGATGGGGGAGTTAGCCACCACATCAATGAACATCACATCAACGAACGATCTAGAGAATGCAGAAGACTAATGCCAAGTGTCCATCCTATGTTGCAATGTATAAGAAAGGCGTGATAAGAATGGTATTATATGGTTTGGCGGTGCTCCCTATGCAAATTTCTTGATTTTTAAGTAGCTTGGGAGGTACTCCAAGCCCTAGGGTTCAGGGTTTGGAGGGTGAAGAGCCACAAAATTCATTTGTGGGCTTAGAAGCCAAGCTTGGTGGTTTTGTACCCAAATTGTTTTTGCCAAAAACATGAGGAATTTGAGCATGAGAAAATTTGAGGTGATAGAGGATGTCGAAACAAAACCAATGCATTGAGAATCACTCAAATCAGAGCTCTAGACCATGAGTTATGAATTTTTGAATGTCACTGTCATGATTTTTACAAGCCAGCTTGGCTTTAGAAAGACTTGTTGACAGTTGGGATGAATTTTTTGGAGCCACGTGTTAAGGATATAAATTAGGCACATGTGTGAGTTCATTTCATCACCCACAATTGCACGATTCATATCATTCTTCAATTTGAGGTAGCCGCAACTCAGGAAGGGAGGCCAAGGGTGGAAAAAGGTGTTGTTTTAGGGTTGTTCTTACCTTTTCCACAGGCCGAGTTGGATCAGAAGTAGGATGAGGCCTCAATGGATAGATCTGGGCTATTTGGAGGTGCATTTGTGGCATATGCCAACATTGTTTATGGTTGTGGTCATGTAGAAGAGGTTGAAAAGGGAGCCGAGGTATGTTCATTAGTGAACAAAGAGTTGTTTGGTGTGAACAACAATTGGTATTTAGCCCAACAAGCCAGCAAGTTACAACAACTAAGAGGAAGAGCTATGTTGCATCTGTAGGAGGCAATTTGGAGGTAGAAAAGAGGGCTGACAAGTGGTTGTTGGAAGCCCTACCATGCAAGCTCATCAACAGCAGGTTACATCCGTCCAGGAGTAGTCAAAGGTATGTGTGATTGTTGAATTGGTATTGAATTTGTTGCTAGGTGGATGGTCCATATGTGGACAAACTTATGAGCAACTTGTGGGAGCCAATTGGAAGGCTTGTCCTTGTGGATGAAAGCCTATCCTAGGAGTAGATATTGCAGTGGAGTATTGGGCATCATTGGACTAGTGGAGGGCAGCGTGTTGATGGCCCAAAGTAGCCCATGACAAGCAGTCATTAAGTGACGTTGACAGTTGAAGGTTGGGTGAAGATTAGAGCCTAATTTGTATCTCTTTGATAGAAGAAAGAGGCTACTAGATTGGAAGATTGGAGCTCAGGGGTTTTCCAGCCTAGAAGAGCCGATTGGATCAACCCATGTTCATTGTAGAAGAAGCAACTTGCAGCAGTGATAAGTGGCAGCCCTCTTGGAGACTTTTGTGTTGTCTCTTAATGGACTAAGGGGAAGCTAGAGAGCAGAATGGAAGAAAAGGACCGGCAGGACGAGATACGACATAGAAATTGCATTGACATTTTCATTGTATATTGTATCCCTTGTATGGGAGCCCTAGACTATTGTATTACTCAGTTGGTTTACTATAATGAAGATTGGGTTGTTGTACATATTTGTACAATATTTTGTAAAAAGTTGTCTATACTTGTGCATGTGTGATTTACTGCTTTATATTTTCCTTTGTGCAAAGTAGCTTTTCTTGAGATTCTTGGTTTGGTAGTGTTAGAGATTCTAAGATTCTATCCTAAACCCAAGATCGTGTAAATTCAGCATCCTATCAGAGCGTTTCTAAGCTACTTTGGAAGGCAGTGAATTAGAGTGTGCACAGGGAAGTACATCTTAAGAGGGAGTTGGCCATAATGTAGGTGAAGGACTCACTACAATGTCAAAGTTGTAGGTTGGTCTCTGATATGAGGACAGTTTGGAGGGGTTTTCCGACTATATTCCGTGGAAGGAAAGGATCAAGTTAGTCTTGTAGGTCAATAGGATCTGAGAGTTCGTTGAGAAAGACTTCAAAATGATAACTGACCCAAAGGAGCTAGAAGTGTACAAGATTTGGATACGAGGGCAATATTAATCATCCTTGATGGTGTGAAGGATCCCCTAATACCTCATTTTTCCTAGAAGAGTATTGCACATTAGATGTGGATGTCTCTTCAGAATTTTTTCCAAAATAAGAACGAGAACCGAGTACTAGTATTGGAGGATAAGTTGAAGTCCACCAAGATGATACAAGGTGAAGGAGTGACTTCATATATGACAATATTTTCTCAGGTCAAAGATGAGCTTGTTGCCGTCAGTGTGAACATTTCAGATTTTGATATGGTGAGGATTGCTTTGAAAGGGTTCACTAAGGAATGGAATCCCTTCATCAAGGCGATCGTTGCAAGAGAGAAGTTTCCATACTGGAATAGGTTGTGGGACGACTTCATTCAGGAGGATTTAAGAGATGAGGATCTTCATTTGAAGAAGAGGGCTTCAGATGATGACATGGAACCTACAACACGAATGAAGGGTAAGTAGAAGAAGGAATTAAGTAAAGTCAAGTGTTTCAACTGTGGCGAGATGGGTCATTTTTCGTCAAGATGTCCAATGAAGAAGAAGGGAGATGACGAGAAGAAGAAATGGAAGAAGGTTATCGGTGTTACCACTTCTGCTAAAATAGATGCTCTCACGTGAAGATTGGAGGAGGAGGACTTTGCTATGATCTCTCATTTCTCGTAGGGTACTATCGATGAGGATGGATGGTATGTGAACAGTGGTGCGTCGAAACATTTGACATGGTCATAGAAGGTTTTTGAGACTCTAACTAAATGGTAATCGAAGTTTCACATGGTGTTGGGCAACAAGATTTAGAAGGATATCTGAGTATCGGGAGTTGTGTCATTCAGGATGGAGATAGGATGGGTGATGCGGGTCCAGGATGTGCTATTTTTTCCAGGACTTAGATATGGCATGATATATGTCTTGATGATCGAGAAGAAGGGATTTTAGGTCTTATTCCAGGATGGAAAGGCAAGACTCAGACCCAAAGGCTCTAGCTCCACAGGCATTTACTTGGAATTAGAGAGCATGGTCTATACACGTTTATGGGAAACCCTATAGATCATGGGAAGAATAAGAAGGAACAGGTGCAGGTTACAAAGAAGCAAGTGTCGGTGCAAGACTTAGATGAGAAGGTACAAGTTCCAAACAAGAAGGTCCAAGTTCCAGACAAGAAGATCTAGGGTCCAGAGGCTTTAGAGTGAATTGAGTTCTAATGGGAGCTTACAGATTCAGAGGGAGACTTTGCAACCCAAGAAGAGTGTGTGGTCAGTGGAGAGAAAGGGTGCTTCCAGATCTTCCGGAAGGAATCATGGATGGATTGGAAAGAGATACATGAGAAGAAGAAGAAGCGAGATTCTTCTAGTGACAGCGACACTTCTAAAAGAGGCGTATTCATACTACAGGGATTGATGCAATGGTGAGTGCTAAGAGTTGGGCGAGTGTTGCGAGTAGCGATGATGATGACGAGTTACTTCCTAGTCTTGGAAGTACTTTCCTCGCTAACAGGGAGTGTTTATTTTTGAGTAGCTTGGGAGGTACTCCAAGCCCTAGGGTTCAGGGTTTGGAGGGTGAAGCGCCACAAAATTCATTTGTGGGCTTGGAACCCAAGGTTGGGGTTTTGTACCCAAAGGAGTTGGGCCAAAACCATGAGGAATTTGAGCATGATAAAATTTGAGGTGATAGAGGATGTCGAGACAAAACCAATGCATCAAGAGTCACTCAAATTTGAGCTCTAGTTCATGAGTTATGAATTTTTGAATGTCACTATCATGATTTGTGCAAGTCAGCTTGGCCTTAGAAAGACTTGTTGACAATTGGCATCAATTTGTTGGAGCCACATGTGAATGATATAAATTAGGCACATGTGTGAGTTCATTGTATCATCCACAAGTGCATAATTCATAGCATTCTTCAATCTAAGGTAGCCACAACTCAGGAAGGGAGGTTGAGGGTGGAAAAGAGTGTTGTTTTACGGTTGTTCTTACCTTTTCCAAGGGTTGAGTTGGAGCAGTAGTAGGCTGAGGCCTCAAGGGATAGATATGGGTTGTTTGGAGGTGTGTTTCTGGCATATGTCAACATTATTTAGGGTTGTGGTCATGTAAAAGTGGCTGGACAGGGGGTCGAGGTCTATTAATTAGTGAAAAAAGAGTTGCTTGGTGTGAAAAGTGGTTGGTATTTAGCCCAACACGATAGCAAGTTACAACAGCTAAGAGGAGGAGCTATGTTGCAGTTGTAGGAGGTAATTTGGAGGTAGAAAAGAGGGATGAAAAGTAGTTATTGGAAGCCATAACCAGGAAGCCTCATCAACAATAAGCTACATCAGTCCAGGAGAAGTCAAAGGTATGTGTGATTGTTGAATCGATGTTGAATTTGTTGCTAGGTGGATGGTCTATGTGTGGACGGATTTATGAGCAGCAGATGGGAGCCAGTTGGAAGGCTTGTCCTGGTGGATGAAAGCATATTCTAGGATCAAATCTTGTAGTGGAGTATTGGGAATAATTTGACTAGTGGAGGGAATCATGCTAATGGCCCAACATATCCCTTGAGAAGCATTCATAAAGTGACGTTGACAGCTGAAGGTTGGGTGAAGATTGGAGCCTAATGTGTATCTCTTTGATGGACGAAAGAAGCTACTAGATTGGAAAATTAGAGCTCAGGTGTTGGCCAACCTAGAAGAGAAGATTGGATCAACCCATGTTCATTCTAGCATAATAGACTTGCAGCAGTGATAGGTGGCATCCCTCCTGGAGACTCTATGTGTTGTATCTTAATGGACTAATGGGCCGCTACAAAGCAGAACGGAAGAAAAGGACCAGCAGAACAAGATACGACATAGGGACTGCAACAAGATTTTCATTGTATCTTGTATCCCTTGTATGGGAGCCCTAGACTATTGTATTACTCAGTTGGTTTAATATAACAAAGATTGGGTTATTGTACATATTTTTACAATATTTTGTAAAATGTTGTCTATACTTTTGCATTTGCGATTTATTGTTTTATATCTTCCGTTGTACAAAGTATATTTTATTGATATTCTTGGTTTGGTAGTGTCAGAGATTCTACGATTCTATCCTAGACCCAAGATCGTGTAAATTCAACAAAAGTGCGAAGGTGGTTGGAGACAACAAGTATTACTTTCGGTTTGTGTTCTATGCATCGAATCTAGTTTTCTTAGTCCTAAGAAGTTTCTCCTGAATTGTTGAGATGAGATCAACCATGCGAGAGGAGGAAGTATTATTTTATTTCATTAATGGCTCCTCGCAATGAAGAGAGAATGTTTTTCTTAAGGTGTGCGCTGCATTATGCACTTGTCCTACCTTGTTCCTTCTGTTGTCATCTTCTGAAAAGTGAGTTCGAGTTGTACAAAGAGGGAAAAATAATAGAGATGTTTGGAGCTAGCCTCCAAGCCATAAAAGCACTCAAAGCTCAATCGAACACCATCCAATGGAAATTCCTCGGAATTATCTTTCAAGTGGTATATGGAACTCCCAAAATGGACTCCAGAATCAAAAGTTAGAGCAGGTTGAAAGTTACCATTGAAAAACAGAAAGAAAAGGAAAATGTTTAAGTTTAATCCTGGATCCCACAAATCGGAGTTTTCTAAAGTTGAATCAGGGGAGGTCGAAGCATACTTGCGATCAGTGATCGCCAATATCAGCGATCGGAGGTCCATGGCACATATTTTATTGATGATCGGAGGTCCATGGAGCATTGGCAATCAGAAATCGGCGATCCCACATATCGGCAGGCCCACAAATCAATGATCGCACCTTACAACCATGCGACATATTAGTGGGCCCACATATCGTCAATTGCAACCGCCTGAATAGATCACAAACTGGCAATCGGCGATTTCAACTGGTCACTCTTAAGAAATCACAGGAGAAATATGTCGATAAGTGTAAATCACCAGAAAGGGCCAAAAGTGATTTGCAAAGGAAATCAGTGAAAAACCAGGGGTAGACGAACCTTTTCTCTCTCCTTCAGGGGGCCATGTGGCGGAATACTATTGGTCCCAATGGTGCCATGTAACGGTTGGCGTCATCATGACATGGTAGTACAGACGACACGCGGTATGATGATCTGACATTTTCATCGGTCTTATGGGGGCATATTCAAGTGACACGTATCCCCCCTCAAGGAGCGACATGTGGCAGTGATAATGTCCTCAATTGGTGATCGGCGATCTGAGCTAGTTTGTGTGTAACAAGTGGAGATAGTACTGAGTACTTGTGAGGAGTATTGTACTATGTATTGTTACATGTTCTCAATCAATATAATATACAGATAGTTGCGGGTTTTCAGCTGTATGCTTTCCCCATGATATACTGTGTTGATATGTGTGATTGATGCTTCAATGTACGCATGCGATTGTTTCTAAATACTGCAAATTGATGATCAATAGTAGAGGAGGTTATGTATTATGCATGCATTCCACAAATAGTGTATAATCAGGATAATCTCTGTGAATAAGTGTTATATTATTCAAAATTTCTACAAAGTCATGAGGGATGCTGAGCTGAAATATAACATCTTAGAGAAACACGCTTATGCACTAGTCAAATCTTTGAAGGCATTTCGAGTGTATGTGCTACAATCATAAATCACAGCATTTGTCCCAACAATAGTGGTCAAGGACATCCTTGTGCAAGGAGACAGTGAAGGAAAAAGGGGTAGGTGGATAGAAAAGATATAGGAATATGAGTTAGACATAAAGCCTGCTAAGATCATAAAAGGCGAGGGGTTGGCCAAGGTTTTATCATAATATAATTGCAAAGCTTTGCGGATAATCCTGATAATAGAGGAAGGAAAAACAAAAGTTCAACAAAACAGGATTAAAATATCAGAGCAAAAGATCTATGCTAAATATGATGGATCACCCTGGTATAAGAATATCATTCATTATCTCTTATTCCTGAGGTGCCCACTAGGGCTGGATAAATCTAAGTACAGAACTCTGAGACTGCAAGCCCAAAAGTATATCATATCCAATGGTCAACTCTACTGGAAGGACCCGGTGGGAGTTTTTTTGTTATGTTTGGTAGAAGGCGAAACTCATAGAGTGATTGGGGAATTTCATGGAGGAGTTTGTGGAGGTCATTACAGCTAGAAGACCACAGCTCACAAAATCCTCAAGGCATGAGTCTACTAGCCTACATTGTTTGGAAATGTTCATTTACAAGTCAGGTCATGTCTAAAGTGTCAAGTCTTTGCTAAGAGACAAAAACTTTCTCCTCTTCCCCTAATCCTAGTGCATGTGGAAGAACCCTTTAGACAATGAGGAGTAGACTTCATAGGAGAGATAAACCCACCTTCCAGTGGCCAACACAAGTGGATATTAATGGCCACGGATTATTTCACCAAGTGGGTAGAGGCCATCCCAGCCATAAATGTTACAGACTCAGTGGTAATCAAGTTTATGGAGGAGAGCACATTCTCTCGCTTTGGTTGTCCTATCAAAATTATCATTGAAAATGCTCAAGTCTCCAAATCTGCAAAATTCACCAGCTCCTGCCAGAAATTCAATATCATCATCGAGCACTCCACTACCTACTATCCTCAAGGTAATGGCTTAGCTGCATACTCAAACAAAAATATGGTGAGAGTGCTAAATAAGACCATCACCGAGAATTAGAGGAACTGGGATATCCAATTGAATTTTTCCCTCTAGGCTAACCGAGGGTCTCCTAAACGATCCACTGGAAAATCACCTTTTGAGCTAGTGTATGGAAAGGTTGCAATCTTCCCAATCCAATTGGCAATGCTAGTGGCAAAGTTACTGCAGGAAGTTGAAGAAGAGGCAAGTTCTTTGACACGAAGGATAAACCAACTGGTCAAACTTCATGAAAACAGAGAACAGGTGGGGGCTAAATTGGCAAATTACCAATAGAAGATGAAATCCTTGTTTGACAAGAAGGCCAAGGATCAATCTCTTCAACCAAGAGATTTAGTTCTTTGATGGAACATCCGATGGGAAGAAAAAGGCAAACATGGAAAGTTCGATCCACTTTGGTTTGGCCCTTTCAAAATTTCAGAAGAGAAAGGAAATAATGCGTACCTGCTTGAAAATATGGATGGTGAATCATTGGAATTGCCAGTGAATGGTCAGTTCCTCAAACTCCATTTTCAGAATTCGAGGCACCTTTCTTGCACCCATTGTAAATACCGGTGTGTGTATTGTAATTATTATATGAAATTTCCAGTTTCGGTTGAAAAATCCACTTTCACAAAATTATCATTTGTTTAAGAAAGACTCCATGCCCAAAAGAGAAGTTCACAGTCTGTAGGTTCTTGACGCATTGCAATCCAATGCCCCATCCCCAGGTGGAGCCAATGTTGTCACCTTCTGAAAAGTGAGTTCCAGTTGTACAAAGAGGGCAAAAGAACATAGATGTTTGGAGCTAGCCTCTAAGCCACATAGGCACTCAAAGCTAAATTAGACACCATCCAATGGATAGTCCTCGAAATTAGATTTCCAATGATATATGGAACTCCCCAAATGGACTCCAGAATCAAAAGTTAGAGCAAGTTGAAAATTAACCTTGAAAACCAGAAATAAAAGGAAAATGTTTAAGTTTAATCTCGGACCCCGCAAATCGGAGTTTTCTAAAGCTGAAGAAGGGGAGCTCGGAGAAAACTTGCGATCCGCAATCGTCGATATCGACAATCGGAAATTGGAGGTCCATGGCACATAGTTTAGCGGTGATCGAAGGTTTAGGGCGCATCGACAATCAGAAATCGGCGATCCCACATATCAGCGGGCACACAAATCGGCGATCACAACTTACGGCCATGCGACATATCGGCGGGCCCACATATCAACGATTGCAACCACCTGAACAAATCGCAAATCAGAAATCAGCAATTTCAAATGGTCACTCATAAGAAATCATGGGAGGAATATGATGATAAGTGTAAATCACCAGAAAGGGATAAAAATGATTCACAAAGGAAATCAACGAAAAACCAGGAGTAGGCAAACATTTTCTCTCTCATCCAGGGGGCCATGTGGCGGAATACTATTGGTCCCAATGGGGCCATATGGCGGATGACATCATCATGATGTGGCAGTACGAAGGACACATGGTATGGTGATCTGACATTTTCAGGGGTCCTATGGGGGCATATCCGAGTGACACATGTTCCCCCCTCAGGTATCGACACATGGTAATGATGACGTCATTAATCGACAATCGGCGATCGAGGGTAGCAGTGCATTGCGCATCAAAAGGAATTCGCCGATTGAGAACCTCTAATTGAGGGGAGCTCCGATAAGGGGTCTAGCCGATGGTCATGGGAAGAGCAAAGAACCAAGAGCTAAGCAGGACAAGCGATCCCACATATGGGCAATCGAAAGTATCAAAGGGAGCAAACAAAGGCAATGTTATGAAATTGGTGATTGCGATATCCCGAGTTGGCCCAATCGGCGTTCGACACTCGCAAGCTATATTGGGCATAGACTCTCCCTTATCCTTTTATTCAAGTGGGCCAGACTGCATCGCACATCAAAGATCACAATGTTGGGGAGCAAGCACTGAAGGCGAGAAAAATATATTAATTAAAAATAAAATTTAAATTAAAAATATATATATATATATATATTAATAAAAGATATTATATTTAAAAGTTTAATTTTTATTTAAATACATTATTTTAGTGGATGTAGTTTTAATAATGATTACAAGATACACTAGCATTATTGCAGATATTATGTAGGTTAAATTTCCATTAGATCTTTTAAAAAAAATAAAATTAAAGTTCATGTTCTTTAAAGATAAAGAAATAAGTTAATGACCCAAAACCTAGAGATATTTCACAAGAATAAGAGTGTACCCTCATAATTTTTTTCAATATCTGTGATGATAATAAATAATAATGACCCTTTTTTTAATTATTTTTAAATCAAAATATAGGAGTTTATTATATTAAAAAACTATAACTAGTACATTATTGTAGATATTATCTAGTTTGAAATCTCTAAGTAAAATTCTACCACATTAATTTTTTGTTATGAATGAAAGGGGCAAGTTTTTATATTAACATCAAATTGGTTACAAGGTCAGATCATTTTACATATTCAACTGATACCTTTGCTACTGAGTTCATATAGGTCCAAAAATGCCTTGAATTATGCTACACTTTCTATTTACTATATAACTATATTAATACTATCTAAGGACCTTCCAAAAAGCTCCTAAAACTAAAACATATTTGCAATACATATTTCAAAAAGACAATTAAACTAGCCTCCACTGAATGGCCCATAACCATAGTTTAATCATGCAATTTCCTCTGCTCCTACCTACATCAATTGTTCTTGAGAAAGATCTTGGTCCGATCTCATCTCCTCCCTTGCGTGCTTGCTAACATTGGTGCCCTCTTCTCTGCTATTATTTATGGCTTCCAGTTTTCTCAGACGGTTATCCATTCTGTCCAATTTTCCATGTAGCCTATCTAATTTTCTTTGTAACAAATCATTCTTTTGGTTGAGAAGTTACATCTGAACCTAATTCTCTATGGCCACCATTTCTCCTTTCCGAATTAGCAAAGATATAACGTGCTCCATAGTTGCAGGGATGTAATCTAGTTGATGTGTGATCTTGTCATCTTGTGATCTGTATTTCGCCCTCCATGCTCTCTCCTGCACCTCAAGCAACTTTATCACCCACACAATCTCGTTTCCAGTCATAGACCTTGACGTTTAGGATAATAACCTTACTTATCTTATATAGACTTCCTCCTAGCCTACCCATTCCCGTTAACTAGCGTGACTACTCACAACCTTTAATTCCATGTCCTGCATTATTCATTGAACTGGCTAAACAATCCCTTCTCGATTCATCCCCGTGATAGTTCTTAACCATCACCATTAAAGCTTTGTTTCTCAAGCATGCTTGCCTCACCATGCTAATGGAGAAGTTATACTGTAGATCCCACTTTCATTTTCTAGAATTGATGCCAATCCACCATCTATCCCAATTTTTATGTACAAAAATAAACCTCGATCAGGTGTTTAGGAGGGCCCAAGCCCTAACATTAAAAAAATTCCATCATTCTTCAATATATTGATTATACGGGATCCCTGATCAAGGATGAGGTCTGACGTGAGGCCATCAATCCTCCCACTTACTAATCTATGCATTAGTTACACTAATTCCAATTGGTCCCTCATTTGTATGGACTTTAATTTCTCCTTTCATGGTAAAGTCTTAAATATGGAATTTCTACGATCCTTTACCAACATACCTTGTTCCATTGCTACTCCTTTACTCGGCAATGCATCTGCGATTGGACTAAGATGCCTCTTGACATTATGAAACTCCAATGGATAAAATTTCCCAATTTTCATTTTTATCATTTATAAAATTGGATGTTGAGCATTGAAAGTTCTCTTTGAACTAAACCACTTGATGTATGACGCTCACGAGGTCCCCAAATACCATCAATTGTTGAATTTACCTCAAAATGGCCAACTCTAGTCACTACCACAATGCCAAATATTCTGATTGTTCCCCAAGCCCTAGCATATTGAATCCCTTTTTTTTTCATTAAGGCGATATATAACCTGTCCCGCTCTTGCCTCCCTTGGTTTATTTTTTGATGTGCCATCAAAAAACAAAGAGTATTTCCCCTTACTATTCCTCAAATTTTGAAATTCCTTATTGCCCATCCTTATGTAAAATGAATTTTGAACAATTGGTTTATGAATGAAGTTGCCAACATGACATGATACTTTACCTAGATTCATCCATTCTCGCTCGCTTGGTGACAAGTCCTTCAATTCAGACGAATCATATCCACGGGTCGTGATAGCTTCAAAGAGCAAATTTAGAGCCTTAATAATTGCTGTTGACGAATTTGGATGTTCACCATTAAATATAGCTTTGTTGCAGGCTAGCCATACAACCCAACACAAGTACTTTGGAACGGCCATCCAACAATTCACAATCACTGAGGTAGATTTCCTGTTCCATGGGATTTTAGCTTTCCAGGATTCAAACATATCAATCCAGCTATCAGTATGCTTGCAATGGAGATGGCTTTATCCAGGGATTTTTTTCCAAACTTCCAAGTAAATTTACTCCTTTGAAATACATGGGGAGTGTCTTCTTATGCCAGTTTGTAGAGGATGCAACGCAAAGGTCCCTAAATATTCCTCTTTTTTAGATTCTCGAATGTCAAGATTTTCCCATGAACCATTACCTGACAAAAAATGTTTATTTCTTATAGGCCATCCTTTTTCCATAGTTTACTTCAAATATTATCTGAGGATGGATGAGGTAACCTTTTAACTAGAATTTCATATCCAAGTTTAACTGAATAAATTTGTTTATGATGACCCAACCAAATTCGTTGATCCCTCCTTGTAACTTCAATTCAGGAAATACCTTTTGACGAATTCACTAGAGTGACCCACTGCGCTTGAAGGTTGGGAGGGAGATCTTGGCATACCCATCTTATCCAATATCTTTGATCGTCCCACAACAAGATATCAACAATCTTACTATATCCACTTGACTCCATCCAATTCGCTAGCTCCCTAATTCCCTCATTATCTACCATTAACCTTGTTGACGACACTCGATCCTTCCATAATTTGATGCAAAATCCATTCCCAACTTGCATCCTAAATGATCTAGTATAATAGGAGCCACAGATTTGAATAACTTTCAAATTTTTGAGCCTTATTTTGACCAAGTTACATGTTTTTCTCTAATGAGCGTACTTTTATGAAAATATTTTCAGAGAAAGGCTTGCTTCCATAATTCTTTAGAATCAGAGAGGAGGAACCATACTATTTTTGCTCCTAAAGCCAGATTCATTAATTGGGGATCTTTTATTTCTAATCCTCCATAGTTTTTAGGAAGCCGAACTATATTCTAGTTAACCAAATGAAAAAAAAAAATTATTATTATTTATACCCCCCTTTAAGAGAAATTTATGAAAAAGGCCACCAATATGATTAATCACTACTTCTTTCAGAGAAAGTAAACCAAATCCCATATAAATAGGAAGGCATGACAAGATTGATTTGATCAATACAACCTTTCCTACTTCATTTAACAAATGTGCTCCCCAAGAATGATTTTTTTTTGCAACACTTCCTCCCAATCTTCAGCATTTGTAGCTCCAAATTATATTGAGATTCCTAAATATTTGAATAATCTCCATCTAATTGCAACAAGGAATTCTAATATCCTTAAAATCTCCATTAAAGTCACTTTCGGGCAATTCCATCCATAAAGCTGACTTTTCTTTTTGTTGACTAACCCTCTCGAAAGATCAAGGTAAGTAGTCAGAAGTGTTTTGAAATGAATTATAACAACTTTTAAAGCCACTCCACCCCGCGCTCCCCCCCTGATAAGAATAGTGTCATTTGCAAATTGTAAGTAAATAACCCCTTTTGTATTTCGAATAATGCTCAATCCAATGAGCTTTCCATCCAACATTGCCTTTTCTAGATTTTTTCTCAACTTTTAGCTATAATGACGTAAAGCAGTTGGGAAAGAGGGTAGTCCTACTTTAATCCCCTTTAGGCCACAAAATAAGAAGCGGGATGACCATTTATCAATGGCACAATCCACGGTGAGCCAATATAAGCTTTCATCCATCGAATAAAGTCACTACAAAAACCCAATTTTTCGAGCATCAAATATAAGGAATAGTGTCTTACCCAGTCAAAATTGATGGCCATATCCAATTTTATGACCAATACTGACTCCCATGCTTCCTTATTGTAATGATTTTCTTATTAAACTATAATAATATTATCTAACATTTGTCTCTATTGCACGAAGCCCACTTGATTTTCAGAAATAATCTCTAGTAGGAGTTTCTTCAATCTTGTCGCTATAATTTTAGTGAGGATTTTATAGGTAGCATTACAAAGGGAAATAGGTTTGAAATGAGATAATTTCATAGGATTCGACTCTTTGGGAATTAATGCAAGAAAGGAATAATTTGTATTGCCCCCATTCTTATCTTTCCTTTGTGTTCCATTTAACATTCTCAACGTGCCGTTTTTTATCATGGGTTAGAGGGCTCTATAAAAGCTTATAGTGAAGTTGTCCATACCAGGAGCCTTATCTAGGTCTAAAGACCATATTTATTCTATAACCTCCTCTTCCTCTATTTATTTGATGAGTTTTTGATTGGCTGATTGTGAGACAATGGAGGGAATGCATCGAAGAAACCCCTGGGATTGTTCCATACCTACATCTCTATCTTACTTATATAGTGTCTGAAAATGGAGAAATGCTTCCTACTTGATACCTACAAGTTTGTCAACTTTGGCCTACCTTTAGGATCTATCTCCTTCCTTCACTAAATTTCGTATCTCTTTGGATTTGGCTTACTTGCGAAAAAAGACAGTGTCTTGGTCTCCTACTTGTAACCATAAACTATGGGATTTTATCCTCCAATATTCTTCTTCTTATCTACTTGCTGAGAAAATTTATGTAGTTAATTGATCCGAATATAAACAGGAATGCAAAAAATTACAGATATAACCATAAATACAAAGATGAAGCAGAAATAACACTTCATTTCATCAATATCAAATATTAAAATATGCTTACAAACATAATGGAAATAAGACTAGCTCAGACGATGGTAGCTTATATCTGAGAAGAGATGTAGTGACTACATGCATCTAAAATGTGTTACAATAAGGCTTGAGGGCCTATTTATTATTGAGAAGCAATGGAAAACCCCAAAACTCCAAAAACCTAACCCTAAGAGATGAAACACCAAACTATGGGCCCCGTTGGGGTAAATTGGTACATCAACTTCCCCGGGTCATAACTTTGGCATACGATATTCGTTTGACACGTATGATACCTCGTTAGAAAGATCTATCCGAGTACTACAATTGCTAACAACAAATATTTTATTAAAAACTCATATTCTCCACTAGTGAGTTTCTCCAAAAAACGTCGTTTAGGGCCTCAAAACGACTCTGGAAGTTCAGGACCTGAAAAACTGCCAAAAATAGTAAATTGTGCTACAATTAAAGAAACTAGAAAAATTGACATAAACAATGGTGGGGGTCTAAGTGGAATAGGCAGGTGGCCACCAATATCCACTTGGATCGTTAATTCCCTTTTTTAATCTAGATTCCATGTCTCCACTTGATTAATTTTGATTAGGTTTTGATGATTTTCAATTAGTGTAACTAGATTGAGCCTCTTCTGTCCAGGAGGTTGATAGTTTTATTTGGCCCACTTCTTTAATGCTTTCTTTACCAATTTCATCTTTAACTCCCATACATAGGTGGGGGATCCAATGGCTGGTGTTGATTTTGTAACTAGGGTCAAATTCCACATTAGAAAGATTAGATGACCGAGGTGATGCTTGCATTAAATTCCTTTTTTCGAGAGGACCAAAATTGACCTAAAGATGACCCTATTTGGTCAAGTGAAATTTGATTTTTGAATTATTTTATTTATACACGTATTATGGAATGGATCAGCCCTAAGCACATGTGGAATTGGTTAGGTCAGCCTCAACCCCAAGTGGACCCTTGGGAAAGCCTATAAATAGAAGTGACCTGTTGTGTTGTACAACAACCCCCCATTTCATAAAATTTTTACTTAAAAAATCATAATATGAAATGGGTCCCTTCTAAACTTAGACGTGTGAATAAATTGGTATTAACCCATCATTAGAAAAACCCTCATCAAAAGGTTCATTGGAAATGATATATTTTAAAATAAACCTTTTTTAATAGAAATAAACTCAGTCTTTTAAATGAATATAAAGTTCTTTGTTATTACGATAAAGCGATCGCATATCGCAATGATAAGGAAAACACATATAAAGACCCATTGACTCACTCTGATCCGAAAAGCAAATAACTAGCGAATATCAAGAAAGGCAAATCATAAAGTATAATGAAAGAGCCTCCCTCATTTCTTCAATGCGATATCGCCATCAGCAATCAGCGGTAACAACCCAACACATGATTAATGACACATTCAAATTCCCCGATGCGATAAGGCATATCACAATCGGCGATCAGCGAAGTTACAATGGCATAAGTAATAAGACCCGAATCCATCCCTGAATGCGATGCGTTAAATCAAGCCACGTGTTTCGAAAACGTAATTAAAAGGCTTGCATGCATTGTATCACCTTTCAGTGATCAAAAGATATTTTGGACAAATATTAAAGCCTTTCCATTTAGATTACCAATCGCCGATTGCGATTTACTTTTGATTATCTGCCAAAGAATCTAAGCCATGCTTGAATGGATAATTCTTCATATAAATGACATAATGGGTATCTAAAAACTTCTTTACCATGATTGACAGGTTAAACGGCTAATTAATGAAGCAGTTATGGCGAGATTTTCCTTTAGATTGTATCTGTGGCAATTTCACTATAATCCATTATTATCCGCTGATTGACATAATTCTTTCATATTGGTTCATACTAGCTATTCTCTGTATCACGTTGGTTTCATTGCTTGTGCAGAACTCCGCTGAAATAACAAATTTGAAACAAATGGGAAAGAGATCAAAGAAATCCGTAGCAGCAGCGGCTCCTACAGCAACAGTGCAGCCAGCCAATGATCCAGGACCAAGCAAAAAAGGGTTAATCTCAGACACTACGTGCCTCGGCCTTGGAAATACTAGTTGGCAAAGCATCTACAATTTAATTGAAGCAGAGGAGCCTGAGGAAGTATCGGAAGAAGCTACTGCAGACTCAACTAATAAATCGGAAGCTTCCCTCAAAGATTTAGCTGATTCATATTTGCACAGAATAGCAGTGCGTGAGAAAATTCTTCCATACACTGATGTAGTGAGATGGGTGGTAGAAGAAATTCCAGTTTCAAATAGAACATTTTGTACAGTTGACGGAAGGATTTTTGGCTCATTTTAGCCTGATGACTTAAGGAAGATGTATCACTTACTCGAACCTGAAAAGAAATACAACAAAGCCTTCCTTGAAAAGTTCGCAGATGAGAACGAGACTGAATCGACCCCAATTAAGCAATGGAGACAGAATCCCGCAAAGCACAAACATGAATCATCAGGTAAATACTCTGTGGAATCATTGTCTTCTCCTTACTGTTATGCTAGGGCAATGATGTGTAGAATGTGGGGAATGCATGACTCTGCAAAGTTCACATTATAAGGCTTTATGGTAGCCTTGCAAGACCCCATGTCCTTCCTCTGTATGTACCTGATAAGCTGTTAGCTCGAGACTTGACCTACCAAATAACAACAGTAGGAACATCCAAAACTCTTAAAACTTCTAAAAAGCAGGTATGGCCTACATTCCCTTTGATATGTGGTGTTTACACTCTACATGATTACAAAAATGCAGAAAAGGAGGAAGGAAAAATAAAAATGTTCAATCTTGCAATCATTCCTAACAGGCGATATGATCCAAGGAATGTTGCCTATAATTTTCTTGAACAAGCCAAACTCACAAAGTTTGATCATGAAGAAGATGAATTTGATGACCTTTTTTCCTCAGCAGAATCATTATTTCAGGTAAAAACATTTGCCAAGATGAGATATAAAGATGAAGGGATGGTAGAATTCAATAGGCTCAGAGAACAAAGGTTGCAAACTCTACCTCTAGACTTATTAGCTACTACCCCAGCAATCCAGTCAAGCAAGCCTCAACAACAAATTTTTGACAAACCTTCTGCTATGGAGAAGATTCCCGAGAAAGGAAAAGAGCCAGAACAGGAGAAAGAACAGGAACAGGACAGTGAACATATCGATATAGATACTCAGATTGATCCCAAACTCCTTAAAGAATGGCAACAATTTGATTCCATTATAAGCAATCCTGAAAGTTCACAAGGTTTCAGCACACCTCAAGTAACAGTTGGTCAGGAGACAGCAACAACTACGGTTCCAATTGAAGGAACTAGCGGCCTACCCACCAGCAAAGATGTAGAAATAATTCCTAAGGATCCATCCGATCAAATTGTTTTGTAGATAGAAGACATACCACCATTAGATGTCTTTTACAGTCCCAAACATAGGGTTGTAGTAAAAAGACAAAGGAAAAGGAGAAGACTTGATCAATCTTCCCTTTTACCAGCACAAACAGAGATGGCTAATGTGGTATGGAAAGAAGAATTCAATCCTTCCGAAGACCTCACAAAACTTTCTCAGTATGCTAGAGCCTACTCGGCAGCTACTATGGATAAAGCATCAGAAGTAAGCAATTTACTTAAGGAAAAAGACCAAACAATTGTTTCATTACAGTCACAGGTATCCGAAAGACAGCAAAAAATAGAACAATTAGAACAGCAGCTATCAACACAGCAGTAGATAAACAACCAATTAAATGAGAAATTGCTCAAGGAGAAGTAGAAGATAGACCAAAGCGCAGTACAAAAACAAAAAGAATTATCCGCAGCATTGACCAAGCTGAAGACAATGAATGAACAAATGAGTAAGACAAAAGATGAGCAAATCGCTCAACTATCACACCAAGAAGAAAAGTTCAAGAGTCTTCCTTAACCAGCAGACTTCAGGTCCGAAGCCCTCTAGATCAATAAAGCATTGGTTAAACAGCTAAAGTTGTTATGTCATAATATTTCCCTTGTTGAGCCCCTCTGTGAGATTACTTCATCAATAATTGACAAATCAGTCAATGCCAGGCAGGATTTGGAACAGGCCGATGAGACTTTAACCAACTTTCTTGCTTGGCAAGAAACCAGTGAAGGGCAAGCCGCAAATCTGCCTAAAATTCTAGAGTCACACAAAGAGATTCTTTTCCTAGAATGGCAGTCACAATTGATGAAAGCAGAAAGAGAAACCTCAATATGTAGATCAACAACCAGTAATTTAATTGAGTTAATCAATGATACTCTTTATCTGTCTAACTTGATTTCACAGTGCACTCTAGGTAAATTGCCGTCAGCCAAAGTATTGGAACAAACATGCAATCAAGAATTGGAGAAGAACGAAAGATTAATCGCCGGCATCCAAAGTTTAACTTGGGATACCTTTTGGTTTTTCCTAGTTAAACCATACAGTCAAAGGGCAGCACTCAAATGTTTAACTGATGCAATCAGTTACATGATTCCTGAAATCCATGATGCCACATATTCAGCCCAACTGCATTCTCGTCTGAGTCACCCTCCAGAATTGCAACCAATGATTGCTATCTTCCAGCTCAAGCCAAAAGAAGATCGGCCGAAACAATGAATCATACTACCTACTGCAAACAGGCCTATTTCGAGGAGATTCTCATGATTTGGTTATACCACCTAATAGCATTTTTATTTCATAATTAGTTAGCTTAGATAATATTTATAAACCCTTTCATTGTTTTAGAAGGGGTCCTCAGTTTTTGTATAAACTCAAATCAGGGAGTCACACTATTGTGCTTCTGATATATTTTTATGAAGACTAGGCCAATATTATGAATTTTAACGAAGAAAGCTTTGATGAGATGTGCACTATTTCTTTGTTGTGGAAGCATTTCTAGGTTAGAAGAAGGAATCTGAATGCAATTGATATCGGGAGTGATTCAAATAACATATGGTTCTATTATCTATGCTTTTGCTCCATTCTTTCATGTGAATCAACATTTATTTAATCTTGTTATCATTGGATATATGTATGTGTTTTAACAGCAATCCTTATACTTATCACTATTGAATGTCTAAGGAGTGTTATTCTTTCAATCATATTTATGTCAATGATATATGAAGAATAGTGTAATAATGTTTTCATGATTACTTTGTTCAACTACTTGTACAAAGTAATTATCATATGAATAAATGTCTTTGTTTATCAATCGAGTCATCTATATGCCTGTTTTTAAATCAAGATCATCAAACGTTACACTAAAGCAGAAATTTCCCGGGATAGGATAGTTGTTTATAATTTTACTTTTTATATTAAATCATTCATCCATTATCATTATATATTAGAGAATCAACCACTTATCCATCCTATCTACAAATTATTGGGAAACTGGTCCCATTATTTCCAGTCGGAGCCACCACACCAAACGGAAAAGGAGTTGCCTTAAAGGTCTGGACCGGGTGGTTTTCCTCGATGTTGTTGCAGCGATTTTTTAGGCATAAACATTTTTGGTGCTAGAAGGAGGGCATGAACTGTGAATGGCGAGCAAACCCAAACCTATAACCCATTCTGAGAGTAAATCTCCCTCCACCTCACCTCAAACCTCTCGTTTGCATGTTGGAACACCAGTATTCAAACGAGAAGAAGAGGAGTCAACTACCACTGCTCAAACCCATCATACCCCAGAACAATTAAGTCCTGAGTCTCTTGAAGTTCAGTCTCTCATCCATAAACTTCAAGGCTTTTCGATATCACCACAAAAATCTGAGGTATCTCAAGGCAGTGAGACTTTGCAATTCAATCCACCTCACCCTCTCACCAGACTTCAGAGTGGAAAGCTTGGTATTGAACCTACTGAATTGCCTTTACCCAAAAGGAAAAGGGCAAAAAATAACACTGAAGGATCTGACAGTGAGACTTTCTCATCATCATCCTCCATCTCATCTTCTCCAGTGCGAAGTCAACCATCCACTCCTCCATTACACATTGTTGTTCAACAGGGATCAGGAACTTCAACATCCCAACCACCTCAAACCTCAATATCAACTCCTTCCCAAACATCTGGAATTTCATCGGCAATATCATCTACTATTAATTTTACAATGGCTCAGAATCCATGGAGTAATCCTGGTGCAGCCACTATGCCTACACCATTACATCCATTGCCAGCAAGGATCAGCTGGGTCTTGGTATTTTTCCCTGCCCTCTGAATCCATTACCAGTTGGAACATTTTTCAAGAACAGTTTCTGACTAAGTATGACGATGACAGATCTTTAGCAACATTCATTAATGATCTCTCGAATCTTAGGATAGAACCTAAAGAACCTATAAAGGAGTTCAACTCACGATTTAATAAACTCTTGAATAAGATTCCAACCGCCTCTAAACCAAGTGAGAAAATCAGAAGCGAATGGTATATAACAGCCCTACCTTCAAATATAACTATTTTTGTAGATAGAGCTGCAAAACCAACTTTAGCTGAAAATACGAAAGAGGTGCTTGCTGTAGAGAAATGCATTACTTCTTTAGAAAAGAAAGCTACTCTTGAAGATAGAAAATCCAAAAAAGTTTCTTTCAAAGACGATTCAAAGAAGAAAACCCCTAAAGATCCATATGATATGGAGGGTCTCCAAAAAGTCCTCAAGACTATGTCAAATGAAATGGTAGAAATCAAAAAACAAGTAGCCAAGACTTCAACAAAAAGACCATTTAGAAATTTTAAGAAACCTGAATCAAAACCACCAAATCCAATGCAGATTCAGATCTTGAAGAGGAAGAAGAAGATGAAACAGTCTTGTCATCCGCGGAACCCAAAGAAGAGGAGACTGTTGAATGTCATGGAATGTGGGAATTTATTTTACCTAATTCCAATATAGAAAATGAACAAGAAGCTTTCCCTGTGACTACCAGAAGTAAGGGTACTTCTGAACCTGTGCAGGCAACTTCAAAGAAAAGGAATGCAGGTACCACTACTACCAAAGAAAAGGTTCCCACAAAGAAAGCTGCAGCGATACCATCCCAAAATCAGCCATCATCTTCAAATCTACCTTCAACATCTAAGACATTAGTAGTTACAGATTCTATGGACTACAATATTATCGAAGACATGGAGAAAACAAAGGCAAATATTACTATGTTTGAGCTTAGTAAACTCAAAAATCAACAGAAATTACTTCTTAAATAGTTAAATGCTATACCTTCTTCTCCTCTTCCTAATGTTGTATTGTCCAAAGCTGCTAATGACTCAGGCCAACCACCTCCTGGTAGAGTAGAAGCTACTGATGCTGTTTTAATTGGGGATAGATCGAATTCTCATACTCCTCATTTCCTCTTAACCTATGAGATCTATAATAGAAATCTACACAACTGTTTCATTGACTCAGGGGCTTCCTCTAATATAATGCCAGCTTCAGTTTGTTCAAAATTGATCATTGAACCCCAGAAGTCTGCAATTCATATTGTACAGTTGGATAGAACTAAGGTCCAGGTTTTAGGGGAAATCAACTCAGTGACTATCAGGTTATCAGCCGATCCAAGAGTGGTTCATAGAATTGATATTTTAATCGTTGATATACCTAAATTATATGGTTTGATTTTGAGTAGAGACTGGTCCGAGAAACTCCATGGTTATATTTCCACCGATTGGTCCCATATGTGGCTACCTTATAAAGGAAAGCCAAATCAGATCAAGATCGATCGGGAGAAACACATGACCCATACTGTTACTGAATTTGAACAAGAAAATCAACCAATAGCATTCAATAACAATATTTTGGGAAATTATTCATCCGAATCATTCTTTGGCAATTTCACTGCCCAACCATCTCCTTTCTCAGTTAATAATTTCACATCTCAAATTGAAAATTTTTCACAAACAGATAGATCAAGATGTGTTAATATTGCTGAAGAAACTATAAATAAAATTGTTGATAATTCTTTATTTTGGTCACTATACTTTGATGGGTCTAAATCTAGTGAAGGTGTAGGAGCAGGATGTATTTTAGTTAGTCCTGAGGGAGAAAAAACCATGTTATCATGCAGATTGGAATTTGAATGCACAAACAATACAGCCGAATATGAGGCCTTAGTTCAAGGACTCTACAAAGAAATTGGTCTTAAAGTTCAATATTTGAAAGTGTTCGGTGATTCAGAAATTGTTATAAAACAAGTTAGAAATACAATTCATTTCCTTTCTAGTCATCTCAAACATTATCAGTCTTTGGTGCAGGAACTCATATCTCAATTTTTAGCATTCAATATTTCTCCCATCCCTAGGTCCCAGAATGCAGCAACAGACCTACTAGCTAATGTTGCTTCCAAACTCCTTCCATCCGAAGATTACAGCCCAGACAGATTTTCAGTAGAGTTAATTTTTAGACCATCAATTCCCGATAATATCACCAATTGGCGAGTGTTCAATCATGATGAAGACATTTTAAATTTCTTGACTTTTGACAAGTCCTACGATAATCAAATCATTGATGAAAGTGATCATGACCTTCAAATGAAGGAAAAGCAAGAAGAAAACTCAATACCTAAACCAATGGTCAAACTTGAAGATCTTTATGCTATTAAAGACAGTTTTAAACAAGTGACCAATTCAAAGCTCCAGAGTTCGACTTTACGATTTGAATTCGTAAACCTAGGTACTGAGGAAAATCCCCAAAACATCAATTTGGGATTAGGACTTTCTCCAGAAGAAAGAATTGCATTCATTAGATTATTGTGGAAAAATAAATATGTCTTCGCTTGGAAATATGATAATTTGAAAACATACGATACATCGATCATTCAGCATACCATTCCAATGCTTTATGAACAAAAGCCAGTGCAACAGAAGTTAAGGAAGATTCATCGTAACCTAGAGAGTCAAATAAATGCTGAAGTAAATAAAATCTTGAAGGCTAAGATAACTTTTCCTGTTAGACATTCAAACTGGGTGTCCAATATGGTCCCAGTAAGAAAGAAAAATGGCGACATCGGGATTTGTATCGATTTCAGAAATATTAACAAGGCAAGCCAAAAGGATAACTTCCCTTTACCTACCATGGAGCAGACACTCCATTCGGTAGCTGGTTCTGAGTTAATGTCATTTTTAGATGGTTTTTCAGGATATAACCAAATTTTGGTCCATCCTGATGACAGGCTTAAAACTACCTTCAGAACTAAGTGGGGAACTTATGCTTACCAAAAAATGCCTTTTGGACTTATCAATGTTGGAGCTACATTCCAGAGAGCAATGGACATAGCATTCAAAGGATTGATCAATAAATCAGTAGTTGTCTATTTAGATGATATTACTGTATTTTCCAAGAAAAGATCTAATCATTTACATGATTTGAAACAAATCTTTGAACGCTACAAAAGATATGGTATCTCACTCAATCCAAAGAAGTCCTTTTTTGCTCTTAATCAAGGAAAGCTTTTAGACTTCATTGTTTCAGAGGATGGTATTTATTTTGATCGAGATAGAATTAAAGAGATTTCTGATATTTCATTCCCTCACAATAAAAAATCCACGCAATCATTTTTGGGTCAAATTAACTTTGTAAAAAGATTTGTTCCAGATTTTTCCCAGATTATTTTACCATTGCAAATGATGATCAAGAAAAATTCGGTGTTTAAATGGGGATCTGCAGAAAAAGAGGCATTTGATTCCATCAAACAATCAATCATTAATGCCCCTGCTTTAAGCACTCCCAATTTTTCAAGTCATTTCATGCTATATACCCTCGCATTCGCTTCGTCTTATGCAGCAGTGCTGACTCAGATTAATGATCAAAACTTGGAAGCACCAATCTCATTTTACAGCTCAAATCTTCAAGGTGCTGAACTTAATTACTCGGAAGTTGAAAAACAAGCCTTTGCTGTGTACAAAGCCATTAAACACTACAAACCCTTTCTCTTAAAAGCTCACACAAAAGTTATAGTTCCTTTTTCAGCAGTAATACAATTACTAGTTCAAAGGGAATTAGGAGAAAAGAGAGCAAATTAGGTCACAGCATTATAAGAATATGACTTAGAAATCAAGCCAGCAAAGATTGTCAAAGGCCAAGGTTTTTGCAAGTTGTTAGCAGGAGCATCCAATATTCAGGAACCTGAAGGTACAAAAGATACTGAAGAAATCAATCAGATAAGTATCACAGATCCTGAATCGCAATATGCAGATTTGATTTTCTATTTAAAAAATGGATACGCTCCTAATCTTTCCTATAAAAACAAACATGCCATTAGATTGAAAGCGAAAAACTTCATAATTGTAAATGATGTATTGTTTAGGCGAAATTATGATTCAATTTTATTAAGATGTTTAGAAAAACCTGAAGCACAAAAGGTTTTGCAGGAGCTACATGACAAACCAGCAGGAGAACATTTTGAAGCTGACACAACAACGCACAAAATCATTCATGTTGGATATTATTGGCCCACCCTGTTTAGAGATACTCATGAATATGTAAGGAAATGCCAAAGTTGTCAAACCACTAGTGGAAGACAAAGGAAGCCAGCTTTCCCTTTGCAACCAGTTAACATTGAACAACCTTTTGAGCAATGGGGATTGGACATCATTGGGGAAATCACTCCACATTCATCCAAACAGCATAGGTATATCCTTACCGCCACTGATTACTTCACTAAGTGGGTTGAAGCAATTCCTTTGAAGACAGCAAACTCTGAGGCAATCATGGAATTCATAGATCAATTCATTATTACCAGGTTTGGTGTCCCAAACGCTCTTGTTTTTGATAATGCATCTTATTTCTCTGGAAATTCTATATTTGACTTTGCTATCAAAAGGGGATTTAAATTGAAGTATTCTGCAAATTACTACCCTCAGGGAAATGGTTTAGCAGAATCCACCAATAAAAATCTTATCAAAATCATTAAGAGGACTATTGAGCAGAATCATAAAAACTGGCATAAATCTTTGATATTTGCACTATGGGCTGACAGAATAACACAGAAGCCCTCCATAGGAACTTCTCCATTTAATCTAGTATATGGAAAGGAAGCTGTCATACCAGCAAATTTAGTACTTCCATCGCTAGCTTTAGTGCAGTTTATTGAAGAAAGTCCCTCATCTTCTATTCAACTAAGATATGATCAAATCTTGAAATTAGAAGAAGAAAGGGAAAAAGCCAGAATCATACATGCAAAACATCAGCAAATTATCAAGTCATCGTTCGATACAACTTCGACCAGCTCAAAACAATTACAAGTCGGTGATTTAGTTTTGAAATGGGACAAAGCCCATGAGGATAAAGGAAAACATACTAAGTTCCAGAAAATGTGGCTTGGACCATTTCAAATCAATGAGAAGATAGGCCCTTCTACATTCATATTGCAAGATCTATCAGGAAAGAGAGATTCTCTTCCTGTTAACGGCCTTATCTTGAAAAAATTCTTCAATTAAGGAGGTAACCCCTTCTCCCTTGTAAATATTCAATTTTCAGCAAATTTGTGTACATAGCTTATTTTTAGAATCTTAGGAAAATAAAGTTTTAAGAAGCCTCCCATTGGTCTTTGCTATATTGAAAAAGTTTCTCAAAAGAAATAGTTTTGATATTTACTTTTGAGAAATGGAAGCCTTAAACGAAAGGAAAATTTCTATGGAATTAGGTATATTTAGATTCTGAAAACCCTATTTTATTTTTGTGAAATCTTCTCAAGATTTAGAAGTACTGTAAATCATTTTAATGTTTTCATCTAGCCTGAAAACGGTTATCAATACAAAACAAAAACTGATTCAATCTTAACATCTTCAACTCTTACCCTGTCATCCATGTTCTCTTAAGGAGAAAATTGTTCATCCCATTCATCAAAGTTTATAATTACTCAGAGTGTAATTCTAAAATATATATGATATAAAAGATAAGAGGTCTTATTACAAGCCTGCTTACCATGATCATAAGGGGAATAGTTCAACTGACATTACCAATACTACATACCAAAACAGGGTAATGGCTTATAATTATAAGACAAGGGGTCTCATCACGAGCCAACTTGTTCAGTTAAATTACAACCAGTGAATGGCATTGTCTAAACAGCTGGCCACCAAACCAGGACAATGGCTTTTTATCTTACAAAATAAGAAAAAAAGAAAAGTGATACAAAATATGGAGACATATTTTTGGATTCATTCTTTTTTATTATACTCTGAAATGGATGGAATAATGAATGATCAAATGGTTAAAAGGTATCCCTGTCAAGACTATAGACGTTTGCTGGCAGCAGAGGCTCTACCTATGACAAAGGAGTCATTATAAAGCTAAGTTGGAAAAGTCTTTTGTTTTATCATTATCAACCAATTAAGGCTAATTTAAAACTTAGAATGTATTTAATTTTAACAAGAGAAGAAAATAGCAGAAATAATTATTATTATATTCAGGATTTATGATTACCTAGTTATGTTAGAATTCTTCTATTAGATAAGATTTCCAGATTAAGAAAGTTTAAGTATTTTAATTAATTTCTCAGAGATAACTGTTTCTCCCAGTGAATCGCCAATTGTTGTGCTGTACAACAACCCCCCATTTCATAAAATTTTTACTTAAAAAATCATAATATGAAATGGGTCCCTTCTAAACTTAGACGTGTGAATAAATTGGTATTAACCCATCATTAGAAAAACCCTCATCAAAAGGTTCAATGGAAATGATATATTTTAAAATAAACCTTTTTGAATAGAAATAAAGTCGGTCTTTTAAATGAATATAAAGTTCTTTGTTATTACGATAAAGCGATCGTAATATCGCATATCGCAATGATAAGGAAAACACATATAAAGACCCATTGACTCACTCCGATCCAAAAAGCAAATAACTATCGGATATCGGGAAAGGCAAATCACAAAGTATAATGAAAGAGCCTCCCTCATTTCTCCGATGCGATATCGCCATCGGCAATCGGCGGTAACAACCCAACACATGATTAATGACACATTCAAATTCCCCGATGTGATAAGGCATATCACAATCGGCGATCGGCGAAGTTACAATGGCATAAGTAATAAGACCCGAAACCATCCTCAATTGTGATGCATTAAATCAAGGCGTGTGTTTCGAAAACGTAATTAAAAGGCTTGCATGCATTATATCACTTTTCGGTGATCGAAAGATATTTTGGACAAATATTAAAGTCTTTCCATTCACATTACCAATCACCGATTGCGATTTACTTCTAATTATCCACCAAAGAATCTAAGCCACACTTGAATGGATAATTCGTCATATAAATGACATAATGGGTATTTAAAAACTCCTTTACCATGATTGACAGGTTAAACGGCTAATTAATGAAGCAGTTATGGTGAGATTTCCCTTTAGATTGTATCTGCGGCAGTTTCACTATAATCCATTATTATCCGCTGATTGACATAATTATTTCATATTGGTTCATACTAGCTATTCTATGTATCACGTTGGTTTCATTTCTTGTGCAGAACTCCACCGAAATAACAAATTTGAAACAAATGGGAAAGAGATCAAAGAAATCCGTAGCAGCAGCGGCTCCTACAGCAACAGTGCAGCCAGCCAATGATCCAGGACCAAACAAAAAAGGGTTAATCTCAGACACTACGTGCCTCGACCTTGGAAATACAAGTTGGCAAAGCTTCTACAATTTAATTAAAGCAGAGGAGTTTGAGGAAGTATCGGAAGAAACTACTGCAGACTCAACTAATAAATCGGAAGCTTCCCTCAAAGATTTAGTTGATTCATATTTGCACAAAATAGCAGCGCATGAGAAAATTCTTCCATACACTGATGTAGTGAGATCGATGGTAGAAGAAATTCCAGTTTCAAATAGAACATTTTGTACAGTTGACGGAAGGATTTTTGGCTCATTTTAGCTCGATGACTTAAGGAAGATGTATCACTTACCCGAACTTGAAAAGAAATACAACAAAGCCTTCCTTGAAAAGTTCGCAGATGAGAACGAGACTGAATCGGCCCCAAAAGCAGTGGAGACAAAATCCCGCAAAGCACAAACATGAGTCATCAGGTAATTACTCTGTGGAATCATTGTCTTCTCCTTACTATTATGCTGGGCCAATGATGTGTAAAATGTGGGGAATGCATGACTCTGGAAAATTCACATATATAAGGCTTTATGGTAGCCTTGCAAGACCCCATGTCCTTCCTCTGTATGTACTGATAAGCTGTTAACTCGAGAATTAGCCTACCAGATAACAACAGTAGGAACATCTAAAACACTTAGAACTTCTAAAAAGCAGGTATGGCCTACATTCCCTTTGAGATGTGGTGTTTACACTCTACATGATTACAAACATGCAGAAAAGGAGGTAGGAAAAATAAACATGCTCAATCTTACAACCATTCCTAACAGGCGATATGATCCAAGGAATGTTGCCTATAATGTTCTTGAATAAGCCAAACTCACAAAGTTTTATCATGAAGAAGATGAATTTGATGACCTGTTTTCCTCAGCAAAATCATTATTTCAAGTAAAAACATTGGCCAAGATGAGATATAAAGATGAAGGGTTGGTAGAATTCAACAGACTCAGAGAACATAGGTTGAAAACTCTGCCTCTGGACTTATTAGCTACTACCCCAGCAATCCAGTCAAGCAAGCCTGAACAACAAATTATTGACAAACCTCCTGCTATGGAGAAGATTCCCGAGAAAGGAAAAGAGCCAGAACAGGAGAAAGAACAGGAACAGGACAGTGAACATATCGATATAGATACTCAAATTGATCCCAAACTCCTTAAAGAATGGCAACAATTTGATTCCATTATAAGCAATCCTGAAATTTCACAAGGTTTCAGCACACCTCAAGTAACAGTTGGTCAGGAGACAGCAACAACTACGGTTCCAATTGAAGGAACCAGCAGCCTACCCACCAGCAAAGATGTAGAAATAATTCCTAAGGATCCATCCGATCAAATTGTTTTGCAGATAGAAGACATACCACCATTAGATGTCTTTTACAGTCCCAAACATAGGGCTGTAGTAAAAAGACAAAGGAAAATGATAAGACTTGATCAATCTTCCCTTTTATCAGCACAAACAGAGATGGCTAATGTGGTATGGAAAGAAGAATTCAATCCTTTCAAAGACCTCACAAAACTTTCTCAGTATGTCGGAGCCTACTCGGCGGCTACTATGGATAAAGAATCAGAAGTAAGCAATTTACTTAAGGAAAAAGACCAAACAATTGTTTCATTATAGTCACAGGTATCTGAAAGACAGCAAAAAATAGAACAATTAGAACAGCAGCTATCAACACAACAGCAGATAAACAACCAATTAAATGAGCAATTGCTCAAGGAGAAGTAGAGGATAGACCAAAGCGCAGTACAGAAACAAAAAAGAATTATCTACAGCGTTGACCAAGCTGAAGACAATGAATGAACAAATGAGTAAGACAAAAGATGAGAAAATCACTCAACTATCACGCCAAGTAGAAAAGTTCAAGAGTCTTCCTCAACCAACAGACTTCAGGTCCGAAGCCTCCAGATCAATAAAGCATTGGTTAAAATGTCATAATATTTCCCTTGTTGAGCCCCTATGTGAGATTACTTCATCAATAATTGACAAGTCAGTCAACGCCAAGCAGGATTTGGAACAGGCCAATGAGACTTTAACCAACTTTCTTGCTTGGCAAGAAACCAGTGAAGGGCAAGCCGCAAATCTGCCTAAAATTATAGAGTCACACAAAGAGATTATTTTCCTAGAATGGCAGTCACAATTGATGAAAGCATAAAGAGAAACCTCAAGATTCAGATCACCAACCAGTAATTTAATTGAGTTAATCAATGATACTCTTTATCTGTCTAACTTGATTTCACAGTGCACTCCAGGTAAATTGTCGTCAGCCAAAGTATTGGAACAAACATGCAATCAAGAATTGGAGAAGAACGAAAGATTAATCGCGGCATCCAAAGTTTAACTTGGGATACCTTTTGGTTTTTCTTAGTTAAACCATACATAGAGTTCAGGCTTCTGTGATCCATATCAATTTAGAGAGAGAATCTTCAGCGAAAATCACATGGAAAATCAATTGTCGACGCGTTTCGAACCAACAAGTGTGGTTCATCATCATGACAGGTTGAAGAAACAGATCCAGCTGAGCAAGTAATATTATGTTATACTTATTGCTTTTAATATCCATTATTTAACTAATTTTTACTAACCTTTTCTGAATTTATTTATTTATTTGATAATAAATATTTATTCTATATTTATTTATTTAATATTTTAATAATATTTATAGGTTGTTTCTGATTTGATATTTTATTTAATATTCATTTAATAATATTTATAGGTTTTAACATAAAAATAATAAATATTTATTCTAAATTTATTTATTTAATATTTATTTATTTAATAATATTTATAGGTTTTTTACTTTTAACCTTTGTTAGATCTTTTATTTAATATTTTAAGTAATATTATGTTATATATATTGCTTTTAATATCCATTATTTAACTAATTTTTACTAAAATTTGTAAACTAAATTACCCTTCAATTTATATTTTGGTCCTAATTCTGCTAACTAAACTGATAAAATATTTTTGACCCCGATCCTGAAGTCAAACTAGCCGTTAGTCAGGAGTCTCTGCTCTGCCTATTTAACTTGCTCAGCTGGATCTGTTTCTTCAACCTGTCCTGATGATGAACCACACTTGTTGGTTCGAAACGCGTCGACAATTGATTTTCCATGTGATTTTCGCTGAAGATTCTCTCTCTAAATTAAACCATACAATCAAAGGGCAGCACTCAAATGTTTAACCAATGCAATCGGTTACATGATTCCCAAAATCCATGATGCCACATATTCATCCCAACTGCATTCTCGTCTGAGTCACCCTCCAGAATTGCAACCAATGATTGCTATCTGCCAGCTCAAGCCAAAGGAAGATCGGCCGAAACAATGAATCATACTACCAACTGCAAACAGACCTATTTTGAGGAGATTCTCATGATTTAGTTATACCACCTAATAGCATTTTTATTTCATAATTAGTTAGCTTAGATAGTATTTATAGACCCTTTCACTGTTTTAGAAGGGGTCCTCAGTTTTTGTATAAACTCAAATTAGGAAGTCACATTATTGTGCTTCCGATATATTTTTATGAAGACTAGGGCAATATTCTGAATTTTAATGAAGAAAGCTTTGATGAGATGTGCACTATTTCTTTTTGGTGGAAGCGTTTCTAAGTTAGAAGAAGGAATCTGAATGCGATTGATATCGAGAGTGATTCAAATAGCATATGGTACTATTATCTATGCTTTTTCTCCATTCTTTCATGTGAATCAGCATTTATTTAATCTTGCTATCATTGGATATATGTATGTGTTTTAACAACAGTCCTTATACTTATCACTATTGAATGTCTAAGGAGTGTTATTCTTTCAATCATATTTATGTCAATGATATATGAAGAATAGTGTAATAATGTTTTCATGATTACTTTGTTCAACTACTTGTACAAAGTAATTATCATATGAATAAATGTCATTATTTACCAATAGAGTCATCTATATGCCTGTTTTTAGATAAATATCATCAAACGTTACACTAAAGCAGAAATTTCCCGGGATAGGATAGTTGTTTATAATTTTACTTTTTAGATTAAATCATTCATCCATTATCATTATATATTAGAGAATCAACCACTTATCCATCCTATCTACAAATTATTGGGAAACTGGTCCCATTATTTCCAGTCGGAGCCACCACACCAAACGGAAAAGGAGCTGCCTTTAAGGTCCAGACCGGGTGGTTTTCCCCGACGTTGTTGTAGCGATTTTTGAGGCATCAACATGACCTCAATCTCATTCTGTCACATTGATCAAGCCATCTTCTATTATTCTCTTGTGTCTTGGTTTCCATAGGTTTGACTGAAGGAGTCTATGTAAGGGTCTGAAATCATAGGAGCGAAGCTCCCTATGATTTAGGGTTTTTTGATTCCTAGAAGCTTGTACAAAACTAAGAATTTTAGTCCCTAGAAGCTAGTACATGGTTATGAAGACAATGTCCAGAGACATTTCAAAGTAGATCTGAAGGTGTCGGTCCCCAATTTCCCACACAAAGTGGTCCTAAGAGTGTCTAGGTCGTCCCGGACGCATGCATAGCAACTGGAAGATAGTGTCTGAGGGTTTTGGATCATATCTGGTGAGTTTGACCCCAAGCGCATGCACATGGTCTTCCTGAGAGCGTCCGAGTGGTTACATACACCCTCACACAGTGGCAGAGAGGGTGTCTAGGGTTTTGACTTTGGGTTTTTTAGCTGGCTTCAGTGATCTGGTAGATCTGGGTTTCTCTCTACTGTTACACAGAGTTGTAGACATGATTTGTAAATCTTTGCTACAATCATATGTATTGGGCTCATTGTACTCTCTACTGAAACTTTTTTATGACGATCTATTAAAGAAGAAGATCTGAAAGGGTTCCCCCTTGTGGGGTTTTTCCCTGGTCTTGGACCAATTTGTTGTCTCTTATGGTTGTGTTGTTGTCTCCTTTGTCACTACATATATTGTTCTTTCTTCAGTTACGTTTATGATTGGTTATACTGCTACCGAAACGTGTCGGCCAAAAATTTCTCTTATGTGATTTCTATCGAAAGACTTTTCTTAATTCATTATGGATCACAAAAGCCTGAATTCATAAATTGGATGCATTGCTAATGAATAAGTAAATTGGGCTAAAGTAATTGATAAACATAGAACAGTTAGAAAAATTAACATGGAATCAAAGCTAAGGTGAAGAACAAGCCCAAAAGAAGACAAGCATTGAAGCCCTCATTTTCAGAAAGTAGATTGCCTAGTCAAGGTCAAGATGTCATCCTCTACTTTCAAGGAGCATGAAAAGTTGGGTGATGCATTAAGCTTTTCTGCATGGAAAGTCAGATTGGAGATCATAACTAACAACAACGATGTGTTGGAATACATCCACAGAAGGATGCCTAAGCCTCCAGAAAATGCTTCCTCTTCCGTCAAGAACAGGTACAAGAAAGGTGAGTCCAAATCAAAGCAAATTATAGCTAATGGTTTACAAGATCATTTACTTGCATATGTTCGAAATTTAAGAAAGTCTAAAGAGATGTATGAAAAGAAAGCCATCATGTATGAAATCAACAATTTGAATGAGATCATCACCTTGAAATATCAACTCAAGGAAACCAAGATGAACAAAGGAGAAGTTGTTCAATCATATATTAAGAGGATCTCTTGCCTTAGAGATCAACTATAGAGAGTTGGAGAAAATGTGCCAGATAGGGAACTATTAGTTGTGACTCTTAGAGGTCTCCCTCCTATTTGGGAAACATTGTTACTACAATTAGTGACAACAATGTCCTTTCGTCATTTGATGAAATTGTTGGGAAGCTTACTCAAGAATAATCAAGGATGATAGCAAGAGGAACGATTCAAAAACAAGAATCGGGAGAGTCTGCTGCATATATCACTCACGACAAAAGGAATAAGGAAAAAAGAGGTCCATCAAAGAAGCCTCCTTCTCAAAATAAAAAAGGAAGGAATGAAAAAATGTTATCTTATATTGAATGCTTCAATTTCCAGAAGAAAGGTCATTATGCTCGAGATTGTCTCAACAAGAGAAAGAGGCCATGTTACAACACCAAAAGCAACAACAATAACAAAAGAAGAAACGACAAGCAAAGGAATAACCGTGATAGAAGATATGAAAGAAGAAGAAGAGACCCCTCAAGCAACCATGAAGAAGATCGTCCTCCTCAAAAGAAGTCAAGGGCTCCCAGGTATGAAATTAATGATGTAAATAAGTCTAAATACATTCTTATTTCTGCCTTTACTAATTCTTATCCACCAGATTCGTGGGATAGTTTGTTGGTCGATAGTGGGGCCACACATCATTTTTCTGGATACATGGAAATCCTCTCTAATCTGGTAGAGAGGGAGACTAAGCTGAAGATCATTCTCAGAGACAACTCCACTCATGCCGTGAAAGGTCTAGGGTCTGTCAAATTTCAGCTAAATTATGGGGAATCAATTTTGTTGCATGATGTTATGTATGTACCGGAAATAATGTGCCTTATCAAGCATTACAAAACAAGACCCTCGAAGAAATATTCAGAGGTATCAAGCCTAATATTATCCATCTTCGTGTATTTGGATGCCTCGTATATTTTCATGTGCTGAAGGACAAAAGGAACAAATTGGAAGCTACAGGAAGAAAAGGTACGTTTGTGGGTTATTGTGAAAATTATAAAGCATATAGAATATATATTCCTGGTCAGAGGAAGGTCGAAATTAGCAGGGACGTAACATTCGATGAAGATGAAGCTCTTGGAAAAGCAAAAGATCTCCCTCTATATACTCCTCCCAAGGAAGAGAATGATGACTGGGATATTCTGGATGGTGCTTCCGTATCCGAGTCCGATATTGATGATGATCCCACAAAGCCTATGGATCCATGAGATCCTCCACCAAGTGATCCTCCTACTAGAAAGAGATCATTTTGGCTCCACGATACTCTATCTAATGCTGAAAGAAATGTTCTCATTCGTAGATCATTCAGAGAAAGGAAGCAACCATGTAGGTATCAAGGATATGTTGCATCCATGAGCACTATGATTCAAGCCAAATCATCCTCATTCGAAGAAGCAGTAAAAGAACAATTTTGGAAGGATGTTATGGCTGAGGAATATGAATCAATTGTGAAAAACGACATATGGGATGTTCTACCAAGACCGAATGGGAAATCGGTTTTGTCTTCAAAGTGGTTATTCAAGATCAAACATGGAATTGATGGCAGCATTGAGAAATATAAAGAAAGGTTCATAACTTGAGCATTATATCAGAAAGAGGGAGAATATTATGATGACATATTTGATCCAGTGGCTCGATATACAACCATCCATTCAATAGTTTCCCTTGATCCAAGTCAAGGATGGACTCTTCATCAGATGGATGTAAAGACCACTTTCCTACACAACATGTTATAGGAAGAAGCGTATGTTGAACAACCAAAAGGATTTGAAGTGAAAGATCGAAGAACACATGTTTGCAGGTTGAAGAAGGCATTGTATGGTTTGAAGCAAGCCCCATGAGATTGGTATGCACACATTGACAGTGACTTAATGAAGCTGGGATTGACAGGAATCAATGTCGATCCCAACCTCTACTTCAAGGTAGTCTAAGGTATGCCATTGATTTTGGTTTTTATATGTTGATGATCTACTCTTGACTGGTAGTGAACCTCTTATGATCGAGTGTAAGAGGGATTTAGCCTTTGAATTTGAGATGAAGGAACTTGGTCTCATACACTAATTTTTAGGCCTTGAGGTGTGGAAAATACCTGGTGAGATTTTCTGATCCAGGTGGATGTTGGTGGCCACCCACCTATCCCACTTGGACCCCCACAACTGTCTCTTTCAATTTTTCAATTTCCGTAAATGTAGCATAATTTACTATTTTTAGCAGTTTTTCAGGTCTTGAACTTCCAGAGCCATTTTGAGGCTCTAAATGACGTTTTTTTGGGAAATATGGGAGCAACCTAGGTACATTGATTGATGTTGCTCTTCCCAAAGTTGTAGTTCTCGAATAGAGCTTTCTAACGAGCTATTGCACGCGTAAAACGAAGATTGGGTGCCAAAGCAACGACCCCGGGAAGTTGATGTACCAACTTACCAAAAACGGGGCCCACAATTTGGCGTTTCATCTTCTAGGGTTAGGTTTTGGGATGTTAATGGTTTTCCATTGTTTCTAAACAATAAATAGGCCTTTGAGCCTCATTGTAACACAGTTTAGAGGCATGTAGCCACCACATCTCTTCTCAGAGATAAGCTACCATCGCCCTAGCTGGTTTATTTCCATTTCTGTTTGTAAGCATATTTCAATATTTTACATTAATGAAATGAAGTATTATTTCTACTACATATCTGTATTTATGGTTATCTTCGTAATTTATTGTGTTCCTGTTTAAATCCGAATCAGTGGTATCAGAGCGATCTGCTTTTTCTCTGTTTTTCTTTGCATGTCCCCAATGAGGTCGGGATATAAGGAGTTAGGGCTTGAACTGGTTGAACCTTTGCAAGACCAGCCTCGCAAATCCCGACGGCCTCCCATGGCAGATGAAAAGAAAGACGAGGGGGCAGGATATCCTATTAAAATCTTCCTCGAAGAAGCCCTCGAGCAACAAAGGAACGCAATGATGGACAACTTTGCCCAGATCCCTCAGTGGCTACCCAGGGGCGACGCATCGGCTTCCAACAGCTACTCTGGAAACACCACATCGTTTAAGGTACAAGTTAATTTTGAAATACCCATATTCGAGGGTCAAATAGATGTATATGTTGTCGATAAATGGTTAAATCTGCTAGAGGGTTATTTTTCTGTTCATGATTTTTCCAGTCGGGAAAAGATTATTTTCGCTCTTCTCAAAGCAGCCCCTCATGTCAAAGACTAGTGGGAAACCTACTGCGAGCAGAAGGATGAAAATACAAGCTCACTATTTTCAGCTGCACCCACTTGGGATTCCTTCCGGGGCACCATCAAGGAGCAATATTACCCCGTCAAAAGCTATGAGGACAAATACATAAAGTGGACCATGCTGCGACAGGGAAGGGACCAAGATGTGCCAGAATTCACGAACATTTTTCTTACCCTTCGCACCACGGGGGCTTCACTAGGGGAGAAATACCATACCACGTGGGTTCATATTTGGGGATATTTATTGAGGAAAAAATCACATAATATATTGGGTGATATATAGGGGTTAAAGGGTTTTTATGCTTGCAGGTATAAAAAATGGAGCCCAAATTTAATGAAAAAATATAAAGGGGTATAAAAAATGTTAATGAAAAAATGGATACCTCTAATATCTAGTGAAAGTAGGGGTTTTTAAATTAGGAAGGTGTATTGGGTTCATATTGGTAGGGGGTTAAATAATGTTTTTTTTAGAGATATTTTCAAATATGTACTCAAATTAAGGGTATTATTTAATATGCCATGAACGCACGTGATACGTATGAGGTTCATTGAGTGAAGCCCTTGTGCTTCGCACACAGTTAGGTATCAAGGATTCTAAGCTACATTTGTTACTCAAATACCGCAGCTACCTACATAAGTACATCCAAGAAGAGATGGAGTTCCTGAACATCTCCTCACTCGGCACAACGTACCGATATGCTGTCAAAATCGAGCAAAAGTTCAAACAAAAGAAGAGAGACTTTGGATCTGTGAATCCGAAGACCAAAGGACAAAGCCAAGGTGGGGTGACCCAAGATAACCCGTCGAAGCCACAAGAAAATAACAACACCACGAAGTCAAAGAAGGACACAGGAAAGTGGTGTGAGTTCCACAAGAGCCCCACTCACAACACAAGTGAGTGCCGGACCAAGCAGTCGCTGGTGGCCGAGTTGAAGGCTTCAGAATTAGATGCATGTTCCGACCCTGAGTCAGAACCCGACAAGGGGAATGGAAAAGGGAAGCAGATCATTGATGCGGAGCCCAGCATCACTATTGCCACCACCAAGATCCAGAAGAATGAGCCTGAAGACCCAGAGGAGGGGGAGCGTCTTTTCCACTCACAGATGTGGGTGAAGGGTTCGCCGCTATAATTCATTGTCGACAGTGGCAGCGAAAAGAACCTCATTTCAAAAGAGGTCATGAAGGGGTTGGGCCTACCATCTACACCACACCCACATCCGTACAATGTTGGGTGGCTTCACCAAGGACGAGATCTCCGAGTTCGCCAACAGTGTCACCTGCCCTACAACATCAAACCCTTCACGGATGAGGTATTGTGTGATGTTACACCTCTGGATGTTTGTGATGTATTATTAGGCCAGCCATACTTATGGAGTGCGACATGTTGTGTATGAGTCAAGGCCTCGCGCTGTTATTATTTCTTTAGGTAATTCATTATACAGGATACTAGAGGTAGCCCTACTTACTGCCACCTCTTTGATTGCTACTAAGAAAGGCAACAAGCTCATCTCACAAACTAGGAAATTTATTTTCTGTCTGGTTCGCTCCCAAGGTAAGGGGAAGATTGTTTGCAAATCCATGACCCCCACAAAGGGTTCCTCCATGCAGCAACAGCAACAAAGGTATAAGGTCATGACAAAACACAGGAACAATTCTCCTCACCCACAGGGGTTCCACACAAGTTTCAGGTAGGCGACAAAGCTTGGTTACATTTGCAGAAATAACGCCTTACAAGAGCCCATCAAAAGCTCAAACCACTCCGAAATGGTTCTTACATCATTACCAAGGCTGAGGAAAATAATGCTTTGGAGCACAGCATTCCTCCATTCCTTCGCCTGCACCAAGTGTTCAATGTGTACTGCCCTCAACCATGCTTCCCACCAAGTTCAGCAGATGGAGGACTCAACGCAATGGGGACCATTGCTTCCTACTGGGGGAGGAATGATTGAGGTGGATGTTGGTGGCCACCCACCTATCCCACTTGGACCCCGACAACTATCTCTTTCAGTTTTTCAATTTCCGTAATTGTAGCACAATTTACTATTTTTAGCAGCTTTTTCGGGTCCTGAACTTCCGGAGCCGTTTTGAGGCCCTAAGTGACATTTTTTGGGAAATCTGGGAGCAACGTGGTTCCATGGACTGATGTTGTTCTTCCCAAAGTTGTAGTGCTCAGATAGATCGTTCTAACGAGCTATTGCATGCGTCAAATGAAGATCGGGTGTCAAAGTTACAACCCTGGGAAGTTGATGTACCAACTTACCAAAAACGGGGACCACAATTTGGTGTTTCATCTTCTAGGGTTAGGTTTTGGGATGTTAAGGGTTTTCCATTGTTTCTCAACAATAAATAGGCCTTCGAGCCTCATTGTAACACACTTTAGAGGCATGTAGCCGCCACATCTCTTCTTAGAGATAAGCTACCATCGCCCTAGCTGGTTTATTTCCATTTTTTGTTTGTAAGCATATTTCAGTATTTTACATTAATGAAATGAAGTATTATTTCCGCTACATATCTGTATTTATGGTTATCTCTGTAATTTATTGTGTTCTTGTTTAAATCTAGATCAGTGGTATCAGAGCGCTCTGCTTTTTCTCTGTTTTTCTTTGCATGTCCCCAACGAGGTCGGGATATAAGGAGTTAGGGCTTGAACTATTAGAACCTTTGCAAGACCAACCTCGCAAATCCCGATGGCCTTCCATGGCGGATGAAAAGAAAGATGAGGGGGCAGGAGATCCTATCAAAATCTTGCTCGAAGAAGCCCTCGAAAGACGAAGGAATGCAATGATGGACAACTTTGCCCAGATCCTTCAGCAGCTACCCAGGGGTGACGCATCGGCTTCCAACAGCTACTCTAGAAACGCCACACCATTTAAGGTACAAGTTAATTTTTATACCCATATTCGAGGGTCAGATAGACAAAGATGCCGTCGATAAATGGTTAAATCTGCTAGAGGGTTATGTTTTTGTTCATGATTTTTCCAGTCGGGAAAAGATTATTTTCGCTCTTCTCAAAGCAGCCCCCCACGTCAAAGACTGGTGGGAAACCTATTGCGAGAAGAAGGATGAAAGTATGAGCTCACTATTTTCAGCCGCACCCACATGGGATTCCTTCCGGGATGCCATCAAGGAGCAGTATTACCCTGTCAAAAGCTATGAGGACAAATACATAAAGTGGACCATGTTGCGGCAGGGAAGGGACCAAGATGTGCCAGAATTCACAAACATTTTTCCTACCCTTCGCACCACGGGGGCTTCACTAGGGGAGCAATACCATACCACGTGGGTTCATATTGGGAGATATTTATTGAGGAAAAAATCACATAATATATTGGGTGATATATAGGGGTTAAAGGGTTTTTATACTGGCAGGTATAAAAAATGGAGCCCAAAGTTAATGAAAAAATGGATACCTCCAATATCTAGTGAAAGTAGGGGTTTTTAAATTAGGAAGGTGTATTGGGTTCATATTGGTAGGGGGTTAAATAATTTGTTTTTTAGAGATAATTTCAAATATATACTCAAATTAAGGGTATTGTTTAATATGCCATGAACACACGTGATATGTATGAGGTTCATTGAGTGAAGCCCCTCTACTTTGCACACAGTTGGGTATCAAGGATTCTGAGCTACATTTGGTACTCAAATACCGCGGCTGCCTACACAGGTACATCTAGGAAGAGATGGAGTTCCTGAACATCTCCTCGCTCGGCACAACGTACCGATACGCTGTCAAAATTGAGCAAAAGTTCAAACAGAAGAAGAGAGACTTTGGATCTGTGAATTCGAAGACCAAAGGACAAAGCCAAGGCGGGGTGACCCAAGACAACCCATCAAAGCCACAAGAAAAGAACAACACCACGAAGTCGAAGAAGGACACATGAAAGTGGTGTGAGTTCCACAAGAGCCCCACTCACAACACAAGTGAGTGCCGAACCAAGCAGTCGCTAGTGGCTGAGTTGAAGGCTTCAGAATCAGATGCATGTTCCGACCCTGAGTCAAAACCCAACAAGGGGAATGGCAAAGGGAAGCAGATCATTGATGTGGAGCCCAGCGTCACTATTCCCAATGCCAAGGTCCAGAAGAATGAGCCCGAAGACCCAGAGGAGGGGGAGCGTCTTTTCCACTCATAGATGTGGGTGAAGGGTTCGCCGCTGCAATTCATTATCGACATTGGCAACCAAAAGAACCTCATTTCAGTATAGGTCATGAAGCGGTTGGGCCTACTAACTACGCCACACCCGTAGTTGTACAGTATCAGGTGGCTTCACCAAGGATGAGATCTTCGAGTTCGCCAACAGTGCCGCTTGCCCTACAACATCAAACCCTTCACGGATGAGGTATTGTGTGATGTTACACCTCTAGATGTTTGTGATGTATTATTAGGCCAGCCATACTTATGGAGGTGACATGTTGTGTATGAATCAAGGCCTCAAGCTATTATTATTTCTTTGGGTAATTCATTATACAGGATATTGGAGGTAGCCCACCTACCGCCACCTCTTTGATCGCTGCTAAGAAAGGCAACAAGCTCATCTCACAAACTAGGAAATTTATTTTCTGTCTGGTCCGCTCCCAAATTAAGGGGAAGATCATTGCCAAATCCTTGACCCCCGCGAAAGGTTCCTCCACATAGCAACAACAGCAAAGGGATATGGTCATGACAAAACACAAGAACAATTCTCCTCACTCACAGGGGTACCACACAAGTTTTAGGTGGGCAACAAAGCTTGGTTACATCCGCAGAAAGAACGCCTTACAAGAGCCCATAAAAAGCTTAGACCACTCCGACATGGTCCTTACACCATTACCAAGGCTGAGGAAAATAATGCTTTGGAGCATAACATTCCTACATTCCTTCGCCTGCACCAAGTGTTTAATGTGTACCTGATCCGGATCTTGGGAGGAGGCCCCCAAGATCTAAAAGATTGAAATGGATCTTGGGGTAGAGAGACCCCCAAGATCTAAAAGATTGAAATGGATCTTGGGGTAGAGAGACCCCCAAGATCTGAAAACTTGAATTGCCAGAAGAAAAATAGGAGAATGCCCAATAAACAAAACCACAAAGAAACTTTTATTTAAAATAGTAATGGAAATAAACCAGCTAGGGCGATGGTAGCTTATCTCTGAGAAGAGATGTGTGGCTACATGCCTCTGAACTGTAAAGGCTACATTGTGGCGGACAATCTGTCCTTTTACAAAATGTGACTTGTTACTTATAGTATTTTTCAGTTACAATACCATGGGTCAATTCCATGGGTGAATGAATACCATGGGTGGATTTTACAATACCACAGGCGGATGCCATTTACAATACCATGGGTAAATTCCATGGGTCAATGAATAATATGGGTGGATGAGTACCATGGGTTGATGCCATTTTCCATTCGGATCATTCCTCCCTCCTTAAGAAGCAATGGTCCCCATTGCGTAAAGTTCCCTCCTGCAAAGCCTTTGTTGAATATGAAGAGCCACTGAAGATAAGGGTTTTATGTGGTTAACCCAAAACCCTGATAAACAAAGATCCGAGGATAGAGATACCCTGTAATGCTTGTGACCAACTGTGATGCTAACAGTGTGCGGCCTAGCAAATGGACTTTGATGACAAGGATTTTGTGCGGTTGACCCATAACCGTGATGTTGGTTGTTGATGAAGTAGCAGGTGCCTACATAGCCTGGGGTGGGAGGACACATCTCCAAATAACCCAAGCCGAATGCTGCTATGCTAAAACTGATGAATGTGAAGCAGGTGCCTACTAAAGTGGGGTGGGAGGGCACGTCTCCAATGGAAATCCACTCCGAATGCTGCTCCAAAGTTAAAATCGACATAACTCGGCCAATATAACTCAGAATATCTATTATAACCTGTTTTTAGAAGCAGAAGGATCATTTTGCATCTTCCCATGTGATGGAAATCCTTATCTGGAGACTCTGAGATCTCAGATTCGCGCTGCAACAATTCCGCCGTCACAAAAATTCTGATAAAATAGCTGATTTTAAATCAGCGATATCTCCCACATCCGAACTCCGATTCGACCCATTTTTTTTTTGAAATTGGGTGATTTTTCGAGAGGAATCCAGATCTGGTATTTGTTTTTGTAAATTTTGTACCAAATGTTTCATATCTGATCTGCAAAGTCGCCGCCCAAAAAAAAATTTCCTAGACTGAAATATGCATGAAACCCTCATTCCCATGGAATCATAACCTGCTCTGATACCACTGATCCGGATCTTGGGAGGAGGCCCCCAAGATCTAAAAGATTGAAATGGATCTTGGGGTAGAGAGACCCCCAAGATCTAAAAGATTGAAATGGATCTTGGGGTAGAGAGACCCCCAAGATCTGAAAACTTGAATTGCCAGAAGAAAAATAGGAGAATGCCCAATAAACAAAACCACAAAGAAACTTTTATTTAAAATAGTAATGGAAATAAACCAGCTAGGGCGATGGTAGCTTATCTCTGAGAAGAGATGTGTGGCTACATGCCTCTGAACTGTAAAGGCTACATTGTGGCGGACAATCTGTCCTTTTACAAAATGTGACTTGTTACTTATAGTATTTTTCAGTTACAATACCATGGGTCAATTCCATGGGTGAATGAATACCATGGGTGGATTTTACAATACCACAGGCGGATGCCATTTACAATACCATGGGTAAATTCCATGGGTAATGAATAATATGGGTGGATGAGTACCATGGGTTGATGCCATTTTCCATTCGGATCAGTACCGCCCTCGACCATGCTTCCCACCAAGTTCAATAGATGGAGGAACTCAATGCAATGGCGACCATTTCTTCCTAAGGGGGGAGGAATGATCCAAGTAGATGTTGGTGGCCTCCCACCTATCCCACTTGGACCCCCACAGTTGTCTCTTCAGTTTTTCAGTTTTTGTAATTGTAGCATAATTTACTAATTTTAGCAGTTTTTCAGGTCCTGAACTTCCAGAGCCGTTTTGAGGCCCTAAACGACGTTTTTTTGGAAATCTAGGAGCAACATGGTGTCATGGACCGATGTTTCTCTTCCCCAAGCTGTAGTGCTCGGATAGATCTTTCTAACAAGCTATTGCACACGTCAAACGAAGATCGGGTGTCAAAGTTACGACCCCGAGAAGTTGATGTACCAACTTACCCAAAACGGGGCCCACAATTTGGTGTTTCATCTTCTAGGGTTAGGTTTTGGGATGTTAAGGGTTTTCCATTGTTTCTCAACAATAAATAGGACTTCGAGCCTCATTTTAACACAGTTCAGAGGCATGTAGCCGCCACATCTCTTCTCAGAGATAAGCTACCATCGCCCTAGCTTGTTTATTTCCATTTCTATTTGTAAGCATATTTTAGTATTTTACATTAATGAAATGAAGTATTATTTCTACTGCATATCTGTATTTATGGTTATCTATGTGTTACACTAAAATTTGTCACCATGACTATTTGCAGTTAGTATGGCTCTATCAACTGTCATACTATCCTCCTTGGCAAGTCTCATACCTCTGCTCTCCATGTCAAACTCCAAGAAAGAGAGAAAGTCTTTAAAAATCTATATATCTCTGGGTACGCAGTTTCTCTTAGCCTTACCTGCGTGTACACACCCCAAGTTCACAATACCTGCGTACTTGTATGCTCTGTCTGTAAAGGAGAGGGTGCGTACTCCTGTAAAGGTGAAAAGGCACAAGTTTCACTCCAAAAAAGTTACTTGTGGTCATTTCTAGAGCATTCTAGAAGCTTGTTTGACGTGTATGGAGCGCCTCCAGATGGTTCATGTATCCCTATGAAAGAGGAACTTATCCCATCAAGAGGGGAGCTATCCCATCCAAAGAGGGGCTTATCCCATTGATGGTGGACCTGAATAACTTTCTCTAGAGCACTATAAATACAGGCATTGGGCCAGAGGGAGGGGAGGTTGAAAGCTGAACATTCCTAAGGGTAGATGCTGCTGGAATTAGGACTCCCTTGTAAAGCTTGAGAGGAGAGATTCCCATCCTTTCCTAGCCTTATTTGGAAGTGGGTGAGCTGATCAAAGTAAAGGAAAACTCTTGCTGGACCCTAGGAGGGACCTGCACAACACCAAGGCTCAGGTTGTAATGGTTTCTTTTGTTTCCACTTAATACAAATGAACTCATTTTTCTCAACATATTGTTATTCATGATTTGTTTCACATACTCCTTGGTCTATATGATGGATATGTATTATTTTATAAGTTTATCAGGTGCTATTTAATCTTTTGGCTTGTTAGTGAATGCAGGTTTCGAAGAGGAGGAGGAGCTCATTCGGATCGGCGAGGCTGGACTACTACAAAGCGTTGGACTAAAGGTATGTTATAATCACCTAATTACTTGTATTCTAAATGCATGTTTAGATAAAGGTAGTGTTTATTTGTCTTGTTTGTCACTAGAAAGCCTTAGCTTCTAGGGAGGTCAGTTTTGTCTGCATTATCGACTCTTTCCGCATGACAAAATGGCGACTCCGCTGGGGAATCCATTGATGTGAATGTTTTTTCCTTTGTGTGAAACTTTGGTCCGAGAAAAGTTGTTTGTTTTCTGGTTTTTGGCTGTCTGACTGTGTATTTGGGTGGGCTAGCTTAGGGTTAAATTAGATTTTAGTTTTTCTTAGTTTTTCTAGAAGTACGCAGCCTCTGCGTTGAGCACAGTGCGTACCTGTGCGCACTGCAGCTTTGTGCACAGAGCGTACACGCACCTGTGCAAACAGGTTGCCTGCGTACCCTGTCAAAATTGAGAAAATTTCAATTTTCATCTTTTTTTCCTTTTAGATTTTTTTTTTAATTTGTTTTTTCTGCCCAGATCCACTGGTTTTCTGCCATAAATCTTCACCTAAGCTTGTTTCGTCAGTGTCGAGAGTTTTAGTGAAATTCATAGAGATTTTGCCTTAGGGTTTGATTTTTGCACTGGTCCTATAGTGACTTTGACTTTAGAAGTTGTCAAACCTTGGATCTCCCTGGTTTTGTTCAGTCTTCTTAGGAGTCGGGCCTGTTATAGAATCTACCCTTGTGAGAAACCTACCGTTGTGTCCTCTCTTTGCCGAATCTCGAAAAAGTTCGTTGATTGAACTTTGAATTTTATTCTTGAGAAAAAGAACAAAAGATTTTGATTTTTGTTTTTGACTAGTTTTTTATTCTGCATTAACTAGTCCTTAGTTAAATTTTGACTGAGTAAAACATCCAGGAATCATCTTTAGTAGGCTTTTGCCTCATTAGATTTACATTTAGATTTATTTCTCTTGGATTTGCTTTTGTGTGAAATTTAGTTGATTTGATTGCCATAGATTTTTTAACTTTGATTTCTGTTAAAGTAAGTTTTACATGCTTTGTTAATTAGGAAAAAATACCAAAAAATATCTTTTGAAGGAAAGTTTGCTTTGGTAGCATTTGAGTCTTTGAAAGGAAAAGGAATTTTCATGAAGTAATTAGTGGTCATGTGTTGTATGTTTTGAAAAGATAAAGAGTTTGTTTCTTTGATTTTCATTGCCAAGAAAGTTGTCTTTATATCAATTTTGCATTCTCCAACTCTCTTGACTAGGGAATTCATTGAAAAAGAAAATTAGTATAAATCATCCTAAGTGCATCTTTTTAGTGGATTTGAGTCGAGTCTACACACCATCAGTTTCATCTGCACTACCTTTTGTCTTAAAGAAAAGCCATAAAAATTAACGCTTAAAGTAAAATCAACTTAGTAACTTTTTATTTACTAGGGCTCTGAAACACCAACATAGATCAGGCTAGTGTCTTGGAGTAGGAGAGTAATTAACTCTCCAAGACAGTAAAACCAAACAAGTAGCTCATCTTGTGGTAGGATAAATCCAACTGTTCCATTTGTACTCTGGGAAAGCTCCTCTTAAAGGAGAAGCACGAGACCGTGTCCGAACCAGTGAGGGGATCAATCCTCCTTCATTGGGAAAGACGCCAGATACGCACGTACTACAAACGGTAAACCTCAGATTATTGTCGAGGAGCCTGGGGTCACTTGTCGGTAAACCTTGGATTATTGTCAAGGAGCCGGCAAGGGGATTGAGCTTGTTACTCTGCCCTTGCATGCTATCGGGTCGTAGACTGTTCCCCCAGGTATATTTGTTGTTGTTGGTAACCTTAGTGACCATTATCTTTAGGATTCTACCGAGGTGACGGTGGAGGGAAGATCCCACTGTACCTGGAGCAGATGTCGGCTAGACTCACTTGGATTTTCCAGGGGGTTCACTTCACTCGAGACGGTTAAAGTGGAGGAACTTGTGCCAGTCTATTCATTAAGCAGGTTGCCAGGGTAACTGTTCCACCCACCACTTCTATACTGAATTCGGCGATGTTGGGTTTCATCTCCAACTAGTGTTTTCAGTCCGGAAGGCTACTGTTTGTGTATGGTTTGACGCCCTAGATTCTTTAGGCGTGTGATTCGAATTTGTTTGGTTCCTTAGAGACTTTAGGCAGTTTGCTTTGAGATTTTACTTTGTCTGCGTGTGCAGTAGTTAAAAGTTATTAACTGTGGCTGAATTATCGAGACAGTCCCGTAGACTTCGGGGCAAGTCTCCTGAGATTGTTACCGTGGCCGATTTGTTGAGGAAGTCCCGTAGACTTCGTGGCGAACCTCCTGAAGAAGTCCCGGGTCATTACGAAGGTTTGAAAGTCCTTGTAACTCCTAGTGGCAGTAAAGTAGGTTCACCTGAAGAAGGAGAGTCATCGTTGGTAGTCCATCCAGATTACCAAAGTCTAGAAACAGCTTATAATCCCGAAGTTGTTGTAGTTTCCGAGCTTGCTGGTAGTTTTTCATCTACTAGTGATATAGGCGAGGAACCTGAAATATCTGAACCTGTTACTCCAACTTCTAGTGCTCCTGATTCACCTAGGGTAGAAAGAGTTATCACTGAAAATCTTCCTGCTGGTTTGATAGCTATTGAAGAACTTGCTCCAGAGGAAGAATTTGGCGTTTCTATCCTTGAAGATCAACCTACTATTGATCTAAGGGAGCGTGAATCCATCTTTTACAGTCCTCCTAGAAGTACTACTTGGTATCTTTCGTTAACTAATTATTTAGACAACTCAGGGTTAAGTTTTTCTCCACCTCGTACTCCTTATCCACCTGGAGGTATATATACTCCTGTAAATATGTCTAGTCAGTCGTCCGTGTTCACTCAATCTCCTGAATCTTTCTTGTACGGCGGTCCTTCTGTTCCCTCTGGGTATCAATCACTTTCTGGTACTTTTGCGGGAGCATCTGCTCAACCCATTGAACATGGGTTATTAGCTAGAAACAATGGTAATAAACCGTTGGGTGTAAGAGACATTTACATGATGTCAGGTTCAGTTCCCGGTTCTCAACCTCAAGGTGGCCAATTACCGCCTGGGGGACAGCCTCAATTAACGCCTGGGGGGCAACCTCAAGGTACACAAATTGCGTCTGGGGGGCAACCTCAAGGACAGTATGTACCCATAGTACAATACATTCCTCAAGGTCAACCCCAGCCTCAATATGTACCCCAAGGTCAACCTCAGTATCAATTCATAGCTCAAGGTCAACCCCAGTATCAGTACTTACCTCAAGGGTATCTACCTCAAGGTCAGTACTCGAGTCAAGGTTAGCAACCACCCCAAGGTCAATCTTATGTTCAAGGTACGGGAAATGTACCTTTCAATTGTCAATCCTACCCTCAATCCGGTTATGGATCTCAATATCCTCAACCTGTCATGGGTCAATAACCCGGAATGAACATAGTGTGGGATCCATCGCAAGTTCAACAGGTATTGCAGCCAAGCGTACAGTTGTCATCTCAAGCTGGACAACCCTTAGTTGTTGGTTCACCCCAGCAACCAGTCCAGTCTAATGTTCAAACTTCTGTACCTTCGGTAGTTACTCAGTCGCCAATTGCACCTACTACTCCATCTCAAACGACTGCTGCAACTACCGCAACATCTGTTCCTTCCACCACACTTGCTTCTGGAGTATCGACAGCTCCGGTTTCTACTATCTCTGCAACTACTCCTCAGACATCTTTACCATTTTCTGGATCTACGATTCAAACTACAGTTCAGATGCCTGTAGGACAACCTGGTTTAAGTACGGTTGTCACTAGTCAACCACAATTCGCTTATCAACCGTACCAGGGACAGTACCAATACGGGCCTGCTGTCCAACAGCCAGTTTACCAGTATCAACCGTATCCTGGGTACACTTATCAACAACCTCAGCAACCCCAGTACAGTCCTGTTAATCCTGGTTTTCCAGGAGGATATAATATCCCGAATGCGATTCCTATTCCAGGTTATCCTGGATATCCTCCTCCTGGGACTGGTCTTGTGACCCAGAGTTTTAGGGATCCTAATCGGCAATTACCGTTTATCGCAATTTTGGATTTACCAGACTTGTCGCGCCTAATGAACGATCCAATAAATTATCTTCCGTTCTGGCCGCCAATGCCAAATAAGTTTCCCAGTGATATACCCAAGTTCGAAGGTAAGTCTGGAGAGGATCCGTCAAATCATGTGATGACTTACCACCTCTGGTGTGCTTCAAATTCCATCTCGGATGATTCGATACGCTTACGTCTTTTCCAGCGTACGCTCATTGGTCTCGCGGCCAAGTGGTATATTGAGTTACCATGGGCCTCTTTTTACAATTTTAGTCAGTTAGCTACCTCGTTCCTAACTCATTTTCAGTTGCCGGTCAGATATGATAATGGCACGGAGCTACTAACTTCACTAAAACAGTCGACGTCCACTTATATTTCCGATCATATACATGAATGGAGACGTCGACACCGATTAGTGAAAGTTTTTATCCCGGACCAAATCTTAGCTGAATGGTTTGTTAAATCATTATTACCGAAGATTACTGAAGACGTAGCTAAGGCCAAAGTAGTTACTGAGGAGCAAGTAATTTCTCAAGCGCAGTACCTTGACTTAGTCTACACTCAGTCACGTACGTTACACGAAAAGATCCTAGATCTTCCAAAGTCAAATCAAATCGCTGCTGCTCCTTCGGGATCTCATGTTGCTGATGGCATGATTGGTACGGTAAATACTAAAAGCAAGAAGAAGTCTTCAAAGAATTCTTCGTCTATTATAACCTTACCAGATTCCCCGACAGGAGAATCTTCTCCTGAAATTTCCGCTGATATTCACGCTGTAGAGTCATCTACGGCTAAATCAAAAAACGGTGGGAAGAAGAAAGGTAAGAAGAAGAGTAAAGCAGACAAGACTCCAAAGGAGAAAATAGAAAAGTCGGAAACCAATGATGAAAAGCGCAAACCTTGATATCCTTGTCTTATTTGTGAAGAGGATCATTTTACAAGAGATTTCCCTCATCGGGCCGAGGTTGTGAAAATTGTCAAAGGTTCCCCAACTCCTGTTGTTTTGAAAGATCCATTTCCAAAGCAGGAGAGTAAGATGATAGGTTCTTCCTCGAGTGCCACTGAAGAACCCATATTGATGATGTCTCATGTAAGGATTGCGACTCGATCGCAAGATTATGGTAGTAAAAGTCCTGTTGATGGATCGAAAGAAGCAGAATCTTCTCATTCAAATCCATCAACCTCAGCTCCCGGTTCCGATCCACTACAGATCGAGAAACCTAACCCTGACTTAGTAATCAAACCGCCCGCTAAGGGTGTACTTCGAAGGTCTGCTTTCAATCCACATGCGAGAGCAGCCCAGAATTACAACATTGTTGAGGATTTAGCTATTTCACCCTCAGCAATGTCGGCTTTAGAAGTGCTGCAATCATGCCCAGCACAGCGAAAATTACTTTTGTCAGCTATAGGAGCTGTTGATGTTCAGGACCCGAACCTAATAATCTTTGATCTAGAAAATAGTACACCGCGTTTGCCTCATCAGATGGCTTTCTAGATCCCAGTGATAGTCAAAAACAGGCCTATTCATCGGACTGTAATTGATGAGGGAGCTTCCACGTGTATTATGTCGATACAGTGTTGGAGATCGCTTGGTTCTCCTTCACTAAATCAATCCCCGACAATTCTTAAGGCCTTTGGTGGCCGTGGGTTCCATCCGTTTGGCATTCTACAGGATTTACCTATAGGGGTTGAAGGAAAAACCGTTAGTCTAGATGTGGAGGTGGTTGATGCCCCTCTAGACTACAACCTTCTTTTGGGTCGAAGTTGGTCTTACGCTATGACAGCGGTCGTTTCATCGGTCTTCAGAGTAATAAAGTTTCCACACAATGGCAAGATCGTAACCATAGACCAGCTGGCTTATTTTTCATCCAACCCACCCTCTTCAGAGAGTATCCAGCATGTCGGTAAAACGACTATCCCTTACAAGGATGTTGGCGTAGGATTAGTTAAAGATGCCGGTTTACTGGGAACTTTTCCTTTTCCTCCAATCAACGCCGTGTCTTCATTTGCATCTATTCATATGATTACTTCAGACACCATTATTTACGATGATCCTTGGATCGTTCCTTCTGAATCTGAGATAGACTCATTTGGTGATGCAATGCCTTTGAGTCCATATGAAATTGCCTATGAAGCCGTGCAGTCTTTTTCCGACCCTAGTTCAACCAAAATCGACCAAATGAATGTGGTCCGTGAGGAATCCCTTTTCGCGTCAACCTCAGAGTTAATAACGTTTCCCGAAGTTGTGTCATCCGACGAACAGCTTTGTGAAGTCTTGTGCATAAATGATTTACCATGGGAAGATCTCCATCATAGATCTTCGTTTTTACCTGAGGATGATCGTTTTGAAAATGATTTCTCATCAATCTTTACAGCTGAATATGTCAAAGACGCTCAGATTCCAATGAAACATCTTGATTTAGAGCTGAATCCGGGAAACATTTCTCGTACTATTCCCGTTGACATTTCAGTCAAGCCCGGAATTGTTGAGCACATTCATATAGGTGCCTCGTGTTCAGATGACGAAATTCAAACATACAAGGCCCTATTTCAAGAATTCCGCGACGTGTTTGCCTGGTCTTACGAGGAGATGCCAGGAATTGATCCCGCCATTGTTGTCCATGAAATCAAGACTTACCCGAACGCTAAACCCGTCCGGCAACGTCTGCGTCAGATTCACCCACGAAAAGCGGCTGCGATTAAAGCAGAAGTTGAGAAGCTGTTGAAAGCGGGTTTCATTTATCCGATCCCGTTAACGGATTAGGTATCGAATATTGTTCCGGTTAACAAAAAACAGGGAACAATAAGAATATGTATCGACTATAGGGATATCAATCGTGCTTGTCCCAAGGACAACTATCCGACACCCTATATCGATCAAATAATTGATGATTGTGCCGGCAGTGAAATATTTTCCTTTATGGACGGTTTTTCCGGTTACAACCAAATCAATATTCTACCTGCCGATCAACCAAAAACAACTTTCATTTGTCCATGGGGGACATTTGCTTATTGCAAATTACCTTTTGGGCTCAAGAATGCCGGAGCCACTTTTCAAAGGGCGCTGTCTTATGCATTTCATGACATCAAGCACATTGTGCAACCGTATCTCGATGATTTGCCTGCTCACTCCTTACATCGAGCTGATCACCTTGTCCATTTACGAGCAATTTTTATGAGCTGTAGGCATTATCGCATACGGTTGAACCCACACAAATGTGTCTTCTGCATAGAAGTGGGACGATTGTTGGGATTTGTAGTTTCAAAAGCCGGCATTCGCGTCGATCCCTCGAAGGTAGAAGCTATCATCAAATTGCCTCCTCCTTCAAGTCTGTGCCAACTCCAAAGTTTGCAGGGGAAAGCAAACTTTTTACGCCGATTCATTCCTAACTATGTCGAAATTACCAAGGGTTTTACCCGGTTGTTGAAACAAAATGCTCAATTTTCTTGGGATGAGATAGCTCAGAAATATTTTGATGCGCTTAAGCACGCGTTGACCCATGCACCGTTGCTGCATCCTCCCAACTACAACCGGGATTACTTTTTGTACCTCGCCGCCGCTCATTCCACCATTGGAATGGTCTTAGTACAGGAAGATGAATTCGGAACGGAACATGTGATATATTATCTTAGTCGGACGTTAAATCCCACTGAGCTCAAATATTCGCATGTGGAGAAATTGGCCTTGGCAGCCGTTCAAGCTGTCCAACATTTTCGTCACTACATTCTTCTCCGTAAAACTACAGTCATTTCTGATTGCAACCCTATGATCTACATTTTGACTAAACAATTGCTAGGGGGCAAGTACTCTAAATGGATCGTTATCCTGTAGGAGTTCGACTTGGAATTTGAAAAGTCTAAGTCTAAGAAATCTTTAGTTTTCGCAGAGTTGATGTGTGATTTCCGGTGTGTTGATACGGAAACTGTGGCAGAGGAACCCATTGTGGATGAATCTTTGTTTCTCATCAGCACTTTAGATCCGTGGTATGGGGATATAATTGTCTATCTCCAAACCCAATCCTTTCAGCCCGAGGTTTCAAAGTCAGAATGTCGGAAAATTCGATTCCAGTCCCAACAGTACAAAATTATTGGAGATACTCTTTATCGCCGTGGGGCGGACATGGTTTTCCGTCGTTGCTTAACTCATGAGGAAGCTGAAAGGGTTTTGAATGACTGTCACTCTGGAGCGTGTGGCGGTCATATGTCTGGGTATGCCACAGCCCAAAAGATATTGCACGTTGGCTACTTCTGGCCGTCCTTGTTTAAAGACTGTATTATTGCGGTTCGGAAATGCCACAACTGTCAAGTGTTTGATCGCAAGATGCACGCACCACCTGCTCCTCTCCACCCTATAATTGCCGTTGGTCCTTTTGCTAAATGGGGTATCGATTTTATTACATGTAACCCTCACTCGGCCGGGGGGCATGCGTATATCATCCTTGCGGTTGATTATTTTACTAAGTGGGCCGAGGCAATGCCTACATTCGAGGCAGACGGCAAGACAGCTGCAATTTTCGCATTCAATCACATTATTGCTAGGTTTGGTGTCCCACAAGCGATAATCACTGACCATGGGCGCCATTTTCGAAACGTTATGATGACAGAACTTACAGGCCAGCTTGGTTTGCGTCACGATAGCTCAACTCCTTATTATCCACAAGCCAATGGCCTGGTTGAGTCCATCAACAAAGTTTTAGTTATCATGATCCGACGAATCATTGGTATTCATCGGTCGAATTGGCACAACATGTTATTTTCCGCGCATTGGGCGTACCGAACCTCAGTGAAAACATCAACAGGGTTCACTCCTTTCCAACTAGTTTATGGTTTGGAAGCAGTGTTGCCCATTGAATGCGAAATCCCGTCACTTCAAATGGCTGTCGAATTACTTCCAGCTACTTCCGAAGAGGAGAAGCGTCTATTATACTTAGCTCAATTAGATGAGACTCGACGTGATGCTGCATTGGCAATCAAGACTCACGCAAAACGGATGAAAGATCAGTATGATCGTAACGTGACCCCTCGAAATTTTTCGGAAGGTGACCTAGTGCTATTATATGATCAAGCTATCGATAAATTAGGTGCTGGAAAATTCGTTCCTATGTGGCATGGGCCCTACATTGTCAAGCGAAAGCTAGCAAAGGGGGCCTATGAGCTGGTAGATTTTGATGGGGACTCTTTGGGTAAACCCAGAAATGGACTTTACCTAAAGAGGTATTATGCTTAAATGATGGGTATAGAGATTTAGTTAGATTAGTTTTTCTTTCTAGCTAGTGTGTTTGTTAGTATAGACAGTGTGCTTAGCTTAGAGAGTGTCTTTTTCGTCGTTATTCTGGCTTATCTTGGTTTTACTCTTGATATTGCAGATGTCGACGCCTCTCCAAACGTAAATTGGATTTGCTGATGGTGTTTGTCGTAGTACACGGAATATCTCTTCCGCAGCTTGGGTTATCTATTCGCCCTCTGACGAGTTAGTTTCTATGCATGGGGTGAGCCTCGGTCAAACAACAAACAACATTGCAGAATACAGTGCAGTGATTGAATTATTGTCTGAATCTATTTCGTTTGGGATTCGGAGTTTGATAGTGAGGTTAGATTCTGAACTCGTTGTATTACAGCTTAATAGAGTTTATGCCATTAGAAATCCAGTGTTATTAAGGTTATTTTTGAGAGTGCGCCTCTTGGAACGTGAATTTGATTACAATGTATATCAGCATATTCCAAGGTCATTAAATACATTAGCAGATGCAATTGCTTCTCGAATGTTAGACAGACATTTGCGATAATCATACATGTAAATTTAAAAAACATTTCATCACACATGTTTAACAAGATAAGCCGGTAATAATGATATATATAGATAGGAATGTGTCAAAAAATACATCGTCTTCGATCATAGGTTGAAAAACACCTTATGATCGGCAAAAATGATAAGTACAAAAACCAAAATGTCACATGTGTCTACAAAAGTGACCAGCCAGTCACTGGTGGTGCTCTCTATACGACACCACTGCACGCGCTACCCTACACAAGAACCTCCTAAAAGGTCCTGGGACTGCGACCACATAGCGCTGAAGTCTGATAGGAATATCGTCTATAGTCGTCTCTGGTATGTCTGCCGTAAGACGCTCTAGGTCCTGTTCCAACTCAGCTAAGGTCTCCGCAGCCGCATCCTGTGGGGCTGGTGCTGGTGCAACTGGTACTCTCCTCTCGAAAGGCCAGAGATTGGCTGGACGTTGTGGGCCTACATCTGCATTTTGAAAATTGTCACTGTTAGTTTTGAGACGATATAAAAAAAAAAAAAGTAAATAATTTAAAAACTTGTGGAAAATGAAGTACCTATGTCGTCCCACTGTTCTCCCGGTGGAAGAATCATGTCCGGATCTCCGCGAAAATCAACTCTGGCATACGAAAAATCCTGAATCGAGAAGACCTGGTTCTCTAACCAGTGAAAATACTCCGGTCTAAATCAGACAACCTCCGTGCCCTCGTCAGGATGACGGGCCATCACCGCAACCCATCGCATCAACTTAGGATCTCGGGGAGGCCTAACCTCAACAGTGAGCTGCTGTGGGATCAGCATCGGAACCCTCTCTAGGGCAAAACTCACAACTAAGGGCCCATAACCAAAAGTCTTCAGTTGTCCTTTTTGTGTCCTAGTCAGTTGGCCCTTTAAGTTGGCCAACACAGCATCGCAGCAGTTGAAAATGGTGCCCTGATAGCAATCAATCGCCATCCGCATCTAGGATCCAGTGGCAATGTGCAAAGTGGTAGCCCCGCAAAGTCTAGTAACTGTAAAGGCAATTACCATAAGTTCAGGTCAGGATATCTTTTTGATTTCTATCCCCTTATCCTGGTTTTGGTTATTACACCACTCTAACCGGAGGCTAGCAACGGACTGGCCACCCGGCCTAGTCCCGGACAGAGTCAATTGTTCGCCACTCTTGGGCAAACCAGTGAGAAAGTAAATATCAGAGGGCTCTATCTCAAGCTGGTGCCCTCCAATGTAGAAACACTGGTCCTGAACATTCCACCTTTCGACCAGCCACTCTAGAAAGCGCACCTGGGCCCTCATGCCAGGTATGGCCCAGTATTTGTAAAGACCGTATGCCTTCAAAGCATCAATGGAAGGTTGATGATTAATCGCGGCCAAATCAACATCTTCGTGCTCTCTCTCGGGCCAATCAAGCATGGTGGGCAATCTACACACCATAAAACTTCTGTTAGAGTCCATAAAATTGAAAGTTTTTGGTCCATTTTGGAGAAATTGGAGTTTAAAAATCCACTCCGTGGGGTACGCAGCCAGCCCTTTAGAGACAGGGCGTATGTACGCAGGGTCTCTTAAGGCAAGCTACGTACGCCCGGCATTTTCCCAACTGAGAAAATGTCGGGGTACGCAAGTCACCCATGGGGCACCTGCGTACCCCGAAAAGCGGATCTTGAAACCCCCAAGGCCTCCAAAAAATAAAAATAAAGCTTAAAAATAATTTCTAAACGGATGGAAATGAAGAGGGGGATGTTGTAGAATACCTGATGAGACGACGTTCGGTTTCGACGGTCAGATTCTCCGCAGTGTCCATGGGAAGTTTTTTGCCAAAAGCCCTTTTTCTCTCCTCAACAGTAAAATGGTAAAAATGAAATGGTAAAAGCCCTTTTTATAGGTTTTTTGAGTAAATGAATGTCCAATTTGTTTATTTTCCACCATGAAAAGGTATTTTTCAAGTATTTTTATCTATCTTTAAACAGGTATGAGTAATGTGTTGGTTTTTGCGCAGGATGAAAGGATTTTCAGGGAAAATGTCATTTTTTCACAAACAAAAATATCAGAGTCACCTTTTAATCCCTTTTCTGACTCCTAAAATATGAAAAGATTGCCGAGTGTTTCTTTTACACTATGTAATTTATTGCATTCCAGTTTAAATCCGGATCATTTTCCTTTCACAAGGAAAACATGTTTTAAAGTTGCTGGAAAGATTTGGGATGAATGAATGCAAATCCATGGTTACACCGATGGAAATGAACTTCAAAAAAATATGTGGAGAAGTTGCAGAACCCAATTTGGCAAATCCATATGAGTATAGACAACTGATTGGGGCTCTGATATTCCTTGTGAACACCCATCCAAATATTTTCTATGCGGTAAACACATTGATTCAATTGATGACCGAGCCCCTCGATGCACATTGGATAGTTTCCAAACACGTATTGAGATATTTGCATGGGTCAATCACACTTAACCTGAGATATTCTGTTGGAGATGTTCAAATTCATGACTACACTGATGTTGATTGGGTAGGAAATGTTATCAACATAAAGAATACATCTGGATGTTGTTTTATCCTTGGATTTGCCATGATATCCTGGATGAGTAGGAAACAAAAGTCTGTAGCATTGAGCACCGCTGAAGCAGAATACATAGCCGCTAGCATGGCTAGCTACGAAGCAGTTTGGTTGAGGAAGCTCTTTGGAGAGCTATTTGAGCAGGTCCTAGACACTACAGTGATATACTACGACAACAAGAGTGGGATCCGTTTGGCAGAGAATCCCATGTTCCATGACAAGTCCAAGCACATTGAGATTCGATATCACTTTATTCGAGACATGGTGCAGAGAGGAGTTGTTAGGCTCCATCACATATTGGGATATGAACATATTGTAAATATTCTCCCCAATGCATAATATCGAAAGGAAAGTTCTTGGTCTTCAAAGAGCAGCTTGGACTGATGGATGTGGCCCCTCCAGATAAGGGGCAGTGCTGATCGAGGACACTGAGCCAACCCTTCCTACCCTGTTTGAGCTCGAAGGGTGAGGAATTTAGATAGAGGGCTCCTAGGGTTAAGGGATCTACAGACAATAGGGTACTCCCCTATCTATTACCCATAGGGTTGAAGATGATATTCCCCTATCATAATAGGGTCGGAGAAAGTTTCTCCAATATTTGGTCTTTGCAAAGTATACCCTAGTTGGCGTCATACCCACAAGCAAGGCTTGTCGAGAATACCACTCCTTGTTTGGCCAACGAGTTGATAGTGTACTTGGGGTGTACAACCCAAGTCCATTATGAGGCAGGTGTTCTACCACATGACTATTGAAATTCATTGATGGGAAGATCGATAGGCAATCTGTTGAGATGTTGCTCCCCTTTTGAGATTCTGGGTTGAGAATGAGCTCCCCGATGAGATTCCAAGGTCAAAGAAGTGCTCCTCTATATGATGAGTTACCCTATTTCTCAGTATGGGTGAAAGCTATTAATCCCTTATTATTCTTCTTTTAGATGCAAGAAAGTTTCAGTAGATAGAGTTGAGTAGAGACAGTCAAAGCATGATGACAACATGAATGGATGATATGAAGATCAACTGATAGATGTTGGTAGGTGGAATTCTTCCTAGATGAGAGGTAGTGTTAATTTTTGAAACCGGGATCAAAATACACATTGGACAGCTCAGATGATTGAGATGATGCTTGCATTAAATTCCTCTTTTTGAGAGAACCAAAATCGACCTAAAGATCACCCTATTTGGTCAAGCAGAAATTTATTTTTGAATTATTTTATTCATACATGTATTATGGAATGGGTTGGCCCTAAGCACATGTGGAATTCATTAGGTCAGCATCAACCCCAAGTGGACCCTCAGGAAAGACTATAAATAAAAGCGACCTCAAGCTCATTTCATCACATTTATCAAGCCAGCTTCTATTATTTTCTTTTGTCTTGGTTTGCATAGGTTTGACGGAAGGAGTTTGCGCAAGGGTTCGAAATCACAGGAGCTCTGATCTAGGTTTTTTTGATTCCTAGATGCTAGCACATAACTGGGAATTTTAGTCGTTGGACACTAACACACATTGGTTAAGACAATGTCCAGAGACCCTTAGACGCTCACACTAAAGCTTATGAGAGCGTCCAAGGTTTTAGAGGCAGATTTGAAGGTGTCAGTCCCTAGACGCTCGCACAGAGTGGTCCTGAGAGCGTTCAGGTCATCCTGGATGCATGCATAGCAACTACAAGAGAGTGTCCGAGGGTTTTGGAATAGATCTAGTGAGTTTGACCTCGGAAGCACACACATGGTCTTCCTGAGAGTGTCCAAGCAATTACAGATGCCCTCACACAGTGGCAGAGAGAGCGTCCAGGTAGTTTCGGACGCATGCAGCTTGTTTTTCTTAAGAGCATCTAGGGTTTTGACTTTGGGTTTGATAGTTGGATTTAGTGATCTAGTAGTTCTAGGTTTCTCTCTGTTGTTACATATATGTGTATATATAATCTGTAAATTGTATGTATTGGGCTCATTGTACTCTCTACTAAAAACTTTTTATGACGATCTATTAAAGAAGAAGATTTAAAATGGTTTCCCCTTTGTGGGGTTTTCCCCTGTTATAGGACCAATCTGTTGTCTCTTATGGTTGTGTTGTTTTCTTCTTTGTCAATACATATATTGTTCTTTCTTCAGTTATGATTATGATTGGTTATACTGCTAATAATTGGATGCGTTGTTAATGAAGAAGTAAATTGGGATAAAGTAATTGATACAACATAGACAATAAAAAAAATTAACATGGAATCAGAGCTGAGGTGAAGGACAAGCCCAAAGAATACAAGCATTGAAGCCCTCATTTTCAAAAAGAATATTTCCTAGTCAAGGTCAAGATGTCATCCTCTACTTTCAAGGAGCATGAGAAGTTGGGTGATGCATCAAACTTTGTAGCATGGAAAGTCAAATTGGAGATCATAGATGACAACAATGATGTGTTGGAATACATCCAGGGAAGGATGCCCAATCCTCAATAAAATATGTTAGCTTCCCTCAAGAACAGGTACAAGAAAGGTGAGTCCAAAGCAAAGGAAATTATAGTTGATGGTTTACAAGATCATGTACTTGAATATGTTGGAAATTTAAGAAAGTCTAAAGAGATGTATGACAAGATAGCCGACATGTATGAAATAAACAATTTGAATGAGATCATCACCTTGAAAGATCAACTGAAGGAAACCAATATGAACAAAGGAGAAGTTGTTCAATCCTGTATTATGAGGATCTCTCGCCTTAGAGATCAATTGTAGAGAGTTGGATAAAATGTGCCTGACATGGAGCTAGTAGTTGTGACTCTCATCTAGATTTAAATAGGAATGAAACAACTTACAGATATAATCATAAACACAGAGATGTAGCAGAAAAACACTTCATTTCATTAATAGAAAAATATTGAACTATGCTTACAAACAAAATGGAAATAAGACAGCTCCGGCAATGGTAGCCTATCTCTAAGAAGAGATGTGGCGGCTACATGCCTCTGAACTGAGTTACAATGAGGCTCAAGGGCCTTTTTATTAGTTAACAATAAGAGAAAACCCTAAACAACCAAAACCATAACCCGAGGAGATGTAACGCTAAGAGTTTATGGGACCCGTTGAGGTTAGTTGGGCAGCCAAATTCCTGGGGTCGTAAATTGGTCATATTATCTTCGTTTGATGCGTATGATACCTTGTTGGAAAGATCTCTCTGAGTACTACAGCTATTGATGTGATTTCCATAACAATGACAATAACCATTTTGCCAAAAAAAAAAACGTCTCTTAGGGCCTCAAAATGGCTCCAGAAGTTTAGAACCCGAAAAATTGCCAAAAATAGTAAATTGTGCTACAATTAAGGAAACTGAAAAACTAAAAGAGACAGTGGTGGGGGTCCAAGTGGGATAGGCAGGTGGCCCCCAACATCCACCTGGATCAGACTCTTAGAGGTCTCCCTCCTATTTGAGAAACCTTCACTATTACAATCAGCAAGAACAATGTCCTTCCGTCATTTGATGAAATTGTTAGGAAGCTTAGTCAATAATAATCTAGGATGATAGCAAGAGGAAGGATTCAAAAACATGAATAGGGAGAGCCTACAGCATATATCACTCATGACAAAGGAAGAAGGAAAAAGGAGGTCCATCAAGGAAGCCTCCTTCTCAAAATACAAAAGGAACGAATGATAAATCGTTATCTCATATCGAATGCTTCAATTGCCACAAAAAAGGTCATTATGATTGAGATTGTCTCGAGAAGAGAAATATGCCATGTTACAACACCATAAGAAACAACAATAAAAAAAGAAGAAAAGATAAGCAAAGGAATAACCATGATAGAAGATATAAAAGAATAAGTAGAGACTCCTCAAGCGACCATGAAGAAGATCATCCTCCTCAAAAGAAGTCAAGGGCTCCCAGGTATGAAAATAATGATGTCAATAAGTCTGAATACATTCTTATTTCTACCCTTACTAGTTCTTATCCACGAAATTCGTGGGATAGTTGGTTGGTCAATAGTGGGGCCACACATCATTTCTCTGGATACATGGAAGTCCTCTCTAATCTGGTAGAGAGGGAGACGAAGCTGAAGATCATTCTTGGAGACAACTCCACTCGTCCCGTGAAAGGCTTCAAGTGCGTCAAATTTCATCTGAATTATGGGGAATCAATTATGCTACATGATGTTATGTATGTACCGGGATTAATGAAGAATCTGGTATCTATATCCACATTTCAATATAAAGGGATGAGGGTTTCCTTCATCAAAGGAAAAATTTTTATTGTCCTGTTGATTCACCTATGAGAGATGCATTCACGTTAGATTGAGATTTGAAGGACTCTATATAGTCACTAGAATACCTCTTCTAACATTAGGTCATAATACCAATCATCTAAGTGAGATATGGCATCACAGATTGACTCATCTACACTATGATGCACTTCCGAAGTTCAAGAAATTGGTCTAAGGTATCCCCAATGTTCAAGCTCATCATGATGGAGTTTGTCCAGGCTCTGAAAGTGTGAATAAAACAAGGGGACCATTCCCCTCTAGTAAGAACAAGACAGATGACATCCTCCATCTCATTCATTCTTATATATGTGTTCTAATGCCTGTGCATTCTATTGGTGGTCATCTCTACTACATCGCCTTCATTGACGAATTCTCAAGAAAGACATGGATATACTACCTTAAGCACAAAGATGAAGCCTTTGAAATATTCAAGGAATTCAAAGCCTAGATAAAAAATCAAATAGGAAAGAGAATCAAAATCTTCAAGTCCGACAATGGAGGGGAATACATGTTAAACAAATTCATAGCATTTTGTAAGAAAGAAAGGATCAATAAGAAAATAATTGTGCCATATACTCCTGAACATAATGGTCTAGCTGAAAGAAAGAACAGGTCTATATTAGAAGTTGCCTGCACCATGCTCCATGATCAAAAGGTGCCAAAGTTCCCTTGATAGAAGATACATCTATTGTTGTATATTTTGAAAATAGTGTGCCTCATCAAGCGTTAGAAAACAAGACCTTCGAAGAAATATTCATAGGTATCAAGCCTAATATTAGTCATATTTGTGTATTTGGATGCCCCATATATTTTCATGTGCCAGAGGACAAAAGGAACAAATTGGAAGCTACAAGAAGAAAAGGTACGTTTGTGGGTTATTGTGAAAATTCTAATTCATATAGAATATATATTCCTGGTCAGAGGAAGGTCGAAATTAGCAGGGATGTAGCATTCGATGAAGATGCAGCTCTTGGAAAAGCAAGAGATCTTCCTCCACCTCCTCCTCCCAAGGAAGAGAATGATGACTTGGATATTCTAGATGTTCCTTCCGTACCTGAGTCCAATATTGATGATGATCCCATGGAGCCTATGGATCTGTTAGATCCTACACCAAGTGATCCTCCTACTATGAAGAGACCATTTTGGCTCCACAATACTCTACAGATTACTGAAAGAAATGTTCCCATTTGTAGATCATTCAGAGAAAGGAAGCAGCCATATAGGTATCAGGGATATGTTGCAGCCATAAGAATCAATATTTAAGCCAAACCATCCTAATTCGAAGACTAAGTAAAAGAACAAGTTTGGAAGGACGCTATGGCTAAGGAATATGAATCAATTATAAAAATGATGTATGGGACGTTGTACCAAGACCGAATGGGAAATATGTTGTGACTTCAAAGTGGCTATTCAAGATAAAACATGGAATTGATGGCAACATTTAGAAATACAAAGCAAGGTTCGTAGCTCGAGGATTCTCTCAGAAAGAGGGAGAAGATTATGATGACATATTTTCTCCCATGGATCGTTATACAACCATCCATTTGATAGTTTCCCTTGCTACTAGTCAAGGATGGACTCTTCATCAGATGGACGTAAAGATCGCTTTGCTGCATGGCATGTTACAGGAAGAAGTATATGTTGAACAACCACAAGGATTTGAAGTGGAAGATCGAAGAACACATGTTTGCAAGATGAAGAAGGCATTGTATGGTTTGAAGCAAGCCCACTGAGATTAGTATGTGCACATTAGCAGTTAATGAAATTGGGATTCACAAGAAGTAATGAATATCCCAACCTCTACGTCAAGGTAGTCCAAGGTATGCCATTTATTTTGGTTTTATATGTTGATGATTTATTCTTGATAGGTAGGAGCCTCTGATGATCGAGTGTAAGAGGGAGTCAGCCTCTAAATTTGAGATGAAGGACCTTGGTCTCATGCACTACTTTTCAGGCCTTAAGGTGTGGCAAAGGCCTGGTGAGATTTTCCTTTCACAAGGAAAATACATTTGTTGGAAATATTTGGGATGACTGAATGCAAACCCATGGTTACACTGATGGAAATGAACTTCAAGAAATTATGTGGAGAAGCTGCAAGACCGAATTTGGAAAATCCATCCGAGTATAGACAACTAATTGGGGCTCTGATATTCCTTGTGAACACCCATCCAAATATTTTCTATGTGGTAAACACATTGATTCAATTCATGACCAAGCCCCTCCATGCACATTGGATAGTTTCCAAACACGTATTGAGATATTTGCATGGGTCGATCACACTTAACCTGAGATATTCTGTTGGAGATGTTCAACTTCATGACTACATTGATGTTGATTGGGCAGGAAATGTTATCGACATAAAGAGTACATCTAGATGTTGTTTTATCCTTGGATTTTCCATGATATCCTGGATGAGTAAGAAACAAAAGTCTGTAGCATTGAGCACCGCCGAAGCATAATACATAGCTGCTAGCATGGCTAGCTGCGAAGTAGTTTGGTTGGGGAAGCTCTTTGGAGAGCTATATGAGTAGGTCCTAGACACTACAATGATATACTTCGACAACAAGATTGGGATCTGTTTGGCAAAGAATCCCGTGTTCCGTGATAAGTCCAAGCATATTAAGATTCAATATCACCTTATTCGAGACATGGTGCAGAGAGAAGTTGTCAGGCTCCATCACATATCAACAGATGAACAAATTGCAAATATTTTCACTAAGGCATTAACAAAAAGAAAGTTCTTGATATTCAAAGAGTAGCTTGGACTAATTGATGTGGCCCCTCTGGATAAGGGCAGCGCTGATCGAGGACACTAAGCTAACTCTTCCAACCCTATTTGAGCTCCTATGTTAAGGAATTAAGATAGAGGGCTCCTGGGTTAAGGGATCTCTAGACAATAGGGTACTCCCCTTTCTGCTACCCATAGGGTTGAAGATGCTACTCCCCTATCTTAACAGGGTCGTAGAATGCTACTCCCCTATTTGGTCTTTGTAGAGTATAACCTTGTTGGCATCGTACCCACAAGTAGGGCTTGTCAAGAATACCGCTCCTCGTTTAGGTAACGAGTTGAGAGTGTACTTGGGGTGTACAACCCAAGTTGATTATGATGCAAGTGCTCTACCACATGACTATTGAGATTCATTGATGGGTAGACTGACAGGCAATAGGATTGGATTGAGATGTTTCTCCCCTTTTGAGATTTCGAGTTGAGGATGAGCTCCCCGATGAGATTCGAGGGTCAAAGATGTGTTCCCCTGTATGATGAGTTATCCTATTACTTGTTATGGGTGGAATATATTGCTCCCTGATTCTTCTTCTTTTAGATCCGAGAAAGTTTCAATAGATATAGTTGAGCAGAGATATTCAAAGCATGACGACAACATGACAGGATGATGTGAAGATCAACTGGTAGATATTGGTAGTTGGAATTCTTCCTAGTTGAGAGGTAGCGTTAATATTTGCAACTAGGGTCAAATTCCACATTGGAGATCTCAAATGACCGAGATGATGCTTTCATTAAATTACTCTTTTCGAGAGGACCAAAATCAACCTAAAGATCACCCTATTTGGTCAACCGGAAGTTGATTTTGAATTATTATATTCATACATGTATTATGGAATGGGTCAGCCCTAAGAAAATGTGGAATTGGTTAGGTCAGCCTCAACCCCAAGTGGACCCTCAGGAAAGCTTATAAATAAAAGTGACCTCAATCTCATTTCATCGCATTGATCAAGCCATCTTATTTTTTTCTCTTTTGTCTTAGTTCGCACAAGTCTGACGGAAGGAGTTCGTGCAAGGGTCTGAAATCACATGAGTGAAGCTCGCTCTGATTTAGAGTTTTCTAAGTTTTGGACACAAGCACAAAACTGGGAATTTTAGTCCCTTAACACTGACACACAGTAGTCAAGACAAAGTCTAGGGACTCTTAGACTCTGGCATAAAAGCTTATGAGAGCATCCAAGGTTTCAGAGGCGAATCTGAAGGTGTCGGTTCCCGGACGCTCACAAAAAGTGGTCTTGAGAGTGTCCAGACTGTCTTAGATGCATGCATAGAAACTGGAAGAGAGCATCTGAGGGTTTCAGAGCAGATCTGGTTTGAGAGTGTCCGAACAGTTACAGACACCCTCACATAGTGGTAGAGAGAGCATCCAAGGAGTTTCGGATGCACACAATCTATTTTGCTTAGAGCGTCTAGGGTTTTGACTTTTAGTTTGTCAGTTGGCTTCAATTGGCTTCAATGATCTAGTAGATATGGGTTTCTCTCAGCTGTTACATAGATATGTAGATCTGATTTGTAAATCTCCACTGTAATCATATGTATTGGGCTCATTGTATTCTCTACAGAAAACTTTTTATGGCTTTCTATTAAAGAAGAAGATTTGAAAGGGTTTCCCCCTTGTGGGGTTTTTCCCTTTTCTTGGACCAATCTATTGTCTCTTATGGTTGTGTTGTTGTCTTCTTTGTCACTGCATATATTGTTCTTTCTCTAGTTATGTTTATGATTGGTTATACTGCTGATAATTGGATGCATTATTAATAAAGAAGTAAATTGGGCTAAAGTAACTGATATAGAATGGAATAATCCTCTTTTAACCATCCTATATTATATCTAAATGGAATTAGTCTTAGATTTTCCAGGCAATCAATCAACAATGATATAGGTCGATGGTCAAACTCACCTTGCACTAGGATTGAAGAGGAACAATCCAGCCCTTTTAGCAACCAGTCGTTATGCATTAGAAAGCGATCCATTTGTGTTGTTATGTGGTTGTCCCCACATATTCTATTTGTCCAAGCTTATTTTCCCTTTTTTGATGGAATATCCACGATATCCCAATCATTTATCAAACCTTCCATTCACTCTTTGAAATGATTGCATATAGGGCTTCCTCCTTTCTTCTTGGTGGGCTCCAATATTGTAGCAATAATGCTACAACTCCTGTAGCTTCCTGTCTCTTAATTTTATCAACCCGGTAGTTCGTACAAACTTGGAAGCGACGGTGCTGTATACACAAGTACTAGCTCTTGTCGCAGCTGTCACTTGGTCAGCTGGCACAAGTCCGCTAGGGCTCAAGCCAACTTCTATAGGCTCACAGAAGAAGCTTTATCAATGATGGACGAAAGCTAACTCAAAGGAGACTAGTCTAATTGCAGAAGGAAACTGAAAACCAATAAAGCATGGAAACCCTAGGAAACCCTAATTTGACTAGCTAGACCCTAACTATGCAAAACTGTGAATGAAACAACTACCAATAATGCCATTACTTGCAGTGAACTGAAATACATGCATCTAAGCTACTTGCATCTGAAAAATCATGTTTTTGTACTTTTTCATTAAGTGGTTGGACTTATTGTGATGATGCTTTTAATTAGGGTTTGGTTGTGCAGGGGCGGTTGGAATGGAAGGAAAGCATGGGCAAGGTCAGAATGGCTATGGGAGGTCCCAGAGGGTCTCCAGCATCAATCCCCAGAAGTCTACCACGTTCGGATGCTCAGCAACCGAGTTTGCAGACTTCTACAGGAAGTCTGCAGGGGATCCTATAGGAAACTCAGGGGTTTCTACAGGAAGGCTGTGCAATTCTACAGGATGATTGGCCGTGGAAGTTTTGGAAGATGTTGAAGGGTTGGAGTGGTGTGGAAGGATAGGTGAGATGGAGATGGAGCTGGTAATGGCTCAGGAGCAGAGGAATCAGATGGAGGAAGAGTGTATGCAGTGGTTTGATGATTAGACGGATGGGAACTATGAAAGTTGAAGGAGATGGAGCTATGTGGAAAATGAGAGAGTTGGAGGGTAAATGAGTAAGACAGAGGTTAAATAGGACTTGAGGATAGATCAAGAAGAAGAAGAAGGAAGTGGATTGAGAAGGAGCAGCGTAAATGAAACAAATGACTTATGCATCAAAACGAGAAATTTATTAACCTATGATAACTGTGCCATGAAACCTATGAACAGAAATGGAAAACAAGAAATGAAACCCATGCGTGGAAGTGAAATGTGAAAGTATGGTTCGATGTCAAAAATGCATGGATGGATCTTCAATGAAAACGTTTATGTTGCAGCTTGCATGGAAATGAGAAGAACTGCTTTTCTTTTTGGTGGTTGGTCATGGACTGCACCCCAATCCCTAACAGAGAGATGGCAGTGAGCCTTTACAACCTTTTTGCTGGAGCTCCAAGAGATTATACCTATCCTCCTATCAAACTTAAGCAACTGAAAGCAAATCACCATAAACTAGTCCTATCTATGCTCATGAAAACGACTAAATTCACAAACTATAAATTCGAATTGCATGTGAAAGTAAACAAACTCAAAGTGCTGGAACGAAATGCAAACACATTACAACACTGAGGAGATCTATTGCTCTCAGGTTGGGCCCTAACCTGAGAGCTATAGCTCCTTGAGAAAACTCAGAACTAGATCAAAATCTGCCTTCTTTATTCATAATCTGATGTCATGCCAAATTGGCTTACAAAAAGGAACAAAAACCGAGCTCTAGCTCGTACTTCCAAATTACAAGAGTAATGCCAAGGTTCAAAAAGCTTCTATCCAAGGCTACGGCCTCAGTATTTATGCAAAAAGATCATCCAACAGGTGTCCTTGATTTTAGGAGCTCGGCTGTCCAACTAAAGTTTAACTGCTGATCCTGTAGGACAGTCATAACTACTGTTCCTGTAGAACAGTTATAACTATTGTTTCTGTAGAACAGCTGGCTGCTTCTAAGCTCAGTGGGGAGATGGATTGGAGCTCGGAGTTCTTGGTGAGAATCACGAGGAAGGTCCCCAAGACCGTGGACATCCTCTCCTAAAAACCAGCAGTGCCACCTCATTGTCTTCTTGTCTCCTTTTTCGTTGTCTTTTTCTCCCTTTTAATGCCAAAAACCTGAAAGCATCATGCATTAGTCACGTAGATAAAATGTCTACCCTTCTTCCTACAAACAACACGAATAAACCAAGAAATGCATGCATAAGCAATAAAAAATGAATGGTTTGAGCAGAGCAGGTAGGCCAAATGAGCCCAAATTATACCAAAAATTGGGGCTCATCATCACCCCCCAGCTAAACTATTTGCTCATCCTTGAGCAACTTAGTCCAAGTCCTCATCTTTCATTGCTTTCACTGCTTCTCTTGCATCCCAAGGCTCTGTTGTAGTGTCCTCTCTGTAGATGTGAAACCCTGCTTTTCTGTTTACTTCTTCCCATTGCTGACTGTCATCTTCCTTTGTATTGCCTTCAGTCAATCCTAGCAATAGTGGTGGGCTGAGTTTAAGGCCAATCCAGCTGGCCTGGAGGCTTTGCATGGACTTCTTGTAAATTTCAACCCTTGCCAAAGCTTCTCTCATCCGGATGGGGGTATGGTACTCTCGGATTTTCAAGCTGTGGGCCAGGGTATTCCATCTACGTGCACAAGCCTGGGTAGCACTTTCTCCCAACAACCTTTCCATGTCTTCAAAGTGAGCTATGGCCTGGGCTTGTTGGTCCATAAACCTCAAGGAAGCTCTGGGATCCGTAGCCAACTATTGGTGGGTTGAGATGAGTGCCACCGGGTCCTCTAGTTCCGGCCTAATGAACAGTGGTTCGCTCACTTCTCGGTTCATGACCGATTTTGCTTCAGCTGCTCTTTGATCCTCATGGTTTAACCATGAGGCAAAGGCCATCAATTGCATATCACCCAAGGCAATGTTGGGATCCCATGAGACTTCATTAGGCAAAGCCAAGTTGTGGAGGTAAAACTCTGCCAATTTGGCTTTGTCTTCTGCCGAACTAGTAGTGCATAATTCAGAAAATTGTTGTGGGTTTTGGATGTGTGACATACCTCTTTGGGCCAAGGTGTTTATTTGGAACTGAAGCCATTGATCCTTTAAAAACAATCCATAGGATTTTGCGGGCGGTCTGCACTGAATTGCTTCCATGGCCCAACTGGCCATGCAGGCCAATTGTGCTTCCTTTTGTTGCAGTTGTTCCTTTAAGGCTTGCACTTCAATTTTTGTCTGTTGTTCTGCTTCCTGTAGAAGTGTCATTGGCTCTTCAAGACTGGTGGTCAGCTCCTTTTTGGTTGGTTGTTCTTTTGTGATGTCCTTGGAGGATGTTCCTGCTCCCTCCCTTAGTTCTTGTAGCTGCAACCGTAACTTCTGATTTTCTTCCTATAGAAGCGCCTGCTGGCAACTAGCCACATGTTTAGCCATGGTGAATTCACTCTTGACCTCCCTGAGTTGATCCCGTAGAGGGCCTATGTCCGCCACCCCCTTTGATTTGGCGATTTGCATCCATGTGTGGGAACGGACTCTTTCTTTCTCTAGTTCAAAAAATAGAGGTACAGTAAATTTCTGCGGTATGATTTTGCCTGCCTCTAAAAATGTGTAGTATGAATTCAGATTAGGTGAAGGGCTAGGTTCTGGTATGTGTTCTCTTTCTATCTCTTCAGGTGGCTCTACCTCATCCTCCCTTGGTGATGAGGGCCCTTCTCCTTCCCTCTTTTCTGTTTCCTGTAGCCGGGCCAGAGTATCCTGTAGAACATTTTCAGCTTCCTGTAGCTGAGTTTGTTCTAACTTCTCTTGCCATGTATTTTTCTTTGGACTCCCCTTCTCGTAGGTAACTGTGATCCTGGAGGGTGATTTTTCCTTGGGAGAAGCAGGTGTATCTTCGATGACAATCGGGCTGCTGGATTGAGGTGGTGGCTTGCCCGTCTTTATCCTAACGCTTCTCCGAGCTTTAAAGTACAGAGGGGTCTCCCTCTTCCTCTTGTCTTTTTGCTTAGGTGGCGTGCTGAGGCCAGCTAATACCGTTGCTGCTTCCCGTGCCAGAATATCCACCTTCTTCTCTTTGGGTTTTACCTTTTTGGGGCTTCCTGTAGAAGCTTGTTTTTGCAATTTCGGGCTTCCTGTAGAAGCCTTTATCTCTGTTTTCGGGCTTCCTGTAGAAGCCTGTGTCTTAATGATTTGTGGGCTTCCTGTAAAAGCCTTGGTCCTTGCTTTTGGGCTTCCTGTAGAAGCCTGCTTTTGCTTTCCTGTAGACACAGGTGTCTCCACCTCCGCTTGCTTGCCTGCTTGAGTTTTGCTTTTTGTTTTGGTTGCAGGTGCTGTTGAGGTACTTGGGCTGACGTGGACTACCTCAGCTTTGTCCATTCTGCTCTTCATCCTCTTTTCCCTTGCTGACAGGAGAGGTGTGCCACCTTTTTCTTGGTCCTTCTTTTCCTCATGCTCCTTCCTTTGTTCTTCGGCCACTGCTTCGTGTTCCTCACTGCTAGAGGAACATGTTTCTTCGATCAACATTTTAATATCCCCATCTTTGGTCAAATTGCGAAAGGATTCCCATGAGAGGGGGACCTTATATGAGTGCAATGCATCTTCCACAAGCAGCTTGATCAACCCATGATGGGCTATCTGATTAGGTATGCCCTCTCTTAGCTTTGTAGCACACTCCATTAGGGACTGCAGGAGGTAATAAGGGATGCTCAGTTTTTGCTCTACAGGAAGGTCAATTCGGTGCTTCAACTCAGTGAGTAGCCGAAAGCGATATGCATACACGATGCTGAACCGGCCTTCACAAGTAATATATTTCATGATTTGCAAACTGACTTCATTCCAAGGTGGCAGTAGACTCGTTCTTCTCACCCCGTTCTTATCCTCCGAGAATTCTTCCTCAGGTGGAAAGAATTCCTTCTTTGCTTGTTGGCTCAGCTTTCTTTCGTCCTTGTCCCATGGCAGACCCATAGGGAGTTCTGTGATCCTGTTGATATGTTCTGGGGTGAGCTTGAGGCTCAGACCTCTGAAGTTCACTGTGGCCAGTGTCTGGGATTTAGGCTTCAAAGCCTGTAAGAATTCCTCGGCTACTTCATCATCGTAGCCCTGCAACTTATCACAAAAAGGCATCCATTGTGCTCTGGTGAAGAGCTCTACTACTGCCGGGTTTTCCCTTAATTTAGTGGGATCAGTGGGTTCTCGTCTTATAAAACCACCCGGCATGATGAACACGGTCGTTTTAATTGAAGGTGGCAAATGAAAAAGAGATTTGGTCTATGAAGATAGAGCATGCACATACAAAATTTCAACACAGACTACTTATACCAACATCCTGTAGAACGGTAGCAAAGGCATAGCAAACAACAATTCCACCAATATCTTTATGACCCGACTGTGGACGATGGTCTTGCCACTTTTACTAACCAGTTGCATGCAAAGTTCAGGGTTACCTCTTTAATTGGCCACCTTTTTGAGTGAGGCACCCGCTTCCCTGTAGATGACTGTGTTCCTGTAGAATGCGTTCCTGTAGAACTGCGCTCCTGTAGGACTGCGTTCCTGTAGAAACAGTGCGCAATTCTCGGGGAGGACTGTAGTTGGTCCGCGCTCACGGTGTGCTTGACCAACGTTCTGGTAGCCAACAACTCGGCGTATCAAAGTGCAGAGGAGATCAGAATAGCTATCCGAGTTGAAGTGTTGGACGATAAATGCATGCGTATGATCTAGCCGATTGGATTTTGAATCGGCGCAATCCGTGGCGCGGGGGATGAGCTATCCCCGCCGGACCGTTGGGCGACGTCATCCATCCTCCGCCTGCGTATTCACTTGCTGCCGCATTCATTCCCACATATTTGTCGCCGCCTTTCCTGTTAAACTCATGCTTCTGACGAGAGTGTTCTCACGTGCATGCCGTTCATTCTCTTTGTCGTGGCCGCCACCCAAACATCCAATTACACTTTAACTAGCCGACGTGGCCAGTCGACTGGCCATACGGCCGCTCAACCATTCAATTTTACGCTTTGCAAACAATTTCAAAGTTAGATTCATGCGATTTGATGGAAGGAAGGGTTGAGACACTTACCTGCGTGGCTGCACACGATTTTTTCAGTTCTCGGACGATGGTGAGCGGATCTACCTGCTGCGTGCGACTTACACAGACCCGGAAGCTCGTGGTTACAGGCTGCCAACGCTGGAGTGGATGGTTTTGCTTGCATGCGCCCGCGTTTCATTTCAGATGGCGGTGCTGTGAATGGTATCCACTCGAGCAGGTTGAACTGTCACAGGATCCCCGCGAGGGATCTCGTAACAGTCCTTTCTCCTTGGGTGCATGTTGCACGATGGCGGTTATGGCTTCTCGATCACGATCCCGGAGCTCTTGATGCATGTGGTATGAGATCCCATCATTTGTTTAACTTTGGAAATGGCTTTCCCGCGAGAACTCATCGATTTTCTTTGTTTGTGCAGGGACTTGGCCGCATGTCGACACGGGTGGTGGATCATGGTGACAGCAACGTGCAAGGATGCCAACAGAGGCTTGCATGCATCCAAACCAATCCAGGGTCGCGAAATCTCTTTTTAAGATGAATTCTGGCCGTCCAAAACTCCTACAGGAAGTTTCCTGTAGAACACAGAGCTTCCTGTAGAAAGTTCGGCCTTCCTGTAGAAAGTCTGCACTTTCCTGTAGAAAGACTGCGCCTTCCTGTAGAAAGACTGCGCCTTCCTGTAGAAAGACTGCGCCTTCCTGTAGAAGATTCAAACCACGATAAAATTGCACATACCTTGAAAAAACATGGGTGCTCTTGGAGGAGGTACTGATGAGGTTCCTTGATAGCATGATAAGGACCCTTGGCTGTGAGTTGAAGGGCTTCCTCTTCTCCATAGAGCATCTGCAACCTGCAATTTTTACCATATTTTGCTTATTGTGTTTTCTTCTTTTTTCTTTTCTTTTTTTCTTCTTTTTTTTGAAAGATAACAGGGGCGCCTCAAGGAGGTTTTCACCCGTGCCATCTGCCCTGAGCGCCTCAGAGAGGTTTTCACTCAAGGATCTTTTTCAACCTTTTCTCTTTTTTTTTTTGAAAAGCAATAGGGGCGCCTCAATGAGGTTTTCACCCCTACTACCTGCCTTGGGCGCCTCAGAGAGGTTTTCACCCAAGGATCTTTATTTATTTATTTATTTTTATTTTATTTTTTATTTTTATTTTTTTTTCAGATATTTTTTCAGGGTGTGCCAGAGGCAGAGGCAGAACCCTTCTCTATGACCAATACAGATTTCTCCATAGTTTTGATAAACTCTTGTCTTGAGAGAGGTCTCCTGTAGATCTTCAATCGATGCCCATTGACAAGCATGGGAATGGCTTCCTCATCAATGGTTCAAATGAGGACAGATCCATTGTCATGGCATTTCTCCACTGTATATGGTCCTAGCCATCTGGTTCTCAGCTTCCCCTTGAAATCTTTGTATCTGGAATCATACAACAAAGCCCAATCTCCCGGCTGGAATTGCTTTTCATGGAGATGTTGGTCATGCAACACCTTTCTCTGAAGTTGAACCACTTCTGAGTGAAGGAGGGCCTGCATTCGGTGCTCATCCAGGTCATTCAACTGTAGTAGCCTTTCTTGTTGTGCATGGCTGAGATCTAGGTCCAGCTGAGCTGCCATCCTCAAGGTGTTGTATTCAAACTCAATGGACAGCAAAGCTTTCTTCCCATATACCAGCTCATATGGTGTGAAACCGGTGGTGGTCTTCCAAGTGGTGTTGTAGGCCCATGTGGCTTCAACCAGGCGATCTGCCCAGTCCTTTCTGCTGCTGCTCACCACTTTAGTCAAGATCCCTTCTAATGCTCTATTGGTGACTTCCACCTGCCCATTTGCTTGAGGGTGATAAGGGGTGGAAGTCCTGTGCTTGATCTTGTGATGAGCTAGGAGATCTTCAACCAGGTTGGAGGTGAACTGGCTCCCTTGATCGGTGACCAGCTCTCTTGGATAGCCAAACTTATAGAAGATGTTCTCTCTTAGGAACTCGGCCACCTTTTCTTCTGTTGCTGCTTTGATTGCTTTGGTCTCTGCCCACTTTGTCAAATAGTCAGTACACACAATGATGTAAGTCCTTTGCCTCGAAGAGGGGTTGATTGGGCCCACAAGGTCCATGCCCCACTTCTCAAATGGCTCAAGAGTCACTTGAGGTTGGAGAGGCATCTCATCCCTTTGGGTCGGTTTCCCCATTCTTTGGCATTGGTCACACTGACTGACATATCTTCTGACATCTTGATGAAGTGTGGGCCAATAGTAGCCTGCCTGCAGGATCTTGAAGGCAGTTCTCTTTGCTGCAAAATGCCCTCCACAAGGCCCATCATGACAAGTGAGGAGGATATCAAAGACTTCCTCCTCCCTTACACAACACCTTAAGATCTGATCGGGGCCAAGCTTGAACAGATTGCCCCCGATCCAAGTGAATGAGGCACTTTTTCTGATGATTCTGCTCTTCTCTCTGGAAGATAGGTGTGGAGGGAACTGTGCTGAAACAAGATAGTTTGCTATATCAGCAAACCATGGAGAGAGTACTGAAATAGCAAACAGATGTTCATCAGGCATCTGATCGTCCACTGTCCCATCCTCATCTGCAGACAAATTCAATCTAGATAAAAAGTCAGCAACAACATTTTCTCTACCTGGTTTATCAACAATGGTTAGATCAAACTGCTGCAATAAAAGTAACCATCTAATAATACGAGCATTCACATCTGGTTTATTCATTAAATATCTAATAGCAGCATGGTCAGTATGTACAATGGTCTGGTAACCAGTAATATAATGTCGGAACTTGTTCAGTGCATGGACCACAGCCAAGAATTCTTTCTCGGTTACAGTGTAGTTCAGCTCAGCTTTGGACAAGTTTTTGCTAACAAAGTAAATGGCATATGGAAGTTTCTGCTCAACTTGTCCTAAAGTTGCACCTATGGCTTTGTTCGAGGCATCGGTGTGGATGTGGAAAGGTAGGGCCCAGTTTGGACCTCTCAAGATTGGGGCTGACACCAACTTGTCCTTCAATTCATTTAAAGCCCTCTGACAATCGTCAGTCCATTTAAACTCCACATCTTTTGCCAACAGGCCAAACAATGGCGAGGCTAGCTTGCTGAAATCTTTAATGAATCTCCGGTAGTATCCTGCTAATCCCAAGAAACTCCGGACATCCCTGACCTTTTGAGGAGGTGGAACCCTCTTGATGAGAGCAATTTTGTTAGGATCCACCTGCAATCCTTGGCAAGAAATGGTATGGCCAAGCACGGTCCCTTCAGTCATTAGGAATTCACATTTTTCAGGACTAAGGGACAAGTTCATCTCGGTGCATTTGGTTAGGACTTTCCCCAGGTTGAACAATGCTTCCTGGAAGTTGGCCCCATAAGGAGTAAAGTCATCCATGTATATTTCTACTGCATCATGGACCAACTCTGAGAAGATGCTCAAGACAGCTCTCTGAAAGGTAGCAGGAGCATTGCATAGCCCAAAGGGAAGGACTCGATAGGCAAAGGTACCCCAAGGACAAGTGAAGGTGGTCTTATCTTGGTCTTCCGGGCTGATTTGGATTTGATTGTACCTGCTAAACCCATCCAGGAAAGAGAAGAACTTCTTTCCTGCCAATCCATCCAACACTTGATCTATGAAAGGTAGGGGGAAATGGTCCTTCTTGGTAGCTTTGTTCAGTTCTCGGTAGTCCACACAGATTCTCCATTTCCCATTTTTCTTGGGAACCAACACTAGAGGGGACACCCATTCACTATCTGAGATGGGGTAGATGAATCCGGTATCCAACAGTTTCTACAACTCTTCCTTGACAATGTCCTTAAGGGCTGGATTCATTCTCCTCTGAGGTTGCCTAACCGGTTTACAATCCTCTTTGATGTATATATGATGGGTACAGACTGAAGGATGGACTCCTTTCATTTCCTTATAGCTCCAAGCAAAAGCATCTAGGTGGTTGGCCAACAGACTACACAGCTCCTTTTCCTGGGAAGGAGATAGGGAGGAGCTGATCTTCAATGCTTTCTCAGGGCTGAACTCCACATTCTTGACTCTGGGAGTAACAGGGTTGGTTGTACAAAGATCCACTAAGGTGCTAGCTTGGGCATCCTCCACCAATTCCTCTAAGGGTAGAGCACTGGAAGGTGGATTCTGGATCAAGGTCTCGATCAAGTCATCCTCGGTTGGGGGGTCTTTTCTAGTGGTATCTAAGGTGCACAGAGGTGCTGAGTACACCTCATCTTCCTCTCCTTCTTCCAACCAGAGTGGTAAGTCATGCTCCAAGGAGGGTTGGGCAGGAGGGTATAGGACTAGCTGCTTGGACATGGGACCATTATTGATGGTCATGTTTCCTGCCCGACAACTTATGTAAGCATCTGCAGTAGCTAACCAAGGCCTTCCCAAAATGAGAGGATATCCAGTAAGCTTGGCCTTTGGTTGCAGAACCAGGAAGTCTGCAGGGTATTCCCAAGAATCAATGGAGACCATGACATCCTCCACAATCCCTTCGGGAGTCACGGTGGAGCGGTCTACTAATTGCAGTACTGTCGAGGTCTTCCTCAAGGAACCCTGAAGATTGAGTTTAAGCATGGTATCCCTGGTCATCACATTGATGGCGGCCCCCAGATCAATCAAGGTGTGAGGTATAATAGTGCCATTGATGTGAACATCTACTACAGGACTTCCAGGATCTAGGTACTTTGGGCAGATGACTTGTCCTAGCATAAGGTCAGACAGTTGTCCTATGACATTGATAGTTGAGGCATCTTTTTTCCGTCTGCCTGGGTGTTTGAAACACTTCTCCTTAACCAGCTTGTTATATATTGGCACATCCTTGATGGCTTGGAGAAGTGGGATTTTTACACACAACTGCTTGAGCTCACCCAAAAGCTCATCTTCCTCTGGGTTAGGTTGTGTGGTGGTTGTTAGTCTCTCAGGAAAGGGTGGAATAGCCTTTGGTTCACTTCCCTGTTTATCTTCCTCCTCCTCTAGGGAAGGAGGTTGGCGATCTGGTAGAGTCTTCCCATCGAAGATTGATCTCCTGGATCTCCACAGCATAGGTAGGGCATGAGGTTTCCCCAGTGTATACCTGCTGGGCCTGTCTATTGTTGGGGTTCGGGTTCGGTTGAGCAGGCATTTGAGGTTGCCTTGGAGGAGCAGGAGGTAATGGTTGAGGTTGAACTGGTGGTGGAGGCAAAATGGCAGGAGGAGTGTTGTATTGGGGCCTCCACCCCGACTGAGGTGCATTCCATTGAGGCTGTGGCTGGGTATGTGAGTGATATGGATGAGAAGTAGGTTGAGTGGGGTACTGAGGTGGGTAAGACCATGGAGGAGGCATGGACCATGAAGGATGAGCAGGGGGACCCCAGGAAGGCATAGGAGTCGATTGGTTGGGGCTGTAATAAGCTTGAGATGCCCCTTGCATCCCCTGCTGATAAGGTCTAGATCCCTATGGCCTCCTTTGGTTGAGGTAATAGAGAGGCTCTGTGGGAGCTTCGGTCCCTTGGTACATGGCTTTAAACCCAGGTAAGGTTGGACACTGATTTGTGGGATGGTCCTCCTCACAAACGAAACACACTTCAACCGAATGCAATGGACATTCGTTCTTAGGGTGCCTCCTTGTGCACCTAGGACAGAAGACAGCCAAGGCTCTCTCAGCCTCTTCTTTCTTTTGCTGAATCCTGAATGTGTCAAGCTGCATGGCAATGGTTTGTCTCACCTCACTCTTAAGGTCTTCTAATTGGTTTGCAAGCTCATGTTTGGAGAAAGGGACACTAGTTGCGAGGTGGTTTCCTCTACCTCATTTCCGAGCTGCCCTGGAGTGGTTTCTAAACATTGTCTTGATGTCCTCATAAGGCAGTTGGTAAATGTCCCCCCCAGCTAACATGTGAAGGGTATCTAAGAGGTCTTCAGGGACTCCTCGGAGTAGGACCAACTTGAGGGATTCAGGGTCAAGTGTGCACCTGGCCCGCTTATAGCTTAGTTGGAACCTCTCCTCATAATCCTCTAAGGACTCATCATTTCTGATCCGGATTTAAACAGGAACGCAACAAATTACAGAGATAACCATATACACAAAGATGCAGCGGAAATAATACTTCATTTCATTAATGGAAAATACTGAAATATGCTTACAAACAGAAATGGCAATAAACTAGCTAGGGCGATGGTAGCTTATCTCTGAGAAGAGATGTGATGGCTACATGCCTCTGAACTGTGTTACAATGAGGCTCGAAGGCCTATTTATTGTTGAGAAACAATGGAAAACCCTTAACATTCCAAAACCTAACCCTAGGAGATGAAACGCCAAACTGTGGGCCCCGTTTGGGTAAATTGGTACATCAACTTCCCGGGGTCGTAACTTTGGCATACGATCTCTGTTTGACGCGTACAATAGCTCGTTAGAAAGATCTATCCGAGCACTACCACTTTGGGAAGGGCAACATCGGTCCATGGACCCATGTTGCCCCCAGATTTCCCAAAAAACGTCGTTTAGGGCCTCAAAACGGCTCCGGAAGTTCAGGACCCGAAAAACTGCTAAAAATAGTAAGTTGTGCTACAATTAAGGAAACTGAAAATGCTGAGAAAGACAATGGTGGGGGTCCAGGTGGACTTGGCAGGTGGCCACCAATATCCACCTGGATCATTCCTCCCCCCTTAGGAAGCAATGGTCCCCATTGCGTTGAGCTCCTCCATGAGATGAGGAAACTTCTGCTGAACTTGTTCCCTGGTGAGCCACTTGCCCTGCTGAAGGAGTTGGCCCGCTTTGACAACTCGATACAGTTGGATATTCTGTTGGCGAGTGTTCTTGATCTGTGTGTCCATGATCCGATCAGTTGCAGCTTGTTCCATGCAATCTGGATTTAATTCTGTGGGTTTGAGCTGTTCTGCAATGTCGGATGTGTCTAGCAATGGTGGAAAGTATGGCCGAAGGCGGTCCACATTAAATACTGGGTGCAGGCCAAGGAATGGGGGAATGCTGAGCTCAAATGCATTGTCTCCCATAGCCTTAGTAATGGTGTAAGGACCATATCGGAGTGGTCTCAATTTCGATAGGCTCCAGTAAGGCGTTCCTTTTGCAAATGCAACCAGACTTTGTCGCCCACCTGAAACTTGTGTGGCACCCGATGTTGATCATGTCGCTGCTTGTACTTGGCATTTGATTTCTCAAGAATGTCATGGACCTGCTGGCGAATATGTTGGATGCGCTCAATGAAGCTGGTGGCCTTATCTGTTTCGGACTGGACATGAGCTGAATTCATGTGAGTAGCTGCAAGTGGCATGGCCACATCAATGGGGCATAGTGGCTGGAATCCCAAACCCACCTGAAAAGGGCTATGGCCAGTGGAGCTGTGAAGAGCTCGGTTGTAGCTGTGCTGAACGTAGGGGAGGCTCTCGTCCCATGTGCGTGGATGCTTTGAGTTATACATGCGCAGAATGTGCACAATCATCCTATTGACAACCTCTGTCTGGCCATCAGTTTGAGGATGGAAGGCTGTGGACTTCGTGAGTTTGGTGTCCAGCATTGACCAGAGACTGGACCAAAAGGTGCTGAGAAACCGACTGTCCCGATCTGAGATGATAGACTGTGGGATCCCAAAGTGCACCCACACTCGTTCAAAGAAGAGTTTAGCAGTGGCTTCTGCTGTGATATTCTTCTTGCAGGCCATCATAATGGCCATCTTTGAGAACCTGTCGACGACCACAAAAACACAGTCATTTCCATGCTTAGTGGAAGGAAGGCCTGACATGTAATCCATGGAGATGGATTCCCAAGGTCGACTAGGGGTAGGCAACGGGGTATAGAGGCCTTGCTTCTTAATGGTCGGTTTGGCAATGGCACAGGCAGTACATGATCGGATGTACTTCCCAACATCCTGTCGAAGATTCGGCCAATAGAAATAGTTTTGCAGTACTGCCACTGTTTTCTCGACCCCGAAATGCCCAGCAGCCCGACTGTAGTGTGCTTCCCAAATCATCTTGGCACGCTCGCTTGAAGGAACACAAAGGTGACCGAGGTGGCATAATAGGGCATCCTGGAGGTGAAAATCTGCAACCTGCCGACCCTCCAAGAGTGTCTGGTATGTGTGGCCGAATTCTGGGTCGCTTTTGTAGAGAAGTGGCCAATCAGAAGTCTCGTGCCCGCAAGAGTTGAGCACGGTGGTTAGCGCCATGATCGGTGGTCGACTGAGGCAATCTGCAACATTATTGGTGCTGCCCTTTTTATACTTGATATTCAAGTGAAACTGTTGCAGGTATGTAGACCACTTCTGATGGCGATCATTCTGCAATTTCCCTTGGGTCTGTATGAACTGCAGAGGTCGGTGGTCTGTGTGGATGACCGTTTCCTTCCCCAAAATGTAATGCTTCCATTGTCGGCAGGCCTGTACAATGGAATACATCTCTTTATCATAAGTGGGGTACTTCCGGACTGTGTCTGAAAGTGTTTCACTGTGATATGCCACTGGATGTCCATGTTGAGTAAGGACTGCCCCAATAGCATAGTCAGAGGCATCTGTCTCGACCTCAAATGGTTGTTGTAAATCTGGTAACGCGAGCACTGGTGCCGTGCAGAGGCGATCCTTCAACTCCCTGAATGCCTTCTGTTGAGATTCAGACCAAAAGAATTTTGCTTTCGCCCCGCCCTTGGTGACTTGACTCAAGGGCCAAGAAATATGAGAAAATCCCAACACAAACCTGCGGTAGAAGTTGGCAAGACCTAGAAAGCTGCGGAGCTCTGTTAGAGTGGTTGGAGAGGGCCAATCCCGAATGACTTGGACCTTGGCTGGATCGACATGCACCCCCTGTTCATCAATGATGTATCCCAGATACTGAACCTCGGTCATGCCAAAAGTGCATTTCTCCAAATTGGCACATAGCTTGTGTTGCCGCAGTGTTTGGAGAACCTGTCGGATGTGGTGGAGGTGCTCTTCCCAACTCTGGCTGAAGATCAGAATGTCATCCAAGTATACTACTACAAAGGAGTTGGTGAATGGCCGCAAGATGTCATCCATTAGCCTCATAAAGGTTGCAGGAGCATTCGTCAATCCGAAAGGCATGACCAACCATTCGAAGAGGCCCTCCTTGGATTTGAAGGCAGTCTTCCACACATCTGAGGGTTCAATTGGTACCTGGTGATATCCTGACTTCAGATCGATCTTGCTGAAATATTTCGCCCCCTTTAGTTGGTCTAGGAGGTCATCAATCCGCGGGATCGGGTACCTATTACGGACAGTGATCTTGTTCAGCGCCCGATAGTCAATACAGAGTCTCCACGTCCCATCCTTCTTCTGTACCAACACTATCGGGCTCCCACAGGGCGAAGAACTCGGACGGATGTGACCTTTCTGCAGGAGCTCCTGAATCTGCCTCTTGATTTCATTGTTCTCCAGAACGGAGCGCCGATAAATTGGTCCATTGGGTAGCGGCGCACCTGGGGTCAGATCGATGGAGTGCTTGACTTGACAGTGCAGAGGAACCCCTGCCGGGGAGGTGAAGATGTCTTCGTACTCCTCCACAATCTTGTCCATCTGTAGCTGCCGTGCAGAGGGACCCCGTTTGGAGGCCGCGGCCACTGTCTTCTTCTTCCCTTGAGGGCGTATCATCAGGAAAACAAATTTCCTGGTTTTGGAAATGATCTTACTGCATTGTTTTGCAGTAATCAAAGAGATGGCGGCAGGTGGTGCTACCTCTGGTATCCTGAACAACTTATTTCCCAATGTAATAATAACAGCACGGGGCCTTGATTCATACACAGCATGTCGCTTCCACAAGTATGGTTGTCCTAGTAATACATCACAAACTTCAAGGGGAGCAATGTCACACAATACCTCATCCGTGAAGGGCTTGATGTTGTATGGAAGGCGACACTGCTGGCTCACGCGAAGATCTCGCCCTTGGTGAAGCCACCCAATGGTGTATGGTTGTGGATGTGCTGTGGTCGGTAAGCCCAACCGCTTCACGACCTCTGCCGAAATGAGGTTCTTTTGACTCCCGCTATCAACAATGAACTGTATCGGGGAGCCCTTTACCCACATCTGGGAGTGGAAGAGACGCTCCTCCTCCTCTGGATCTTCGGGTTCATTTTTCTGGATCTTTGCGGTAGCAACAGTGGCGCTGGGATCCGCATCAATGATCTGCTTCCCTTTTTCATACCCCTTATCGGGTTCTGACTCAGAGTCGGAACATGCATCTGATTCTGAAACCTTTAGCTCAGCCACCAGTGACTGCTTGGCCCGACACTCACTTGTGTTGTGAGTGGAGCTCTTATGGAACTCGCACCATTTTCCAGTGTCCTTTCTCGGCTTCGCGGCGTTGCTCTTTGCTTGCAGCTTCGGCTGGTTGTCTTGGGCTGTCCCGCCTTGGCTTTGTCCTTTGTTCTGTGGTTTAGGGGCACCTTTCCCCTGCTTTGGATTCGCAGATCCAAAGTCTCGCTTCTTTTGTTTAAACTTCTGCTCGACCTTGACGGCATACCGGTATGCTGCGCCGAGCGAGGGGATGTTTAGGAACTGTATTTCTTCCTGGATGTACTTGTGCAGGCAGCCACGGTATTTGAGTATCAAATGTTGCTCCGAATCCTTGATACCCAACTTTGTGCGAAGGGTATGGAAAAGATTGGTGAACTCCGGCACGTCTTGGTCCCTTCCCTGCCGCAGCGTGGTCCACTTTATGTATTCATCCTCATAGCTTCCGACAGGGTAGTACTGCTCCTTGATGGCATCCCGGAACGAATCCCAGGTGGGTGCGGCTGAAAATAGTGAGCCAGTACTTTCATCCTTCTGCTCGCAGTAGGTTTCCCACCAGTCCTTGACGTGGGGGGCTGCTTTGAGAAGAGCAAAAACAATCTTTTCCCGACTCGAAAATTCATGAACAGAAAAATAACCCTCTAGCAGATTTAACCATTTATCTACGGCATCGGCGTCTATCTGACCCTCGAATATGGGGATTTCAAAATTAACTTGTACCTTAAAGGGTGTGGCGTTTCCAGAGGAGCTGCTGGAAGCCGATGCGCCGCTTCTGGGTAGCCGCTGAAGGATCTGCGCAAAGCTGTCCATCATCGCGTTCCGTTGTCGCTCGAGCGCTTCTTCGAGCAAGATTTTGATGGGATCTCCTGCCCCCTCGTCTTTCTTCTCGTCCGCCATGGGAGGCCGTCGGGATTTGCGAGGCTGGTCTTGCAAAGGTTCAACCAGTTCAAGCCCTAACTCCTTATATCCCGACCTTGTTGGGGACATGCAAAGAAAAACAGAGAAAAAGCAGACCGCTCTGATACCACTGATCCGGATTTAAACAGGAACGCAACAAATTACAGAGATAACCATATACACAAAGATGCAGCGGAAATAATACTTCATTTCATTAATGGAAAATACTGAAATATGCTTACAAACAGAAATGGCAATAAACTAGCTAGGGCGATGGTAGCTTATCTCTGAGAAGAGATGTGATGGCTACATGCCTCTGAACTGTGTTACAATGAGGCTCGAAGGCCTATTTATTGTTGAGAAACAATGGAAAACCCTTAACATTCCAAAACCTAACCCTAGGAGATGAAACGCCAAACTGTGGGCCCCGTTTGGGTAAATTGGTACATCAACTTCCCGGGGTCGTAACTTTGGCATACGATCTCTGTTTGACGCGTACAATAGCTCGTTAGAAAGATCTATCCGAGCACTACCACTTTGGGAAGGGCAACATCGATCCATGGACCCATGTTGCCCCCAGATTTCCCAAAAAACGTCGTTTAGGGCCTCAAAACGGCTCCGGAAGTTCAGGACCCGAAAAACTGCTAAAAATAGTAAGTTGTGCTACAATTAAGGAAACTGAAAATGCTGAGAAAGACAATGGTGGGGGTCCAGGTGGACTTGGCAGGTGGCCACCAATATCCACCTGGATCAATTTCCCATGGACATCCGAAAGATTTCCCCCTTTGTTTCCTTGGACCTACAATAATCCCGGTACTTGGTGTTGAAGGCTTGCTGCATCTGAGCCCAAGTGGTGATACTATTCCCAGGTAAACCCATGAACCAGCGTAGTGCTGCATCCTTGAGAGTGGAAGGGAAAAGTTTCAACTTTTGCTCATCTTCAGTATAGTCATAGGTTCTGCAAAGGACAGCAAACTCAAACAGGAAGGTATCTGGATCTTCAGTGGTCAGCCCATGGAAGTGAGGTAGGGCGGAGGGGCTAATGTTTTTCATTTTCATCTCTCCATTGGTCTCTCGGATGGGGAAGGCACCTTCTATTCTCTCATCTTCTCTTCTATTATCAGCCATAGCTTCAAATGGAGTAGTCTCTAACTCTTCTTCTACTATAGGATCTTTGGATATCTCAGGATGTTCACCTATAGGTTCTTCTGGGTCACTGTCACCAAAGAAGAGAGAAGGGTGACTCAGTGATGTGGTGGGGGTGTTTGGTAGGAATTTGCCTGATCTATCTCGGTTCCTACGAGGCATGAAATGGAAAAGACTTTCTTTTTCTCTTTGATTGCTTTTGCTTTGCTTTTCTTTTGGTACCTGCAAAACTGAGACAGATTGATCTGCAACTATCTATGAAAGATGCAAAATTAACTGAAAGCAGGAAAGGACTAATCTACTTTGCTCAAATGAAATTGCAGAAAGGAAATGCTAGTCTACGAAAGCAGAAATGCTAATCTATGAAAGCAGGAAATGCTAATCTATGAAAGCAGGAAATGCTAATCTATGAAAGCAGGAAAAGTCTATGCTACTTTTGCAGAATGGAAATGAAGTAAACTACTTAGCAGAAGGTAAGAGTAAGAAAGTAGAAGAAAAGCAACAATTGCTAATACTCTGACGCTTCCCCGGCAACGGCGCCAAAAAGATGGTGGGCTCCAGTATTGTAGCAATAATGCTACAACTCCTGGAGCTTCCTGTCTCTTAATTTTATCAACCCGGTAGTTCGTACAAACTTGGAAGCGACGGTGTTGTATACACAAGTACTAGCTCTTGTCGCAGCTGTCACTTGGTCAGCTGGCACAAGTCCGCTAGGGCTCAAGCCAACTTCTATAGGCTCACAGAAGAAGCTTTATCAATGATGGACGAAAGCTAACTCAAAGGAGACTAGTCTAATTGCAGAAGGAAACTGAAAACCAATAAAGCATGGAAACCCTAGGAAACCCTAATTTGACTAGCTAGACCCTAACTATGCAAAACTGTGAATGAAACAACTACCAATAATGCCATTACTTGCAGTGAACTGAAATACATGCATCTAAGCTACTTGCATCTGAAAAATCATGTTTTTGTACTTTTTCATTAAGTGGTTGGACTTATTGTGATGATGCTTTTAATTAGGGTTTGGTTGTGCAGCAGCGGTTGGAATGGAAGGAAAGCATGGGCAAGGTCAGAATGGCTATGGGAGGTCCCAGAGGGTCTCCAGCATCAATCCCCAGAATTCTACCACGTTCGTATGCTCAGCAACCGAGTTTGCAGACTTCTACAGGAAGTCTGCAGGGGATCCTACAGGAAACTCAGGGGTTTCTACAGGAAGGCTGTGCAATTCTACAGGATGATTGGCCGTGGAAGTTTTGGAAGATGGTGAAGGGTTGGAGTGGTGTGGAAGGATAGGTGAGATGGAGATGGAGCTGGTAATGGCTCAGGAGCAGAGGAATCAGATGGAGGAAGAGTGTATGCAGTGGTTTGATGATTGGACGGATGGGAACTATGAAAGTTGAAGGAGATGGAGCTATGTGGAAAATGAGAGAGTTGGAGGGTAAATGAGTAAGACAGAGGTTAAATAGGACTTGAGGATAGATCAAGAAGAAGAAGAAGGAAGTGGATTGAGAAGGAGCAGCGTAAATGAAACAAATGACTTATGCATCAAAACGAGAAATTTATTAACCTATGATAACTGTGCCATGAAACCTATGAACAGAAATGGAAAACAAGAAATGAAACCTATGTGTGGAAGTGAAATGTGAAAGTATGGTTCGATGTCAAAAATGCATGGATGGATCTTCAATGAAAACGTTTATGTTGCAGCTTGCATGGAAATGAGAAGAATTGCTTTTCTTTTTGGTGGTTGGTCATGGACTGCACCCCAATCCCTAACAGAGAGATGGTAGTGAGCCTTTACAACCTTTTTGCTGGAGCTCCAAGAGATTATACCTATCCTCCTATCAAACTTAAGCAACTGAAAGCAAATCACCATAAACTAGTCCTATCTATGCTCATGAAAACGACTAAATTCACAAACTGTAAATTCGAATTGCATGTGAAAGTAAACAAACTCAAAGTGCTGGAATGAAATGCAAACACATTACAACACTGAGGAGATCTATTGCTCTCAGGTTGGGCCCTAACCTGAGAGCTATAGCTCCTTGAGAAAACTCAGAACTAGATCAAAATCTGCCTTCTTTATTCATAATCTGATGTCATGCCAAATTGGCTTACAAAAAGGAACAAAAACCGAACTCTAGCTCGTACTTCCAAATTACAAGAGTAATGCCAAGGTTCAAAAAGCTTCTATCCAAGGCTACGGCCTCAGTATTTATGCAAAAACGATCATCCAACAGGTGTCCTTGATTTTAGGAGCTCGGCTGTCCAACTAAAGTTTAACTGCTGATCTTGTAGGACAGTCATAACTACTGTTCCTATAGAACAGTTATAACTGTTGTTCCTGTAGAACAGCTGGCTGCTTCTAAGCTCGGTGGGGAGATGGATTGGAGCTCGGAGTTCTTGGTGGGAATCACGAGGAAGGTCCCCAAGACCGTGGACATCCTCTCCTAAAAACCAGCAGTGCCACCTCATTGTCTCCTTGTCTCCTTTTTCGTTGTCTTTTTCTCCCTTTTAATGCCAAAAACCTGAAAGCATCATGCATTAGTCACGTAGATAAAATGTCTACCCTTCTTCCTACAAACAACACGAATAAACCAAGAAATGCATGCATAAGCAATAAAAAATGAATGGTTTGAGCAGAGCAAGTAGGCCAAATGAGCCCAAATTATACCAAAAATTGGGGCTCATCACTTCTCTAAGTAGCGGAGGATAGTATTAAAATCACCTCCTATGATACTATTGTTGTGCCAAAGCCTTTCTTTAAGAGAGGACTATGAGTCCCAAAATTCATATTTTCACCAAATAATATTGGAGCATAGACATTGATGATGGGGATTTTCTCCCCTGTGTCTTTTCTTTCCAATAACGCTACTATCCAAATTGAGATTTAATGCAATATTTCAAACTAAAAAAGGTATCTAACCATAATGTACCTAATCCACTGACAGAGGCCCCCTTGAGAACTTTGTACAACTCCAGAGTTTTCTCGCCAAAAGGATTTTGATGTGTTGACAACTTCAGTTTCTTCAAGCTTGGTTTCTTGAAGTAACACTATCCAAGGTTGTTGCTACTTCACTATTTCTTTAATCGAAAGGGATTTATGGGGCTTCCCAAACCCCGTATATTCTATGAAAATATTTTCATCATTTTTTGGGGGGATTTTGTAGTTTAACTCCTCCCTCTTTGGACGATATCGACTTCAGTATCTCAGTGATTACTGGTTGGTTTCCCAACTTCTTATTCTATTCTACCTCTGATTCTCATGTAGTCTTCTTCAGTGGGCTCCATTTCTTTTTCTTGTTACTCTCTGTTTCTTGGTTACTTCCCTCATCCGCCCAGGTTAGGGTTTGAGCCGTGTTCCTAGTTATAATCCTTGAAGGTTATCCCTTGGGTTTGATTGGCGAACCCACTTCAACATTTCCAAATATATTTGATGGGCTTCTAATATTACATTTTATTACATTTTGATCCTCTTTTGAATCCAGATCTGGGGAATGTGTGTTTCCTTCCTACTCTAATTATGATTATTTCTCTTGATCTTTTATTTCTCCTTCTTTTGTATCAAGATTCATAACTTCTTCTTTAGGGGCATCTTTGCTTGCATTTTGAGTATTTCCCTCCTGTTCATTCCCTTCTTGAGACTACAATGCTTCAATGGTATCGCTGAAGTCAAGGTTGAATTTATACCTTGTACTGTTTGGGGCTTATTTGTTGTTGATCTCCATTTATTCCCACCTTTTTTCTGAGTCTGTCATTGCTCTTCTTTCCCTGGAGTGGATTTTTCCCCTTTGCTTGCTTGTGCCTTCTTGCAATCCCTTGCAAAATGGTCTTATTCATGGAAATATATGCATTTAAAAGGAAATTGCTCATAGTTGAGGCTATGACTATGACTTCAACCTCCCTAAGTGAGATTTAATTTTGAAGGAAACCCTTTCTCCAAATCTACCTCAACACAGATCTTTGCACATGCAAATTGAAATCATTTGGGTTCTGCCCAATCTAAGTATTTTCGCAACCCATTTCCTATAGCTCGCAGACAACATCGCTCTAGCATGAGAGCGGGAGTTGGGGTAAGCTTAAATCAAACAGGGAAAAAATTTGGTATGTCCTCATTTGGATGAAAGTCTAGAGTGCATTTATTCAAATACATTCCTCTAGATCCAAAAAATAGGGTCCATTTGGAAAGATCACATCTTTATCCTCTTTAGATTCAAAAAAAACAAGTAAAGAACCCATTCCCACAGGCGTACAAACCAATATTACCTTTTATTAATGGCTTCCATGTCTTCTCCATCTACATTTCTATAGATTGAGGGGACAAACACATTCTAGTGAACTTCCCCGATAAAGGTCAGTCTGAAAAATCCAAGGAGGTTCTGCAAAACCTTGTAGGAAGAGCCACAAAAGGAGTATCTTCCGCCTTCTTCATGAATTTTGCTTGTGCTTCCTTGGATCTAGGTTTATTTGAGAGAGATGAAATGATAGCTTTAAAATCTGTAGCCTCATCCGGTGAAGAGGGAGAAGACCCCTTTATGGTTTCCATAACGAAATTGGAACTAGGGTGTCAGTAGAGAAATTGCAGAACGTAATAATTATTTTTAAATTACTACAGTTAATTAAACTCTACCATGTTCATAAATAATAACCAATTATTATTATTATTATTATTATTATTATTATTATTATTATTATTATTATTATTATTATCATTATCATCATTATCATTATCATTATATGATCAAAATATAAAAATAATTATTATATTAAACAACTATAGCTCATACTTACAATGATATACAATGAGGAGGCTTCATAATTTTATGAATTTGTGTCTATGCAACTATCAAGTACTCTGTAAAATGGTATGCTACAAACTAAGAAATAGGTATTTTGGCTTTTCCTACTTGTTAATATATTTGAAAAGAACAAAACATTTCATTTATTAAAAAACATTTAATCAAGGTGAATGTTACTTCTTAAGGTTTATTGGTTTTTTGAGTTGATAAATTGTTTCTTCCTTATTAGTATTAATTTGGGTAAAATGATTTCAAGCCTGGTTACTTAAGGTTGTGGAAATGGAATCATTAAGGAATCAATTTCTAGAATATCCATACTTCTTAAGGTTTATTGGTTTCTTGAGTTGGTAAATTATTTCTTCTTCATTAGGATCAATTTAGGTAAAATGATTTGAAGCCTTGTTATTTGAGGGTGTGGAAATTGAATAATTTAGGAATCAATTTCTAGAACGTTCATTTTTTTGTTAGACTAATAATTTATAATAAATGTATGTTACGGAATAAAAACTGATTTGTATATACTTAGGTAGTAACTAAAATTTTTATATGTAATTTAATAGTGATGTCTCGTTGAACTAAATATACCTTAGCCTTCTCCATGCCATCTTAAGTTCTAGAATCTCCCATGCTCTATACTACACACAATGCCAAACTAGACAAATAACTATACTAGTTTAAGGAAGTCAAGACTAGCTGAGAATAAAGTCTTTGCACCTAATTCAATCAGCCGAAACTTGAAATAAAAGAAAGTCGCCTTCTCAATACTTATACATAAAAGCATTACCACATAATTATTTCGAATAAGACACAACATAACACAAAACTTAATAGAAACCAGCATAACATGCATATAGAACTCAAATGATACAAATCTACAAAAAGTTCCCTAGAATAAAGCTAAGAGGATATTCCTAACCAGGGATCGATGAAGAATCACAAAGAATTCCTTGGAACAAAACCAAGAAAAAATTCATGACAAAAGACTTAGAATAAAGCCAAAAAGATTATTCATATCCAAGGATTGGTGAAGATCTACATAAAATTCATAGAACAAAGCGAGGAAGATATTCATGACAAGGGATTGACCTTTAGAAAGACAACTCAAAAAGGTTCCTAAAAATGCCAATTCGCGATAACAACCCAAGAACCAACACTATAGTGCAAACACCACACTAATAAATAAATTTAACCATCGTAGATCCCCGACCAACTGCCCAAATTCCTCGCAGAATACTTTCTGCTTGCCAATCTTGTCCCCGATTCCAATTTTCCTTTGCACCATCATCCCACAAGGCTCATGATTTTTCATATTTACCAGAAGTTGTGTTAATTCTTACATGCGATAAAGGGTGGTGACAGTTCTCAGTGCTCTCGTGGAAAAAAAATTGGAGATTTGTCTTTTGTTTCGTTTGACGTGGCAATGAGGCCATGTGAAAAATTAATGTTGCATGCTTAGGGTATGCTGCAAATTAAATTTTCTCCTTTTTTACCACTTCACTCAGGGGAGTTTTGATTTGGATATTGGATTTTCCTTTACATTGCGCTCTCATTTCCTTCCTAACATGGAATTTTCATAAAATAATTAGAGCAAACTTTGAGTTTCATTAAGAGAAGGGTTTTTAAGATGGTGTATGCTTGTTTTTTTTGCAAAATTATTTGATGTTATCTCTAGTTAAGTTTTTGATGTTTTTTTTAAGTCACGTTGTAAATTAATTGATTTCAATTATTTTTGAGTTTTCAAGATCATGTATGTTTGTTTCTTTTCTGAAATTATCAGTGCTATTTCTGGTTAAGTATTTGATGTCATCTCTAGTAAAGCTTAAGGTGCATTGTAAATTAATTGATTTCATTTTTTTTCATTATATTGATGAGAATTTTGATGTGTCATTTGGCTATTTGATTTGTTAATGTATTTTTTTGGTCCATTCCATTATTGAGAATTTTGAATATTTTGTTTGGCTATTTGATTTACCTTTGTATTGTGTCTCATTTCATGTGAAAGAATGGAATTTTGTTTAATTCCTTCACCATTTCGATTGCTCAAGTCATCATTGCAACAAGTTTGTGATCCATTGATGTTGATCAACCTAGCATCATCTTGATGATTGCCATGGAATCTTCTATGACAATTAGTGATCCTTAAGCCATTCCAGCTTGAGTTGAAGGTAGAGGTTTTGGCTAGATTTATTTTAGGAAACGTCTTGGCTTCCATGTTGTTTAACTTCTTCTTATAGATAAGATACCTAGTCATACCCATGCTTCCAATGTCGGAAAGATTTGCTTCAATCGAGAACATAAGATTGAGAGTATTTCCTTTAATCTTGAGATTGTATGTTATAAAATGCTTTTGGATCTGTTTTGTTTTCCTCCACAACTTTGTGGAGATACTATACTGTAACCCCAAATCTTATATCCATATATAAATTTATAAACAATACTATATCATGAAGTCTACCAAGACAATTAGTGAACATCTTGATGTCATCCCCGCTTGAGTTGAAGGTAGGTGTTTTAGCTAGAGTTAGAAGCAATTTTAGGAGACCTCTTGGCTTCCATATTGTTTAACTTCATCTTATATAGAAGATACCTAGTCATAGCCATGCTTTTATTAGGGGAAGACTTATTTCAATCTGAAAAATAAGATAGTGAACATTTTCTTTAATCTTAAGATTGTAAATTGTAAACTACTTGTGGATATCTTCTATCTTCCTTCACTTAGTTTTAGAGATGTTGTAACTCCAAACCTTATATTCATATACAAATTAATAAATAATATTATAAAAATGAAATGATATCAACTATTATATAAATAATATTATAAAAATAAAATGAAATCAACTTTTAAAAAATAAAAAATTTAAAACAATATTTTGATTTATCTTTTTATAAACCCACATCACATATTACATGATATTAAACACATATATGCACAAATACACATATGTAGATTTATTTTAATTATTTTTTAGAATCCCAAAATGATATCTAATATAATGCACTGTGTAAAACCCCCATACTTAAATTCAAAAAAGAGTCAAGGGATCTCTACTTGAATGGTTCATGAGGCACAATACTTGCTAAGGTTTTGCAAATGGGGTAGCAAGCTAAGTGGGCTTGATTGTGGGGAAAAACTCCACAGTTAAGCGCGCTTGAGCCAGAGGAGTTCTGGGATGGGTGACCTCCTGGGAAGTCCTGGTTACCGGGTGCAAGCCCCGGAAGTGATGATTGATGCTATGTGATTCGTTCTCCACATTTCACTAGTTTCAATCCCACTTCTTCACCCCTGTGAGCATCACCCGATGCAATGAGTGCTAAGTGAACTATTCAAAAATCATGAGAAATTAGTCAGTTACGACTACATCTCATCGAAATGGTCATACGTGAATGATCTTACTAAACTCAGTTGAATCCCAAAATGATATCTAATATTTAAATTATTTTTAATATCTAATAAAATTAAAATTAAAATAAAGATTTTTAAAATATTTTAAAATAACAAATTAAATAATATCAATTATTTAATAATGTAAGTTAGTGGGAATTTATTTAATTAATAAAATAAATGTTTTTATATAAATAAAAATTAAACCACCAATAAATAACTCATTTTATAAATGTTTATGGAAGTCAGTAAGAAACCTAAAAATTATTTAAGATATCTTATCAAATTATATGTGAACTTTGGGTTCAGATCCTTCATCTCCCAATGTTGTTCCCCGAGACATCCCTAAGGGCATCCAATACTATATAGAATGTTCTCTTCCATGTTCCTTAAAAAAGGTGCAATGCTCTGTGCCCATTTTGGGATGTTTTTAAGAACTAGGAGGGCAATTACATTGGGGCAACCTCTAATTTTTATAATGTTAAGAGAGATCGTGCTTAATAGGGATCCGGGAGGAGAATCATTTAGGGGTTCTCAACAACGTAGAGGAGAGTGCATCTCCCTAGGAGTAACAAACTCTTTCTATGGGGTCCTCTCAATGCTTCCGTGAAGGGGTGGGGCAGTATCACGTGATGGAGAATTGTAAGTTGTGCCTTCACGTGGCCAACTCACACCCTCAACATTCAGAACCCCCCACAAACGTACATAAAAACCCCACATTCGTAGGCCCCTGATTTGAGTATAGTAGATTCCCATGTGACGCCACCACGTATGGTGGCGGCCCCTACCTTAGGTGTCGTGGTGGAGGCCCTCGTACATGACGTTGCACTGCACGTGATGGACATGCGCCCGAGGGCTATTAGAATGGACAACCAGTGTATACAATGTTATCAATCCATTAATATGTGGGCAGTATATGCTACTGGTTGGATTTTGTACTTGCTTAAATTTAATAATGGACACATACTGCCCCACACATTATAGCATTGTATATATGGATAGTCATTAGAATTTAAATGTGGAGTGACACATTTTAATATATTTTGAGTTTACATTTTAATATGAAGTGATATTTAAGGAAAGTCAAGTAAATATTGGAGACTCCCCGATGGGGTGTTTCTGACAAAATGGTTTATCCAATACCAAGCTCCGGTCACAAGATCCGACACCAAGTTTTTCCGAGCGGTATTGCAATCATGAACATGCGTAAAACCAGGGTGGCCAACAAGGTGGTGGCCCCCGAGAAGGGTGAGGAGCACTACACCTAGTGGAGCAAGACGCATGTGTGGCAGGAGCATCTATTGTTAGGGAGTATTCATATTAGTTATTTGATGTGTCTTAAATGCCCACAACATGGTGCATCAACCGTTGCTTGTGGTATAACTCATGTTAATTCCTTCCTCTCTAATGGCTTGGAGATGACTTGTCCTGCTCAGGTCAGATTGGATTCCTCTACCTCTCAATCCGACAACCAAGGAATGCTCATTAATGAGAAAATTATGGCTCATAGTCTCCCAACGATTTCATGTGGTTGCATTCTCTACATTTGGCCACCAATGGACTCGTTTGCTACCTCCCTCACATTTCAACTGCCATATATTTGCATGGCTAAGACCTCAGGGTGGCGAAGAAGTTGGTTTATGAACTCGCTCTTTGGTACTTCACAACAGTTCCATCGCAGTGATAGTATTAAGCGAATTGGTCTCAAGGACCTCCCTCTTCTATTTCGTGAGCGACGAGGTGGAGGTATCACTTATTGCCCTATTTTTTCTTCCTTTAATCTCGGGTCTCTCTTGTACTACATTATTGTCGGGAGCTCGTTGGATCATAGAGAAATTTGCAAGTCTTGCTTCTCTTCATGGTGTTTGTATAGTCCAGTCAATGTTGTCTTCTGGTCGAAGCGTTCTTTTATCTTATGTCTTGGGTTTATTCTGTTCAGGTTAATTTTACTAGTGTTGCAAGCTGGATTGTCGGGGTCTCTCATACTAGTTGTGGGTTTTTTTTTAAAAGTGGGGTTGAAAGGGTCTCAATTATTACTAGTCGATAGCTCTTTAGGTCATCTCCTGTCTCATTCTACAATGGATATTTCTATGTGGGGTCAATGTTTTTTTGTCATTTTTTTACACAATTATGGCCCTGGACCCTCCTTTGAGCTCGTTGTAGTCCTCCCCTCGACAACTCCTGAAAACTTGGACCCTACAAGGATTTACTTTCCTTGTCTAGTCTTGGTTTGTGGAGTTTGGTACTCTGGTACCTTCTCCATATGGTTCTAAAAGGGTTATAGTCAAATGTTTAAATGTCTAATACAAAGTCTTGTTGTAGCCTCCATGCTTCATATACCACCTTCATTTCTCTCAGTCCATTTTCGTTAATAGGCTCTCTTTAGGGAGTCGTTCAACCACAGGTCCTACCAATTTGTTTTGCAGGTTTATTCTCTTTATGGCGCCAAGGTTGCATGCTTCCAATTGCAGAGGAGGTTCCTTGGGGTCCTCTTCCTTGCAACACAAGAGGTTATTCGGTTGGGAATCTGTTGCCAACTTTTTCAATGTGGCGCCTTTGGAGGTACACAAAGAAATTCTTCAATTAGAGGCCAAAGAATTTGGTGATAGAGCTTACTTCTCAGACTCTGACATTGGAGGCAACAACCTCAAATGGATTCCAGATCCAAGGAAGTTTCATAGGAGACAGATCCACTTCCTACACTCCATCACTCATCACCGTCAAATGGAAACTTTTCTTAGTATGGTCATCAGAGATAAGCAGGTAGACAACTACAAACTTTTTGCAGGTCAAGAAGACATCAAGCGCATTCTCAGGGACATCAGATATAACTTGGATGACATAGTTGTTTGGTTGTCTAGCATTGAGCGCTATATAGTCTCAAACTCAGACACTGAGTCAAACGAGAACTAGGAAGGACCTGGGGTCATCAATGCACCAGCACAAGCCTCCCCTCAAGCCAACTCAACTGCTTCATCAACGATTTCGAAATGTTGGCTTATCTCAAGGAAAATTTGCTCTTCGTTTTGATTAGTTTTTTGTCTCTCTAATTATATCTACGTGTATATGGTTATTAGCCTACAATTATGGTCTAGTTGTTAGTAGTAGACCGATCTACGTTGTTAGTAGTATGACTGGCTACATGTCAAAGCCAAGCTCTTTGTTCCTATATCCTACTAGTTTTTTCATAGTCTCAATCATGTACATCCACAAAAATGTTATGGCACATAGGAAGCAAATTCCGGAAATGTAATTTTTGGAACAACTGTAAACTTTTTTAATATTAATAGAATCCATTGTTGAATTTACCAAAAAAAAATAAAATATTAGAGGCATTTCTTTCTTCTCAATTTAAAATATGTTAAATTTTTTATCCAATAAGTTTGTCCTTAGTTGTAATTATTATTATTGTTAGTATTTAATAATATGTTATTTAAAATTCTATCAAATAAGTTTGTTTTTAGTTGTAATTATTATTATGGCTAGTCTCAAGTTTTAGCTTAAGTGGTTTAGAGCTAAATGTAAAGATTTTTTATATCGCTGCTAGTTATTATTGATCACATATTAGATTCTTTTCTATTCTCTTAGGGTAAGACTTGTAATTAGGTTTTACCAATTTACCAACCACAAAATGTGGGGAAGCGATTTCATTCCAAGGAAAAGAAATGCTATTATTAGTCTCCAATAGTTTCCTTAGTGGATTTAAAGTTCACTATTTTACCATCCACAAAATGTGGCCAATTGATTTCATATAAAAAAAAAAAAAAAAATACTATTATTGTCAGTCTCTAATATTTTGCTATTAATTAGTAAATTTGCTAGTATTTTTCATTGATAGATTCATATTTGTAATTCTTTTATGATAGGATCTTTGATTGATAGGCCAATATTTGTAGTCATTTTATGAATAAAAGACAATTTCTAGGCTATAAAAAATCAATCTACAATTAATGAAATACTCTTCTAATTCTTATATATATATGTATATGTATATGTATATGTATATGTATATGTATATGTATATGTATATGTATATGTATATGTATATGTATATGTATATGTATATATATATATATATATATATATATATATACAGATATATACATATACATATACATATACATATACATATACATATACATATACATATATAGATATATATATATATATATATATATATATATATATATATATATATATATATATATATATATATATATATATATATATCGGAAAAGAAGTTTCAGTTGGTTGAGACTCCAAGATAAGAACTGCACTATGCAACACCCACATTACTAAGACTTTGAGATGAGATTTCAAGATGAGCATAAACTTATCCATAGTTCATCTTTGGACTTATTAGAAAAAGTTGTGTTTGTCTTTAGTCACGTGATGTCATCCTACATTGTATGCACTTAGGCCTGAAGAATGAACATTGAAACATCAAACTTAAAGGTTGAGACTCACAAGACATGTTCACACCCATGGACCATTGGTATTCTATATAAAACAATAACATATGTTTTTTGTTTGTTTGTTTTTGTTTTTTAAATGTAAGTGAAATCGTTGTTTTTTGTTTGATTTTGAGAGTTTATGTAGTTCTTTTAGTGTTGGCACATTGGAGATAGATCTCATTTTTATAAAATTGGTCTATTTATTAGTTTGATTACGAAACAAATATATTTTGTGGTTGGATATGGAAATCTCATATGTATGGTTACCTAGGTTGATACATTCACACTTGAATCTAAACACAACTAGGTTTGTTCCTTTTAGGTGTTACCTTGTCTGGCGGAAATATTTCTTCTTCCTTACAAGAAGATTACGAATATCTTCAAAATCCATGATTGCATGTTATTATTGCTTGAAATGTTATAATCCTCCCAAATTCTTAGTTAAAAGTGACTTCAAACTTGTTTTATTACTTATAAGATCTTCCTTAAGTCCAAATCATCAAATTGAAAGCTAAGGTCAATTGTTCATCTTCAAAATACATTATAGTTAATGGGTTTGACCAACCCACTTGAAAAAAAATCAAGAATGATTTAGCATAATTTGTAAAATCTTTTAAATTACGTAAATAGTGACTATACATAATTGTACCAAATCATTGGCTAGCTTAAATTGAGAATGAACACGATTAAATATGTTTTATCTTTTTAAAGTAATCTAAAACATATACATCTATGATATACATGGTTGAATCATAATTTATAGTGAAGCCAAAATTAAAAAATTTGCTCACACAAAATCCAGAACTTATATTAACAAAAAATAATTACAACAAAAAATAATAATATATCATATATAACGAGTAAAAATAGAAATCAAATGTCATGTGAAAGACAATTAAAAAAAAAACTTGTCATAAAAAAATTACTCAACCAATAAGAGTTCTTCTCAAATTTCCACCCTGGTCACCACCAACATGTGAACATAAATAAGCAAACAAAAATTTGAATATAAAACCTTTTACTCCTATTTATTTTACATTTTTATAGACTTATTTCCACCCTAGTCACCACCAACATGTGAACATAAATAAACAAACAAAAATTTGAATATAAAACCTTTTACTCATATTTATTTTACATTTTTATAGACTTATTACTAAATAAGCTACGAAGAAATTCAACTTTTAAAATATAAATCTAATAATATTGGTTAAAAAAAAAATTCTATTTAATATTAAAATTAATATAATATTTTCGAATAATATTATTATTATATCATTTTCCCTGTTTTATTTAGTTTTTTATTCTTAACAAAAAGGGTGAGCAATCTCTTAGAGAGAGCCTTGTCTCACCTTAATTTCCCTATCATTTAAAAAAGCCATCGAACTTTGAGAATTTTTCAAAACATAACATTTTATATTGAGTTTTTTATTCTTAAAAAAAAGGGCGAGCAATCACTCACAGATAGCCTTATCTCACCTTAATTTCCCTATTATTTAAAGAAACCATCGAACTTTGAGAGTTTTTCGAAACATAACATTTAATATATAAAATGTAGTAATTTAATAATAAAAAAATTGTATTTTCCAATTATATATATATAAAGAACTGAGTCTTTACATTCTTTAAAAAAACAAAAGAAAAATTGAGCAACCACTCATTTTATTTTGCCCAATTATTTAAAAATACTCATCACCTTTAATGGGAATTTTATAATTTATCAAAACATAGCATAACGTTATAATAAATTTTAAAAGAATTAACCACCCAATTTGTGTGAAAATTTTAATGTCAAAATAAAAACTAAACCTAATGCATTAATATATGTATGTATGAGCCATATTAACATAATTCCATTCCCATTTTATTGGAGATTTTTTAGACATAAAATGTTTTCAAAATTATTTTGATTTTTCTTATATTTAATAAATTGGAATTAAAATGCATTTTTTTTTTTAAATTAAGACTAGACTCATAATGCATGATTTCTATAATTTAATGATATACAAAAGTTAAATTAAATTTATAATTAAATTAAATCAAATAACGGTATTAAGATAAAAGGTCCTCTAGTATATGACGGTCGGAGCAGGATGGAGGAGGCGCGGGCAGGGTTCGATCCTGGTCCTCTAGGCCCTAGGCCTAGGTAGCGCAGGTCCCAGCAAGCTGACACGCAGGTACAGGTGGTGTAGAGCTGGCGGCTGCAGAAGATGTCGAGGAATGTAGCGGGTAAAGTGTTTTCTCGTTTTCGGTAAATGACTTTTCCCTTCAGGCAGACGGTCTTTTTTCCGGAGAAGGGCTGAGTAAGCGGTTTCCCATTATCAACCCGTGACTTAACCCTGGAGATGTATGGTTTCTTTGGCATGTAGCTGCATTGTATTCATTCCCTCGGACTGCAGGCGGTTTTTCAGCTGTTTTCTCGGGCGTCGGTTGGAAGGGTTTTTTACTATTACGGGCATATCTTAGGTTTTTACCATGGTTCTTGAAAACGAGTCGGTGGAGCTTGACCCATCGCCAGAAGACTTACTTACGGTTTGGGGGAAGGATATCACCCCGCAGAACATTGGAGAGCTGCTCGGGAAGCTGGAAGGGAGTGGAGCGGGTTCGACCTTGGCGTCGGGATCGAGGTTTTCAGACATTGCTAGAGGTTTGCTGGATGAGAGTTGGGATCTGTCTGGAAAAATAGGAATCGGTGGCAGGAGTTATGCGAAGGAAACCCCAGTTTCAGATCAGAGCTCGTGGAAAGGAAGTATCTCAGATGCGCCGACTGGTAAGGTTCTATCCCCATCTAAGATTTTTTGTCCGTCCGGGGGCTTAGAAGATATCATCAACTCGGTTCAAAACAAAGGGGTTTGGAGATCGGTAGGAGGTCTAAAACCCTCTGAGAAGGAGGTTGGGAGAGGCTTTCAATCGTCGATTGAAGCCAGGGGACTCTTTCAAAAGAACCCTCAGCAGGAGCCCAGCGGTTGGAGAGGAGTGCCGTCTGAAGTAAGCGGGCATGCAAATCAGGGTGTGAACTCATCGCCCCTGGGAGTAGGAGAAGATAAAGGGAAAAAACCCTCGGTCGAAGAGGGGGTAGGCAGCCCAGTTGAGGGTTTGATTGAACCATCGTTGAAGGAGGGGGAGTTTCAGGCTGATGGGACAGAGTCTGGGACACTTAGAGAGGAGGGTTTCCAGTTCCCAGACCTCGGCGCAAAGAATGTAGATCAGGAGGGGAGAAGGGCGGGGGAAAAAAGGAAGAAATCCAAACCGCTGAAAACAAAGTGCTTTAAGGAAATTGTACTGGATATGGACATGCAGGTGGATGACATTCTGGAAGTGGCGGGGGTCACTCTAGTGGGCAGGATTAGAGGGCGCCCTGTTTCAGGTAAAGCCCTTAGGCAGTGGGCATCGAGCTTGTGGTCCGGAGCCCCGGCAGCCTCGTTTAAGCTAAATGCATTAGTAAAGGGATGGTTCATGGTCAGCTTCAGCAGTAGGGAGGCGATGGAATGGGTAGAGGGACAAAATTGGCATTTTGAGAACAGACCTGTGTTTTTCAAAAGATGGACGCCTTTGTTCGATGCGGCAAAAGAGAAAGTGGACGAGTTCCCTGTGTGGGTTAGGGCTCCTAGCTTACCTCCCTTCCTATGGGCGGACTCTGTCTTTAAAACAATTGGCAACGTGTTGGGCACATACCTGGATGCAGACAGGTCGTATTTGGAAACATACGAGAAGGCAGTGGCTAGGATTCTGGTAAGATTAAATCCCAAGGAAGGTTTGGCAAAATCCATCACGTTGCGGTACAGAGAATTCGTGGTAGAACAGCCTTTTGATTACGAATTCCTTCCGTTCCGGTGCCACATTTGCCATGATTATGGGCACCTGGCGAGAGACTGTCCGGTGGGGAGGAGAAGGAGGAGAACCCATAGGGATGAAGAGGAGTGGTTCGGGCCGGGACCGCAGATTGCGAGAACTCGGGAGGAGATTACTCCTCAGGGGCTTGCTGAGGAGGAACCGTTGCAGCAGTCAATGGAGGGGAAGCTCAGGGACGATGGAGAAGTAAGGCGTGAGCCTGAGATCCCGATTCAGGACCCTACTCCTTCTGTGCCGGAAATGACCATTATTGAAGATCAAGCGGGTATGAACTCTCATCATTCCTCTGTTATTTTTTCTGAATCTGTTGAAGGGGGGGTTTCTAAACAAAACAATTGTAAGTCTGTAATGGAAAATATTGAAAAACTCACGGATGAATTACCCACCTTAAATCTGAACGGTGCGGATTTTCCTCCCCTGGTTTTGGGAACGGGTCCCCCTTCTGTAGGTTGCCAGTATAACCTAAGATCTCATAGGAAAAAAATGGAGGGCTCAAAGGAGATTATAGACCCTGTTGGTGGTTTGGGGGCTGAAACCCCAAAATCTTGTCCTAAGAAGGGCAGAGGCAGAAAATCCTTTCTTTCCAAAACTCAAGCAAAAGCAGTTTACGATGTAGCTGATGGGAAACAGATGACAATCCCCGGGGCGCTTAGAGCAGCAAAACCCCCTGAGGCGGTTATCAAATGATTTGCCTCTCTTGGAATTGCAGAGGTTTAGCTAGTAAACCTAAAAAACTAGCTTTGAAAGACCTCATTTCTCGTCACAATCCGGATATTGTCTTTCTTCAAGAAACCTTGGGGAAAGGATTGGAGGTGGAAATTTCGTTGAGTTCCTTATTACCCGGTTGGGTCTTCTCGGCTGCTGATGCTTTTGGTCACTCTGGGGGGATAGCCATAGGGTTCAAAAAAGGAAGGCTGAAGGTGATAAATTCTTGGGGGTTAACAAATGTTTTAGGGCTGGAGGTGGTTTCCCCTGATTTTGACATCCCGCTTTTGCTCGTAAATGTTTATGGCCCTTGTCAGGGGCGGGTTCCTTTTTGGAATATCTCCTCTCAAAAAATCTGCTTAAAGATAAAAATCTTATCCTTGGGGGAGACCTAAATTTTTCATTGGGAAGTGTTGAAGCCTGGGGGCCTATGGCAAGGGAGGATCCTCTGACAGACTTCTTTTCAAATGCCCTTCTCACAAACCACTTGATTGACGTCAATATCATAAAAGCAAAACCCACCTGGAGGAACAGAAGAACCGGGGATGACAGGATTGCAAAAAGATTGGATAGATTCCTTATAAACGAAAGGCTGGATTCCAAAAAGATTGGATAGACAATGGGTGGGTGATGGGGGAAACTCAGACCATTTCCCTATCTTTCTGGATTTCTCAAAACCTCCTTCTAAACCGGTAGCGCCTTTCAAATTCAATGCATCCTGGCTTCAGGAGGAATCTTTTATTAAGCTTTTCAATGAAACCTGGAGACATGCGGACCAGGAGGCTTCCGTGAATAAAGCAGGTTGGTTTTTGGAAAACCTTAAGAGACTTAAAAAAGCCACTATTGAATGGGCATCGGTTCGAAGGAAAAAGCAAGATGAAGAATTAGTAGGCATTGATAAGGACCTGGGGGCTCTTGAAGACCCAGAGATGGATGCTTACTCTACTCAGGAGTCGAAAGAAAGAATCATGGCACTGGAAAAGAGGAAGGCAAAGATCCTTATGGATAGGGAAGAGGAGTGGAGATTAAAAAGCAGGGCTATCTGGCTGAAAGCAGGGGATGAAAACACAAAGTTTTTTCATAATTATGCAAAAGGGAGGAGGAATGCAAACACCATATGGAAGTTGAGGGATGCTGAAGGAAGGGAGGCTACATCTTTTGAAGATCTGTCATCTATGGGGAAAACCCACTTTCGTTCTCTTTTCTCTGACCCTGGGGGGATATCTCTGCCGGAAATAATCAGTACTGCCCAGGCCTTCCCTCGGTTTGTAGAGGAGGAAGATGCGGAAGATCTTTTTAGAGAGGTGACAAAGGAAGAAGTTGAAAGTGTAATAAAATCGATGCCAAAAGACAAAAGCCCAGGGCCCGACGGATGGACTATAGAACTATTCTCTCATTTCTTTGAATCTATAGGGGCTGAACTCACAGAGGTGGTGGAGGAATCTCATGTAAAAGGAGAAATCTATGGGCCTTTCAATGCAACTTTCATTGCACTTATTCCAAAAAAAGAAGATCCTATCTCCTTCGAAGATTTTAGGCCTATCTCTCTATGCAATACCATTTACAAGATTATATCAAAGATCATTGCCGTTCGGTTGAAACCCCTATTATCTTGCTGTATTTCTAAGGAGCAATTCGGTTTCTTGGATGGGAGGCAAATTCATGAAGCTATAGGGGTAGCACAAGAAACTATTCACAGTATTCGGCAAGAAAACAAGAAGGGGGCAGTGCTCAAGATAGATCTTTCAAAAGCCTATGACAGGGTCAGCTGGTCGTATTTAAAGTTACTCCTCACTCACTTGGGGTTCCAGGGGGGCTTTATAAACTGGATTATGGGATGTGTCTCAAATGTAAATTTTGTTGTTCTGATAAATGGAGCCGCCTCCAATTTCTTTAGAAGCCAAAGAGGGCTGCGCCAAGGCTGTCCTCTTTCCCCTCTCCTTTTTCTCCTCGCTGCAGAAGGTTTGAGTAGGTTGTTAGCAAAGGCAAAAAGTGCAGGTTTGATAAAAGGTTTGGAAGTTGCTGTTAATCTGTACATTACTCATCTACTTTTTGTTGATGATATTCTCCTTTTTACAAATGGAAATCTAAATTAAATTCTAGAGATTAAGCGTATTCTTGACCAGTTCTTGAAGGCTACAGGGCTGCAAATAAACGAGAGGAAGTCACAGCTAATCTTCGAAGGTTTCAACAGACACGAGGAGAATATGATTGCTGCCCATCTGCCTTTCGGAACATGCAACATGGAGCAGCCTTTCAAATATTTGGGTTTTTGGCTAAAACCATCTGCTTATAGAAAGCAAGACTGGAATTGGCTAATAGCAAAGATTGAACAAAGAATTGCTCATTGGAGCTTCAAGTGGCTTTCTAGGGCGGGAAGGCTTACACTGGTAAACTCAGTCCTTCAGGCTATTCCGGTTTTCTGGGCAGCATTGACATGGATTCCGAAAGGGACTCTTCACAAAATAAAACAGATTTGCAGTAGGTTTTTGTGGTCAGGGGCGAAGGAGGATTCCGTTCTTCCTTGGGTTGCGTGGGATAAAATTGCTAGGCCAAAGGAATGGGGTGGATGGGGTTTGAAAAGCCCCATTGATTTCAGCACTGCCCTAGCAGCAAAATCGGGATGGAGAATAATTGCTATGGAAAATCTTTGGACAAAGGTTGTAAAAAGGAAATATATTGATCCCATGCCGCTCGAAGATTGGATCAGAATGCCAAACAAAAAAGGAAGAAACTGCTTAGTCATTTGGAAAGCCACCGCTAAGGCTTTTAGGGTTATTGAACAAGGGCTGGCATGGCGGGTTGGAAATGGCGAGAATGTGCAGATTGGCAGGGACCCATGGGTGGGGTGTAGTGAGGCCTATGCTCTTTCTCCTGAATTGCTCAATCACCTGGATGATCTTGGGATCAGGAACCTTAGGCAAATTGCAAATGTGGACCAGTACTCCATTTGGGGACAGGTTTGGAGATCTGAGGCAAACTTGGGAATTGATCCAACTTGGAGAATTGAATGGCAGTCATTCATACAGGAGCTCAAAAGATCAAATGTGAGAATTTCGGATAGCCCAGATTCTTTGGTGTGGGCGCATGCGGAGGCTGGACATTATTCGCCAAAGGCTGGCTACAGTCTATTAATGAAAAATAAAGGCTGGAACCCTCCTGTCTGGTGGTCAAAACCTCTGTTCAAGCTAAAATGTCCTAAAAAAGCTAGAATTTTTTTCTGGTGTGCCTTAAAGCATAGGATCCCAACGTGGGAAATTCTGCAAGCGCGGTTTAAACATGGTCCTGGTAGATGTCCCTTGTGTTTTTCGGACTCAGAATCGGTCTCTCATCTGTTCCTAACTTGTCCTTATACAAAACAGGTTTGGGCTGAAGCAGAAAAACTAATAAATGTTAAAATAAAATGGGAAGGAGACTGTTTGGCCACAGCCTGGGAATATTGGTGGAATCATTTTCAAGAAAGAAATTTGAGGAATCTTCCTCCTATCATCTGTTGGGGGATATGGATAGCAAGGAACCGTAGTATCTTTCGTGATCAGATAATCCCGGGGACAGCTATTGCCATTCAAAGCAGTGCCATTCTTGAGAGCATTCCGGTAAAGGAGGAATCAACAAACGCGGTCCAGCGAAAGGAACCTTTAATCAGAGAAGGAATTCCTTGGGCATTTTTTGACGGGGCAGCTCAAAATGATACCACAGGAGCCGGCCTATCCATTCATCTTAGCGGTACACATTCCCTAAAAGCATCAGTGGGCATAGGAAGGGGGACAAATAACTTTGCTGAGCTCACAGCTCTAAAGCTGCTCCTCTGTTGGCTTGTTAACAAACACATCCGCACTGTTCAGATTTTCGGTGATTCAAAAAATGTTGTAAACTGGGTCTTGGGAAAACATAGGTGCCAGCACTATATGTTGATGCCGTTACTTGAAGAGATACAATTTTTAAAACAGCAGTTTAATTCCTTTACTATTGATCACATTTACAGGGAATTCAATGAGGAAGCGGATCGACTATCTAAAGAAGGCCTGCAGCAAGCTGTGGGCACTTGGAGAATAACTGAGCAGGACCATGATCAGATCCGTGTGTCGGATCTCCCCCCAGACTCATAAAATTTCTTTTTGGGCCGTATCTATATTTGCACTATTTCGTTTTTCTTCTGTTTCTTTCCTTCAGTATTTGGTGGAGGCTGTCATTTTCGTTGATACTTCAAACTCTTTTTTCTGGTAAGCTCTGATGTAGAGAGCAGACTGATATCTTGAAAACATGTTTTAGTTTTTCTACTTGGGTTGTTTTCCTCAAGAGAGGAGGCCCAGGCGGCACTATGGTTCTGTTTTTGGAGCATTTATGTTCCTGTTCTGTGGCTGTTTTAGCCAGTTATAGCCTTTGCTGGAATCGCTCAGAAGGGGCGCGTGGTATCTCTTTCAGAGGGGCTTGCTTCGAAGCAGGCAGTTTGAATGTTTTCTTCAGAATGTTAACTCATTACGGACTGTAACTTTTTACTTCTTATAAAAAGTTCGTTTTTTTCGTGGAAAAAAAAAATCAAATAACATATACAATTAATGTTGTTGCAAAATTATTAAATTTTACTTAAGCAATTTAAAATAAAAATATTTTATTTAAATATTATTAAAAAAAATATTTCTAAAATAAAAATATTTTATTTAAATAATATTAAAAAAAATATTTCTAAAATAAAAATATTTTATTTAAATATTATTAAAAAAAATATTTCTGGTGAAAAAAAATGTTACTCTTATTAAATATGTAAAAACATTACATCTATAGATGCCAAATATTCATTTTGCTTTGGCTATTGCTCCAAAAAACCATTTATCGGATTAGTTGTGTGCGTAAAACTATGAATATTGTTTTGTAGTTAGCACTTAGTTTCAAAAATAGGTGTGTTATATACAACTTGATTGTTTTTAGAAAAAAATTCCCACATAAGAGTGGGCCCAAAATTTTGTTTCAACCCATTGTGGGCTTGATTTCAATTTGTATATATACAAGATCCACAATGAAGAGCTCATCTAGATTATGCCTCAACTGAAAGAGAAAACATTAGCCAAAACACTTTCCAGTGGATGGAAAGAAGTGTCAAAAATTGAAGTAGTGATGTGTGAAAACTTATGCAAAGCATTTATTATATTTTCCACCTACCTCCTCAAACCAAAGGGTAAAAAATAATTATGTTTCGTTACCTTTTTTATCTTCAAATACTTTGCATGTGTCCTAGTCCATATCCAAGTTGTTTTTGGGTAGCTTGTCTACTTCCTCGTTCCAGTGCCTATAAATATGATCAAAAGATATAAAAGAGAATTGAGAGTCTTTGATTTGTAACTTGTCCATGAGAGGCTTTAGTGTAAATTTTGAAGCTTTGTTTTCTTGTTCCTCTAGTGTATGATCACTTGAGAGTCTCCCTAAGTGTGTAGATAGCAGACAACTTTTGAGATGGCTAAAAGGATGATAACTTAAAGAGAAAAGAGTTCAGCCATATTGTTTGAGGCAGCGCCTATGTTGAAAGAGACGGAGAGGGAATTAGAATGAGATAGATGAAGAATCCCCCTAGCACCACCAATTTTAGGGGAGCCTTGGGTAGCACCATGTTATGTATCCAGATTAAAATAACACACAAACATAAGAAAAGATAGATCAATGACTAGATAATAAGCCATTTCAAAGGGGAAACCTCCATTTACATCACATAAATGAACAATTCTTGGATGATTCAAATGACAAGATCTCCTTGGTATATATAGGAGTACAAGGGGTCAAAATATAATCAGGGCCTACATAACAATAATAATGTAAGTGCACAACAATAACAATATTGGGCTTCTATGGGGCACATCAATAACAATATAGGGGTTATACTAGTATTATAGGGACCTAACACACCATCAAATAAATTCCATGGGTCGTCAAATTGGATTTCCACATGGGAAAGAGGGGGGAGTTAGAACTGGAGGAAGAGGAGGAAGACATACCAAAGATGACAATATTTTGGGAGGAGACTTTGATGGTATTAGAAAAAGAATCATCAAACATGGTAGAGTTGCACTCAAGCCATATTCCCTAACTAACACACAAGGGTATTCTCTTTAGATTATTAGGTAGAGGACTATAGATCCAAGGTTTTAAGAAGCTTGATATGTTGTCTCCCTTCCAATCCTTGGCTTGTTGGCAAGAGAATTTTACTTCCTTCAAGATCTACTTTGTGAAGGGACAACTGATAAATATGTGGGGCAATGTTTTCGCTTCTTATTTGTAGAGCATGCAAATGATGGGTCCCTAAAAAGAATGTCTTTGAAGAGTGCCCTAGGTTTGAACTTTATGTTTTAACAAAAGTCACATGAACATAATTGATTTGGGGGAACAACTCAATTTCCAAAGAATTCCCCCCCACCATGGAGGATTCTCCATTTTCAAAATTTGGGATAAATATCCAAATTTTGGTGCATATCTCCTATGCGGGATTTTGGTCCAAATGAGTTGGTCATCTTTTCCTGATAAGAAAATATTATAGAAATTTAAGACCCTAATATAGTGTTCCAATACTAAATTCGCCTCCCTCTCTAGTGGTAGATCAACAATAGACAACCAGGAAGAAGCAGACTCAAACTTGATTTAAGGTGAATAAATTTCCACTCATTAGAAATTGTATTAAGGGGATAGGAAGATGATACTAGTGGAGATTTCCTATCCATGGATCCTTCCCAATTAAGATGTTGTGGCCATTTCCAACCTTCCAACATAAAAGATTCCATATGACGTCAAAGGCCTCGAGAATTTCTTTCCAAGCAATGGAAGCATTTTTGTGCAGTTTTAAAGGAGTGTGAATCCATTCTAGAGTAGATAAAGGCCTAATGTATTTTTGAGCCATTCAGGATGCCCATAAATTGGATCCTTGAATAAGACACCAAATACCTTTTGTTGTCGGGGCATGCACAAATTTTGGAATTTATTTTATTCCCTAGCCTTCCATATATTTTGGAAGAGAGATGGAATTCTAAGCAGTAAGGGAAAATGTGTGTTTTCCCTACTTGCTATACTGGAGAAAACTAGCAAAGAGTTACTAGATATTACCTAATATCCCCCAAGAAATCCATGTGAGAGAAGCCCATAACACTAGCATTGATTTGATAACAAAATTACAGAGAACTAGATGGCCAACCCAAGATACCCATTGATTGCTCTAGATTCTTATTTGCTTTTCTTTTTTTCCAAAAGCAATGCTTAATCATGAATTTGATAATGGCAGGGCTTAAGTAAGAAGCCAAATATTTGAACCCGTGATCAATGTCCTTTTTGGGAACAAAGATGATGTTTTCAATAGAGGACAAGTCATTTTCCATCATAACCCAACAAAAGAGGGAGGACTTTTGCTTGTTGATTTGCATACTAGTGGTCTAATTGAATAGATCCAACAAATATCGAAGGTGAATTACATGATGTAGGTCCCCATTTGAGAAAATGAGGACATCATCCATGGAAAGGAGATGAGTCAATAGAAATTATAAGATATGGAGATACTTTTGAAGTTCCCGGAGTGAAAAATAGGTGAGATCATCTTGTTGAAGACCCACTCAACATTGAAAAATGGGAAGGTAGCCCCATTGATAAGGACAAAAAAATATGGGGAAGAGATGCAGTCCAGGACTTAGGAAACAAAGGTGAAGGGGAACCCCAAATGGAGCAAGAGGAGGAATATATAGAGCCAATTTAGATCAACTTTGGGAACAATGGCCTTTTGTTTGGAGAGTTTAATGGAATGGAGAACTTCCTGAGCCAAGCCAATGGCATCATCAATCTTCGTATACGCAAGAAATTCAAGTTTTTCAAAGGAGATATGACGGGAGAGAATATCCTTCAGGTGTAATGCTACGATTTTAGTGATAATATTGTAGATATAATTACATGGAGAGATAGGTTGAAAGTGATCATAGGATACAAGGTTGTTAGTTTTAGGAATAAGAGTAAGAAAAGTGGATTTGAAAGGGCCCAACATCTGACCAGAAGAATGAGAATACGCAAGAACTAAGAGAAGGCCATCTCCTAAAAATTTCCAACATATGATATAAAATTATATTGGAAGATTATATGGTCTAGGATTATTTTCCTTATGGAAGCTATGAAGGACATCCTCTAGCTCCTTCTTGGAAATCTCTTCCACAACCATTTCATTGTCCTCCTACTCTATAAAACATGGGAAATGTCTGGCTACATGAATAACCTACCCAATAGGGATTTTATGTTCCTTGTGGAAAATGTTTTTAAAATAAGAGACTCCCTCATTGGCTATATCAGAAAAGATGTAGCAAAAGCACATTAAGGCCCCATAATACTCTATATAATGTTTATAGTTTTTATGTGATTTTCCACTCTATGAAAAAACTTGGTATTATCACCACCTACTGAGAGCCAAAGGGCTCGTCTCTTTAAGAACCATTCATTTTGGCTATCAAGAAGGATCTCCTTCCTGGATTTCATGAGAGCTGAGATTTGGTCATGTAGATCAGCCGAAGTGTTAGGAGAGGAGAGTTGATTCCAGAGAGATTGAATATTAGATTCGATATCAGATAGAGCATTTGAGGATTCCTCCCTTTTTCTCCAAGACCAATCCCCAATGATTCCTTTCACTCTTTGGAGATTTATATGGAATTGGAGGGAAGGGGATTCAAAGGAGTCAAGGAAGAGGTGGGACGAACCAAATTTTAATAGGGATAACTAATGGGGACCATTCATCAAGCCATGGTTTAACTTAAAAGGGTTGAGAGACTTTTCAAAAAAAATATCTAGATCCAAGAAAATAAATGATCTGATATTCCCTTGATAGATGACCATTTCTTGATTTTAAGGCCAAAATCCATAAGGTTCTGTGATATATGAAATATGTCCAACCTTTTAGGAATTTTGGTTGATCTCGAATGATTATTCAACTAGGAAGGTGAAAGATTTAATGAAAGGATGTGATTGAGGTTGAGGTCATCGATGAGGGAGACCATAAAATCAAATATAGGATTAGGTCTTACAGAAGATCCCTAAAATTTAGAGCTTCCTAGAGTAAAATTTAGGTCTCATCCTAGAATAACCTGGTTTGAACTGAAGGCAGGAAGACAAGCAACAACGGACTAGAAATCCTACCTATCTATATATAGACCATAGATATTTATAAAGTGGAAATGTGTATTCAAGTCAATGGAATTAAGGTCTACAACAAGTAGGGACTTGGAAGACCAGGTTGAGTTAAATCACAAATTTTTTGGATTCCATCATGTAATTAATCCACCCGATCTTCTTGTTGCATCAATGGTTAAAAAGTCCCTAGTTGGGAGTATAGATTGTAGAACTTTAGAGGCATTTTGACCCTCCAACATGGATTCTTGGAGGAAGATGACCTAAGGTGAGTATCAATCAAAGAGTCTTTTTAGAGCTTTTTTTTAGAGGGGTTGACTAGATCCCTACAATTTAAGGAGATAACTTTCAAGTGGAACCACGTGGAGGGATAGAAGCTCTAAGTTCCCTTTTAATGGAGGATAGCTTCCTAGCTTGATTTCATATTGAGTAATGTTGTGCTTTATAGAGGTAATATTTGTGGCCCCTGGTTGAGGAAGGGGCAAACATGTCTTCCATACTCCCTAACCCTCCATCAAAATTTGAAGGGGGAGGAACATATGTGACGGGAGGGAAGGAAGAGGGGAAAACATAGGAAAACAAATTGTATTAAGGGGGATAAGGGAGAAGGGATGATGAGGAGGGATTAGGCTCCATGGGAGGGGATTTGAGAGATATGGCTACAATGAGTGAAGGGGAGGGGATATATGGCACTGGGGAGGGATGAGATAAATGAGGGGGAGGGGGAAATGGAAAGGAGAGCTCTGAAAGAGGAATGAGGGGAACAAATAGGGGAGAAGAGAGGGAAATTCCCAAAGAACATGAAGAAATTTGAAAAACACCATAAACCAAATTTGTGGGGAGGGGGGGAGACCCATACCTAGGATGGGATAAGTAGTTGAAGAATAAATAAGTGTTGTCAGGACTAGAGTTGGAGCAGATTCCTTTGCTTGCAAGTCTTGAACCCTGGGAGACTTTGGAGAGGAAGAGAGTTGAATAGGGGGGATGCATTCAGTAGGATCCATGTCCAACGAAGATAGAGAGGGATGCTTAGCTTCCTGTTACATAGCATTTTGTCACTGCCCTTGTACTCCCCGTTCCTTGATCCTGGAGGACCTATACAGTGAACCCCGCATGCTTTACCTTCATGAAGAAATTCCCATTATGTCCCTCTTCATGAGCAGATCATTTCCCTTTTGCACCATTCCCTTGAAACTTTTGTTTTTTCCAGTTTACAAGACCGAAGCTAATGGCCTTTGTCTCCCCCATGCCAATGTGCAAAGATTAGCACTATTCCCCTCGTCGATCGGTGTGACCGAGCTGTGTTTAAGTTGCACTGATCCTGTTATGGAAAGTTTTTTAAATTAGAGCCAAAGCTTCCAACTCTAGAAGCTCTGTAACGGAAGTCTGGTAAATGGTTTGGCCGGATGGAGTCGAAGGTGACAGTTTGGGCTCCTTTCCCCTATAATTATGGAACTACCCTAAGGGATAAGTTCTTCTACCATGAGAAGAGGATCCATCTCCCATTCATATTTCCTATATAAACCTCCCTTCTTCCCAAGCACAAGCGAGTCATAGTTAGAGTGTTGGCTGAGTGTGAGTATACTATTTTGATTAGACAAGCAAGCTATTACTAGTTGTAGCCATCTAGTTGTGTGAGGAAGAAGTGTGTTTGGTTTGGAGTGAAGTCTAAAGGGAACAACCTTTAAACTATTGTTGTTTGAAGCCATCATGGAATGCTAGCAGAAGTATGTGGGAACCTGGTCTTGTCATAGGAAGACTGTGATGCCAAGACGAATGGTTGTAATCTCTCTTTGATATTAATATATGCAACTATCAATTGATTTCCTACATGTTTTGTAATATTACATATTCATGTCTTGATGCTTCTTGACTCATTAAGTAGTTTGAACTGCAATTTGCCTATTATTATGTTTGTGTGATCTTGTTGTTTACTTGTTTGAAGAGCTTGAAGAAGGAAGCGAGAGATTGTTGGAGCGAGCAAGCGAGGACATCACCAAGAGGTAGGACCTCTGGATTGATTCTAATCTAAGGAAATCTTCCGTAGAATGTATCTATTGTGGCTAGACCCATTATCGGGCTAGAGGAATGCGTTCGTGTCTGCACTTATAATTTTACTTCACCACAAATTGGTGACTCTGCTGGGGAGATCCCATTTTTTGTTTGTTTTGTATTTCATGATTTCGTGAGAACTTTGCTAGTTTCATGTTTTCCCTTTGGTTCTATTTCTTTTTTCCTGCTTACTAGCCTAAGTCTAAAATAATTAGTAGCAGATCTGGTCCCTGTTTTGATTTTTTTATTTTTATTTTTCCTTAGTTCCCTCGGACAGCGTGTTTAATCGACTGACAGTCGCGCTGACTAGCGTGAATTGCAGAGGAACAGTCACATTGACCCGCCTATGGCACTTGTTGTTAGTTAGGCAGTCGTGTCGATATCTGTAAGTGAAGATTAGGGCTAAACCCCAATCTTGGCTAGTGTGTTTTGCTCTTGTGTTTTTGACCTCGTGAGCCTGTTTGGTTGTTTTCTCCCTTATTAGGAAGCTACTTTTCATTTGGTTTTTCTTGCTTATTGGCTTGTCATCTTGTTGTCCCATTGATCGAGTCATTGAATGGCTAGCGACACTAGGGCATCTAGCTAGTTTCCCATTCAATAGCTTGTGGACTCATCAAGTCCGGTTGTGGGTGTGTTTGCTCCTTGCATTTGCTTTTGGTCCCTCTTACGACTTTGACCTCTTTTTGTACAAGTTTGAAAAAGTTTTGTTTGCTAGTTTGAACATCTTTTTCCGGCATAGATTACATTGTCGGTCTTGTGTTTGGTAAAAGTCGGTGTTTCATTGATCTGAATGAACTTCTATTTTCATGTTTGCATCTGCTTGAAGAGCTCATAGTCTCGAAAAAAAAATTCATTGAAAGATTGTATGCGAAAAGTTTGTTTCGATGTTTCATGAGAAAATATGAAATTCTAGCTTGTTTCATCGTTATGATTTGCATCTCTTAAAAAACTAGAATTGTATCAGCATCTGAAAAAGGAAGAGAAATTTTTTCATTTCGAAAGGACTGATAGGTAAGTGCTTGTCAAGAAATTAGGAATTGGAATGCATTTTTCATTAGTTTATTTTTTGAAAAAGTGAAGTAGTGAAAGATCATTTCGTTTTCAGTTGCTTGATTGTTTGCATTTGATTGAGTAGTTTCTACCCTCTCTAGTGTAGGCATTTCATTGAATTGAAAGGGTCTTGTCCCATTTAGTTGCATTTTAGGTTTTTCAAGTAGCATCGCTAAGACCTGAAAACTAAAACTTAACTCGAGATCAACTCTAAAATGAATTCAATTAACCTAAGGCACATTTGACATTAACGATCATATCTAGAAGGTCTAGGCTAGAGACGTGTTCTGGCATCTGTAAACCTAGCATCCATCGTTAGCTTCAGCATTAGACAACGCTAGCACGGATTTGTGCTCCCCGTACTGTCGAGTATATAATGGGAGTCCCCACTAGGTTGCAATCCTTTTATCCTTAGGAAGCTGAGTCGGCTGCCTTGCGAGCGTGATACACTAAACATAGCATTCGGGGAGATGGCCTGCTCGTACTTCTTGGTTCGCCAGGAGGTATTCTGTAGTTCACGGCTGCCTGGTAATCTTGTTTACCTAGATCATCTAGAGTATTAATTTGATATTTTTTACTCATTTAACTTAAAATATCATTCGAGGACTTGTTCTTTCGAGCTCATTTCCAATCGAAAGTGATAGATTCATCTTTGTTTCTTTCTCAACTCTTTAAAAATGAAAGAACATCAGTCTTTTATGCATCTTAATAATTGATTGCCCACGATCCAAAACATCTTGTTAGTCTTTTTGACCAAATCGTGAGTTCCCTTAAAAGGACATTTTTAAAAGCCTTGAAGTTACTTGTTCTGTCGACTAAGACAAGGTCATCGTGGCTGAACCATCTGGTTCACCCAATTCCTCTTCCTCTCCTTCATCTGAAAGATTGTCTGAGGAGTTGTTTCCTGAGTTACCAGAGTCACTTGAGGACCAAAATGTTGAACTCACAATTGTTTTGAGTGTTCAACCATTTTCATCTCATCCTCCGCCTACTTTTGATTCAGGGTCATCTGTTGATCTTGGCCCGGAATCTCCAGATAATCCCGTTCAAACTCTAGAGAAATCGCTGACCACTGACAGTCAGCTTGGACTGGTTATCTATCCTCCGAACCCTCTGTTTGACGTTGTTGAGATATCACTGCAGCATCCTTACAATCTGTATGACCAACCAAGTGTTCCTTTGGAACTATCCCCCAACACACGTTTGGCCATTTGTCATCGTTTGTTTTCAGACATGGAACCCAAAGGCGATGCCCCAATCACTTCTCCGGATGTGTCTGAAGTTTCTAATCTATACACTGTTGAGGGGGAAGAATTGCAGTTGTAGTTCCCTCCCGAGGGTTTCCCTTATTCAGAAGGTATTCCCGCCAGTTTTCCACTTGGCTATGTGTCTTTGGGACACTTAGTTTCAGGCACACCTAGTGCCTCATCACTCTACCATAATTTTGTTTGGGCATCAGACGTCAGGCCTACATCAAGTCTGTTCATCATGAACATGACTTCCCAACTAGTTTTTACTTCATTCCTGGTGCAACCCACCGTCCCGAACACTCTTGTATCATCGATCCTAGTTATGGGTCAGTATCAAACGACAGTTTCAAAGATTGTTTGTGCCAGTTCTTCTATCCCGTTAGTCAGTGGCCAGATTATGCCACCGCCTGGGGGGTATAACCTAAATGTCTCTATGGTGTCAGGTGCCACTAATGTGAGTGGCTCACAAGCTCACATGCTTGGTATAAACCAACCCTCTTCTGGTATTATTTACAACCCCACTGACCCTACTGCATCAAGCAATGTCCAGTGCCAACATGTTCAAAATCCTGGTGGTACGTCTAGATCGAGAAATATTCAGTATCAGTAGCCCTATGGGGCTCAAGTCCAATACCAAAATCCTTACATTCCATATGGTTTTCAAGGATTGGTTAATCAACCTTACACCCTCCAACTTGGGCAGTACATCTAGTCTGGCTACGGCCAAATTCAGTTCGGTAATTTCCCGGGCACTATTCAAGTACCCTTGCAATAGCAAAGACAACTTTTGCACCAACCAGGGTAGCCTTTGTTACCACAAGGGAAACCTTTGTTGCAGCAAGGGATTTCCACACAACAGCAAGGGCAGATAATCCTACAACAAGGGCACCTACAACAACTGCAAGGCCAGTCCTTTCAACAATAACAGCGGGCCATGTAGCAACAGATGCAATATGCTTTGCATACCTCTCAACCCATACCCTCGCAGGGCCAACCTTTGCAGCCCCAAGGACAAATTTTTCAACCACAAGGTCAGCCCTTGCATTAGTAGAACCAACCCGGGAAACAACAACCCTTGTATACATATCAACAAGGTCGAACTTTGTAGGGTCAAGGTCAAGTCCTGTAGCAACAGGTGCAGAATCCTCTTGTCCTAGGTCAATAGGTTCAGAATCATGTTGGCCAAGGGCACCAGGTACAAAACCCCTACGTCTAAGGGCAACAAGTGTATCAACCTTATGCCCTAGGACTGTAGGTCCAAAACCCTCTTGTTCAGGGACAATAGGCCCAACAGCCCTATGTTCTAGGACAATAGGTCCCATACCCATATGTCCAAGGTCAACAGGCTCAACAGCCTTTTAACCCATATGTTGCCTATCAACAACCTGTGCATGGACAGTTTCAAGGTATTCAAGGTCCGAATCCTCCCTTTGGTTAAGGTAATCCGCAATGGGGGCAGCCTCAGATGCCATATGGCCAAAATCCCCCACTGTGGGGCCAAAACCCTTACCAGCAAGGATGGGCTCCTCCCTATGGGCCCGCTTATTGACCTCCCATGCCTTTTAACACTCAATTACCTTTCTTGGCTACACTTGAGTTGCCAGATGTATCACGTCTTACGAATGATCTGATCCTTCATTCACCATATTGGCCTCTGGTGCCATCCAAGATACCAAGTGATTGCCCAAAGTTCGATGGAAAAGCTAAAGAAGATCCTCAGGCCCATGTGATGACATATCACCTCTGGTGCTCGTCGAACTCATACATGGACGATTCCATTCATCTTCATCTTTTCCAATGAACCCTCATGGGTGCCGTAGCGAAATGGTACATCGAGCTACCTCAAAGTACTTTCCATGACTTCAATTCGTTAGCCATGGCTTTCCTCACACATTTTTAGCTGTCGATTCGTTATGAAACTGGCACCTATTTGCTCACATTTCTTAAGCAAGACACTGCGACGCACATCTCTGATCATATCCATGAATGGATACATAGACATCGCCTGACCAAGTTCGAGATAGTTGATCAATTTCTCACTAAATGGTTTACCAAATCATTCATAGCCCCAATTACTCGCGATATAGCTATGGGTGGATGTGTCACTGAAGAGCAAGCCATTACCCATGCCTAGTACTTGGATTTGGTTTACCCTTAGTCTGGCACCTTATACGAATTGTTACCCAATGCTCCATGACCATCATTCGATCCCGTAGCATCAAAGTCACCAATTGTTCCTCTCATTGATGGAGTTATCGGTTCAATATCCCAGACCCTTGCTAAAACTTCTTCCAAACTGAAGTTAGTCTTGAATGCTGCTCCTAATAATTCATCTCAAAATCCACCAGGCCCTGGTAAAACCTCAGAGGTCCATGCTATCCAGTCTACCACAGCGGACAAATCCTTGAAAGGAAAAAAGAAAGGCAAAGGCAAAGCTAAAGCCGATGCCCCGAAACAGGGTCCTCCCAAATCGTCTACTAACAAATCTTTGCAATAGAAACCTAAGTATCCTTGCCTCATTTGCAAGGAGGATCACTATACTAAGGATTGTCCATGGCGATCCGAAGTTAGTCGCCTGCTCAAAGGGACCCCTATTGTCCTTAAAGAGCCATTTCCATCTTAGCAGACTCAAATGGTAAACCAACCCTGATCTGCTTCCTCTAGATCTTAAGTGTTCATGATGAGCATGCTCATTAATTTGGCTACCCAATCGAAATATTATCAAACTCTAGCTTCGGCAGTTGGGAAAGAAAAAGAAGCTGCTCCTTCTTCTTCCACCCCAAATTCTGGCCCTCTGCAAATCGAGCGCCCTAACCCTGATTCCGCTACTCAGCCGCCCTCTAGAGGTGTGCTGCGGAAATCCTCGTATAATCCCAACGCCTGAGTCACTCAACCCTATAATATTGTTGAGGATTTGGCTCAGGCGCAGTCATCCATGTCGGCTCTCGAGGTACTCCAAAGTTTCCCATCACAGCGAAAATCCTTGATGTCGGTTATCGGGGGCATCGATCCCACCGATTCTAATTTGATCTGTTTTGATCTGGAGAACCATGTTTTGTGACTCACTCATCAGATTGCCTTTCTTATTCAGGTAATCATTACTGAGAAGACCATCCATCGCACTATTATAGTGAAGGTGCTTCCACCTGCATCATGTCAACTGCATGCTGGAAGGCTATTGGTTCCCCTGCACTGAACCAATCTCTGAACACTTTGGAATCTTTCGATGGGCATGATTCACGACCCTTCGGTGTCTTACCTAACCTTGCCATCACCTTAGAAGGCAAGACAGTGCAAGTCAAAGTAGAGATTGTTGACGCCAATCTCAATTATAATCTTCTACTCAGCCAAAGTTGGACTCATGCCATGCATGTCGTGGCCTCCTCTTTGTTTCGCGTGATCCATTTTCCCCATCAAGGGAAGATTGTCACTATCGATCAGTTGTCTTTCTTTACTTCTTCCTCCTCGGATGGCAACGTTTCGTATGTCAAGCACTTTGGTGCTCCCTATGAGAGTGTGGGGGCAGGACTCTTCAAGATTCTGCCTTAATGGGAATTTTTCCACTCCCACCTCCTCATGTTGCCTCTGTCAACATGGTCTCAATCAAATCTGATCCCTGGATCATACCTGCACTATATCTTGTTGATGCTTGGGGCGAGGTCATGTCGCTTAGTCCCGCTGAAGTCAATTACGTGGAAATTGTTCCGGCTTTGAAATTTGCATCCTCTGATTCTCATATGCCAAATACCTCTCTTGATATGTATTCTCAATCCCCCTGGCTTGGCACTTTGGAATCATCTTATCCCTTAGCCAAGACTATCCTTGCTAACGAAGGTATCATGGAAGTCATGTCTCTTGAGGAACCGCCATGGATCAATACCCATCATCGCTCCTCATTCCTACCTCGCCCGACAGTCATGTCTATCACTTTCGAAGAGTCCTCTTCTCTATTTACACCACTGGCTGTTACTCATGAAGTACGGTTGAAAGGAAATTTGGGTTATATTACCTAAACAATACCGATTGACATTTCTATCAAACCCGGTGTCGTTGAACATGTTCATATTGGGGTATCTTGTTCTCCGGATAAGATCAAGACAGATACTCTTCTATTTTAGGAATTCCATGATGTGTTTACATGGTCTTACAAAGAAATGCCTGGCATCAATCCTAGCATTGTGGTGCATGAAATACCAATGTATCCGCATGTGAAGCTCGTTCACCAACGAATTCGCCTGTTGCACCCTAGGAAGGTCACTGCTATTAAGGGTGAAGTTGAAAATCTTCTCAAAGCTGGGTTCATCTATCCCATCCCCCTTACAGACTAGGTGTCCAATATTGTCTCGGTGACTAAAAAACAAGGCACGATCCGCATTTGCATGGATTATCAAGACAACTATCCTACTCCCTTCATTGATCAAATCATTGATGAATGTGCCAGGAACGATATCTTTTCCTTTATGGATGGTTTTTCTAGTTATAACCAGATTAATATCACACTGGCTGACCAAGAGAAGATAACCTTTATCTGCCCATGGGGTACGTTTGCATACAAGAAGCTCCCTTTCGACCTCAAAAATGTTGGAGCCACATTTCAACGGGCAATGTCCTATGTGTTTCATGATATTCGCAACATTGTCCAGCCTTACTTGGATGACCTTCCTACCCATTCTAGTAAGTTCCAAGACCACCCAAACCATCCACACAAATGTGTTTTCTGCATGGAATCAGGATGACTCCTCAGCTTTATCATCTCCAAGGATGGAATTCACCTGGATCCATTAAAAGTCGAGGCCATTGTACCCCCTTCATCTTCACTGCACCAACTCCAGAGCCTGCAAGGAAAGGCCAACTTTCTCCGTCGTTTTATACCCAACTACGCCAGGATAGTTATAAGATTTACCCGGTTGCTCAAATAAGGAATGCCCTTTGCATGGGATGAGGTGACCCAAAAATATTTTGATGATTTTAAGGTTGTCCTCATAAATGCTCCTTTGTTGCATCCACTGGACTATTATCGAGATTACTTCCTTTACCTAGCTGTAGCCCCTAGCACCATCGCAATGGTGTTTGTTCAAGACGACGACGAAAGTAGTGAACATGTGATCTACTACCTTAGTCGGAATCTCCTCAACACTGAAACGCGTTATGCACATGTCAAGAAGTTGGCTTTGGCTGTTGTTCAAGCTATTCAACGTTTTCAGCACTATATTCTTTTATGTACGACTACAGTGATTTCTGAATGAAACCCTATGACCTATATCCTAACTCGTCAATTGCTAGGGGGCAAGTATTCTAAATGGATTTTTACCCTACGAGAATTCAATTTGGTCTTCACTACGGCCAAATCTAAGAAGTTACTTGTTTTTGTTGAATTGATTTGTTCCCTTCCCTCCAAAGCTCTCCCTGTTGGTGCAGATGAACAACTCCCAGATGAGACCCTTTTCCTGATTAACACCCTTGATCCATGGTACGGTGATATCATCGTGTATCTCCAAACCTCCACATTCCGGTCTGCATTGACCAAGGATGATCGTCGAAGGATTCAGCATCATTCCCAACCCTACTATATTATTGGTGATACTTTATATCGTGTCAGCGTCGATTCCATCCTTTGTCGATGCCTCACGATCGAGGAAGCTGAAAGAGCTCTCAATGATTGCCACTCGGGGGCATGTGGTGGTCATATGTCTGGTTACACTACAACGTAGAAAATACTTCGTGCTGGTTATATATGGTCGTCTATCGTTGAAGAGTGCATTCTTGCTGTCCGTAATTGTCACGAATGCCAAATTTACCAACCATATGTGCCCCACCCGCTCACCTACACCCTGACATTACCGTTGGTCCCTTTGCCAAATGGGGCATCGATTATATGACATGCAACCCTCGTTCGGCTGGGGGGCATGGCTATATTATCTTTCACCAAATGGGTCGAAGCAATGCCTACATATTTGGCATATGGTAAGATGGTGGCTCAATTCCTTTTTAACCATGTTATTTCCAGGTTTGGTGTACGCCGAGCCATTGTCACAGACCATGGCTCCCATTTCAGAGATTACATGATGCAGAACTGACATCTGCATTGGGCTTGCGCCACGATGGATCGACCCCACATTACCCTCTAGCCAATGGCCAAGTTGAAGCCGTGAACAAGGTTTTGATCACCATGCTTCAACGTACTATTGGGATGCACAAGTTGTTGGAAATAATACTGAGAGGGGGAGGGGGGTGAATCAGTATTAGCAAATCAACCACTTTTCAATTTTCATATTCTGATTCATATATGCTACTTCAATTAAAGATATCCGCGTATATACGCGACTGTGTTAAAAGCAACTAGCATACATCGAGTAAACTTTATGATTTAGTTAGTTCATATTCAGTGAATGCATCAGAACATTATTAACCATACGAATAGTAAACAAAACAGATCATCACACTTCAAGAGCACACATGAACACCATGATATAAGGTGGAAACCCAATGTGGGTGAAAACCACCTGCTGCAATTTGTTTCTATCTTCCTTTAATAAGAAACTTCTTTTACAATGTACTGGTGCAGTCCTTTACCAGCACATAGGCTGCAACCTGAAGAAGGCTACAACCTTCTTAGCTCTTGTACTAGCCGATCCATTTACTAGTACGTAGGCGCCGGCCTACTGAAGGCTCTAACCTTCACTCGTTTTCCAACTGCTCCTGGAAGGGAGCTACAACCCCATGGCTCTTGTACTGGCTGATATGTTTACCAGTACGTAGGCGCCGGCCTACTGAACTCTATGATCTTCCCGGGACCACGTTTCATACATTTTCATACTGGATCCATAAAACAATCAACATTGCAATACAATCATCAACTACACCTGCATCATCAATCTCTGAATCACCCAATACTGAAACCCAACATAGTCATAGACAACATAACTCTGCAACAACAACCAGGTCCAACTACAACTTCAAATATCATACTTCATACTATATACGCTACTCAGACGAACCCAACCTGTGTGTATATGCGCTTTTACCTAATACAACCCGCATACAGATCTGCAAACATTTACTCATAACTTTGCAACTGTTCCTGACATCAGTCATACCCAGATCATAACTTCATACAATAAAACATGCGTCAATAGATCTAGTCTATCCATAATCAAACCATATAATGATAAACATTCCAAGCCCTAAGATCTCGATCCATCGTTCATCCTCCTCCACATGAGTGTCTTTGGTTCAGATCAATCAAGGCATCACCAACCCATAACCAGCATCTGGATATTACATTTCATCAGATCTTCATCATTTTCAAACATTTTCCTCTTGGCCTAATGATCTTCTCCTTATATAGGTTTAGGCTTATCTCAATACCATGGTCCAAAACCATGTAGAACCAACACCTTGGACCCAATACCAGGGGTCAACACTTCAAACCAAATACCATGGACCAATACCAAAATACCATGGACCAAATACCACGGACCAAAACCATGGTTTCCGACCTGTACGCGCCTTTCCTTCTGTGAACCTACGTGTGTACGTGTACGCGCCTTTTGCTCAGCTAACCCGCGTGTATATGCACTTTCATCACGGTCAACCTGCGTATACCTCTCACTTGACCTACTACACTATGATCTGAGTTTCCATCAAGGACAACACTTGTATCATACGTCTAAGTGAGTTTCCATCAAGGACAACACTTGAATCATAATGCCAACACAAGTCAAATTGGCATCTCATGCTTTTTTCAACTCTATGGGCCTACTGAACTTCAACAAAAGACACAACTGGTTTCACACCATTCCATTTGGTCTATGGTTTGGAAGCAACATTGCCAATCGAATGTGAGATTCCTTTACTCAAGTTAGTTGTTGAACTCCCCCTTGAAACATCACCTAAAGAGGAACGCCTCTTATATGTAGAACGACTGGACGAGACTCGTTATCTTGCTGCCTTGGTCATCGAAGCACAAAAGAAATAGGTAAAATCCAATTTCGATCAGTCGGTCTCCCCTCGTGCTTTCTCTGAGGGTGATTTAGTCCTGCTATACGACCAAGCTAACGATAAGCTGGGGGCAGGTAAGTTCAAACCTATGTGGCATGGTCCCTATATTGTAAAACGCATTTTGCAGAAAGGAGCCAATGAGATTATTGATTATGAAGGAAATCCTCTCAATAAGCCCCGAAACGGGCTTTACCTCAAAAAGTACTATGCTTAGGTCATCTTGCATGGTTACTGTATGTACATTAGTGTGTGATTAATTTTTGTACAACGTGGTTTTGTGTGATAGTTTTCAAATAGATTTCCTGTTTACTATGATTTTCTTGCTTTGTAGATGTCTGCAACTCCTCACGTTGGTTTGACCGATGGTGCTTGCTGAAGTACCCGGAACCTATCATCCACGACATGGGCTATCTATGACCCTAACGGTGAATTATTTACCTTCAAGGTATATGCCTAGGTTGTACAACCAACAACATCACTGAATATAGTGCGGTCATCGAACTATTGTCAGAAGCCATCGCTCTGGGCATCAGAGAATTGGTTGTTAACCTGGATTCACAACTTGTCGTCCTTCAACTCAACGAGCAATATTCCATCATGAACCCTCAAATATTACGAATGTATCTCCGTATCCGTCTATTGGAAAGACATTTTAATTATATTACATATCATCATATTCCTGGACACATGAATACATTGACAGATGCATTAGCTAATTACGTGTTGGATAGACATTTACAAAACATGTGAAAGATAAGACAAACCATTTATACCATAATAGATAGGAAAATAAAACATATATATATATATATATATATGTGTGTGTGTGTTTGTGTGTGTGTGTGTGTGTGAGAATGTTTGATACATCAAAACCAAAAAAATAATATGTGTGTCTATAATAACATCGGCGGATCGCAGACCTAAAAAAATATGTAAGTACTGGACCTAGGAACTACTCAGCATGGTGGTCATGATAGCATGAGACAGCTCGTGCAACATGACTTAGTAGTACCACCAAGGCATGTCTCCTATCCGAGCATACTCTGGGATACCATGAGTCAACACCTCGAGGTTCCTCGCGATGTCCTCCTTGTTATCGTTCCCTTCCTAATAAGGGGCGACAACATCAATAGGACGAGGGACGCACCTGGCTATCGAGGATATCCTGGCTGAACGTTATGGTCTAACATCTGCATAGACAAGAGAAACATTATAAGCATGCATATACCAAAAACAGTTAAAAAACATCAAAATCAAAAATTTGACTTTTTACCTTCGTCATCGAGTCCTCTCCATCTAGTAAGGGCATATCTGGGTCTCCACGGAAATCAGTCCCGCAGTACATCTAGTCCTCCACGACAATCTTCTATCGTCATAGCCATGAGAAGAATGCCAGTCGGTATGACATATGCTGACCCCCAGTGATCCAGGGCATCAGACGACTCCAGCGGGCCATCCGCGGATTGCGTGGCACGGGAGGATCAACCTCAATCAATTGATACTGGAATAGTGGCACTCGTTCTAGGAAGAAACACACAAGTACTAATCCGAAGCCAAATTGCTTCAGATTCTGCGCCTTGGCCTTGGAAAACTAGCACTTGATGTTCATCTTCATGGCCTCTGCCCAGTTGCAGACCGTAGGAGCTGTGCAGTCAATAGCATAAAGGAACTTCAACTTGTTAGTCTCATGTTCCGCCTGGGACACCGCCACTCTGTTGATAGTCAACAGAAGCACCCTCAGTGTCAAATCCCGCACACTGGAAATTTCTATCTTCCCACTCTTGGATTTCAAGGCCTTGGGACAATGTTCAGCAAGCAGGGAAGATATGCTTGCCCTGACCGAACGTGACCCATACAAGTCCACTGGCTCACCTCTGCGAGACAATCTAGTGATGAAGTAGATATCTGAAGTTATCAACTCCAGCTCCTGGTCCCCAATGACAAAAATCTCGTGATTGATGTCCCAAAGGCTTATCAAGTATCGAAGAAAATTGGGTTGGGCCTGCATCCCTGGCGTAAGAAAAAATTTGAGGAGCCCTCAAAGCCTCCAAAAAATTTGGATCATTCAATGCCTAGGTGTCAACATCTTCATGTTCTCTTTCCTTCCAATCCACCATTTTCGGCAATTTCTCTCCTGCAAAAGCCATTTATTTGAGTCAACCATCAATTTTGGCACATAAAATTCAAGTTCTAACGGTCAGTTCTTTAAGAAAGATGATTTTGCCCTATCCACGGCGTCGGCGTGCATGTTTTAGAAACAGTCACACCGGTCGGCGTGGATGGTTATGCAAATAACCCTTGGCCGGCGCGATCCCATGTCCGGAAATCGCGCCGACTGAGGGCAAAAATATTTCTTGAAAACCTCCCTAAAAATCCTAAAAAATGGCTAAAAACATAAATGAGTGGCATGAAAACGGAGCTTAGGGCTTCGACTGTTACCTGGAACTGAAGGCTCGTCGATTGACCTTCCAAATCTCCCGTAATCTTCTCCGGGAAAACTGGGGCAAAAGTGGGTAAAAAGTCTTCACTGCAAAGGTGAAAAGGTAAATGGTAAAAATATATTTACTTTGCCCCTTTTTATTCATTTTTCATGAAAATATCAAGTTTTGTAAATATTTTTGACCTATTTTTCCTCAAGGACTTGATAATACACTTTTCCTTGCTTATGCAAAGACAGGTGATGGATTATTCAACGATGATGATGAGTCACATTTCAGCTCTTTTCTTGACTCGTTAAACTCATATGAAAAGATTGCCGAGTATTTTTCCCTTTTCAACTTGTTAAAAGAGAATAAAAATGGGGGGTCCACTTTCAGCTCTTTTCTGACCCTTTAAAAGCGAAAAGATGGTCGAGCCCTTGTCGTTTTGAACTCGTTAATGGATGCGAAACGTCATGCACCTAGTATAAGTTTACCCCTTTTTCGGGCTGGGAGGCACTATTTACGAAAAAGGTACTCCTTGACTGAAATGGTCAAGAGGTTCTCTCAAGTATTGTTTTCTACCTTTTCGGGCTCGAGAGACACAAATGTACGAAAAGGGACCATGTGGAGTTTTCTTTTACGTGTCTTTTTCAAACTCTCTAAACATGAAAAAGATACCGAGTTACACCTTTTTCAGACTCGTTAAACTATTAAATGACATTGGATTCATCACCATGATGAACACGAACTTCTCCTTCCTAGGGCTCGTTAAACTTACTAGGTCAGATTCATCCGAAGGATGAACTTACAGGCAAGCATACGCTATCCCTTTCAAGCTTGCGATTAAAAAATAATTGGGGTACTCACCAGAAATGGTGGGGGAAAATTTGGAAAGCTATCGAGTCGTGTCCACAGCTTACTGTTGAACATGACACTCTTTGCTTCGTGTCGGGTTAGGACATCCTCCTTTGCATCGTTGACCTTCCTAGGTTTGGGCCGTTCATTTTTGCCTTCCATTTAATCTCTGCCACGTCATTATGACCACTGGTCCTATGGATCCAAAATCATTTTACATCCTCTCATCTCATGTCGATGATGTGGGATTCATTATGGCCCTCCTTCGACATGGTCACTTCCCATTGACTTGGACCCATTATCTGGGATGTTGACCGAGAGACTCCCTTCCAGTACCTTAGAGCTTGCATGCCCTAATGGCAAGTTCTTCGCACTCGATGACAAGTTTGCATCATTGGCTTTCGATCGAGTGATTTCACGGGTGTTTGAATTCAGTTCCTGTATTCACATTCTGTGAATTGTGCTGATAGTACCTTGAGGGCCATTGTCATTATTGGTGGTTTCTCTCACGCTTGTTAACAATTTACATCATTGACTGGTAATCAAGCGACCTTCTAGCATGTTCGACATCAACACATCTATTCGCATGCTAGGATCTGTACGTTGATCAGGTCGTGTTGGAGCGCAAGACCCTGGACTCAGATCACAAAAGTCCAGGTTGCGAAGAAATGTGACATGGTTATGATGATATGCATGTCTCTTTCAGATGGCTGGTTGTGACCAAACCATGAGTTATCATATGTGATCCTTCTCAGATTAGATGGCTACGACCATACCCTAGTTTCATTATGATCCTCTTTGACGGATGGTTGCGCCCATACCTGGATCCATTTACATGATCATTCTCTAGAAGGTTGTGTCCATGCCACGATTCATGTATCGTTTGACAGAGATCTCAATTTATGTATATGTATATGTATCTGTACTTGCTTGCAGTTTTCCCGATAGTAGACCGTTCCCCGCATTGATTTATAAAGCATTTCATCCCTAACTCCGGTTCAGCCTTCACGCTTTAGGGGGCATTTGTTACACATCATTTTGTCACTGTCCCTATACTCCCCATTCCTTGATCCTAGAGGACCTCTACAGTGAACCCCGCATGCTTTGCCTTCATGAAGAAATTCCCATTATGTCCCTCTTCATGAGAAGATCATTTCCCTTTTGGACCATTTCCCCTGAAACTTCTATTTTGCCCAGTTTACAGGACCGACGCTAATGGCCTTTGTCTCCCCTACGCCGATGTGCAGATATTAGCACTATTCCCTATGCCGATCGGTGCGACTGAGCTGTGTTTCAGTCGCGATGATCCTGTTATGGAAAGTTTTTTAAATTAGAGCCAAAGCTTCCAACTCTAGAAGCTTCGTAACAGAAGTCTAGTAAATGGTTTGGTCGAATGGGGTTGAAGATGACAGTTTGGGCTCCTTTCCCCTATAATGATGGAACTACCTCAAGGGATAAGTCCTTCTCCCATGAGAAGAGGATCCATCTTCCATCAATATTTCCTATATAAACCTCCCTTCTTCCCAAGCACAAGCTAGTTATAGTTAGAGTGTTAACTAAGTGTGAGTATACTATTTTGATTAGAAAAGCAAGCTATTACTAGTTGTATCCATCTAGTTGTGTGAGGGAGAAGTGTGTTTGGTTTGGAGTGAAGTCTAAAGGGAAGAGCCTTTAAACTATTGTTGTTTGAAGTCGTCATGGAATGCTAGCAGAAGTGTGTGGGAACCTGGTCTTGTCAGAGGAAGACTGTGATTTCAAGATGAATGGTTGTATTCTCTCTTTGATATTAATATATGCAACTATCAATTGATTTCCTACATGTTTTGTAATATTACATATTCGTGTCTTGATTCTTCTTGACTCATCAAGTAGGTTGAATTGCAATGTCTATTATTGTGTTTGTGTGTTGTTGTTGTTTACCTGTTTCAGGAGCTTGAAGAAGGAAGCGAGAGATTGCTGGAGCGAGCAAGTGAGGACATCATCAAACAGGATAAGCAACCAAGACGTAGGCCCTCTTGATTGATTCTAATATAAAGAAATCTTCCATAGAATATATCTATTGTGGCTAGACCCATTATCGGGCTAGATGAATTCGTTTGTGTCCGCACTTATAATTTTACTTCACCACACTTCCTTGATAACGATCTGAGAATCCTAAGGAGAGATTACCAACGATGGAGGTGAAGTGACTGAGTAGAATTTATTCTTCTATATCCATTTTTTCCTAGAGCCCTTTCCCATTTCAAAGTCCCTACTTAAATGTCCATAGGAATCACAACGAGATAATTTAAACGTAATGATCTCATAATAAATGTTCTTCACGTGAGTTATTTGGCCTGTATTGATAGTAATGGTCTTCAAAAGCCCCAAATCCATATTTAAACTGAATAAGATGTGATTAATTTTTGTGATACCTGTGTACTTAAAAGATAAATCAGACTCATAAAATAACCCTAATGAGTTCCCAACCTCCAAAAAAAGGCTTTTAGACCAAACTATTGGGGCAAGGGCTAGAATTCGAACCTAGATAGGCAATAGTTTGATCTTTTTGACCCTCACATCAAAGCTAACAATCCATTTCTTTAACAAGAGGACTTCAGCACCCAATGACCATTTATATGCTAATATTTTCCCTACATCCTCCACGTTGGATAATTACCAATCCATTTATCCTTAAGGTATAACATGAAGCGAGGACAGTACCATAGCAGGGGTTTAATGTTGATTTCAAACCATCTACACAAAAATTTCATCGACATTCTTCTACTAATGAAATGACCGACCACCACTTTTTCCTCGTCTTGAATTTCATTCAATTGAACCTCCTTCCCTAAGACCAACAAGGGTTCTTCAGATCAATGCTTTATGCATTTCCATGAGGGTTTTTTGGTTGGGCTAGTTAGAGAGGGGAAAGGGTCAACCTTCTTCACAGGTTTGTCTCCACCATTGAGCATATTCAGGTTGAGGAAACCCATTAGAAAAAGTTTCAGCCCAAAAGTGACCATGAAATTTTCATGTCATAATATGTAAACCAATCAAAATCATTTAAATTTAAAAAGAGGTACATGTAAATATTTTGGAGGGAAAAAAAGAGAACTATTTTTTTTAATTGTATTTTTAGCTTATTTCCTTATAGGTTTACTCAAATTTCAACTGTAGATACTCATTAAATGCATAATTAAATTCTACATCCAACAACTACACATTATACATATTTTTTAGAAGACAACATTGATGAAAATTGAAGATACATCAAAAAGTGTGTTAAGCATGTTTTTTTGATGTGTATTCAATTTTTATCAATGTGGGCCTTCTCATAAGTATGCAGAGACTCTTTGGATGTGGAATTTAATTATGCATCCAATGATTGTCTACACTTGAAATTTGAGTAAACCTATAAAGAGATAAACCAAAAATACAATAAATAAAAAGTTATTTTCTTCTTTTCCCTCCAAAATTCATAACTCTTATTTTATTATTTTAACTATTATTTTATTATTTTTCCCTAGGAGGCCACTTTTACGCTGAAATTTCCTCTAATGGTTGAGAAAATTGGAAGAAGGGAAGCAAGGGAAGTTTTCCATTGAATAAATCAGGGGGATCCACACCATAATAGTCTGCGAGGGTGGAATAGAAAAGTCCAACAAGGATCGTGGGGAGGAGCACTCATCATAGGAGGGATTATAGGTAGTTAAAGGGGATAGACGATCTCCATCGCGAAGAGGGGAGGGAGGTAGGAACCTAGGGGAGAGGGAAGGTAGCACACCATCTGATAGTGATGGAGGTAACTCTAACTGATGCATTGGAAGACGAAGAACAAGAACATATTGTTCATCATATCACAAGTTTGATGTGGTAGGAGGGGGGCAGGTGGAGAGAAATGAGCATAAGGGGCCTCTCTAGATATTTAAACCTTATAGTGGGTCTAGCGTATAGTCCACCAAATCCTCGATCTAATCAATATGTTAATTTCCTTATAGATGATTTAATGGGAGAATAGAAGCACGATAGCTCACATAGAGGAAGGACTAGGAGATAGAGCAGGTGATAGAAAAACCTAGCTGAAGTAGGAAACCCTTCAGAGCCATCCTATTTTCCTCTCCCACATCAAAAGGTGTGTATATTTCCTTTGGATCTATTCCATTAAAAACATAATTTGATGTTATTTTTAAAAGGTTATGTTAATATGTAACGCTTTTTTATAAAATTTAAGTTTAGGTTTTTAAATTAAAATAAAAATCAAATAATGATGATGATTAACATTCATAAAGATCAAATGTGGTTTATCAAATCTTAATTAGGTAAGTGTTTACTTGAATTTTCTTAAAATTTTATTTCCAGATTTGAAAAAAATTAAGAGAAGCATTGCAAGACCACCATAAATTTTATTAGTTAAAAGGTCAATAAGGTTGGTAGTGTGACAAGTACCTTGAAATTTAGATCTAATCTAAGTATAAGCTCACCATAATTTTGTTGAGTTAAAAGGCTAATAAGCTTGGTAGTGTGACAAGTAATTTGAAATTTAGATCTAATACGAGTATAAGTTGGAAATTATAAGAAAAAAGTGTTTTTTGTCTTCAACCCTCTTAGTGTCATAAAGGTGACAAATTTTTTCATGACATGGTGGTCTGGGAATTGACCAACACCTAGTTTCATTATGGAGCTCATGCGAGTTTGTTCTTATTTTAGAAATGCTTATTTTCTTCTTTATACTAGTCAAGATAGAGAGATACTTTTAATTTTCAAAATTTGGGTTGATCACCTCCTTACAATATCTTAGTTTCATTTTTCCCTCTAACTCTTTATAAACCCATAATTTTCCCTTAAATTTTGATCTATTAATATTTTCAATATTATCTTTATCTTTCAGAATCGTCTCCTCCATTAGCCCCCAATGGCATAGCCAAGACTAGCCATCCTTATGCCATCCCCACTTGAGTAAGAGGTGGTTTTGGCTTAAGTTAGAAGAAATTTTAGGAAACGTCTTGTCTTCTATATCATTTAACATATTCTTATACATAAGATACCTAGTCATAGCCTTGCTTTAAATGAGGGAAAGGATTTCTTCTATGAGGAGGATGTTGAGAAATCTTTTAGAGCAATGAATAGAGTGATTTCTCTTTTATTGATAACTACTTGTGATGTCTTTTTACTTTTCTTATTTATTTAGCTTCTTTACTTATTATTATGTTTGTGTATCATCAAACAACTACCAAAACAAGAAGAACAATAACACATAAGATAGGTTGTAAGCCAGGGCCAAAACCTCTCCACTTGAGAGGAAAACCTGCCAATCTCTTCTCTTCTTATAGATTCTTCAATTGACGAATTCCAAGACCTTTAGACTAAGAGTGATACCCTCTAAGACCAAGTCCGCCCCTTAATGATGATGTTCTTTCTTTGTTCAATCCAAACTCAGTCAAATATCTTCTTGTAGCACAACTTCGAACTCCAACTGTAGAATTTCGTCCTCTACTACAGGTCTAAATTTTTTAGCCCTCCAAAAGCAATTGTTGCCACACATGTGAGCTTATTTTGGCCTTCTAAGGCTTCCTTAAATATTCACTTGAATTTTCTATTCCTTCTAGAGCTTGAGTATGGCTTATTATGACCTTCATTGACCTTCTTTCCCTTCCTTCTTCAAGATCAAACTTGCAAAATAAAAACCCTAACCTTCCTTCACACGTGTGAGAGATAAATAACCCAAAGATAAGTCTCCTTCGTCCTCTTCCTTCTGTGATGCTTTCTTCTTCTTCCTCCTTCGCTTGAATAAGTGAGTGATGATTGTACTCCAAGGAGGTCAAGTTTCCTCCTTTACATAAGCTTCTCAAGGTGGACGTTGCTCCTCAAATTAGGCCAACTTGCAAACTGCCAAACCGACTTGGTCTTGAAGGGTATTTTGACACTTTTAAGGACAAAAATAATTTTCTTTACTAGTTACAATGTGCCTGATGGGGTCTTAAACTTATGACAATGGCTCTTTTGACTTCTTGATGTAGGAAAAACCCTAGAAATACTCAGTGGTTTCTAGATCTATCAAATAAAATACTTTGAGCATGAAACCCATGCTCCAAAAATAATAATAATAATTTTATTTTATTTTACAGTTTACAAGAACCAAAAGTACATTTCATATTTATGAAGACTAAACCTAATTACACATTTTTCAACATTCCCTCTTAACTAGGGAGGTATTCATAAATGGTACATGGATATTCTCAATCTGAAGAGATGTTGGGTCCCTATAATATTAGTGATTACCCATTACTATTGTAGTTGTACCCCTTATTAATATTGTTGTGCCCCTATTGTCCCCCATATATTATTTTAGTTGTATCCCTTATTAATATTGTTGTGCCCCTATTGTCCCCATATTGTTATTACTGTGCCCCATAGAATCCCTCTATTGTTATTTTTGTGGCTTTTTATTATTATTGTTAGGTCGGCTGGGTTATATTGTGACTCCTTAGACTCCTATATATAGAAAGGAGGTTTTGTCAATTGAATCATCCCAAGAATTGCTCATTTGTGTAATGTAAAGGAGGTTTCCTCCTCGAAGAGGCTGAATTCTAAGGTGTTGATCTCCCTTTTCTATCTTTTGAGCTGGTTTCATAACATTTGGTATCAGAGATTTGGATTCTAGGGTTTCGCTGCTCCAAACAGGTCATCGTGGAATTTTTTATATAACTTTTTTTCTGCGATATTTCAGAAGCTAAAAAGAAAACCCATTTGAGAAGAAATCGTGTTGAATCTCAGGTCCGAATTTCAGAGCTTTTTGCGCTATATTTGCAGAGATATGATCTGAGGAAGTTGGTCTTTGCAGACTCCTGAATTACATTCCAAACAGGTGACCTGAGGAAAATCGTCATAACCTTCTCTCTACGCATCGGATTGAAATTTCGTAAGAAGGTACAGTAAGAGGATAGGCTGTAGTTTCTTGTATATGCGTTTTAGAGCCAAATGTCGAAACAGTGACTCGTGGCATGTCGTACAGTTCGCTCTACTGAACTAGTCTATAATCAGGTCATCTTGGGAGATTGTGCATAACTCTTCCTTGGAGAATCCAATTTAGATCAGAGTGGTGGCATTGGAAAGAGGACACAGAGGGCTACTAAAGGTCACAATTTCAGAACTGCATGATCTGAAATTGCATAGATACATTAGATTCAATATCAAGTTTCTGCAAAGTGAAAAAAGGTGTGTAGTTTTTTTTAAATTTTTGCATAGGCTTGGTTTGAAAAATTAGTTTGAATCGGTAATTGATGCACCGAGGAAAAAAAATGCAAACACCTAGTAAGCAAGCTGAAAGCTCTAGCATGACTCATGAAGAAGAGGAAGAAATGCAACATGATATATCAAAATTACGAGACCAAGTGCAACAAGTGTCACTTGCACAAAAAGCAACAGAATCTAAGATGGATGGTTTAAGGAAAGATTTAGAAGCTAAGATGGATGGTTTAAAGAAAGGCGTAGAAGCTAATATGGATTGTTTAAAGAAAGGCGTAGAAGCTAAGATGGATGGCATGGAAGCTAAGATGAATGGCATGGACGCTAAAATTGATGGCACGGATGATAAGATGGAAGAATTGAAGATAAATATGAATAAGTTGCTATAAGAAATGGTCACTAATGGTGAAAGGGTAGTAAAGGAAACTCATGATGAGAACAAAAGAAATGTTAATCATGATTCCATAGACTCTAATGTTGGATCGAAGACCCACTATATTCCAAAAATCGATATGAGGAAGTTTGATGGCAAGGATCCCACAACATGGATATTACAGATGGTGCAATTTTTTGATCTCAATAATGTGCAAAACACGCAAAAGGTACGTATTGCAACTTTATACTTGGAACCAAATCAGTTTGTATGGTATCAATGGCTTTGCTCTTGTAAACAAATTATCACTTGGGCAATTTTTACGGAAGAATTGACAGCACATTATGAGGATACAAAAAGCAACACTTTTTTTAGCCAATTGATAAGTCTCAAACAAAAGGTTTCAATAATGGAGCACATTGAGGAGTTCGAAAAATTGAACATAAGGGTAAAAAATATGCCATAGGAGCATAGGATTGATTTGTTCATAGAGACTTTAAAGGATAATATCCAACATGATGTTCGCCTTTGGGAACTTGATTCATTAGAGAAGGCATTTAGGTTAGCAAGAAAAATGGAAAGCAAAATTATGGCAACCAGGAAGCATACAACTCACAACTATAAATTGGAAGTGTTGTTGCCCCTAGTCTTCCACAACCTATAAGGTTGACACCACAACAATTGGAAGAAAAAAGAGCAAAAGGGCTTTGTTACAATTGTGATAGCAAATTCACTAAAGGTCATAAGTGTGCTGAGAAGAAATTATTATACATAGATTATGAAGAGGAAGAAGAAAAGGAGCAAGAGAGGTCAAAAGAAGAGGATATACTCCAGGAACAAAGCCTAGATAAAGAAGAAATGAATCCGACCATATCTTGTAATGCATTAGCGGGAATTACCACTCCTCAAACCATCAAGATAGAAGGACAAATCAAGAAGAAAAAGGTAATAGTGTTGATTGATTCAGAAAGTACCCACAATTTTATTCATTGTAAGGTAGCAAAAGAATTGAATTGCTTCTTATATCCAGCACCAGAGTGTCAAGTGATGGTTGCAATGGGGGAACAATAAATTGCTCTAGAAAGTGCCATAATATCAAGCTATCCATGGGAGAATATGTATTGACTAGCCTAATGCTTTCCAATCTAATGGGAGGTGTTGATGTTGTACTAGGAGTCCAATGGCTACAATACTTGGGTACAATAGCTTTTAATTTTCAAGAAATTTGCATGAAATTTTTTGTGGAAGGAAAGGAAGTTGAATTAAGGGGTATTGCAGGGAAACCGAGAAAGATAATCAGCTCTAACGGTATGACAAAGCTTCTAAAAAAGGAACAAAGAGGTGTAATTGCACAATTATGTTCGCTAGATGTTTCCACATTAGAATCATCTATTTCTACAGATCTCCAAAAAGTCTTGGACACTCATTCCAAGGTATTTGAGACTCCTAAAGGTCTCCCACCTATTCGTGATCATGATCATTCTATTCATCTGATTCTAGGAAGTGTTCCTCCAAACATCAGGCTGTATAGATATCCCTATGCCCAAAAGAGTGAAATTGAACGTATGGTTGCAGAAATGCTAGAGGCTGGTATAATTCAACCGAGTCAAAGTTCTTTCTCTGCTCCAGTAGTATTGGTGCACAAGAAGGATGGATCATGGCGCATGTGTCCGGATTATAGGGAGCTCAACAAGCTCACTATTAAAGATAAGTTTCCCATTCCTTTCATTGATGAATTACTGGATGAATTGCATGGATCAATTTAATTCACCAAGTTGGATCTTCGTTCAGGATATCATCAAATCAGAATGAAGATTGAAGACATTCCGAAAACAACATTTAGAACTCATGAGGGTCATTATGAATTTTTGGTCATACCTTTTGGCCTTACCAATGCACCTTCAACATTTCAAGGTTTGATGAATTCCATTTTCAAACCATTCCTTAGAAAATTTGTGTTATTATTTGTTGATGATATACTAATCTACAACAAGTCTTGGAAGGATCATGTTTAACATGTTAATAGGGTGCTACAACTATTGGAGGAGAAACAATTATATGCAAAAAGATCCAAATGTTTCTTTGGAGTACAAGAGGTGGAATATCTGGGTCATATTGTATCTCATGAAGGAGTTAAGGTAGACCCTATCAAAATTAAAGCCATAAAGGAATGGAAAATCCCCACATCCATAAAGCATCTGCGAGGATTTCTCGGGTTGACAGGGTATTATCACAAGTTTGTTAAGAATTATGGGAGAATAGCAGCACCTCTAACAACATTATTGAAGAAAGATGCATTTTCATGGACTCCAGAAGCAACAAAGGCCTTCGAGCATCTTAAAGAGGCAATGTGCCAAGCACTGGTCTTAGCTACACCAAACTTCACAAAAACCTTTATTGCGGAATGTGATGCTTCAGGAAATGGAATTGGTGTTGTTTTAATGCAAGATGAAAGAGCCATTGCTTTTGAAAGTCGTCCAATCAAGGGAAAGTTTTTACACAAAGCTATTTATGAGAAGGAAATGTTGGCAATACTCCATGCACTTAAGAAATGGCGACCCTACCTAATGGGAAGACACTTCAAGGTAAAAATGGATCATGATAGCCTTAAATACTTTTTAGAACAAAGATTATCCTTTGAAGAGCAACAAAAGTGGGTCACAAAGATGTTGGGTTATGACTTTGAAATCATCTACAAAAAAGGGAAGTAAAATGTGGTGGCAGATGCACTCTTAAGAAAGGATGAGGATGTGGAAGCATTGTTGTGCGCCATTTCTATTATCCAACCATATTGGATAAACGAAGCAAGGGAGGAATGGAAGAATGACGAAGAAATGTGGGCACTTATTCGAAAGTTACAACAAGACTCCAGTATGTCTGATACATTTAGCTGGCAAAATGATTTGTTATGGTACAAAGATCGCTTATACCTCTGTAAGGATTCCCAGCTAAAACAAAAGATTCTTATGGAATTGCACACTTCTCCCTTAGGAGGGCACTCGGGATTTTTAAAAACTTACCACAAGGTTAAGAAGGAATTTTTTTGGGAGGGCCTTAAATCAGATATTCAAAAGTTTGTGGCGGAATGTTTGGTTTGCCAACAAAATAAAGTTGAAACAATTAAGACACCAGGTCTATTACAACCTTTATCCATTCCAAGCCAACATTGGGAGGAGGTTTCAATGGATTTTATCACAGGTTTACCCAAGTCTGAGGGAAAGAGTGTTATCATGGTGGTAGTTGATAGACTTACCAAGTACGCACAATTTTGTGCATTATCAAATCCATTTAAATCCAGTACAGTTTCTACTGCATTTATGGAAACAATTCAAAACCTACATGGAAACCCAAAGATTATTGTAAGTGACAGAGATCCCATTTTCACTAGAAATTTTTGGATAGGATTATTTTCTTGTCTTGGTACTTAGTTAGCTCATAGCTCATCTTATCATCCTCAATCTGATGGGCAAACTGAGATAGTAAACAAATGTTTGGAAGGATATCTTCATTGCTTTGTATCTGATAAACATACACAATGGGTCAAATGGTTGCCTCTGGCTAAAGGGTGCTATAACACTTCCTTCCATACAACAACAAAAATGACCCCATTTATGGCACTTTATGGATATAAGCCACCATCCATCACATCATATTTAAGAGAAAATTCTAAGGTTCAAGCAGAGGAACATCACATCGAACATCAATAACAAGTCCTCCAACTCTTAAAGGATAACCTCGTGTTGGCACAAAATAGAATGAAACAACAGGCAGATCAACATCGCAGTGAAAGAAGTTTTGATGTAGGTGATTGGGTATTCCTACAACTACAACCATATAAGAAAATGTCCCTCAAGCAAGCTAAGAAGGGTAATAAATTATCACCAAAGTATTATGGTCCGTACAAGGTGTTGCAAAAGATTGGTACTATGGCATATAAATTGGAGCTCCCTGCAGCTTCTCGATTGCACCCAGTTTTCCATGTTTCATGTTTAAAGAAGGTTATAGGTGACAAGCTCCCAGTTCAAACAATATTTCCAGAACTTGACGAGGAAGGAAAAATTATATTGGAACCAGAAGCAGTCACAAAAACAAGAACTCAACAGTTACGAAATAAATCAATTTCGGAGTATCTTATCAAGTGGAAGAACTTATCCGTTTAAGATTCCACATGGGAGGATGAGAATTTTATACAAAAGCATCTAGAACTACTCAAGCGTTGAGGACGACACTTTTTTGAGGGAGAGGGGCATGTTGGGTCCCTATAATACTAGTGATTACCCCATTACTATTGTAGTTGTATCCCTTATTAATATTGTTGTGCCCCTATTGTCCCCATATTGTTATTATTGTGCCCCACATAATCCCTCTATTGTTATTTTTGTGGCTTTATATTATTATTGTTAGGTCAGCTAGGTTATATTGTGACTCCTTAGACTCCTATATATAGAAAGGAGGTTTTTTCATTTGAATCATCCAAGAATTGCTCATTTGTGTAATGTAAAAGAGGTTACCCTCTCGAAGAGGCTGAATTCTAAGGTGTTGATCTCTCTTTTATATCTTTTTGTGAGCTTCTTTCATAACAAGGGATCTCATAAGAAGAGTCGGATTGGTAACCCATTTGTTTAGAATCATATCAACCAACATTATCATATAGCAAGGCCTTGAATAATAACTTTATCTCTCTATAATATTAGAGCACAATGTTGCTGAGACAATAATTTATAGACACAATCATCATTGTCTCTCAAGGTACATACCCCACCTAGGTGTTCACAAAGTATGAACTTCCTTGGACTATTCTTATCTTGGATATCTATTCCTCAAAGAATACCATTCCATGACTACTCTTATCTTGGATTTCATACTTCATCCTCAAAGAGTATCGGATGCCAGATACTTGCCCAATCCTCCATTTCGTCTTCCCAAGTGAAGACAATAATGATGTTCTTGTCTCTCCCTCTCAACCAGGGAGGATACATCAACCAAACCAACTTGTCTCTCAAATACACAAGCTTCTTATTAGGGAGATATTTTATCAATATTCTAGCTACCTGATCATCGGTGGAGATATATTGTAGCTGCAACACACCATCTTGTATTATCTTCCGAATGTAATGATACTTGTTGTTGATATGCTTTGTCTTTCCATGAAACACTAGGTCTTCATAAAATCATATACAAATGGTGTTATCACAGTGTATCACTGTAGGGTCCATTGGTCCTTCAAATAGGTCGGATAACAACTTTCTCAACCAGATCGCTTCTCTGCTTACTTCATAGGCTCCAATATACTCAGCCTCAGCACTACTCAAAGAAACTGTTTCTTGCTTTCTGCTCATCCATGAGATCATGGAGGATCCCAAACTGAAGCATGCTCCTATAGTGCTCCTTCCATCCTACTTACTACCTCCCCAGTCGGAATCTGTATATCCAATCAAGTGGATATCATTCCTCCTATCATATTTTAGGCAAGAGTGGATAGTTCATTGTAGATATCTCAGTATATGTTTTGTTACTATTCAATGATCATGCTCCAGCTCCACTTGGAATAGAATGATAATATTTACTACAAAACATATGTCTGGTTGAGTATTCACCAAGTACTTCAGTGAGCCAATCAATTGTCTATACTTGGAACGATCCACAGGGCTCGATTCAGAACTCCTTAGCCTTTTCAAGTTTTTGATCAGTGGGGTTGTCATTGGTTTGCAATCCATAATTTTAAACCTATTCAACATCTTGATCACATACTTTACTTGACTAAGATAGATCTCATCAAGCCCTTACCAGACTTCCAGTCCCAAATAGTATTGCATCAACCCTAGAACCTTCATGTCAAATTTTTCTACTAGTTTCTTCTTACATTCTTCAATTCAACCTTCCACACCTGTCAAAAGAAGATCATCCACATATATAATAATTATTACCAGCTCTCCCTTCACAACCTTAACATAAAGGTTTGGATTAATAGAACTATTTCTGAAGCCTAATCTCTATAGGTATGCATCCATCCTAGCATACCATGCCCTTGGTGCTTGCTTGAGGCCATATAATACCTTCTTCAATTTACAGACATATGTCTTTCTATCTTTAACTTCAAATCCCAAGGGTTTCTCTATATAAACTTCCTCATCAATTGTGCCATTCAGGAATGGAGTCTTGACATCCATTTGGTGGATGTTCCATCCCATCGATGTTGCCAAAGAGACCAACGAATGAATAATTATATACCTTGTTGTTGGAGAAAATGTCTCGTCATAGTCGATGCCTTCATGGTCAGAGAAGCCCCTAGCCACAAATATTGCCTTATATTTATCAATACTTCCATCTATTGCATGTTTTATCTTATAGAGTCATTTGGAAGTTACCCCAGATTTTCCTTCAGGCCTAGGTATGATCTCCCAAACTCCATTCTTCATTATAGATTGATATTCTCCATTCATGGAATCTTTCCATTCTTGGTGATTGATAACTTCTTCAAAAGTGGATGGCTATACTTATATTAGTTTTTTCATGTAGGTTTCATACCCAAAATATCGTTTGGGCTTCTTGCTTTCCCTGACTGTTCCTTGAGTTGCTCCATGACCTTCTGCGTCTAGAAGTGTAGACTTCAACTAGTTATGTCTTTTTCTAATTTCAGGGATTACCATAGGTTCTATAGGTTCACAATGACCTTCACTTCATGGTTTGATTCTTCTTCCCTAGAAACTTCTTCTTCAAATACCAAAATTTATTCATCATCAGAGTCCATAGGGATATCCTTGGATTTCTTAAATGAAATACTTTCGTCAAATATCACATCTCGACTAACTTCTATTTAGTGTCCTTCCTTTTTAACAATGTAAACTTTGAAATGGGAAATATAAACTCAAAAACGGGAACTCTGGCCAAAAAACCCCAAAAAAACATCAAAAACAATGCTAAAAATGAAAAGTGTGTATACTGGAACGATGGTTTTTTTTTTAGGGTCAATTTTGAACATGTTTTAAAAATGGTAGTGAAAGCGAAATTTTCGTGCAAAATACAGCTTGAAAACAAAAAAGTGATGATACTGGAATGATGATTTTTTTTTAAGGTCAATCTTCAAAAATTTTAAAAAATGCTAGTAAAACCAAATTTTTATGTGCCAAACAAAGTTGTTTATGAGGAAAAAAACACACTAATTTTTTTGGTAGAATATCATTTTTCTTGCCTAAGTATAAATTCAACATGTTCTCAACCATAACATGCTAGATACAAAAGAAATTGAAATTTTTTCAACTATAAAAATAAAAAACCATGACATTATGAACAAATTACATCACTAAATGAATTCAAAAGTCATTATTTGTATATTGAATAAAACATACATTATATCTCTAATTTAATGTTGCATTGTAGATATTTTAAACAATAAAAATTATCATAATTAAGACATATAATCCAACAACATAAAAATGCCTCATAACTTCTCATTTAACACCATATGGAAATCAAAAATTTTATTTTAAGATACGATGCATACATCAGTTATATAAACTGTCTTAAACAATCTTTCAAAATCACTCATATTTTCTTGCACACCATCAGAATTCACATCTTCAGATGAGTGACTAGATCCTAACGAAGATGTTCCATATTCTTCTCTTTCATCAACTAGTGCCCCATATGAGTCCACATGCATGCCCACCATTTTAGGTTTCAAAATTCTTCTAGATCTACGACTGGTTCAGCAGACTCCCATCTCAACACTATTCCTTCTGGTAACAACCTTTTCAGAATCTCTATCGTCTTGAAGCGAAGAGTTCCTCTCTTTGTTAAATTGAAGTCATAAAAAATTATGCCAACATCCTCCAATTTTAATATGTCTGTGCAGCGGTGATTTATATTTGTACCCTTTATTTTTCTCTTTCCGCCATTTTTTTTTCAACTACCATCTTTGGATTATACACATCATTGAATGGGTGTGTATTTATGGCATACCAATGTACTTCAACACTTGTAACATCCTCATTTTCTGTAAAGACCTTTATAACTTTAGCAACCCATAATGGATGGCCATTGGGATCTCCATCTGCTAGCACTGCGATCATGCAACCCTCCTTAATATCCTGTACTGAACCCCTGTAAAGGTCTTCCATGGCTTCACGTTGTGCACGAGAGCTTCTGGAACCAATATACATCTCTCTTTCCTCTGTCTGTGAAGAATTACTAATACCTTGAGATTGTTACTGTTCAACAATTTTTATTTCCTCGTGTTCATTCGACACATTTTGCGGCCAAATAAATGGATTTTTCAAAGGTATATCTTCATTTGTTGTTGTTGAAATGATATCACTTTGATTATTGAAAAAGACTCCCATCAAACTGAATCAGCAATGTCAAAGTACTCATATGTATATCTAATACATTTTTTAATTTCTTCTAGGCAATCAGAATAATTTATATCTCTATTTTGTTTGCGTGCATTATGAACTTCACCAACTGATTGTAATAACAATATTTTTGATGCAAATATTGGATGATCTGGAATGAACTTCAAAAATTGCAAACCTGATGACGGTGCCCATTCTATAGTAGTTGAATACTTCTTGCCCCATATTAGTGTTTTCCCATCAATTTTTTTGATACGAAATTGATGTTGGAAGCTAATGTCATTAAGTTGTTCAATGCATTTCCCCTCACCATATGATCCCAAAATAAACCTTCGCATGTCAATAGTTTCTTCCAACACATCAAAAGTAGGCTCTGGCATGTATGATTTCTTAATACATTCAATTAATTATGGCAAGCTCCCAACTTCCTTCCTCCTCAATGTGACTGAAAAACGACTAAACATCTTATCAATATGGTCATGAGTGTGCCCAACAACAAGGAAACCAACCTTTACCTTTTGAAAAATTCTCAATTCAATAAGCATGTTTAGATATCCAAAAACAACCTGATTTTTGTTTTCACGGCAAGTGTTGTCCAATTGTAGATACAAAACTTTAGGAAGATTACCAGACCAATGAGAAAGCACATCATGAATTATGGTTATGGTCAGATTTGCATCATTATGAATATTTGGAGCTGTGAAGTACACCCTTGGCAACATTTTCCCATTGAAGACCATACAACTGATCAAGTGATACTAAATAAAATTTTCCTCCTGTAAATTTTTGGGTGTGTGAACAAAATGTGATAAAAGTTTTTTCTTCTAGTCCATACCATCAATTATCAAACCCAAATATTTATTCAGATTATCATAACACTTATTTCAATGCTTGTACAACTTTTTCCTTTCGTTTGTTTGTTGTTCGTGATGCTCCTCAAGTTCTTTGACAATTGAATCTACACAACATAAAAGAAAGCCATTAAGAAGTATGTTTTCATAGTTGATGACTATATAATTTTAAAAGTTAAAGTTATAAATGCTTACCTCTTTCTGACCCTTCACATTTGTCCCTTTTTTATTTAAGAAAAGCACATGTACTGCAAATCCCCATCCTTGTCTTCTTAGGAATACAGACATTGTTGAATTCTTTCTTCCATACCTTCACAAAATATTGATATGTAATAAACCAGCCATGTCCCTAAGCACCTTCTGCATATTCTTGTATAAGTTGTAGATTTCTCGTCTTGAAAAATTATCTGGAATATGTATTGTCTCTCTATTTGGCATACACTCTCCATGCTTTGAAAATAAATCTTTCATCCATGACCTTGTAGTATTTGATAATGGCCCAAACTGTCTTTTATGACGTACTTCTGAATAAAATGTGGGATCCTTTTCTAACTTTCCTTGAATTCTTGAGAGACGAAATTTCCCAATCGAATGAAACATTTTGAAAGCTTTTCTACAAATAAATAAAGTCCTAATATGATAATCATAACCTGACAATGTAGATTGCATGCACCCAACTAAATATGAATTTTGCATGCTTTTATTCATTGACAAATATCTCTTCCTACTCTCTAATGCAAATTTGAAATCCATATGTTTCAAGCAATATTTTTGGTAACATTCACTTGAAATGAGAGTGTTGATAAAACTTCTTCTCGTTAGATATTCTGCTCTACCCCTTGTATAACTAGAACATCTTGCATTGATATGAAAAGGTCTGATCCTACTCCTCGATACAATATTTCTTAGCAACATCTCCATCATTGGATCATCATTTGTATAAGGATTTTCATCATCATTAAGAGGAATGTTATCCACACTATGATCAGTTGTGCTTTTCAAACACTGCCTTGGAGGATATTCTTCATCTTCGCCTTCTTCAGTGCTACTATCATAGTCCTTAGAATTCAGACTGAATGGAAAATTTGACTCGATGTTTAATGGATATTCTTCCTTATGTGCATTGTCAGTGCTGCTCTCATAGTCCATAGAATTAGGAATACATCGAAAATGTGATCATTTACTTATTGAAGATGCTACATCCTGTCATTTGTCACTGCTACCTTTATACTCATTAGAATTAGGACTAAGTGCATCATCCTGTCCTTCATCACTCCTGCTCTCATAATCCTTAGAATTAGGACTAAGAGGACATTGTGACACTCCATTCTTTTGAAATTCATCTTCACACTCTTCATCACTATTTCTCTCATAGTCCTTAGAATTAGGACTAAGTGGACATCGTGGCACTCCAATATTTTGAAATTCATCATCCCACTCTTCATCACTGTTGCTCTCATAGTCCTTAGAATTAGGACTAGCTGGACACCGTGACACTCCATACTTTTGAAATTCATCATCATGCTCTTCATCACTACTGCTCTCATAGTCCTTAGAATTAGGACTAAGTGGACACTTTTACACTCCATTCTTTTGAAATTCGTTATCACACTCTTCATCATTGTTGCTCTCATAGTCCTTAGAATTAGGACTAAATGGACACCGTGACACTCCAATCTTTTGAAATTCGTCATCACGCTCTTCAACACTACTGCTCTCATAGTCCTTAGAATTAGGACTAAGTGGACACCGTGACACTCCATTCTTTTGAACTTCACCATCATGCTCTTCATCATTGTTGCTCTCATAGTCCTTAGAATTAGGACTAAGTGGACACCGTGACACTCCATTCTTTTGAAATTTGTCATCAAGCTCATCATCACTGCTGCTTTCATAGTCCTTAGAATTAGGACTAAGTGGAATCTGTGACTTTTTATTTATTTGAAATTCTCCATCCCCTCTTTCATCAGTGCTGCTCTCATAGTCCTTAGGATCAAGACTAAGTGGAAGAATTGACTTTCTATTCATAGTGGAAGAATTCCCACTATATTCATCAATATGAATAGAGTTGTTACACGATGAAGATGTTGATGTTGTATAAATTGAAACTTCACTATCAGGACAATCCATCCCTTTCAAATAGAAGATGTTGAATGATACAAATAGAGAGTCTCCTAAAGATATGATATAGCTTAGAGAATGAAATTTTCCCTCCAAAAATTTTGTTAGATTTATTTCCCTTCATTATTTTACTCTACAATTTATTGAAAAATGTAAACTAAATTTTTTTATGAAATAAATCATTAAAGTTAAAATTGTAAACTACAACTTCTACATTAATTATTTTAATAGTTAAAGTATATAATATTTACTAAACAATTGAATGTTTTTTTTAATTTTTATAATACATTCTAAAACAAATTAATCCCACATTCACCCCATTGTAAAACAATTCCATAATATTCGCTTTATCATATTTTCCTTCGTCGCCATAAAAAAATTAACACGTTAATTTTTTTTAAAACAAATTAATCCCACATTAACCGTATGGTAAAACATCTCCGTAATTTCACCTATATACTAAATTCCATTATCACTATTACTCACATCACATCAAGGTTTTCTGAGGTTCGTTGAAAGACTTGGAGTGAATTTGTGGAGCAGCTACATTGCTATCAACAACATATTCAATGAAGAATTCTCGTAATTGAAAGGTTAGTTAAATTTTTTTCCTTGAAAATTTTCATATTAAATTAGTTTAATGAAGTAGATTTTTTTTTTAATTAATACTTTTTTTGAGCCAAATTAACCAATACGTCCATTGTGAGCATGGTGGGTCCGATAAAGCTCACGATGGTAGCCTACCCCGCGGCACCACGGCGGCCCGGCCACCCACCCCGTGGGCTGTTGGGCGATTTTGGGAATCGCCCAACAGCCACCTCGGGCGGGCGGGCAGGCGGGCCGACGGGGTGGCGAGGGGTGGAGCTGCGGCACACCACCCCGTCGGCCCGCCCGGGGTGGCTGTTGGACGATTCCCGGAATCGCCCAATAGCCCCTGGGCGAGTGGGCAGGCTGTTGGGGTGGCCCAGGAATCGCCCAACCCCAGCGGGGTGGCGGGCGAGCTGCCGAGGTGGCGCAGTGTGGAACTACCGCAACCCCACCCTACACCACCATGGCGGCTCGCCCGTCCGCCTGCGGGGGTTGGGCGATTCTCGGAATCACCCGCCACTCCATGGACGGGCGGGGTGGTGTCGGGGGGCTTCTACCATTTCTCCTGATATTGATCTCCTTCTCCGTCTTCAATCTACCCCTCAAGGGGGACGCTGAGGGGTAGATTGAAGACAGAGAAAGAGATCAATATCAGGAGAAATGGTAGAAGTTGTTGCCACAGCCCCCCTCATGCCACCCCGCCGGTAGACCGCCAGGGTGGCGCAGGGGGAAGGCTATGGCAGCCCCCCGTACCACCCTGGCGGCCACCACGCGGGCAGGCGGGCCACCGGGGTGGTGTGGGGGGAGGCTGTGGTAACAACTCCTACCATTTCTCGCCCCATTGATCTCCTTCTCCATCTTCAATCTACCCCTCAGCCTCCCCCTTGAGGGGTAGATTGAAGATGGAGAAGGAGATCAATGTGGGGAGAAATGGTAGGAGTTGTTGCCACAGCCTCCCCCCATGCCACCCCGGCGGCCCACCTGCCCGCGGGGTGGCGGGCGATTTTCTTAGTGTTAATATTTTTTTAATTTCAATTATCTGATTATACAAATTAAAAATTTATGATATATTTTCGTTGTTAATTTAAGTTAATATGTTTTCGTTATTTACTGATTTATGTGTTTCTATTTTTCAGGAAAATGGCATCAAAAAAGATTTTTGTGAATCTTTCTGGACCAAAGACTCTTAAAGGTGCATCCTCAAAAAACATTGGTGAATGAACTCCACCTAAGCTCATGGCTACAAATCTTTCAAGTACCTCAAATAATAAGAAGATGATTTCATACTGGAAGAATTCAAAAGAAGTGAAATTTCCATCAAGAATCTGGTATGTGAAAGAAAGAGAAAACCAAAATGTGAATATATATCTATATATTGATATACCGAATGATAATGGAATTTATGAGGTGATGGGAAAAGTCATAGATATGTGTTCGGTACTGGACACTGAAGTTGTTTACATACTTACAAAAGCTCCCAAGTCACATGAAAGGATTAAATACCAACTATCATATTCATTGTATGACACGAGAGAGGTATCTACAAAGTTATGTAAAAAAATCGTAAATGAGATGAAACAAAACATCGTAAGTATTGTTATTTATATTTGTATTTTTCATTCTTGAAAGTGTCTTGCTATATTTTTTTAACTTTGTTTTTATTGACATATGATATTTTGTTTGGCAGAATTTTGTTGAAAGTTGTTCAATTAGGTTGGGAGGCAATCATTTCATAGAGCATGATATTATGAAAGTTATCAGTAGTTTTTACTCAGTGTCAGAAGAAGATATGGAAAACAAGCAAAATGTAGTAACTGCTGATGCTACAAAACTACATCCAAAGGATCAGAAAAAAAGGCCTCTAGTGGATAAATCTAGCAAGGGTAGACAAGTTACTTTTGAGGACGATGAAGTTGAAACTAACAGTGAAGCTGATCCGAATGGAAAATGGCATCAACCCATGGTACTCATCCACCCATATTATTCATCGACCCATGGAATTTACCCATGGTATTGTAAATGGCATCTACACGTGGTATTGTGAAATCCACCCGTGGTATTCATTCACCCATGGAATTGACCCGTGGTATTGTAACTAAAAAATACTATAAGTAACAAGTCACATTTTGTAAAAGGACAGATTGTCCGCCACAATGTCGCCTTTACAGTTCAGAGGCATGTAGCCACCACATCTCTTCTTAGAGATAAGCTACCATCACCCTAGCTGGTTTATTTCCATTTCTGGTTGAAAGCATATTTCAGTATTTTACAGTAATGAAATGAAGTATTATTTCGGTTGCATAACTATCTTTATGGTTACCTCTATATTTTGTTGCATTCATGTTTAAATCCAGTGGGTTTTAATAAAAGTTTCTTTGTGGTTTTGTTTATTGGGCATTCTCCTATTTTTCTTCTAACAATTCAAGTTTTCAGATCTTGGGGGTCTCCCCTCCCAAGATCCATTTCAATATTTTAGATCCTGGGGGCTCTGATACCACTGATCCGAAGCTTGGGAGGAGGCCCCCAAGATCTAAAATATTGAAATGGATCTTGGGAGGAGAGATCCCCAAGATTTGAAAAATTGAATTGTCAGAAGAAAAATAGGAGAATGCCCAATAAACAAAACCACAAAGAAACTTTTTATTAAAACCCACTGATCTGGATTTAAACATGAATGCAACAAAATACAGAGGTAACCATAAAGATAGTTATGCAGCGGAAATAATACTTCATTTCATTACTGTAAAATACTGAAATATGCTTTCAACCAGAAATGGAAATAAACCAGCTAGGGCGATGGTAGCTTATCTCTGAGAAGAGATGTGGCGGCTACATGCCTCTGAACTGTAAAGGCTACATTGTGGCAGACCATTTGTCCTTTTACAAAATGTGACTTGTTACTTATAGTATTTTTCAGTTACAATACCACGGGTCAATTCCATGGGTGAATGAATACCATGGGTGGATTTTACAATACCACAGGCGGATTCCATTTACAATACCATGGGTAAATTCCATGGGTCGATGAATAATATGGGTGGATGAGTACTATGGGTTGATGCCATTTTCCATTCGGATCAAAAGCATATGTTACCATTACTGAAGATGACATTGGAACTAAGAAGAGCCGTAAAAGACCAAAAGTAACAATGCCCAAGAATAAATCTGTTGAGAATGTTATGATGAAGAAAACTAAAGTTGAAGATTTTGAAGTAGTCATTACCAGCAATCAAGAACCTAGTGAAACTTCAAAAGAAAGCAGAGAAATCATTACACCAGGAGATAATTTAAAGGATGGAATTATCAAAACAAAACAAAATGCCATTCAACAAAATTTGACAAAGAGAAACTTAATTGATGGTGGTCGTACATTTCGGCTTAATGTCAAACAAACATATAAGGCAAGTGAATGACAATGTCAATATCAAGTCAGAAAGCCACATCATCTGCATGTTCACAACTTGAAGACATTAATGAGGTACAATCCATATGTTCATGTGGTTAGTTATGTGCTTCTTGTTGATCCACTTCAAGTTCCCAACAAAGAAGCGTTTGATAAGTCAAAATGTTTTGAATACAATTATTATGTGCTTGGGGGGAACCATTCTGCAGAAGCTCAAAGACAATTGATGGAGGAATATCCTAATAACCCATGTTTTGAAACAATGAAATGTATCATTTATGCTGGTTTATCAGATACAGAAGCAAAGTTAGTGGCATGGGATCATAACTCAGATAATGAATATAGGATGTCTATGACTTTCATCCAAAAGGTAGATTTATTCATAGTGAATTTCAAGAGAAATGTGGTGGGGATAGGATAAATGTTACTGTAGATTTCCGAAAAGAATGTTGCATGGAAATAGGCTATCAAATTGAAGAGAAAACCAATTCAAAAGGTGGAAATGGCAACAAAATTAGTGATTTATTCAGAGGTGTTGATAACATTTTCTAATTGGCATTTAAAAGTGGAGATGTTTGGGAGTTGATTGATAATATTTTTAGCATGTGGGAAAACATTGGCATTAAACACCAGAAGGTCAAAAAGTCTAAGCCATTGATATGTAGCAATAGTAAATCACTGTCTGAAATGAAGCAACTTCCAGAAGATATGACTATCACACCTTGGAAAGCAATGCAAGGAGTGAAAGATGAAAAATTTGTCAAAACAATATTATCTCGTGTGAGGTTAGGGGAATTATCATTGGAGGAAATGTCTGAGGAATTTCAAAAGTAAGTTTGTTGAATTATTTTTATTTATTTCTAGATTATAATTTTCTTTTAAATAAAACATGTTGTTTTTGGTAGTATTTGTTATACATATCATTATATTAACTTTTTGTTACTTTATCTATGCAGTCACAAAGTTTACATGAAAATTTAGGAACAAATGGTTAAATTGTTGAATGAAGATAGTTGGGATGATATTGTACGCAACTATCCAGATTCAAGTTCTACATCAACATTAAAAGCTTTTTATCTTGCATTTAAAAAGGTATCTTGATTTATACATTAATTTTTATTCATATGTGTACTATTTTTAATTTATAACTTATACATATATTTGTTTATTTTATAAAAGATGAAGAAGGATGATAATGGAGCACCAGATAGTTTCAGAACCTTTATTGAAAAAATAAAGATCGAAAGACTGAGGAAGCAACGTATTAAGAATGTTGAACTTGATCCAACTCTTACTCATTTCATTTGGAATGGGCTAGACACTATTCAATATCAAGTAATACAAGGCGACTATGAAGACATTGCTAAACTCATACCTAAAAGGGATTATGCCCTAGTTATTACAGATATTCCCCATGGTTTCAGTATTCCAAACATTGACTATGATAGTGACCCTTATACTTATGAAGCTCTTAGTAAAGTGGTTGCAGGATTTGTAGAAGTCACGTCATCACCATTATGGAGATTTGTGACATTTCATTCAAACACACAATTGGCAATGATATTGTCAAGCTTCAAGGGGAAAACAAATTCAAGGATGCAGCTTACATGGTAAGATGTTTAAAATGTATATTGGATTAATGTTGAAAAATTTATTTATGTACAAGTTAATTGAACTTTTACTATTTCATGTTACAGGCAAAAGTCAAATCTTCTTAACCGTGAAGATCAAAAATTTATAAATGATTGTGAGTTCATTCATATTGATAGTTGGGCAAAAGATAATAGCTATATGTCTATGATTTTAAATCAGTTAGACAGAAAGAGTCATAGCCAAATACTGACTTATGATGTTGTTGTGAGAAAACTAACATATGAAAACAAAGAAGCAAAAGGAGAGATAGTTAACATTTATCAAAAACCACAATTATTGATTAATTATCTTATAGACATATGTTCAAATGAAGAAGATTGGGTTCTAGATTTATTTTCTGGCTTCGGTAAGTTTTATTATATGGAATTGAATTTCAATATGTTATTTTTTAATTAATATGTCATTGTGCTAATTTACTTCATTATTTCTTTTGTGCTTGATAATTAGGTACAACGCTAGCATGTTGCCTTCAAAAAAGAAGAAATTGCATTGCAATTGAAAAAGATCCAAGACAATGCAATTTCATTCAGCAAAGAATTAATGCTCTTCAATTTCTTCCAAATGCAATGCAAGAAATTGGGTTGAAGAAAGGGGACTTTAGTGAATCACGTGTGGAAAAAAAGGCAAAGGAACCCCAACCACCATTACATGGAATGTTTGGAAAGACATACATTGAGAGATTTGCAGACATCAAAGATCCATTAGAAGAGAAAAATGAGCAAAAGGAAGCAGAAAATATTGTGGAAGAAGACAATAATGAAACTCTAGAGGACGAAGAGTTTAGATTACGTGACATTATTGACTAAATTTAAGTTATGCTTGGAAATCAAGCTCATTTTTTGTAACTATTAAGTAGTTATACTTGTAATGTTTTGACTTTCACATTTTATGAGAATAATAAACACTCAATTAAGGTTGTTATGCGTTCAATATTTGTAATATGTGATTTTCACATTAATTTTTAAGTTAATCATTATCTTTCGAAAAAAAAATGATTATTATTATTTTTTTGACATGGAATTCATATAAAATATATATATATATATATATATATATATATATATATATATATATTAACTATTTTTAGTTAAAATTTTCGTATAAAAATTGTGATTTTGACATGTCAATTCTAGCAAAAAGTTATAAAAACGTGTAGTTTTTTAGTTATATTTATGTTAAAAATGGTTATTTTTATGTCCATTGTTAAAAAATATTGTTTTTTAGAAACAATTATTTCATGTGGATTGAAAAATTAATTAACGATGTATAAATATGTAAAATATCGACCTTCTAATTTAAAAATGCAAAACAAAAAAAAAAACTTCATTACAAAAAATTAAAATTAAAATAAAAACAAGAAAATATGAAGAAAATGACCACTTCAAAAATTATTAAATTTACAAAATAATTATTTACATTTCATACATTTAAAAAAAAAACCTTTTAAAAAAGGGGCCCAGTGTAGAATTACCACTTTTTTAAATCAGCATCAAAAACACTACCATTCTAAAACGCAATGTACATAAAACAATTTATAGTGCCAAAAACTATGCTCTAAAAAACATGTGTGTTCTGCATCACCACTTTTCAAAATCGGGTCACTTTTTTGCTATCTCTACAAAACGGGTAACAATATGAGTTCCCGTTTCAAAGTTTACATTGTTTTTTCTAGATCCTATAGGCCTTAGAAGAGTTATTATAGCCTACAAACGTTCCCTTCATGCTATATGGATCCAACTTATTTCTTTTGTCCTTAGGTATATGAATATAGACAGGACAACCAAAAATTCAGAGATGATCTACAGTTGGTTTCTTCCCAGTGAGCACTTCTTCAGAGTCTTGTTATCTAGTAACCTGCGGGGACTTCTATTTTGTATGTATATTGTTGTCTTTGTAGCTTCACCCACATAAATTTTGGTAAATCTTGATCATTTATCATTGCTTTTACACTTTCTTCAACGGATTGATTCTTTCATTCTGCAACTCCATTTTGTTCGGGCTTATATGGGACTATCATCTCCCTCTTAATCCCAGATTCCTTACAGAAAGTTATGATTTATTTAGATGTGTATTCTCCTCCATTATCATATCTTAATAGCTTGATTCTTCTTTCTGTAAAGTTCTCTACTGCAACTCCATTTTGTTCGGGCTTATATGGGACTATCAGCTCCCTCCTAATCCCAGACTCCTTACAGAAAGCTATGATTTATTTAGATGTGTATTCTCCTCCATTATCGGATCTTAATAGCATGATTCTTCTTTCTGTAAGGTTCTCTACTTCAGCTTTGAGTTCTTGAAATTTAGTAAAGACTTCTTCCTTGGATTTCTTTTACGTAAACCCAAGTTTTCCTTGAATGGTCATCTAAAAATGTGACATAATATATATGACCTCCAAGTGATTTAGGGGTCATACGACCACAAACATCAGAATGAATAAGATCCAAGATTTATTTTGACTGTGAAGCACTGCTTCCAAATGGTCTCTTAGTGTTCTTTCCCAATGCACATCCCTTTCATACTGCTTCGTTTTCCTCTTTTATTTCGAGGATTCTGTCTACTATTGAATTTAGATTTGGAAATATTTTGAAATGAAGATGACCAGGTCTTCTATGCCAAAGCTCACATGGGTTTATTTCAATGTGAACTAAAGCTTGAGCAAGAGGGGACCTGTAAAGTCTTCCTTCACGAACCCTAATCACTCTAGAATTTTCTATGTTTGATTTTTTACCCCATACTACAATGTTTCCATCAATGAAAGCTACTATATCACCTTTATATTCTAGAATTGAAATGGAGAGTAAGTTCTTATGCAAACTTAGAACAAATAAGATGTTGTTGAGATGGAAGTTTGACACATGCTCTGCTCCCGCCACCGCCTGTAAACATTAGGTCTGAACCGATCTTCGGCTACTCGAGATGGCCCCTCCGAAGGCTTCGCTGGAGGAGGTAGCTCACCAACATGCCTTCTCTGCCTTGATCAAGTCCATGCCTCCTCAGCGAGCTCGCCCTTCAGTATCAAAGTTCGTGAAAAAACTTGATGGGTTAAAGGAAGTTTCTCTCCCTCCAACTTTGCGTAGAATGGCTGCTCTTGCCTTGGCAAAAAAAGGACTTATTGGGAAATTTACAGGACTTTGGTCCTCTCCAAAAACAGTCCAGAGGTGGGTGGAAAGGAATTGGACAGACAAAATACAAGGAAAAATCTCTATCAGATTTTGTGGAAAGGGATATTTTACATTTCATTTTGAGACAAGGGAAGACAAGGATTTAATCTTCCGTAATGGGCCTTATTTCATGGATTCCAGAGGCTTATATTTAAACAAATGGACTCCGAATTTTGACTCGGAGCTTGATATTTCTAATGCGGTCCCTGTTTGGGTCCAGCTTCCTCACCTCCCCTTGCATTGCTAGGGAGACGAATCTGTGCGTGCTATTGGGAATGTTGTTGGGAAATACATTGATCAGAGTGAACTGAAAGATAAAATGCAGGCCTGTGCCCGCATCTGTGTAGAAGTGGATTTCGGTAAAGGCCTACCAGAAGCCATCAAGCTCAAGGTTGACAACTAGATGCACATTCAGCAGCTTGACTACGAACAGATCCCCTTCAAGTGCAAGGTATGTCACGAGTATGGTCACTTCGCTAATTGTTGCACTAAACTTTCTAATGTAGAAAATAATCCTCAAGAAGAGCAATGGGAAACCGTTAAAAAGAAAAAGATAGCCCCTAATCCTAAACCATCCCATGAAGCAGGTCCTTCCTCTCGACCTCCCCCATTTTCCCCTCCCTCTTCTCCCCCGTCTTCATTTCCTCTCCCTTCTTCCCCACAACCTCCCCTATCTTCTGATCGCCAGTTGGATCCCCTTACCTCTTCTCCCTCTTCCAATCCCTTTCACATCCTCTCTCTTCCTGAGGAATCCCCTCCCTTGATTCAATCTGATCCTACCTCTTCTCCCCTTCCCCGGGTCATTTCCTCTTCCCTCCCGTCTGATCCTCCCCCTTTTTGATTGTCTAGAATGGAGCATGGATCCATTCTAGACAATCAAAAGAAGCCTGGAAGAAAGTTTGCCAAACAGCATAGGGATGAAAATGCGCAAAAAGACATAGCATTGGGGCTCCAGAACCCCATTGAATCATATATTCAAGGACCAATAGACAAAGACATGTCACATAGCAAACAAAGACAAGGGAGGGAGAGCAACTCCTCGCACCTCTCACCTGAAATGATTAAAATCCTCTCATGGAATAGCAGGGGACTAGGGCACCCCTCCAAATCAAATCCCTTAAAGGATATTATTAACCAAGAGAAACCAACCATTATTTTACTCCAAGAAACAAAGCAGAGACAGCCAAAGATGAACAAGATTATTGAACAACATAAGCACTACAAAGGATGTATATGTGATTCCAGAGGAGCCTCAGGAGGAATTGCTACACTTTGGCTTCAAGATGAATGGAACAACGCAATAGAAATAGTAGAACAGAATTGGGTCAAGATTGTATTGCAGAATATTATTAGCAGTCAACAGATAGTAATTTACAATGTTTATGTCCTGAATCATTACAGGGATAAAGAATTTTGCTAGGACTCTCTCAGCAATAATATAGCAGAAGAAAACAGCAGCAACATCATTTTAGGAGGTGACTGAAACCTCATTTTACATGCTAATGAAAAACGTGGAGGTAGCTTCAACCCAGATCCTTTTAGAAATCAATTGGAAAATGTTATGCAACATGGTGATCTTGTCGATATCATTCCAAAGAATCGTAAATACACTTGGAATAATCGCAGATTGGGGAGAAATAATATTATGGAAAGGCTCGACTGAATCCTGCTAAATGTATCCCTTCTCTCCACCTTTTCAACTGTCAACGCTTCCATCCTTCCTTTTGCTGCTTTAGACGATTATCCCACTGATTTAACCCTTGAATCTCTCTGCCCCCTAGGCCCTCTCCCTTTTAAATACAGTCCTTTATGGAATGACATTGAAGCAGCCAAAGTGTTGGTCCAGCAAACTTGGTGCCAACATGTCGAAGGATCCCCAAGTTTTATTTGGGAAAGCAAACTTAGAAATGTAAAGAATGCTCTCAAGAATTGGGAAAAAACCCAATATAAAGAGCCAGAAGCAAAGAAAAGAGAAGTGAAAGCCAAAATTGAAGAACTTCACTATGCACTAGAAAAGCAAGAATATTATCAGGCTGAAAAAAATCAAGAAGAAAATCTTTACATTCAGCTATACAGTATCAGAAGAGAAGAGGAAGAAAAATGGCGAATTAAATCAAGGCAGACTTGGTTGAAGAGTGGAGACAGGAACACAGCTTTCTTCCATAAGCAAGCCACTATTCGGCAAATCATGAATAATATAACAGCTACCATAGATAAAGCAGGCACTCAACACAATGATCAAACTGCCATAAAAAATGTTGCCTCAGAACATTTTAAAGAGCTGCTAACTGAATCAGGGGAGGACGAAAACTACACTGACTTCCTACAGCATTTGCCAAAAAAGATTGCAATAGAAGCAAATGAAAGGCTGACAGAGGAAATAAAAGAAGAAGAAATCAAGGAAGCAATTTGGGGCCTCCAGCCAGATAAGGCACCAAGGCCAGATGGCTTTCCTATTTGTTTTTATAGGGAGTATTGGGAAATTATCAAAAAGGACCTCATCAAATACTTTAAATGGCTTCAGAGGAAAAATAAATTAGGAGGCTACACAAATTCAACACAACTGGCCCTCATTCCAAAGGAGAACCGGCCTTCAAATTTCTCCCGTTTCCGGCCCATATCCTTATGTAATTCTTCCTACAAAATTTTCACAAAAATTCTTGCTTCCCGTCTCAAACCTCTATTTCCTATGTTAATCTCTGAAAACCAAGGTGGCTTTATGAAAAATAGGCACATTTCAGATTCTATTCTCTTAGTCCAGAAAGCCATTCACTCAAGCCATTCAAGAAATGAAAAGGGCTTCATCCTGAAATTGGACTTGGAAAACGCTTTTGACAGGGTTAAACACTCCTTTATATTTTTTGTTCTTCAAAAAATGGGTGTCTCATCCTTCTTTATTGATCTCATAAGAGCCTGTATCTCTGGCCCATGGATAGCTCCCCTTATCAATGGCAAACCCGGCCTTGCCTTTCAATCTTCAAGAGGATTAAGGCAAGGTTGTCCTATGTCCTCCTACCTTTTCCTTTTAACGATTGTGTCCTTCAGTTGCACCCTTGACCATAAGCGGCAGACAGACCTCATCACTGGAATCAAATTTGAAGATGGAGTGAAAAACATCAGTCACTCCCAATTTGTTGATGATACCCTACTGATTGGAGGGGCGTCCGCAATCATAGCTCAAAGATTCAAATCTTTATTAGAAAAATTCATGAGATATTCAGGGGGAATGATTAATCACTTCAAAAGTTGTATTTATGGATGGAACGCCTCAGCTCAAACTCTTCAAAACATAGCCAACATCTTCGGTGTGTCTTGCAAGTTAAATTGGCACCATTTCAGTTATTTGGGAAAGCCAATGAATATAGGAAATGCAATAGTTGATGTTTGGGAAACAACTTTAGATAAAATGAAAAAAAAAGTTTAAAATTGGGGAGCCTCTTGGCTCAACCCAGCTGGACGATTGGTACTGCTCAAATCGTGCCTTTCCTCTCTTCCTCTTTACCAATTCTCCCTTGCCCAGGCTCCAGTCTCTTTTCTCTGCAAAATGGACAGTATTCTCAGGTTTTTCCTTTGGCAGGGAGGAAAAAATGAAAATAGAAAATATAACTTGGTTGGATGGAAACAAGTAATTCAAAACCAATAAAAAGGAGGTCTTGGAATTAGATCCCCATCTCTCACCAATTCAGCCTTTGGCGGCAAGATAGTCTAGAGGCTTATTGAAGGCCAATCAACTTGGTGGAAAAAAGTTTTGGAGGCCAAATATCTCAGCCACCCAAGGCAGCATCTACTTACAACTGAAATACCCAACAGGAACAGCACAAGGATCTGGAAACTCTATAAAAAAACCATCTCCTTTATGGCTCAAAAAGTCTCCAAGGTTCCCAAAGGCGGCAGCAAAATCAACATTGGCACTGATAAAACTATGGGCAATCAGCCAATTAGCAGTGTTCTAGGTATGGCTGCAATAATTCTCTTTCTTCAAAGTAAAGGAATATACAGTTTAGATCAAATTTCACAATGGGATACAAATACCCAAGCTTAGAAGAGATGGAGCCTTCCTCCCATCCCTCAATGACTCAAAGAGAATCTTGACAACTTTTAGATACACCTCCACAAAATTGCTCCTACAATAAAAAATGGCAAGGATGGATTCTGACGGGACCCCACTGGCACCAACTACTCAATACAAGTAGGATACAATTATCTATGCAACAGGGACTACCCGGCACCAACATGGACACATTGGAAAACAGTATGGAAATCAGAAGCCATCCCTAAGGTGAAATTTTTTATGTGGACCCTATTAAAAGAAAAAACTCTCACTATAGAAAATCTTTAAAAAAAAGGCATTGTTGGACCCTCCAGATGCCCTAATTGCCAAGAAGCGGAGGAGTCCATCCAGCACCTCTTCATTTCGTGTCCTTTTGCTTTTTCTTGTTGGAAGAGTATTACCCCAATCGTTCCCTTCACCTGGAACTCTCAGCAATCCATTGGGGAAGTCCTTAACAACTGGAAAAAAAAACTACCCCTGGTAATCCATGATAAACAACATTGCCAATAGAGTGCGGGATGCCCTCCCATTTGCCCTCTTATGGAGGATCTAGATTTCTAGGAACAACAAGATCTTTAAAGATAAAGAGACCACAATCATGCATCTTTGTAGCAAAGCTAAAAGCCTTGCGATAGAAACCATCACTTCTAAGAGCACAAAAAAATGGACATGACAAGTCTTTGGGTTGAAGAAAAATATTTCATAAGGAGTCTGATAGATAAGATCAGTATCCTGCCAGCAGCGAAAATCAATAGCAACTTTAACAGAAATCACAGTCACAACTGGAAAATCCGACTAAAGCAGGATGACTTCAACAAGTGGCTCCGCACTAGCAACACCCACTCCTTGTTCTTTGACGGTGCCTCCAAATCAAATCCAGGAGCAGCGGGAGCAGGGGGAGTTATCTACAATCCCAATGGTGAGCCCTTAGTCACCTTTGAGTGGGGATTAGGGATCCTCTCAAACAACAGAGCAGAGGCTCTGGCGCTCTATCAAGGAATTCTTCAACTACAAATTCATGGAATCAAGAAAGCTATGATCTTCGGCGATTCTGCTATCATTATCAGTTTAATGACTAGCAAACGAAAAGCCTCCAACATCTTCTTACAGCAAACCATAAGTCATGATCAATCAAACTCAGGATTTCCAATTTTACCATATCCTTCGGACCATCAATTGGGAAGTTGATAAACGCGCCAGCCAAGCTTGTATAAGACCAAAAGGAAATATCCTCTGTAACAACGAGGAACAATTCCAATTTCTTCCATGACTCCCATGACTTGTAAAAAAATTTCATATCTAAAGACTCACATCTTGCTCAGGGCGTACCCTGACCAAATCAAAAATAATTTCAAGGCTATCTATTCCACGTCGTTGGAAATCCTCCTTTTTCTCCCTGAAATCTCCTCAGATTTTTTGAATCTATATTTCCCGTGCAGAATCCGTGACCACCTATTTGCTTCAGCATCAGACTTTATTTTTTCTGAAATTTCTTATCGCTCTGCTCTCGATTCTCTAAGCCCTCTTTCATCCCTCTTCCCTTCTCTTCAGATCCCTTGTTTGGTTTTCACTGTCTCGTCGATTACAGCTTGCTGGAGCAGTGTTTCAGCATTTCTTCAGGACAAAGCCGAGGACCTCCAGATGGCCCGCAACGAAGATTGTCTTCACTGTCGAGACTTGCAGGAAGAATTTGAGCAAATCATATCACATCAGCGCCTCTTGGATGAGAAAATTGATTCTGCTACCAAGATAATCACTACTAAAGGAACAACCAATCTAAAAGAACAGCAGAAAAGGAATAGCAAAAAAAAACAGAACAACAGAAAAGGAACATAAGGAAAAACGAAACAGCAGAAAGCCACATAAGTATAGATTAGATGTTTTGTAAAGTTTGTTTACTCCTTTTTCTATTTGTCTGAATCTATTCTTGTGTCAGTACTTTTCAAGTTGAAAATGAAAGCAATTTAGCAGAATGCTTTAATGTAATCCAGTTCCAAGCTCATCCTGCGAGCTCTACTCATGTAATACTAGAGCTTAGCCTCCCTATCTTTTTTTGAATACAATCAGCAGCCGAATTTGTAAAAAAAAAAAAAAAAAAATTGTTGAGATGAATATTACCTCCATTCTCCAACTATATTGAGGTTGATCCAATTCCTCTCATAGGATAGCTCTTATTATCACCGAGCTCTATGGAGTATGAAGAATTTCCTTTTGACAATGTTTTTAGTTTATTGTGATGACCAATCATGTATATTGATGCTCCACTATCAATCACCCAAATTCTCTCATCTTGGAATGTGCCAGTGAGTGCTAAGAAGAGACCTTCATCTTTTGTCTTGGTCACTTCCTTCTTTGGAGTAAATAGGAGATTCCATACTTCTTTGATACCCTTATTGAGATGAATTTCCACCTTTGAACACTTCTTTAGAAACTTCTTCAATGTAGTTGGGATCTTCATGATGCCCTATGCCAACCTTAGCTTTGATACCATGTTGAGAAATCTATTAGAGCAATGAATAGAGTGATTTATCTTTTATTGATAACTTTGTGTGATGTATTTTTACTTTTCTTACTTAGTTAGCTTATTTAATTATTATTGTGTTTGTGCATCATTAAACAACTACCAAAACAAGAAGAACAATAACACAAAATATAGGTTGCAAGCTAGGGCCACGATTAGGTGTTCAAAATTAGGCTCGAACTCAAATTGTTAGAATCTTGATAAACTTAGCCTCGGATCGAAGAGCTCATCATTCTGATTCCAACGGTGTGAATGGCACTCAAATCCGAGCTCATACGAATAAGTTAGAGAAAATCAAATTTTAGGTTTGACTTGGACAAATGGCAGGAAAAGATGATGTGGCTGGGCTCTTTAGGGAATGGGGAAGTGCCAAGTGGTAGGCCTCCATTGGCTCTCACATTTCGGAAATCGCATATCGCAAGCAGGTTGTGTTAAAGAATCGACCCCAAGAAAGTCAGGGTTGTGATATGATAAATCGCAATCGCACTTCGCAAAAGATAGAGGTCTTCATGTTAAAGGATTGGCCCCAAGCAAGGTTAGGGTTGCGATGGGATGATCACAATCGTACACCTCAAAAGGTAGAGTCCCGCATTATGTTACCCACCAGTTCTCCATCGATTTCGATTTGCGAAAGGATCCTGGATGCGATGCAATTATGGGTTAAAGTTAATAGTTCTGTCGAGTCTGCCATATCGTAGTCGTCATCGCCCCGCCGCATTCACAAACCTTAAGGCCGTTGGTTTTCTGCCGATTGCGATTTGTGATGGAACAGTCGGTATCGACCGATTATGGACCACCGCGCGGTGAAATTTTCACTCAGTTAGCGCTTTTGGGAGCTAATTTGTAGGATCATGCTGGAAATGGGGCAATTTGTGGAACGAATATTGGGAAAACAAGGAGAAGTCATAAATTCTTCAGTTTTTGACCAAATGGGATGCAAAAAGAGGCTAGATAGCCATTTTTGGACATTTTGTACTGATTGGAGTAGGTTTCAGAAACATTTAAGCATTGTAAACACAAATTTTTACACTTTTGAGCATAATAGAGAGGCCCAAGCCATTGGAAACTGGACCAAGGAGACATAGTCCAGGAGGGGTGAACTCCTTTATCATGTGCTTGTTGTAATGTGTTTTTGATGATGTTCTATACATGTTTATGCTACTATTCAATTTTTTATTTATGTTCAATTGCTTATAAAATTAACATAAAAACTCTTCATTTCACTTGCGAAAAGTCATGAATCCTTAAGCACAATGAAAGCATTTTTGTAATAATCTGAGGAGGATCTTAGCACTACAATCTAATATTCTAAATCAAATCATTTTGGTATCAAAGCACTAGGTTTCCTTTGTGAAGGAAGGATTTAATTGTTTGCAAGTTTCTGTCATGATTACAAGGTTAAAACTCAAAAGAGGTGAAGGAAAGTTGGTTGGAAGCCCTGAAGTTGGGTCAAGGGGAAGGAGAGCAAGGTTGCCACAATCTCCAACACCAGCTCAGCCTCAAGTTGCAGTTGAGACTCCAGAGATCATGTCTCATGAAGGAGAGCCTACAAACATGACAGAAGATGAGAATACTTTCAGAAAGGCTTTCTTTGATATGACAGAGATGGTGAAGGTCCTCTATGAAGGGAGGAATACCAGGTTGCAAGGGGAATAGTTCCAAACCTCCCAAATGAGAAGGCTCTTCAGGAGGAGGTAATGGAAAAGGAGGTAACAGAAATGGAGACAAGCCTCCAACCTATCCACCATCTTCTTCATCTTCTTCCTCACAAACATCTTCACCCTCTTCCACTAACACAACCCTTACTCGTACTCATCATCGTTCTTCAAAAGGAACTGGTAAATCACCTTTTTTTAATCTTGATGTTAAATTCGAGTTTCCCATGTATAATGGTGAAGTGAATGCAAAGAAGCTTGATAATTGGATTCGTCAGTTGGAGGTCTATTGCAGGATTAAAAACATTCAAGAGGATGACATAAAGATTCAGTTAGCTTCCTTGAGAATGGAGGGTGTAGCACTAGTATGGTGGGAATCAAAGACCCAAGAGGAGATTAAAAAACATGATAAGATCTTAATTTCTTGGCTTGATTTCATTTCTACAATCAAAAGACAATTCTACCCTCTAGCTTATATGCAGAAAGCCATCACGAATTGGCAAAACTTTAGACAACTTAAAGGTCAAAATGTGTAAGATTACACCCAAGAATTCAGAAAAAGGTCTTTGATGTTAGGTGTAGATTTGCAATCACAGGACACATTGTTGAAGTACATAGGGGGTTTACACAATTACCTTAGGCATACTATCTTAATGTTTAATCCCAATAATCTAGATGATGAGTGTGTGCAAGCCACTAATCTTGAGGCAACAGGGAAAAACACCCTAGAAGAAGGTAGTAAAAATCCATTTAAGAGTAAAGGAAAAATGCATCTATCAAAAAAGAAGGAGAGAAAGTTACATGCAAACATTGTTCCAGAGAGGGTCACGATGAAGCTCATTGTTGGAAGCTTCATCATGAAATGGGACCAAAGAGAAACAAAACAAGGGAAAACAAAAGACAACTGCAACCACTCAAGAGGATTTGGGATCCGATTCGGGTGATGAAACTAAAATCACAGACATGGGGTTAAAAGGAAAAGAATCCATTGCCAGCACTAGTTCTTCAAACTCACAAAATGAAACTCCAAATGAAAAGAGTAGAATAGAACTTTTTCACATAAGGGTGATATAAAAACACAACAAGATTGATACGATTTTCGATAGTGGCTCTCAAGCCAATCTTATCTCTAAAAACATTGTCAAAAGTTTAAATTTGGAAACCATTCCACATCATAAACCGTATCCACTTGGATGTGTGTGTGACAATGTGCAATTGAAGGTTATGAGAAAGTGTAAACTGAGATTCACCATTACTGCAAATTTCATAGATGAAGTGGAGCTTGACATTGTGTCATTAGATATATGTGGCATAGTTTTGGGAAGCTTGTAACTTTATGACAAAAAATCTATCTTCCATAGACATGAAAATAAATATCATTTATTCAAATATGGAGTAGAATATATTGTGAGAGCTCATAGCAAGAAAAAATCTTTCGCTTGTAAATGCAGGGCAAATGAAAAGACTAGTGAATTCGAGCAAGAATTTTGTGCCTCTAATGATCGAACCCAATGATGATGTTGATAATGAAGCTTTTAAAGGTTGTGGTTCGAATTTGAAATCTGAATTGATTGAAGTAGTTAACCAATATGACGAGATGTTTCAGGAACCAAAGGGATTACCTCATAAGAGAGGAATCCAACATGAGATGCAACAATATTGTCCTCTTCCTAACATTGGCATGTACAGGATGTCAGTGATGGAAAGCGCATAAATTAAGAAGAAAATTAAAGATTTTTTGAACAAAGGGATCATCAGGCCATCTTCCTCACCATGTGGTTCACCTATTGTCTTGGTGCCAAAGAAGGATGGAACATGGCGCATGTGTGTGAACTTTCGTGCATTGAACAAAATTACGGTGAAGAACCGTTACCCACTGTCCATAATAGATAATTTTCTTGATCAATTGAAAGATGCAAAGTATTTTACTAAGTAGGACTTAAGAAGTGGCTACCATCAAATTAGAATAGTTGAAGGAGACATTTGGAGACAACATTCAAAACAAAACAGGGCTTGTTTGAATGGCTAGTTATGTCGTTTGGTTTATGTAATGCTTCCGCTACATTCATGCAAGTGATGAATGATGTATTGAGGCCATTTCTTGATGAGTTTATCATAGTCTACTCAAATGACATCTTAATTTTCAGTAAATCTCGTGACGAACATGTCGTGCATGTAAGAAAAGTATTTGATGTCTTGGAAAAAGAACAGTGGTATCTTAAGATGTCAAAGTGCGAATTTGGGAAAAATTCTTTAGTTTACTTGTGTCATATTGTTGGAGGAGGTGGTTTGAAAATAGATCCCTCCAAGGTTGACGTCATTGTGAATTGGCCAAGGCCCAAGACAGTTACAGAGGTAAGAATTTTTCTGGGAGCAGCCTAATATTGGAGGAAATTTATTGTTAATTTTTCTCTTATGGCCGCTCCTTTGCATGCGCTGACAAGTGTGAAAAAGGTTTTTCAGTGGGGAGGCAAACAACAAATTTCCTTTGATTTGTTGAAGGAAAAGATTAGTACAACTCTAGTACTCCTACTTCCAGACTTGAGACAATCGTTTGAGATTTAGACTGATGCTAGTGATTACACTATGGGTGCAGTCTTCATGCAATATGGTAAGCCTATTTGTTTTTATTTAGAAACTTTTAATGGTGCAATGATTAACTATCCTACATATGACAAGTAATTGTATGCGTTGGTGCAAAGTGTGAAAAAATGGAAGCATTACTTGATGGGTAAGGGAACCATCATTCACACTGATCATCAACAATTGCAATACTTGCAATCACAATCAAAGTTGCAGCAATCAAGCCACTTCTGATGGATGTGTTTTCTTCAACAATTCCACTTGGTAATCAGGTATAAGAAAGATATCTACAATAAATTTGTTGATATTCTTTCTCAGCCTATTGTTATTGCATCTACGTTACTCAAGCATAATTCTATTTTACATCAAAGCTATATTGAGCAATATGCATTAGATAATGACTTTCAAGATGTTTATGCAAGCATGAGTAAAGGTAACCAAGTAGAGGAATTGGATTATCATTTGCATGATAACTTGTTGTACCATCTTGGCAAGCTTTGTATTCCACAAGGAGAAAGAGTTAACATCATAAGAGAGGCACACACTTCTCTTATTGCTAGTCATTTCAGTGTAAGTAAGACAGTGGCACATCTACAAAGGTATTGTTATTGGCCTCGTATGCTTGAAAGTGTGTCTCATTTTATTAAAGGATGTTCATTATGTGCAATCAGTAAGCCTAATAATAGGAAGTTAGGACTGTACACACGATTTCTGGTTCCTTCACGACCGTGGGAGAGTGTTTCTATGGATTTTGTAGGGGGTTTTCCATTTTCAAAAAGAGGTCATGATTATTTTTATGTAGTTGTGGATAGATTCAGCAAAATGTGTATTTTGATTCCATGTAAAAAGAAAGTTACAACTAAACAAAATGCTTAGTTATTCTTTCAATATGTTTCAGTGCATTTTGGATTTCCCACATCCATTGTTAGCAATCGAGATTCTTGGTTTGTTGGGAATTTTTAGTCAAGCTTGTGGGGATTCATGGGCACCAAATTGAAAAAGAGTACAACTTTCCATCCACAAACAGATGATCAAATAGAAGTGGTGAAAAAAACAGCGATACATCTTCTTCGTGGGTATTGCAATAAGCAACCTAAGTTGTGGGATGAACATTTGCACTATATTTAGCATGCTTACAACCGAGCCAAGCACTCTTCCACTCAAACTTTTCCATTTGAGGCATGCATGGGATACTTGTCTAAATCTCCTTTGGATTTTAGTTTTGGAAAAGATGTTGCTATTGAAGGTCATAGCGACATAGACAAAGAAAGAAAGTTCATTGAACAAATCCAATTAGTACACCAAAAGGTTCAAGAACAACTTGAGAAAATCCAAGGCAAGTATAAAGCAAGGCACACTAAGCATTGTCAAGATTACAAGTTCCAAGTTGGTGTTGAAGTTTGGCTTCACATAAGAGAGGTTCCAAGGAGAAGGTAAAAAGATAAAACCAATTATATATGGTCCATTCAGAATTTTGGAAAATATTGGTAACAATGCCTTCAGGTTGGATTTGCCTTCATGTATGCAAATTTATGTTGTTGTTAATGTTGGGACTTTAAGGTTGTATGAACCTCCTTTGATTGAAGATCAAGAAGAGAATAGTCAAATTCCATCTATTGAATACTTTTCTCTAGAATTCATTGATGAGCTTTAGCAAGACACTATACTTGATAGAAGAATAAGGACATCAAAAAGGGGAAGTATCGATTATCTTCGAGGGGGTTGAAGGGTACAAATCCTTTAAAAGACAAATGGATAGAGGTTGTAAAGGTGAGGGAATTGTACCCTCACTTGTTAGACAATTGAAAGTGATCCTTTTGGGGTCCAAAAGGCTTCTAGTGGGGAGGAGTGATGAGCTACTCAAAATTAGGCTCAAAACTCAAAGTGTCAAAATCTTGATAAACTTAGCTTCAGATTGAAGACCTCATCATTTTGATTCCAATAGTGTGAACGCACTCGAATCCGAGCTCATATGAAGAAGTTAGAGCAATTCAAAGTTTAGGTTTGACTTTGACGGATGGCAGGAAAAGATGATGTGGTAGGGGTCTTTAGCGAATGGGGAAGCACCAAGTGGTAGGCCGCCATTAGCTCCCACATTTCGCAAATTGCATATCGCAGGTGGGTCATGTTAAAGAATCGGCCCCAAGCAAGTCAGGGTTGCAATGCGATAAATCAGAATCACACTTCACAAAAGATATAGGTCCTCGTGTTAAAGAATCAGCCCCAAGCAAGGTCAGGGTTGCAATGCAATAATCGAAATCGCAGATCACAATCACACACCTCAGAAGGAAGAGTCTGGCATTATGTTACCCGTCGGTTCTCTGGCGATTATGATTTGCAAAAGGATCCCGGATGTGGTGCAACTATGGGTTACAGTTAATAGTTCTGTTGGGTCCGCCATATTGCAATCGCACATTGCCTCGCTGCATTCACAGACCATAAGACCGTCGATTTTCTGCCGATTGAGATTTTTTATGGGACAGTCGATGCTGACATATTATGGATCGCCGTGCGGTGAAATTTTCGCTCATTTAGCGCTTTTGGGAGCTAATTTGTAGGATCATGTTGGAAATGGGGCAATTTATGGCACGAATATTGGGGAAACAAGGAGAACTCATAACTTCTTTATTTTTTCACCAAATGGGATACAAAAATAGGCTAGATAGCCATTTTTGGACATTATGGACTGATTGGAGCAGGTTTCAAAAGTATTTGAGCATTGTAAACACATATTTTTACACTTTTGAGCATAATAGAGAGGCCCAAGCCATTGGAAGTCGGACCAAGGAGACGTAGCGCAGGAGGGGTGAACACCTTTATCATGTGATTGTTGTAATTTGTTTTTGATAATGTTTTGTAGATGTTTATGATGTTGTTCAATGTTTTATTTATGTTAAATTTCTCATAAAATTAACATAAAAACTCTTCATTTCACTTGCAAAAATTCATGAATCCTTAAGAAAAATGAAAGCATTTTTTTATAATCTGAGGAGGATCTTAGCACTACAATCTAATATTCTAAATAAAATCAGGCCAAAACCCCTCCACTTGAGAAGAAAACCCATAAATCCCTTCTCTTCTTATAAATTCTTCAATTGACGAATTCAAAGACCTTTAGACCAAGACTGATACCCTCCAAGACCAAGTCCATCCCTTCTTGATGATGTGCTTCCTTTGTTCAAGCCAAACCCAGTCAAATCTCTTCTAGTAGCATAACTTCTACCTCCAAATGTAAAATTTCGGCCTCTACTACAGGTCTGAAATTTTCGACCCTCCAGAAGTAGATGCTGCCACATGTGTGAGCTTCTTCTGGCCTTCCAAGGCTTACTTAAATGTTCACTTGACTGTTATCTTCCTTCTGGAGCTCGAGGATGGATTATTGTGACCTTCATTGATCTTTTTTCCCTTCCTTCTCCAAGATTCAACCTACAGAAGAAAATCCCTAGACCGGCTGTAGAAACCCTATCCTTCCTTCACACATATGAGAGAGAAATAATCCAAAGACAAGTCTCCTTCGTCCTCCTCCTTCTTCATTGCCTTCTTCTTCTTCCTCCTTCTCTGAATGAGTGAGTGATGATTGCGATCCAAGGAGGTCGAGTTTCCTCCTTTATATAGGCTTCTCAAGGTGGACATTGCTCCTCAAATTAGGTTGACTTGCCAGCTGCCAGGTTGACTTGGCCTTGAATTGTATTTTGACACTTTTAAGAAAAAAATAATTTTATTTACAAGTTACAATGTGCTTGATGGGGTTTTCGGCTTATGAAATGACTCTTTTGACTTCTTGACCTATGAAAAACCCTAGAAGCACTCAATGGGTGCTAGACCTATCAAATAAAAGACTTTGAGCATGAAACCCATGCTCCAATAATAATAATAATAATAAATTTATTTTATTTTACAATTTACAAGAATCAAAAGTATATTTCATATTTATGAAGACCAAACCTAGTTACACATTTCTCAACAGAGAATAAGATAGGGTGTATTTCCTTTAATCTTGGTATTAAAGGTTATAAACTACATTCGGATTTATTCAAACTTCCTCCATGACTCTTTAGAGATATTGCGTGCCAAAACCTCATATCCATACAAAATAAAAGGGTGACAAGAGTATTAAAAAGGAGTTTTTTATCCCACATACAAAGATCTACTGACTTACAATTGTTTTCCAGTCCATAATAAGATTTACATCCTTTGTTAATTCTTTTCTCAATGCTACAATTCAAATTGAGGTAGTGATGGATATTGATTCCAATATATTCGTAAGAATGAACTTCCTCCAAGTTGTTATTGTAATATATGAAACTATCTTATGTGATTGTTCTTAATTTAAATATCATGACATTTTTTTATATTAACAATCATTCACATCTTGGGATAGAAATCTTGGAGGATTCTTAGTTTCTTGCCAAGATTGTAAGGAGTCCATGAAAAACAAAAAATATCTTCAACATAAAGAAGAAAAGTGATGAGCATACTAGAGGAAGGGAGGTCAACACAACATGATTCTTCCAAATAATCTTCTAACTTATAAATATTAACTATTTAACCTAGGATTTAACTTTATAAATGAAATAAAATAAACTCTAAAGACATTACTGAAATTTATTTAGTACCAATCTAATCAAGCTCTGTAACTCTCAAGATCTAATAATTTGCAATGGTATAGTGAAATGGCTAAATTCTTACTAAATGGCTTATGTCCATGGGTTAGACAGTAATGTTATACATTATCTGATTTCATATATCCCTATATACAACCAAATATTATATATTGACCTTTTAAATGACCATGAGCTTGAATCCAATCATGAACCTTTATCCCTAACCCTAAACATTAGTGTGCACAAAATCTTTGTTGAGGAAAATTCTAGTAACCAAAGACCCTTTCCTTTTAACAAAATAAAGTTGTTTTTTTCTTAAAGGACTTAAATCCTGAATTAATTCTCCTATCACATATGAACAATATTAGGGACCTCTATTATAATTTTACGACAACCCTCTCCATTTTCATTAACAAATTTTCTATTAAGGTGTTAGGGAAAGAGAAAAATAGGTTAGCCAAACCTTGGTACGATTACAAAATTGCTTTAAAATCCATTAAGGGTGCTCCTGATGAGTTCTTACATTTGGGTGATAAAATGATACAAAGCTCTAATTAAAAGGGGAAAAGGGACCTACATTAATAGAGAACAAGAGAGGCTTCTCCACCTATCAAAGATCTATCCTAAGATATTTTGGAGGTAAATTTTGACTTGTAAAACTAAACAAAATAATACATTTTCCCTTAAGTTGTGGAAAACATTCAAAACATTCATATAAAAGATGAAGTATTTTTTTATAGAAGACATAAATTTTGGGTTTAAGAAACTCATAAAAGGGACATCTAAGGACATCAAAGGTTACTAAGAAAAATCTTGAAAGTTGCATGACATGTTGTCATCCCTCATATAAACAAGCTCTTCAATTTAGCAGTGAAGCATGACTTATATAAACCCTAGACTCAAAGTCTCATTGTTCCTATTTTTTTAAAATGAGGATAAAATTAATCCTTCTAATTATTGGACTATTATGATTAGCCCCATCTTAGCCAAGCTTATAACACACCATTCGCTTAATGCCTAATTAAGGATATGGGGTATCAATCTTTCACCTTTTCAAATAAACTCAAAACTCTATTATGAGATTGGTATCACCTTATTCAAATTGAAACCTTCCCAGTGATATAAATTTTATTATAATATGCGTAAAGATCATTGAGATCTAATCATTTGAAGATTTCCACCCTTAGAACAAGAATTAATCAACTTACATTCATTAAGCTAACCTTTAATTATCAACTTAATACATTTAAGTTCATATAATCATATTGATTAACAAAAATAATAATATAATACATTTAATTAACACCACCATTAATTTGATAAATTACTCATATGCACAATTTCCAAAGTCTGGAAGGTTTCATTAGAAATCAGTGCAATCCAAAATTTACCAACGTAATTTTTTTTACTAATAATGGAGTCAATCTCCTAAGTTTTCATTGACCCACAATGAGCTCATTATCCATTAGATAAATTTGATGGGTTACCAACCCAAAGTATTTCATCAATTGTCAATGGATTAAAGCTAATGTTGACCCCAAATGATTCTCATTGGACATTGACAAAATTTGATTAGTTACCAACCCACAATATTCTCCGATTAGCAATGGAGTCAAACCCATGTTGACCCTTGATGAGATCATTGACGATTGATGAAATTTAATGGGTTACCAAGCAAAAATATTTCATCAATCATTGATGGAGTCAAGATTTGGTTGATCCCCAGTGAGCTCATCGGTCATTGGATAAATTTGATGTGTTACCAAAGTGGAACCCAAAATATTTCGCTGATCATCAATAGAGTCAAGCTCTTGTAAACTTGGAGTAATATAAATTCATACTAAATATATCAGACTCAAGCATAACTTTAGATCTTTGCATGAAGCCTACAACTAGGCTTGGGGCCTCTCCTATTCTATGACAACCTTTCCCTTGTGCTTACAACATTGACTACACTTGCTACTTCTCCCTCCTACTCCTGTCATGTTCACGCTTCCTCCCATGCACCCACATTTTCTCTTGACATGATGGATGATGAGCCACTCAATTTCTTTGACCGACCAACTCACTCTCATGTTTTTCTTTCACGGCTAAATACTATATAGTTTTGACGATCTCCTTTCCCTCCTTGGTGGTGAAACCACAATTCTATGATATGTTTCTAACAACCATTGTCCATAAAATCCCTTGTAATCAATGCCTACAATGTCTAGCATTTACTCCCCATAGATCGACATTACTTTAGATTTTCCTCTACAACTTATCCTCCCTTGGCTTTACAAAATGGTAATTTCTTTGCACCTGATATTTCCTCTCCATCCCTTGTTTCATCTGTTTCTCTCTCATTGCCTCCCATTGTGCCCCCTTCCCTCTCTATTGAGTTTATCAAACCTCAGAAATGCTTTGTCTCCATGGTTTTCGAACATGATATCAACCTGGAAACCATTTTTTGTATCCTTGGAAAATCCATCCTCGGATTTTTTTTGGGAAAGAGTCTACATCAAAGACACTACTCGTGTGGGTGGATACAGAATGGAAAGGTCAAGTTTTCTCCCCACTATATGTTTTCCTATTGTCTCGAGGCTCTCTAACTTTTATATTTTCATAAGAGGATGGTACCTATAAAATATTGGTAGGCTCATGTTTTTGGGGGCCATCGGGACTCTCCCTCAAGCCATGGGTAGTCGACTTCGATCTAGCTTGTGAGCCTTTTCCCATTTAAAGGATATGGGCCATTCTCCTAAACTCCCTCTTATATTATGGTCATAAAAAATTATTTGTATGATTGGCAATAAAATTGGTCGCCTAATTAGGCTTGAGCCAACTTTGGATTCAAAGATCAATTGGCAATGGCTATGGATCCATATTGAAGTTGATATCAGAGATGGTGTACTAGGAAAACTAGAAATCAACCTCAGGTCCACAATTTGGAACAACACATTCACTACTAGAAATTTCTCTTCATGTGTCATTTGTATCATGAGATAGAACACCTTCAAGCTGAATGTAAAAAACTTGGGCCCCTTGGAAAAAAAGTCAGAAAAACTTAGTTCAAAAAACCAATGGTTCCCCCAGGCTGCAATAGCCTTAGTTCCAACACCAGTTCAAGGCTCCTTATGAATAATCATAGCAGGCTTAGGCACTCCTACTCAATATATCCCTAATGGTTCTTCGGGTATGTCAAATCATAACTCCTCCCAATTTTTCATGATGTTATTTTTGTGGTGGTTTTGTCTTGTCTCCCCTATGTTCCCCCTTCTTTCCCTAGATCTAAGACCCCTCGTCCACTTCCCCCTTAATCCCCTTGTTCGGACCTCTCCTCCTCTCTTAGAAACTAAATTTCCCCCCTCTCTTACCACCCCCTCACTCTCTGCCTCAATTGGCATTCTCTCAAGGACCAACTACATGTAACCTTTGTTGGGACAAGATAGAAAATATTGGTTCTCTTTGTAACAATTGTAGCTTTGTAGCAAAACTATGGGAACACTTAGCCATAATAATCAAATAGTCCAATCGAAATAGGAATAGTATTCATTCAACAATTGAAGAATGGAATCCTGGACCCTTTACCAATGTTATCATAAACAAAGCTTGGCGGCTTTTTCCAGGTCTTATTGCTTGGAAAATATGCAAGGAAAGGAACTAAAGAATCTTAAAATACTAATAAAAAAGTTTGGATACAATTTGGAGCTCCATTACGGGAAAGGTGTGCAAAACAATCCTCACAATACCCTAATCTAATCAATATTGGAAGTGCAACTGTAAAGAATCACACATTCTCCTACTTTTGGGGCTCAACCAATCCCTCTTAAGTCAACCCCCACAACCCTAACCCATTCCCTCGAGTACTGATCAATGGAAACCACCTCTTATAGGTTTTATAAAGTTGAACTTTGATGGGGTCTCCAAAGGCAATCATGGCCCTACTGCCTTTGGAGGGGTTTCTATGGATGACAATGACCAAATCATTCATATTTATATGGGAGATTTAGGCAATGAAACCAACAATGTGGTGTAAATTTCATCTCTAGAGCAAGGTATGATAATAGCCAATCTACTTAATTTACAAAAAATGTTAATTAAAGCAGACTCTAAAACCCTTATAGTCATGATAGAAGAGATGCAAAATGGTTCTAGCCTTGCTAAGATCTCTAATAACCACAAACTAAAAATTGGCTTATAATGAGAATCACATATTTATTAGCAGCAATTAAAGCCCTTATTCATTCCCATATATGAAGAAAAGGAAATATGCTAGCAAATAAACTAACCAATGAGGGGTTGCACTGCAAAATAGAAATGTTAGATAAATATTCACTGGAAATTCTTCTAGACATTCTAAGATCCATTTGCAAAGAAATCACAAAAAAGAGATGAAGCTCCCCAAGGTGGGTGTGTATACGAAGGGGAAACCTCCACAACTTGAAATGGGTGCAACCTATTTAATGTGGGGGGGGGGGGTGGTAGAGTGACCACTGCATGGCACTCTACATGGCCTGAGGTGCACTTACACCTACAACATAATCTGGTTTGTTTATTGGAGAGTGTTGAGGTGATGGTTTACACTACATGGGTGTTCGAAGAAAGAAAACCCATCCTACACTCAACTCAAAGGAGCATCTGAATGATAGTTATGGTAGCTACAGGAAAATTGATAATATATCATGACATAAGATGGAACAAGGTTGTTAAGAGAGGGTGGGTCGATGCTTATGCAACAAGCGTCTAACTGCTACATTACATACACCTGGTTTTCTATGAAATTCTTGGCTTTTATAGGCCTATTTATAGGGACGATCCGTTTAGAAAGAAAAAATGTTAATGCCTTATGAATAAAAAAAATTAAAAAGGCATTAACCTAAAACTATGAATTATTATTTAATATAAAAATAAACTATAAATATTTTAAAATAAAAATAAACAATATTAATGAAAACTAATTAATAATATGGAATGAATCAAAATTCAAATATTAAAAAGAAAAAAAAATCAAATCCTCTTGTTATGCGTTCCCACGTGATGAGACAAGGGACATGCTCATGACTTGTGGAGCAAGAATAAATAAGTCATTTTATCCAAAAACACCGACACCAAAGGTGTTTAGGTTAGTTGTTGGATCTACAGAAACACAAACCCTCTTATTGGCAAACTAACCCCCAAGTTTCCGTTGCAGAATCATTGATTTAATTATTTTTTCTACTTTACAGAATGTTTTATGTACAACGCTCAGTGGGATGGGTTAACAAGAGTGAGGGAATTATGCAAGAGACAAAACCTTCATGTTTTTCTAATCCTAAGATGGATTCTAATTTAATAAAAATAATTGGGGGGAAACATTTAGGGGGCCCTCTAAAGCGTAAAGAAGAGTGCACCTCCCTAGGAGTGACAAACTCTCATTATGGGGTCCTCTCGATGCTTTAGTGAAGGGGTGGTAATATCACGCGGTGTAGAATTGTGTGTTGTGCCTTCACGTGGCCAACTCACAACCCCACTATTCAGTTACCCCACCAATGTACACAAAGATCCCATTTTCGTAGATCTCCTGTTTGAATATATTATAGTCCCATGTGACACCACCACGTATAGTGGTGCCCCCTTCCTTACGTGTTGTTGTGAGCTTGTTACAAGAAATATTTTAATAATACATTTATCAATTTACATGAATAATATAAATATTTTAATTTATTGGAGTGATTACGATCAAGTTTATCAGATTATTTATTTTTCCATGTAAGTCACAGGAACATGATGAGCTTGTTCTTCATATCACTTTACCCCATATACGTCTCCAAAGATACCACGCCATAACGACTTGGGCAGCAGTGCCCAACCAAAATGTTTGAGATTTATTATGCCCCATCCTCCAAGATTTTTTGGTCTCCTAATTTTCTCCATTTTGACCAGATGGTATTTATAGTTTTGTGCAGCCCCAGACCAAATATAGTGTGTCATAATGCGATTAAGAGAGTTGACAATGAGTTGAGGGAGTAGAAATAGGTGAGCCCAATAGACCCCTAGTTGGATGAGCACAGACTGGGTGAGGGTAATACGGCCCCCCAAAGAGAGGCACCAGAATTCCCAATCCCTGATTCTCTTATGAAATCGATTGACCAACCACATCCAGTCGGTGTTCTTGTACTTACATGGCTTTAAGTGATATCCAAGATATTTCATGCCCACAGCCATAAAAGATAAGTATACATCTATATGTTTTTACTCTACTTTTTTGTATATGGTATATATATAAACAATGACACATCGTGCAGCTACACATAGTTGACAATGTTGGATACTTACACTTTCTTGTATATATATTAGTGTCATATAGTGTTGTAAACTGTATGAGGAATATGGGGTTAGATATCCATGCATGCTAAATATAAATAGGATTCTCAAAGAACGTGGCTACAGAAGCCCAATTTCCTGAGAAAATAATAATAAGAATAAATAAATAAATTATGGAAATTAAATTTAGATAAGAATGATAACAATTAATTTTTCTAACTACTCTAAATAAAAAAATTCACTTAATATATGTGCCTTGGAAATTTATCTATTTGATGATGATGATGATGATGATGGTTAACGTCCACTGAGACCAAATTGGTCTATCGGAAATTAAATTTAGATAAGAATGATAACAATTATTTTTTCTAACTACTCTAGATAAACAAATTCACTTAATATTATAGCTTTTTCGTCCTGAAAAAAAATAAATAAATAAAATAAAAAATAAAAAAATAAAAAATAAAAAATAAAAATAAAATTTCACTTAATATATGTGCCTTGGAAATTTATCTACTTGATGATGATGATGATGATGATGGTGGTGGTGGTTAACGTCCACTGAGACCAAATTGGTCTATCGGAAATTAAATTTAGATAAGAATGATAACAATTATTTTTTCTAACTATAGATAAACAAATTCATTTAATATATGTGCCTTAGAAATTTATCTATTTGATGATGATGATGATGGTTAACGAGACCAAATTGATCTATCAGACCTATAATTTTCTTAGTTTTTAATTTATCTTACTATTATTATAATTTAATTTTAATTTTAAGAATATGATGAGATTAGAGATTAAATTGGTGTATAAAAAAATTTTATTCGTGAAACAAAGAATTTGTTTAGAGATTTAAAAATATGCATACTCTACCCTTTAACTATAAAACTCACTAAAAAATAATATTTTCAAATTTATTATTATAAAAATCCGCACTCTATTATTTTATAAATAAAACACAAAAATATTAAAAAAAATGTTGATGATGATGATGATGGTTAACGTCCGCTGAGACCAAATAATGGTCTATCGAACCTAAAGAAACAAATTATCTATTTTGATTTAAGATTTTATTCCTATGCTCAAAAAGCTTGGAGAGAAGCCTCCCGAGCTCACTATAATTTTGACATTGTAAAAGGCTAGGAAGGTCAGTATTGTAACAAAGATTGTGAAACTGAGATCTAATGTGGTTATACGCGGGGCACTCTAAGAGGAAGTGGTTTTCATCCTCGATGTTCCTATTTTCACATATATGGCAGATCCTTTCCGTCCATGGCGTTTTAGGAACTGCCCAACGACCTGTTTCACTATGGAGCTCATGAGAATTCGTTCTAATATTTGCTATATTAATTTTCTTCTTTGAGCTAGTTAAAATAGAGAGATACTTTTGATCTTCTAGGGTGGGGTTGATGACCTTCTTATAATAACTTAATTTTCTTTTAGCCGCTAAATCTTTCTCACACCACATTTTTTCTTTGAACTTAGAAGTAACAATATCTTTAATGTTATTTATGTTTTGCAATGCATCATTTTCGTTGATCTCCCAATAGTTTAACCAAGCCCTTGTGTCTTTATGCCACCCTCGATTGAGCCTTAGGTGGTTTTGGCTAGAATTTAAAGCTAGCTTAGGAAGTCTATGATCGTCTATGTTACTGATTTTGTGCTTGTACAACAGAAACCTAAGCATAGCTAGGCTCTCAATAGGGGAAAGACCTGCTTCTATAAGGAGAATAGGAAAGACCTGTTATATACACTTCAATTAATATAATTAAAAATTTCAAATATATAATCAATTTAAAACCAATGATTAAGCATATGAGGTAGTCAATGTGTAATCGCTTCACCAACACTGTAAAACAACCCGCTACCAGTAAAATGTATAATTAAAATTATAAATAAAATTCAAATCATCTTAAATTTAATAGGTAAATTGATTAATATTTATATTTTAAAATTAAATAACCAGTCACCAATAAAATGTATAATTAAAATTATAAATAAAATTCAAATCATCTTAAATTTAATAGGTAAATTGATTAGTATTTATATTTTAAAATTAAACTAAATTAAATTTATATTCTACATTTTATTTAATAATTAAATTAGGGAATAAATTAACAAAAATAAATTTTAAATAAAATAATTTTTATTTTAATTAAATTAGGGAATAAATTAACTAAAAATAAATTTTAAATAAAATAATTTTTATTTTTAATAAAAAAATATTCATATTATTAAATTAAATTTTTATTTAAGTATATTATTTTTGATAAGTTGGTATTAGGTATAATTAAAATATTTATCATATTATTATAGATATTATTTAGATTTAGATTTCTATTTAATTTTTAAGGAAAACTTAAAGTCCACAACCTATGCTATTTAAATTTAAAGAAATAAGTTAATGGTCCAATACCTAAAAATATGTACTCGTACTAACTACTAATATTTTATTTTAAACATAATTTTCCTTAAATGAATATAATGAGTTAACTCATATTCATATAAAATAATTAGTAATTTAAAACATAAACTTAAAAAGTTATAACTAATGTTTAATGCTTATAATGATATACAATGTGGATAGCTTCAAAAATCTTATTTCTAAATAGCTTTAGTACTATGTAAAATAGTTTGCTACAAACTAAGAAATAGGCATTCGTGTGTTTTATACAAGTAATATACATATGACAAAAAATTCTAATATCAAGAAAAAGGAAAAGAAAAATAACATTTTATCTAATGAAAAGTCATTTGTTTCATCTTAATAAACATCTAATCAAGAAAAATGTTACTTTTCTAGGACCATTGGTTTCTTGTTGATGAACTATTTCTTCCTCATTAACATGAGCTAGGGAAAAAGACATTATTAAAGCCTTGTTGTTTGAGCTTATGGAAATGAATCTTTAAAGAATCAACTTCCAAGATATCTGTTATTTTTTTATTACATCAATAATTGATAATAAATGTATATAAAAAAACAAAAGATTATTTGTATGTACCTTAGTAGTAACTAAAAATAAAAATATCTAGAATATACTTTTAATCGCTTCTCAAGACCATCTTTAATTCTAGAATTTCCCATGCTTCATGATTATACACAATGCTAAACTAGAGAAATAACTTTACCACCATGAGGAAGTTGAGATTAGCCCAGAATTAAGTCTTTGCACCAAATTAAATGGGCGAAAATTGAAATGAAACAAAGAGACCTTCCCATTGTTGCGAAGAATAAAGAATACATAGAGACACTACACCATAATTATTTTGAATAATACACAACATAACATTGAACTTAATAGAGATTTTTTTTTTATTTTTTTTTTGCCCACGGGGCTTTGGATTGACGGTGAATGGGTGCCTTGTTAAGGCACTCCTTGCGATAGGTCACTGGTTCAAATCCCCCGTGGGTACTTAGGTTAGTCTTAACATAGAAAAAAAAAAAAAAAAAACATTGAACTTAATAGAGACAAACATGCATATCGAAGCCAATTGATGTAAGGACGAATAAAAATCCACAAGGGATTCACCAAAACAAATCCAAGAGGATATTCATAACAAGGGATTGATGAAGGTCCAAAAGGAGTTCGTTGGAACAAAGCAAAGAGGATATTCATAACAAGGGATTGACCTTTAGAGAGGCAACTCAAGAGTGTTCCCAAATTTCTATCCAATTCGCCATGGCAACCCAAGAACCAACACAAGAGTGAAAATACCACATTAGTTATAAACATCGTAGATCCTCAAGCAACTGCCCAAATTCCTTGCAGATTACTTTTTGTCCTCTCTTCAAATTTTCCTTTGCATCATTATCCCACAAGGCTTGCGATTTTTCATATATACCAAAAGTTGTGTAAATTTTTGCATCCGATAAAGGATGGTGACAGTGCTCAGTGCTCTTTTCCATAAACAAAAGTAGAGATTTGTCTTTTTTTTTCATTTGACGTAAGGCCATTTGGAAAATTAATTACACCGATAGGTGTACTTATTTTAACTTATGGATGTGGCTTTAAATAATTCTGATTTTTAAATAAATGAATGGACATATTTGATTTTATAAATGAATGGACATATTTGATTTTAGGAAAATATTCTTCGTCTTATACACCAACACACAGATGATATAAAGAGTATTTGCACAGGTTTTCAGTTTAGAACCCTAACCTTTGTCAGGAAAATTTAAAAGACAACATAAAAATTATCCTGTCGATTCAATTTGTGGCTCTCCAATGAATTCACAATTTCTATCTACCATAAGGGCATTGGATAGTCGGGGAGGTGTGTCGAAGGATATTTAGTGAGGCGACATTTGATTTTTACTTTTTCATTTCCGTTTTGAGTTTAAATCCACTCAACGTTGGATTGGGATTTCTATGTGTTTACGCTTTAGAAAATTTTATCAAAATTGAACAGCATCTAAGATAACGAGAGTGCAAGTAATATATCACAACTCATCAAATAACTAAGTGTGTACCCAATAGTGTATTGTAACTCGTCAAATAATGAATGTAAAAATAAGGGAAATGTTTGTTTTAATGATATTATGAATGCTCAAGAAAATCCATCAAGAAACCCATATAATATTTGGCATTGCAGTTAGTTATCTTTTAGCACTCACTAATTTATTTTAGGGTTGGCATAAATCATCCATACTGGTTTATTTTAGGGTTGGAAAATATCTTCCATACAACACTCACTAGTTTGTTTTAGGTTTGGCAAGATTCTTCAATGTTACACCCACTGGTTTATTTTAGGGTTGGCAGAAAGGTTATACAGGAAAACGTTGTGAAACCATTGTTTTGAGGAGAATCTTCAACATGAATGAAAGGGAAGTTGATAATGAGAAATAACTATAGTTTTAAGAAACATGGTGCTTTACATAGATGACACATATTTAAAGATTTGAAAATTCATATACAACTTCCTTCTTACTTAATTCAAGGGCTCCATTTACTATTAATGGGGATACTAAAATTGATAAATGTTAGGTATATACTATTAACGTTTTCCCTCTCAAAATGTACCGTGAACAACACGTTTACATAAATACTATTTTTTGCAAATATCATATACTTCACCTCGAAATGCATGTTTATGTAGTACTGGCACTAGCAAGAGTGTCTTTGTAAAACAATTACTAATGTGGCTGATATAAGCCTATCAACGTATATCAACCACATTTATTAATGTGATTGTGTTATTGTTACATGCCACTTAGTTTTATAAGCTTAGGGTATGCTGCAAATTAATTGATCTCCTTAACCATTTCACTAATGGGAGTTTTGATGTATCATTTGGCTATTCAATTTTCCTTTGCATTGCGCTCTCATATCATTCAGAAGAATGAGATTTTGTCTACTTCCTTTATCTTTTGGATTGCACGAGTTATCACAATAAAAAGTTTTTTATTTGTTTATTATTCATTATTGTTATTTTTTTTTATAAGTAGTATCAAATTTTCCCAAAACAATCAGTGAACAAACCTTAATTCCTTAATTAAGAGAAGACTTTTCAAGTTAGTGTTTGTTTCTGTGAAATTATTTGATACTATCTCTAGTCAAGCTTAGGCTTAGGTTATCCTGCAAATTAATTGATCCCAATATTTTTCCATTTTATCGACGAGAATTTTGATGGATCATTTGGCTATTTGATTTGGCTTTGTACTGCTAGTTCATTTTTTATTTTTTACTATTTTATTGATGAGAAATTTGATGGATCTTTTGGCTATTTGATTTGGCTCGGTACTGCTAGTATGCAACACTAATGGGAATTTCAAATGCCTTGTTTGGCTATTTAATCTAACTTTACATTGCATCTCATTTCATGTGGAAGAATGAGACTTTGTTTAGTTCCTTCACCACATTGATTGCAAGAGTCATCACTGTAGCAAGTGTGTGATCCATTGGGGTTGATCTCCCTAGCATCATCTTGATGACTTCTATGGAATCTCCCAAGACAATTCGTCAACATCCTTATGCCATCATCACTGAGCTAAAGGTGGGGGTTTTTGCTACAATTAGAAGCAAGTTTAGGAAATGTATTGGCTTCCATGTTGTTTAAATTCTTCTTATATGTAAGATACCTAGATATAACCATGTTTTCAATAGGGAAAAACTTGCTTCATCAAGAGGATAGGATAGGGAGCAATTCCTTAATCTTGAGATTGTAGGTTATAAACTACTTTTGGATTTGTTCTAGTTTCTTCTAAAAATTTGGGGAGATAGTGTAGCCCCAAACGTCATATCCATATATAAATTTATAAATAATACTATACCATAAAACCTCCCAAGACCATTAGTGAACATCTTTGTGCCATCCTTATTTGAATTGAAGGCGGGTATTTTGGCTAGAGTTAAAAGAAATTTTAGGAAACATTTTGACTTCTATATAATTTAACATTCTTATACATAAAATAGTTAATCATAACTATACTTTCAACAAGAAAAAAAACTTATTTCATTATAAAAAATAAAATACATAATATTTTCTTTTCTTGAAATTGTAAATTATAAACTACTCTTAATTTTTTTTCTTCACTACTATTTCATTACTCTCTATAAATAGTATAACCCCAAATCTTATATTCATATATAAATTTAAAAATAATACTATAATTGAAATGAGATCACTTTTAAAAGATAAAAAAATTTACACAATAACTTGATTCGCCTTTCTATAAACCCATAATCATGTGTTACATGATATTAAACTCATATATGCACAAATACACATATACAAAAGCCATACCCAAAAAATTAATTTTATTTAAACATTAAAAAAAAAAATAGTGTTTTAATTTTTTTTTTCCACTGGAAAAATCGTAATCTTTCATTATGATTGAAAAATTACATGTTGTAGATGCCTCTCGGCATATGCTGTAAACAGATTTCAAATAAGGTGCTCAAAAAGATGCATAGATCCTTCATCACCATGCAGGGTGTGTGGATTTCAAGAAATAAACATAAATAGCAAAAATATTAATGCACAGGTGGGGAAAAGTCAGACTTTTCGCCCTTTTTTCTTCTCGACCTTTCTCCAAACCCCTTGTGACTCTGTGGGAGTTATAAGTGCTAATGCAGTTTCAGCCACAGGTTGTGGATTATCTTTATCAGAATCTGATGTGTCTGATATGTGTTGGCGTTTATTTCTGCCCATATCCATTTCTGATTTTCTTGCCAGTGTTGTGTCTATATGTTCCTGTGGATTTGTGTCTTCTGCATCTGGTTCTTTGTTCATCTGATTGGTCTCATTTGGGTTAGCATAATCCATCTCTTCTTCCTCCTCGTCATCCAGGGGAGGTGGAGGAAATTGCCATCCCTTTGCTTGTTTTTCCGTTTTCTTCTTTCTGCGGTTGTCTTTTTTGACTGCTGGGCATGTGCTTTGTAAGTGTCTTGTTTATCGGCAAATGCGGCATCTGAATGCAGTGTTTTCATAATCTAGAACCTGTGTCCAGCTCCTATGTCTATGCTTCAGCTGTATTTGGTCTGGCGGGCCTTTGCTGAGGTCTACTTCCACACATATTCGTGCAAAAATATATATTCTTTCCTCCACTCGTTGGGTGTCCATTTTAATGTAACGCCCAATAGTATTTCCAATTCCAGCTAGTACTTGCTGATTCCAGAGATGTATTGGGAGGTTGTGTGGCTGCACCAAAACTGGCATCTTGGAGACAACCATTGTGTTTGCATCAAAATCTGGGAACCATGGTGTGTTGAAGAGTCCAATGGATCCCCAAAACCAAGGTCCTTCCTGCATTACTATGTCTCTATATATTGCTGTAGGAATTTCACTATGAAAAAACCCTTGGAGCAGAGATGTATTTCGCAGTGTGTGGTCCAGTTCGTGAAGATCCAAAGAAATAGATCAGTCGGTTTGGGCCAAAAGCAGTTAAATCTGCATATTATTGCTTGTCTTTCATATATGGTGCAATGCTCATCTATTTCTGGTGTATCTATGTTGTATTCTGGGGTGTGGTTCAGCTGTTCCACAATGTATGGCCTTGCGTCCATACCTGTTTGGTTCGGTGCTGCTCCTTCTGTGTTTTTCCCTTGTAGGACGTTTTTGAAGGAAATGCTGCCTGGTTTTTCCCCGATTGAACTAGTACCACTTCCTCCTGCCCTGTCTAGATTCGTGTTATTGCTGGTTACACCCCCTCTTAACCTCAGATTGAGGATGATTGTTGACAGAGGTGCAATTTTGTATTCCCTAAGGTATTTTGTGTCTTGTAACACTCTGCCCCCTTGTATCAGGTTTTGTGTTCTGATGGGGTAACCCAACTGTTGCATTATAATTTTTTGCATTTGCTCAACAGTATCTGTCTCTTTTACCCAAATTATTTTCGATTTTCCTTCTAGGGTTTTTACAAATACTTGGAAACTGTGATCTCTTACCAGGATTCCAGATCTTGTTTTTGGCAGATCTATCCCTGTGATTCTGCTCTGCACCTTTTGTTCACTTCGACACAGCTTATTCAGTGAGTGGGCTTCCAGATCTGACCAGAAAGGGGGTCGTTCTGTAAGAAGAAAGTCTGGATCTAAGAGCCCAAGACTCGATCTGTGCTCAATGCCGCGGATCGGTGGATATGTTGCCCAATCAGGGCTCAATGGCGGTTGTTCAAACAGATGGATGTCAAGATCGGCATCATAATAATACAGATCAGCGTTCTGATATACAAGAAACTGGAATATTTCTTCATACCTTTGGCAGAGTCGGCGATTTTTCATCCTGAGAGCTCCATTATTGCTAGAGACAGCACCCTCACAAAGCGTGTTCTCAGAGGCGGTTACTGCCATAGAGCAGACTGTCAAGTGGCCGATCCGTAAGCATTTCATAAGCACATTCAACCCATTTATGCCGATCAGGGGTTTACCAGCTGTCTTTGCCGCCTGAGGAAGCACCGTATGCAACGGATCTGGCCAAGATCGCACCTCCGTTCTTCTTACAAACCCTGACTGCTGCAGATAACATAAAAATCTTACTCTCGGCACACCGAAGATGACCAAAGCAAGTCGTGCGGATTCAGGCTTCTTGTTTTTGGAGTCTCCAGAGGTTTGACCGACGCGGGTAAGAGCCATTGCTACCGCAAAGATCAAAACCCTTGCTCTTCTCGCCATTAGTGTTTTAATTATTTTTTAATATTTAATAATTTATTTTTTTAATATTTAATAAAATTAAAATTAAAATAAATATTTATAAAATATTTTAAAATGATTTAATAATATAAATTAATAGAGATTTATTTAATTAATAAAATAATATACTTTTAGTCTACAAGGTGTAAAATAAATAGTGATGGGATGTATTGTTAAGTCACTATGTAATATAGAGATTATCGATTTGAAATTTTGTAAGCAAAAATCCATTCATGTTAAGAATTGGAATAGCTCACACCGAATACAATTCCGAATGATTTTAATAACTTAAATATTTCTCAAAATACAAATTAAAACCCAATGTAATATTTGATAAACTAAAAATAAAAAAACCACCGACATTACCCAAGTGCTTATGGGAGTCGGAGACATCTAGTAAGAAATCCTTGTAATGACAAACTAATAAAAATATACTTAAGATACCATATGCAATTATATGTGAACATGTATTGGTGGAGTCCATAGGCTATTAAGGATAAACTTTAGAATTTGACCCTTCATCTTCGAGTGTTGTTCCCCGAGACATTCCTAAGGCCATCCAATACGATATATAGAATGTTCTCTGTCATGTTCCTTACAAAATGTGCAATGCTCATGCCCATTTTGGGATGTTTTTAAGAGCTAGAAGGGCAGCTACATAGAGACAACCTTCAACTTTTATAATGTTAAGAGAGATCGTGCTTTATAGGGATCAGGGAGGAGAATCATTTAGGGGTCCAGAATCATTTAGGGGTCCTCAACAAGGGTAAGAGGAACGAACAACTCCTTTTATGGGGTCTGCTATATGCTTCCGTGACGGGTAGGTAATATCACGTGATGTAGAATGGCGTGTTTGTGCCTTCACGTGGCCAACTCACACCCCTAATATTGAACAACCCCACAAATGTACATAAAGACCCCACATTCGTAGGTACCCTCCCCCGCATTTGCATATTATGGAATCCCATGTGACACCATCACGTATGGTGGTGGCCCCCTCCTTAGGTGTCGTGGTGGAGGCTCGTGTTCGTGATGCCGCGCTGCACGTGATAGGCATCTTATTTTGGGTTCACATTGTAATGTGAAGCGATATTTAGGGAAAGTCAAGTAAACGTGGGAGTATATATATAAAAGTCAAGTAAATTTGGGAGGATATAGATATATATATCTACTTTTCAAAATGGGGCAAGGACGGGTAGGGGCTTGCTTGACGTTAGGAGAGCAAGGACCCGACAGGGGCTCGACTGATAAGGAGAGGACTGGTATATGTCTTGTCTGATATGGGGTAGATTCCAACTACTACCACTAGAATTTTAAGGTGAATTTTGTAGCCCCTAACATGTGCATATAGGTAAACAAAAATAAATTTGAATGTGAAACCTTGTACTCATATTTAGTTTAGATTTTGGTAAACTTACTTAATAAACTTGTAAAGAATTTAAATTTTAAAATATAAGTTTAATAATATTTATTTAAAAATTTAAAAATATTAAAAATAATTTCTAATAATGTTATAGTATTTTCAATTTTATTATTTTTATGTCAAATTTTTCATATTGCATTTAGTTTTTTTATTCCCCAAAAACTGTGAGAAATCACTCAAAGATAGCCTTATCACACCTTAATTTCCATATTATTAAAAAAAATCCTATCTAACTTTGAGATTTTTTCAAACATAGCATTTAATATTTAGAATGTAATTCCCCAATTGGTGTGAGGGCGACGAGATGGAATCCTCAAGATCCATATCATGGTTAGCATTTCAAGAAGAAAGGACGATGAGAGAATTTGTTTTGGCCTTCACACACTTGCCAACCTTTGCAAGGTGGCTAGACACATGCAAGGCATTAATGATGATTTGAGCGACTCGTGTGATACCTTCCACCTAGAATTTTATGCTGCTAGGTTGTTTCGAGCCAGAGGCATTGTAAGTAGTTTGGGTACAGGTTCAGAGGAAATCTTGAGTGCGCTCTCGAAGGTCCTTGTTGAAGCCGGTTGACTGGGAACTACAATTATCCTCCATTATATAGTGGCCAGCATCTGCGGGTATGTTTTATCAATGATTTTTCCCCTTTTGGCCTCTTTGCTTAATTTCTCTATGATAATTCACGGGGAACAGGTCTCTGAGACAAGGTTTTGGATTAGAATGACTTCATTCCAAAATTTGTGGAAGGAAAGCACATGTTTTTTTTTCTGATGGCCAGCCTCAATTCAGTCGAATTGTCTCTGTTAGTTATGGTATCTTACTCTCCCAGATGGGTTTGCACTTGCAGTTTGTGCTCTAGCATTCACTTTGTATTCCATGCATGGGGGCTTGGGTTTTATTTCATGTCTTCTTGTTACTTTCGCTGGTTAGTAAGCAAGGAGATTATCTGAGAGAGTATCCGTTTGAATGGACTTTTTATTTGGTTCTTCGAAGGTTCAAGGAGCCATGGAATGGTGATGCCGACCTTTATCAGTATACCCATATCATATTCTGTGGAAAATGTTTGTTTTATTGGATTGCTACTCATAGTTATGTGGTTTTCTTCTGTGATATACCTTCAGGTGTCAATCCCTGGTGCACGTACTAGGTTCGTAACTTCGCTATTGTGCTAGGTTTTATGGGTTGTTATCTCAGTGCACCAATTCATTTTCGTGGCCAGTGAAGTCATAGTGTGGCATGACTTACCTCTGGAATAGGTTTCATGATGAGAGAGGCTTTGAGTTGGAGTCGTCGTGTGGGGCTTCGACATGGTGGCAGTTAGGCCCATCCATGTCCTATTCGAGGTTGCAACCATAGAACGACCTCTAGGCTTATACATGAAGCGACTCAGACCTACCAGACTAGCACTTAGCCACATATCCACTAGCTTATATCTCGTTGGGAAGCAGACCTAAACTGACAGGCAGCACAAGAAAATTTGGATGTTGAGGAATGATTGGATTTGGTACCAGACCCTGGTCATACCATAGGTCTATCCTGTCACTATAAATAGACTGTTTACTTGTATTGGCTAATGAAAAACATTGTAGCAAGAGCCCTGTCCACTCCTACAGCTACTCTGGCCAAGACCGACCTTGTTCTTCAAGAAATTCATAAAGAATTCCAGCTTATCCAATTTCAGATTCAACAACATAATGCTTGCCTAAGCCATATAGGAAAGCATATTTTGTGTCTCCAACAAACGGAATTACCTAGCTCGAGCGCGAAAGATCCAACTCCTATGGACTCTTCTGATGATTAGTAGTATGTCAAGTCTAGTGTGTTTTTCAATTTGTGTTAAGTACAAATGCAGGATATGCAGACTTTGATACTATGTTTTAGATATTAGACAAGATAAGGATACTCAGGCATATATAGCTCTAAAAGATAGTCTTAAACTATTTTGCTTTTGGATGGCTTATAATGCGATACAGTGGCCAACAGATCTGGTTTTCTGTTGGGCAGATTGAGGCCGCCTTACCATCTGATCATGTATGTAATCTGCGTTTTTTGATGAATGAATGAAGAAGGTCCCGCAAAGCTTACAAAAAAAATATTTAGAATGTAATAAATTTTTAAAAAATTAATATTTTGAATTGAGGCTTTTGCGATTTAAGTTTTCCTGATTTCATGATGAATCCTACTAATAAGTTCGAAAAAGTGCTTATTTAAAAAATCTAATACGATGGACACTGAAGCAAATCAACAAAATATTAAATTGCAAAAATCTCAAATCCAAAAAATATTCTCATTTTGATGATAAACCCTACTAATAGATTCAAAACATGGATTATTTGTAAATCTAATTCGATAAATCCAAAAACAAATTAACAAAAAAATATATATATTATATTTTCAATTTTATTATTATTACTACTTTAAGGAAAAATAAACGGTGAGCAATTTCTCAAAATAACCTAATCTCATCTTAATTTCCCCAATTATTAAAATAAAAAGCATCGCCTTTAATGAGAATTTGTCTAAACATAGCATATATATAACAAATTTTAAAAGAATTAACCACCCAGTTTGGATGAAAATCTTATTGAAAAAATAAAAATGAAATCTATAATGCATTAATATATGTATCTACGCGCCATATTAACATTATTTGGATGAAAATTTTAATGTAAAAATAAAAAACTGAAACTATGATGCATTAATATATGTTTCTATGCGTCATATTAACATAAAAAAATTTATGGGAAATTTTTTAAATATAAAAATATTTTCAAATTTATTTTGATTTTTCTCGTATTTAATAGACTGAAATAATAATAATATAATTTAATGTTATAAAGGAAATTAAATTATAAGTCAAATAACCTATACCCTTAGACTTGTTGGAAATTTATTAAATTGTAAAATCTTTAATTAAGGAATATTAAAAGGTTAAGTTGATATGTTAATTTTTTTATAAAATTTAAATTTAGTTTTTAAATTAAAAGAAGAATTAAATGGTGATGATGATAAACATTCATAAATATCAAATGTAGTTTATCAAAATTTTAATTAAGTGATTATTTGAATTTAAAAAAAAAATCATTTTTATATTTGAAAAATATTAAGAGAAATATTTGAAGGTTATTATAGTTTTGATGAGTTAAAAAGTCAAGAAGGTTGGTTGTGTGATAAGTACTTTGACATTTAGATCTAATATGAGTATAATCTCACCATAGTTTTGTTGAGTTAAAAGGCTAAGAAGCTTGGTAGTGTGACAAGTAGTTTGAAATTTAGGTCTAATCTGAGTATAAGCTAGATAACCTAAGCAAAAAGTGATTTTCATCTTCAACCCTCTTAGTGTCAAAAAGGTGAGAGACTCTTCCATGCCATTGTGTTTTGGAAATGTACCAACACCTAGTTTCACTATGAAGCTCATGTGAGTTTGTTCTTGTTTTAGTAATGCTTACTTTCTTCTTTATAGTAGTCAAGATATTTCATTTTCTACATTTGGGTTGATCACCTCATTATAATATCTTAATTTGGTTTTCCCCTCTAACTCTTTGTTACCCTATAATTTTCCTTTAAATTTTGATGTTGTAATATTTTCAATATTATCTTTATCTTTCAAAATTATCTCCTCCATTACCTCTCAATGGTATAGTGAAGACTAGGTATCTGTATGCCATCCCCACTTGAATCAAAGGTGGTTTTGTTGAAGTTAGAAGTAATTTTAGGAAACATATTGTCTTCCATATTATTTAACCTATTCTTATAAATAAGATACCTAGTCATGGCCATGCTTTCAATGAGTGAAATGATTTCTTTTATGGGGACGATATGATAGGGTGTATTTTCTTTAATATTGAGATTAAAGATTATAAATTGCATTTAGAATTATTCTAACTTCCAACATGACACTTTAGAGATATTGCATCCCAAAATCTCACGTCCATACAAAATAAAATGGGCGACAAGAGTATCAAAGAAGAGTTTTTTATCACATATACAAAGGTTTGTTGACTTACAATTATTTTCCATTCCATAATAAGCTTTGCATCCTCCGTGTATTCTTTTCTCAATGCTATAATTCCCATTGAGCCAGTGATGGATATTGATTCCAATATATTCGTATGAATGAACTACCTCGAAGTAGTTATTGTCATACATGAAAGTATCATATGTGATCATTCTTAATTTAAATATAATGACTTTTGTTTTGTTAGTATTAACAATGATACACATCTTGGGATAGAAATCTTGGAGGATTCTTAGTTTTTTGCCAAGATTTGTTTTGTTAGTATTAACAGTCATACACATCATGATATAGAAATCTTGGAGGATTCTTAATTTCTTGCCAAGATTGTAAGGAGTCCATGCAAAAAGAATAATATCTTCAACATAAAGATTGATGACTATACTAGAGAGGGTGAGGTCAACACAACATGCTTCTTCAAAATAATCTTCTAACTTATCAATATTAATTATTTAACCTAGGATCTAAACTCTATAATATTAAATAAAAGAAAATATAAAGACCTTACTCAGAATTTATTTAGTAGCAAGCTAAATCTTTGCAACTCTAAAGTTCTAATGATTTGCAATGGTCTAATGAAATGGCCAAATTCTTACCAGATGACTTGTGTCCATGGGTTGGATAGTAATTTTATAGATTATGCGATATCAAATATCCTTATATACAACCAAATAGTGACATTTTAGATGACCGTGAGACTGAATAAAATAATAAACCTTTATCCATAACCTTAAACATTGTTGTGCACAAAATCTCCATTGAGGAGAATTCTAGTAACCAAATACACTTTCTTTTTGACAAAATAAAGTTGATTTTTTCTTAAAGGACCTAAATCTCCTATCATATAATTAAGGACCTCTATCACAATTTTATGCCAACCCTCTCCATTTTCATTAAAAAAAAAAAAAAAAATCTATCAAGGTGTTAGGGAAAAAGAAAAATAAGTTAGCCAAACCATGGTACTATTGCAAAAATGCTATAAAAGCCATCAATGATGCTCCTAATGAGTTCCTAAATCTGGATAATAAAAAGATACAAAGCTCTAATTAAAAGGTAAAAAAAGTACCTACATTAATAGACAACAAGAGAGGCTTCTCCATGTATTGAAGATTGATCCTAAGATATTTTGCAAGCAAATTTTGACTTGTAAGACTAAGGAAAATAATACAATTTCCCTTAAGTTGTGGAAGACATTCCAAATGTTCATATAGAAGATGAAGTGTTGTTTTATAGAAGACATAAAGTTTGGGTTTAAGAAACTCATAAAAGGAAAATCTAGGGACATTAAAGGCTACCAAGAAAAATCTTGAAAATTGGGCAGCTTATTGTCATCCCTCATATACAGAAGCCCTTCAATTTAGCAGTAAAACAAAGCTCATATAAAACCTAGACTCAAAGTCTCAATGTTCATATTTTTAAAACTAAGGAATAAAGTAATCCCTCTAATTATGGGACCATTATGATTAGCCCCATATAGCCAAGCTTGTAACATACTCAATCCCTTAATGCCTAATTAAGGATACGGAGAAGCAAATTTTCACCTTTTCGAATAAATTCAAAATTTTATTTTGAGATTGATATCACCTTATTCTCATTGAAATCTTTCCAGCAATATAAATTTTATTAAAATCTAAGTTCATATCATTGATATATAATCATTTGAAGATTTCCATCCTTAGCACCAAGAATTAATGACCTTACATTTATTAAGTTATTCTTTATTTATTAAGTTAATATATTTAATTTCAGATAATGATATTGATTAACAACAATAATAATATAATACATTTAATTAATACCATCGTTATGTTGATAAATTACCCATATGGGCAATTTCCAAAGTCTCAAAGGTTTCATAAAAAATAAGTGCAATCCAAAATTTACCAACCTAAAATTTTTATTACCAATGGAGTCAATCTCCTAACTTTTTATTGACCCACAATAAGCCCATTATCCATCAGATAATTTGATGGGTTACCAACCCAAAGTATTTCATTGATTGTCGATGGAGTAAAACTCATGTTGATCCTAGATAATGCTCATTGGCTATTGACAAAATTTGATGGGTTACCAACCCAAATTATTTTTCTGATCACCAATGGATTCAAACCCATGTTGACCCTTGATGAGATCATCGACCATTAATGAAATTTAATGGGTTACCAAGCCAAAATATATCATCAATCGTTGATGGAGTCAAGATCTTGATGACCCCCGATGAGCTCATCGGCCATCGACTAAATTTGATGGGTTACCAAAGTGGAACCCAAAATATTTTAGTGATCATTGATGGATTCAAGCTCTTGTAAATTCAGAGTAATATACATTCATGCTTAAATATATCAAACTCAAACATAACTTTAAATCTTCGAATGAAGCCTATAGCTGGGCTTGAGGCCTCTCCTCTTCTGTGATGGCCTTTCCCTTGTGCCTATGACACTGACAACGCTCGCCGCATCCCCCTCCTACTCTTGCCATATTCGCACTTCCTCTCATGCACCCACATTTCCTCTCAACATGATGGATGATGAGCCACTCAATTTCTCTGATAGGCCACCTCACTCTCAAGTTTTCCATACATAGGCCGAATATCGTAACAGTTATGACAATCTCTGTTTCCTTCTTAGTGGTGGAACCCCAATTCTCCAACATCTTCTTTAACAAATTTTGTCAATCAAATCCATTAGACTCGATGCCTCCCCTATCTAACATTTACTCCCCACATATTGACATTACTTTTGATTTTCCTCTACAACTTATCTTGCCTTGGCTTCATAGATGGTACTTTATCTACACCTCCTCTTTCCTCCTTGTCACTTGTTTCGCTTGTTGCTCTCTCTTCACCTCTGCTTTCCTCCTTGTCACCTGTTTCATCTGTTGTTCTCTCTTCACGTCCCTTTCTGCCTTGTTCCCTCTCTACTATGTGAATAAAACCTAAAAAATGCTTTGTCTCCATGGTTTTCAGATGTATTATCATTCTAGAAACCCTTTTGTGTATCCTTGGAAAATATCTCATCAGGAAATTTTGTGGGAAAGAGCCTACATCAAAGAGACTACTCAGATGGGTGGATATACAATGAAAAGGTCAAGTTTCCTCCTCATTGTATGTTTTTATACTATCTTCAAGCTGGATACATTTTCTATTTTCATCAGAGGATGATGCCTTTAAAATCATGGTATCTGTATGCCATCCTTGGTGGTGAAACCACAATTCTATGATATGTTTCTAACAACTATTGTCCATAAAATCCCTTGTAATCGATGCCTACAATGTCTAGCATTTACTCCCCATAGATCGACATTACTTTAGATTTTCCTCTACAACTTATCCTCCCTTGGCTTTACAAAATGGTAATTTCTTTGCACCTCATATTTCCTCTCCATCCCTTGTTTCATCTGTTTCTCTCTCATTGCCTCCCATTGTGCCCCCTTCCCTCTCTATTGAGTTTATCAAACCTCAGAAATGCTTTGTCTCCATGGTTTTCGAACGTGATATCAACCTGGAAACACTTTTGTGTATCCTTGGAAAATCCATCCTCGGATTTTTCTTGGGAAAGAGTCTACATCAAAGACACTACTCGTGTGGGTGGATACAGAATGGAAAGGTCAAGTTTCTCCCCACTATATGTTTTCCTATTGTCTCGAGGCTCTCTAACTTTTATATTCTCATAAGAGGATGGTACCTCTAAAATATTGGTAGGATCATGTTTTTGGGGGCCATCGGGACTCTCCCTCAAGCCATGGGTAGTTGACTTCGATCTAGCTTGTGAGCCTTTTCCCATTTAAAGGATATGGGCCATTCTCCTAAACTCCCTCTTATATTATGGTCATAAGAAATTATTTGTATGATTGGCAATAAAATTGGTCGCCTAATTAGGCTTGAGCCAACTTTGGATTCAAAGATCAATTGGCAATGGCTATGGATCCATATTGAAGTTGATATCAGAGATGGTGTACTAGGAAAACTAGAAATCAACCTCAGGTCCACAATTTGGAACAACACATTGACTACTAGAAATTTCTCTTCATGTGTCATTTGTATCATGAGATAGAACACCTTCAAGCTGAATGTAAAAAACTTGGGCCCCTTGGAAAAAAGTCAGAAAAACTTAGTTCAAAAAACCAATGGTTCCCCCAGGCTGCAATAGCCGTAGTTCCAACACCAGTTCAAGGCTCCTTATGAATAATCATAGCAGGCCTAAGCACTCCTCCTCAATATATCCCTAATGGTTCTTCGGGTATGTCAAATCATAACTCCTCCCAATTTTTCATGATGTTATTTTTGTGGTGGTTTTGTCTTGTCTCCCCTATGTTCCCCCTTCTTTCCCTAGATCTAAGACCCCCCGTCCACTTCCCCCCTTAATCCCCTTGTTCGGACCTCTCCTCCTCTCTCAAAAACTAAATTTCCCCCCTCTCTTACCACCCCCTCACTCTCTGCCTCAATTGGCATTCTCTCAAGGACCAACTACATGTAACCTTTGTTGGGACAAGATAGAAAATATTGATTCTCCTTGTAACAATTGTAGCTTTGTAGAAGAACTATGGGAACACTTAGCCATAATAATCAAATAGTCCAATCGAAATAGGAATAGTATTCATTCAACAATTGAAGAATGGAATCCTGGACCCTTTACCAATGTTATCATAAACAAAGCTTGGCGGCTTTTTCCAAGTCTTATTGCTTGGAAAATATGCAAGGAAAGGAACTAAAGAATCTTAAAATACTAATAAAAAAGTTTGGATACAATTTGGAGCTCCATTATGGGAAAGGTGCGCAAAACAATCCTCACAATACCCTAATCTAATCAATATTGGAAGTGCAACTGTAAAGAATCACACATTCTCCTGCTTTTGGGGCTCAACCAATCCCTCTTAATTCAACCCCCACAACCCTAACCCATTCCCTCGAGTACTGATCAATGGAAACCACCTCTTATAGGTTTTATAAAGTTGAACTTTGATGGGGTCTCCAAAGGCAATCATGGCCCTACTGCCTTTGGAGGGGTTTCTATGGATGACAATGACCAAATCATTCATATTTATATGGGAGATTTAGGCAATGAAACCAACAATGTGGTGTAAATTTTCATCTCTAGAGCAAGGTATGATAATAGCCAATCTACTTAATTTACAAAAAATGTTAATTGAAGCAGACTCTAAAACCATTATAGTCATGATAGAAGAGATGCAAAATGGTTCTAGCCTTGCTAAGATCTCTAATAACCACAAACTAAAAATTGGCTTATAATGAGAATCACATATTTATTAGTAGCAATTAAAGCCCTTATTCATTCCCATATATGAAGAAAAGGAAATATGCTAGCAAATAAACTAACGAATGAGGGGTTGCACTGCAAAATAGAAATGTTAGATAAATATTCACTGGAAATTCTTCTAGACATTCTAAGATCCATTTGCAAAGAAATCACAAAAAAGAGATGAAGCTCCCCAAGGTGGGTGTGTATACGAAGGGGAAACCTCCACAACTTGAAATGGGTGCAACCTATTTAATGTGGGGGGGTAGAGCGACCACTGCATGGCACTCTACATGGCTCGAGGTGCACTTACACCTACAACATAATCTGGTTTGTTTATTGGAGAGTGTTGAGGTGATGGTTTACACTACATGGGTGTTCGAAGAAAGAAAACCCATCCTACACTCAACTCAAAGGAGCATCTGAATGATAGTTATGGTAGCTACAGGAAAATTGATAATATATCATGACATAAGATGGAACAAGGTTGTTAAGAGAGGGTGGGTCGATGCTTATGCAACAAGCGTCTAACTGCTACATTACATACACCTGGTTTTCTATGAAATTCTTGGCTTTTATAGGCCTATTTATAGGGACGATCCGTTTAGAAAGAAAAAATGTCAATGCCTTATGAATAAAAAAAATTAAAAAGGCATTAACCTAAAACTATGAATTATTATTTAATATAAAAATAAACTATAAATATTTTAAAATAAAAATAAACAATATTAATGAGAACTAATTAATAATATGGAATGAATCAAAATTCAAATATTAAAAAGAAAAAAAATCAAATCCTCGTGTTATGCGTTCCCACGTGATGAGACAAGGGACATGCCCATGACTTGTGGAGCAAGAATAAATAAGTCATTTTATCCAAAAACACCGACACCAAAGGTGTTTAGGTTAGTTGTAGGATCTACAGAGACACAAACCCTCTTATTGGCAAACTAACCCCCAAGTTTCCGTTGCAGAATCATTAATTAATTAAATTTTCTACTTTACAGAATGTTTTATGTACAACGCTCAGTGGGATGTGTTAATAAGAGTGAGGGAATTATGCAAGAGACAAAACCTTCATGTTTTTCTAATCCTCAGATGGATTCTAATTTAATAAAAATAATTGGGGGGAAACATTTAGGGGGCCCTCTAAAGCGTAAAGAAGAGTGCACCTCCCTAGGAGTGACAAACTCTTATTATGGGGTCCTCTCGATGCTTCAGTGAAGGGGTGGTAATATCACGCGGTGTAGAATTGTGTGTTGTGCCTTCACGTGGCCAACTCACAACCCCACTATTCACTTACCCCACCAACGTAAACAAAGATGCCATTTTTGTAGACCACCTGTTTGAATGTATTATAGTCCCATGTGACACCACCACGTATAGTAGTGCCCCCTTCCTTACGTGTTGCTGTGAGCTTGTTACAAGAAATATTTTAATAATACAATTATCAATTTACATGAATAATATAAATATTTTAATTTATTGGAGTGATTACCATCAAGTTTATCAGATTATTTATTTTTCCATGTAAGCCACAAGAACATGATGAGCTTGTTAGGCACCTTTGTACGTCAAAATTTGTAAAACCAATATTTTTTTAGTGAGTTGTAACTCTAGTGTGCAAAGGTTGAAATAAATATCCGCTATCTTGATTTTCCCGGTTTTTTTGCCACCCTATGTAATGAGTTGAGGGAGTAGAAATAGGTGAGCCCAATAGACCCCAGTTGGGTGAGCACAGACTGGGTGAGGGTAATACGGCCCCCTAAAGAGAGGCACCAGAATTCCCAATTCCTGATTCTTTTATGAAATCGATTGACCAACCAGAATTCCCAATTCCTGATTCTTTTATGAAATCGATTGACCAACCACATCCAGTCAGTGTTTTTGTACTTACATGGCTTTAAGTGATATCTAAGATATTTCATGCCCACAGCCATAAAAGATAAGTATACATCTATATGTTTTTACTCTACTTTTTTTTGTATATGGTATATATATAAATAATGACACATCGTGCAGCTACACATAGTTGACAATGTATATATATTAGTATCATATAGTATTGTAAACTGTATGAGGAATATGGGATTAGATATCCATGCATGCTAAATATAAATAGGATTCTCGAAAAACGTGGCTACAGAAGCCCAATTTCCTGAGAAAATAATAATAATAATAATAATAATAATAAATAAATAAATTATGGAAATTAAATTTAGATAAGAATGATAACAATTATTTTTTCTAACTATTCTAGATAAACAAATTCACTTAATATTATAGCTTTTTCGTCTTGCAAAAAAAAAAAATCACTTAATATATGTGCCTTGGAAATTTATCTACTTGATGATGATGATGATGATGGTTAACGTCCACTGAGACCAAATTGGTCTATCGCAAATTAAATTTAGATAAGAATGATAACAATTATTTTTTCTAACTACTCTAGATAAACAAATTCACTTAATATATGTGCCTTAGAAATTTATCTATTTGATGATGATGATGATGATGGTTAACGAGACTAAATTGATCTATCGAACCTATAATTGTCTTAGTTTTTAATTTATCTTACTATTATTATAATTTAATTTTAATTTTAAGAATATGATGAGATTAGAGATTAAATTGGTGTATAAAAAAAAATTATTTGTGAAACAAAGAATTTGTTTAGAGATTTAAAAATATGCATACTCTACCCTTTAACTATTAAACTCACTAAAAAATAATATTTTCAAATTTATTATTATAAAAATCCACACTCTATTATTTTATAAATAAAACACAAAAATATTAAAAAAAATGTTGTTGATGATGATGATGATGGTTAACGTCCACTGAGACCAAATAATGGTCTATCGGACCTAAAGAAACAAATTATCTATTTTGATTTAAGATTTTATTCCTATGCTCAAAAAGCTTGGAGAGAAGCCTCCCGAGCTCACTATAATTTTGACATTGTAAAAGGCTAGGAAGGTCAGTATTGTAACAAAGATTGTGAAACTGAGATCTAATGTGGTTATACGCGGGGCACTCTAAGAGGAAGTGGTTTTCATCCTTAATGTTCCTATTCTCACATATATGGCAGATCCTTTCCGTCCATGGCGTTTTAGGAACTGCCCAACGACCTGTTTCACTATGGAGCTCATGAGAATTCGTTCTAATCTTTGCTATATTAATTTTCTTCTTTGAGCTAGTTAAAATAGAGAGATACTTTTGATCTTCTAGGGTGGGGTTGATGACCTTCTTATAATAACTTAATTTTCTTTTAGCCGCTAAATCTTTCTCACACCACATTTTTTCTTTGAACTTAGAAGTAACAATATCTTTAATGTTATTTATGTTTTGCAATGCATCATTTTCGTTGATCTCCCAATAGTTTAACCAGGCCCTTGTGTCTTTATGCCACCCTCGATTAAGCCTTAGGTGGTTTTGGCTAGAATTTAAAGCTAGCTTAGGAAGTCTATGATCGTCTATGTTACTAATTTTGTGCTTGTACAACAGAAACCTAAGCATAGCTAGGCTCTCAATAGGGGAAAGACCTGCTTCTATAAGGAGAATAGAATAGGGGAAAGACCTGTTATATACACTTCAATTAATATAATTAAAAATTTCAAATATATAATCAATTTAAAACCAATGATTAAGCATATGAGGTAGTCAATGTGTAATCGCTTCACCAACACTGTAAAACAACCCGTTACCAGTAAAATGTATAATTAAAATTATAAATAAAATTCAAATCATCTTAAATTTAATAGGTAAATTGATTAATATTTATATTTTAAAATTAAATAACCAGTCACCAATAAAATGTATAATTAAAATTATAAATAAAATTCAAATCATCTTAGGTAAATTGATTAGTATTTATATTTTAAAATTAAACTAAATTAAATTTATATTCTACGTTTTATTTAATAATTAAATTAGGGAATAAATTAACTAAAAATAAATTTTAAATAAAAATAATTTTTATTTTTAATAAAAAAATATTCATACTATTAAATTAAATTTTTATTTAAGTATATTATTTTTGATAAGTTGGTTTTAGGTATAATTAAAATATTTATCATATTATTATAGATATTATTTAGATTTAGATTTCTATTTAATTTTTAAGGAAAACTTAAAGTCCACAACTTATGCTATTTAAATTTAAAGAAATAAGTTAATGGTCCAATACCTAAAAATATGTACTCGTACTAACTACTAATATTTTATTTTAAACATAATTTTCTTTAAATAAATATAATGAGTTAACTCATATTCATATAAAATAATTAGTAATTTAAAACATAAACTTAAAAAGTTATAACTAATGTTTAATGCTTATAATGATATACAATGTGGATAGCTTCAAAAATCTTATTTCTAAATAGCTTTAGTATTATGTAAAATAGTTTGCTACAAACTAAGAAATAGGCATTCCTGTGCTTTATACAAGTAATATACATATGACAAAAAATTCTAATATCGAGAAAAATAAAAATAAAAATAACATTTTATCTCATGAGAAGTCATTTGTTTCATCTTAATAAACATCTAATCAAGAAAAATGTTACTTTTCTAGGATCATTGGTTTCTTGTTGATGAACTATTTCTTCCTCATTAACATGAGCTAGGGAAAAAGACATTATTAAAGCCTTGTTGTTTGAGCTTATGGAAATGAAATCTATAAAGAATCAACTTCCAAGATATCTGTTATTTTTTTATTACATCAATAATTGATAATAAATGTATATAAAAAAACAAAAGATTATTTGTATGTACCTTAGTAGTAACTAAAAATAAAAATATCTAAAATATACTTTTAATTGCTTCTCAAGGTCATCTTTAATTCTAGAATTTCCCATGCTTCATGATTATACACAATGCTGAACTAGACAAATTTGATTTTAGAAAAATATTCTTTATCTTATACACCAACACACAGATAATATAAAGAGTACACAGATAATATAAAGAGTATTTGCACAGGTTTTCAGTTTAGAACCCTAACCTTTGTCAGGAAAATTTAAAAGACAACATAAAAATTATCCTGTCGATTCAATTTGTGGCTCTCCAATGAATTCACAATTTCTATCTACCATAAGGGCATTGGATAGTTGGGGAGGTGTGCCGAAGGATATTTAGTGAGGCGACATTTGATTTTTACTTTTTCATTTCCGTTTTGAGTTTAAATCCACTCAACGTTGGATTGGGATTTCTATGTGTTTACGCTTTAGAAAATTTTATCAAAATCGAACATCATCCAAGATAACGAGAGTGCAAGTAATATATCACAACTCATCAAATAACTGTGTACCCAATAGTGTATTGTAACTCGTCAAATAATGAATGTAAAATTAAGGGAAATGTTTGTTTTAATGATACTATGAATGCTCAAGAAAATCCATCAAGAAACCCATATAATACTTGGCATTGCAGTTAGTTATCTTTTAGCACTCACTAATTTATTTTAGGGTTGGCATAAATCATCCATACTGGTTTATTTTAGGGTTGGAAAAAATCTTCCATACAACACTCACTAGTTTGTTTTAGGTTTGGCAAAATTCTTCTATGTTACACCCACTGGTTTATTTTAGGGTTGGCAGAGAGGTTATACAGGAAAATGTTGTGAAACCATTGTTTTCAGGAGAATCTTCAACATGAATGAAAGGGAAGTTGATAATGAGAAATAACTATAGTTTTAAGAAACGTGGTGCTTTACATAGATGACACATATTTAAAGATTTGAAAATTCATATACAACTTCCTTATTACTTAATTCAAGGGCTCCATTTACTATTAATGGGGATGACACATATTTAAAGATTTGAAAATTCATATACAACTTCCTTCTTACTTAATTCAAGGGCTCCATTTATTGTTAATGGGGATACTAAAATTGATAAATGTTAGGTATATACTATTAACGTTTTCCCTCTCAAAATGTACCGTGAACAACACGTTTACATAAATACTATTTTTTGCAAATATCATATACTTCACCTCGAAATGCATGTTTATGTAGTACTGGCACTAGCAAGAGTGTCTTTGTAAAACAATTACTAATGTGGCTGATATAAGCCTATCAACGTATATCAACCACATTTATTAATGTGATTGTGTTATTGTTACATGCCACTTAGTTTTATAAGCTTAGGGTATGCTGCAAATTAATTGATCTCCTTAACCATTTCACTAATGGAAGTTTTGATGTATCATTCGGCTATTCAATTTTCCTTTGCATTGCGCTCTCATATCATTCAGAAGAATGAGATTTTGTCTACTTCCTTTATCTTTTGGATTGCACGAGTTATCACAATAAAAAGTTTTTTATTTGTTTATTATTCATTATTGTTATTTTTTTTTATAAGTAGTATCAAATTTTCCCAAAACAATCAGTGAACAAACCTTAATTCCTTAATTAAGAGAAGACTTTTCAAGTTAGTGTTTGTTTCTGTGAAATTATTTGATACTATCTCTAGTCAAGCTTAGGCTTAGGTTATCCTGCAAATTAATTGATCCCAATATTTTTCCATTTTATCGACGAGAATTTTGATGGATCATTTGGCTATTTGATTTGGCTTTGTACTGCTAGTTCATTTTTTATTTTTTACTATTTTATTGATGAGAAATTTGATGGATCTTTTGGCTATTTGATTTGGCTCGGTACTGCTAGTATGCAACACTAATGGGAATTTCAAATGCCTTGTTTGGCTATTTAATCTAACTTTACATTGCATCTCATTTCATGTGGAAGAATGAGACTTTGTTTAGTTCCTTCACCACATTGATTGCAAGAGTCATCACTGTAGCAAGTGTGTGATCCATTGGTGTTGATCTCCCTAGCATCATCTTGATGACTTCTATGGAATCTCCCAAGACAATTCGTCAACATCCTTATGCCATCATCACTGAGCTAAAGGTGGGGGTTTTTGCTACAATTAGAAGCAAGTTTAGGAAATGTATTGGCTTCCATGTTGTTTAAATTCTTCTTATATGTAAGATACCTAGATATAACCATGCTTTCAATAGGGAAAAACTTGCTTCATCAAGAGGATAGGATAGGGAGCAATTCCTTAATCTTGAGATTGTAGGTTATAAACTACTTTTGGATTTGTTCTAGTTTCTTCTAAAAATTTGGGGAGATAGTGTAGCCCCAAACGTCATATCCATATATAAATTTATAAATAATACTATACCATAAAACCTCCCAAGACCATTAGTGAACATCTTTATGCCATCCTTATTTGAATTGAAGGCGGGTATTTTGGCTAGAGTTAAAAGAAATTTTAGGAAACATTTTGACTTCTATATAATTTAACATTCTTATACATAAAATAGTTAATCATAACTATACTTTCAACAAGAAAAAAACTTATTTCATTATAAAAAATAAAATACATAATATTTTCTTTTCTTGAAATTGTAAATTATAAACTACTCTTAATTTTTTTTCTTCACTACTATTTCATTACTCTCTATAAATAGTATAACCCCAAATCTTATATTCATATATAAATTTAAAAATAATACTATAATTGAAATGAGATCACTTTTAAAAGATAAAAAAATTTACACAATAACTTGATTCGCCTTTCTATAAACCCATAATCATGTGTTACATGATATTAAACTCATATATGCACAAATACACATATACAAAAGCCATACCCAAAAAATTAATTTTATTTAAACATTAAAAAAAAAAATAGTGTTTTAATTTTTTTTTTCCACTGGAAAAATCGTAATCTTTCATTATGATTGAAAAATTACATGTTGTAGATGCCTCTAGGCATATGCTGTAAACAGATTTAAAATAAGGTGCTCAAAAAGATGCATAGGTCCTTCATCACCATGCAGGGTGTGTGGATTTCAAGAAATAAACATAAATAGCAAAAATATTAATGCACAGGTGGGGAAAAGTCAAACTTTTCGCCCTTTTTTCTTCTTGACCTTTCTGCAAACCCCTTGTGACTCTGTGGGAGTTATAAGTGCTAATGCAGTTTCAACCACAGGTTGTGGATTATCTTTATCAGAATCTGATGTGTTTGATATGTGTTGGCGTTTATTTCTGCCCATATCCATTTCTGATTTTCTTGCCAATGTTGTGTTTATATGTTCCTATGGATTTGTGTCTTATGCATCTGGTTCTTTGTTCATCTGATTGGTCTCATTTGGGTTAGCATAATCCATCTCTTCTTCCTCCTCGTCATCCAGGGGAGGTGGAGGAAATTGCCATCCCTTTGCTTGTTTTTCCGTTTTCTTCTTTCTGCGGTTGTCTTTTTTGACTGCTGGGCACGTGCTTTGTAGGTGTCCTGTTTGTCGGCAAATTCGGCATCTGAATGCAGTGTTTTCATAATCTAGAACCTGTGTCCAGCTCCTCTGTCTATGCTTCAGCTGAATTTGGTCTGGCAGGCCTTTGCTGAGGTCTACTTCCACACATATTCGTGCAAAAGTATATATTCTTTCCTCCACTCGTTGGGTGTCCATTTTAATGTAACGCCCAATAGTATTTCCAATTCCAGCTAGTACTTGCTGATTCCAGAGATGTATTGGGAGGTTGTGTGGCTGCACCAAAATTGGCATCTTGGAGACAACCATTGTGTTTGCATCAAAATCTGGGAACCATGGTGTGTTGAAGAGTCCAATGGATCCCCAAAACCAAGGTCCTTCCTGCATTACTATGTCTCTATATATTGCTGTAGGAATTTCACTATGAAAAAACCCTTGGAGCAGAGATGTATTTCGCAGTGTGTGGTCCAGTTCGTGAAGATCCAAAGAAATAGATCAGTCAGTTTGGGCCAAAAGCAGTTAAATCTGCATATTATTGCTTGTCTTTCATATATGGTGCAATGCTCATCTATTTCTGGTGTATCTATGTTGTATTCTGGGGTGTGGTTCAGCTGTTCCACAATGTATGGCCTTGCGTCCATACCTGTTTGGTTCGGTGCTGCTCCTTCTGTGTTTTTCCCTTGTAGGACGTTTTTGAAGGAAATGTTGCCTGGTTTTTTCCCGATTGAACTAGTACCACTTCCTCCCGCCCTGTCTGGATTCGTGTTATTGTTGGTTGCACCCCCTCTTAACCTCAGATTGAGGATGATTGTTGACAGAGGTGCAATTTTGTATTCCCAAAGGTATTTTGTGTCTTGTAACACTCTGCCCCCTTGTATCAGGTTTTGTGTTCTGATGGGGTAACCCAACTGTTGCATTATAATTTTCTGCATTTGCTCAACAGTATCTGTCTCTTTTACCCAAATTATTTTCGATTTTCCTTCTGGGGTTTTTACAAATACTTGGAAACTGTGATCTCTTACCAGGATTCCAGATCTTGTTTTTGGCAGATCTATCCCTGTGATTCTGCTCTGCACCTTTTGTTCACTTCGACACAGCTTATTCAGTGAGTGAGCTTCCATATCTTACCAGAAAGGGGGTCGTTCTGTAAGAAGAAAGTCTGGATCTAAGAGCCCAAGACTTGATCTGTGCTCAATGCCGTGGATCGGTGGATATGTTGCCCAATCAGGGCTCAATGGCGGTTGTTCAAGTAGATGGATGTCAAGATTGGCATCATAATAATACAGATCAGCGTTCTGATATACAAGAAACTGGAATATTTCTTCATACCTTTGGCAGAGTTGGCGATTTTTCATCCTAAGAGCTCCATTATTACTAGAGACAGCACCCTCACAAAGCGTGTTCTCAGAGGCGGTTACTGCCATAGAGCAGACTGTCAAGTGGCCGATCCGTAAGCATTTCATAAGCGCATTCAACCCACTTATGCTGATCAGGGGTTTACCAGTTGTCTTTGCCGCTTGAGGAAGCACCGTATGCAACGGATCTGGCCAAGATTGCACCTACGTTCTTCTTACAAACCCTGACTGCTACAGATAACATAAAAATCTTACTCTCGGCACACCGAAGATGACCAAAGCAAGTCGTGCGGATTCAGGGTTCTTGTTTTTGGAGTCTCCAGAGGTTTGGCCGACGCGGGTAAGAGCCATTGCTACCGCAAAGATCAAAACCCTCGCTCTTCTCGCCATAACCGTTTTAATTATTTTTTAATATTTAATAATTTATTTTTTTAATATTTAATAAAATTAAAATTAAAATAAATATTTATAAAATATTTTAAAATGATTTAATAATATAAATTAATAGAGATTTATTTAATTAATAAAATAATATATTTTTAGTCTACAAGGTGTAGAATAAATAGTGATGGGATGTATTGTTAAGTCACTATGTAATATAGAGATTATCGATTTGAAATTTTGTGAGCAAAAATCCATTCATGTTAAGAATTGGAATAGCTCACACCGAATACGATTCCGAATGATTTTAATAACTTAAATATCTCAAATCACAATTTCTCAAAATACAAATTAAAACCCAATGTAATATTTGATAAACTAAAAATAAAAAAACCACCGACATTACCCAAGTGCTTATGGGAGTCGGAGACATCTAGTAAGAAATCCTTGTAATGACAAACTAATAAAAATATACTTAAGATACCATATGCAATTATTGTGAACATGTATTGCTGGATCCATAGGCTATTATGGATAAACTTTAGAATTTGACCCTTCATCTTCGAGTGTTGTTCCCCGAGACATTCCTAAGGCCATCCAATACGATATATAGAATGTTCTCTGTCATGTTCCTTACAAAATGTGCAATGCTCATGCCCATTTTGGGATGTTTTTAAGAGCTAGAAGGGCAGCTACATAGAGACAACCTTCAACTTTTATAATGTTAAGAGAGATCGTGCTTTATAGGGATCGGGGAGGAGAATCATTTAGGGGTCCTCAACAGGGGTAAGAGGAACGAACAACTCCTTTTATGGGGTCTGCTATATGCTTCCGTGACGGGTAGGTAATATCACGTGATGTAGAATGGCGTGTTTGTGCCTTCACGTGGCCAACTCACACCCCTAATATTGAACAACCCCACAAATGTACATAAAGACCCCACATTCGTAGGTACCCTCCCCCGCATTTGCATATTATGGAATCCCATGTGACACCATCACGTATGGTGGTGGCCCCCTCCTTAGGTGTCGTGGTGGAGGCTCGTGTTCGTGATGCCGCGCTGCACGTGATAGGCATCTTATCTTGGGTTCACATTGTAATGTGAAGCGATATTTAGGGAAAGTCAAGTAAACGTGGGAGTATATATATAAAAGTCAAGTAAATTTGGGAGGATATAGATATATATATCTACTTTTCAAAATGGGGCAAGGACGGGTAGGGGCTTGCTTGACGTTAGGAGAGCAAGGACCCGATAGGGGCTCGACTGATAAGGAGAGGACTGGTATATGTCTTGTCTGATATGGGGTAGATTCCAACTACTACCACTAGAATTTTAAGGTGAATTTTGTAGCCCCTAACATGTGCATATAGGTAAACAAAAATAAATTTGAATGTGAAACCTTGTACTCATATTTAGTTTAGATTTTGGTAAACTTACTTAATAAACTTGTAAAGAATTTAAATTTTAAAATATAAGTTTAATAATATTTATTTAAAAATTTAAAAATATTAAAAATAATTTCTAATAATGTTATAGTATTTTCAATTTTATTATTTTTATGTCAAATTTTTCATATTGCATTTAGTTTTTTTATTCCCCAAAAACTGTGAGAAATCACTCAAATATAGCCTTATCACACCTTAATTTCCATATTATTAAAAAAAATCCTATCTAACTTTGAGATTTTTTCAAACATAGCATTTAATATTTAGAATGTAATTCCCCAATTGGTGTGAGGGCGACGAGATGGAATCCTCAAGATCCATATCATGGTTAGCATTTCAAGAAGAAAGGACGATGAGAGAATTTGTTTTGGCCTTCACACACTTGCCAACCTTTGCAAGGTGGCTAGACACATGCAAGGCATTAATGATGATTTGAGCGACTCGTGTGATTCCTTCCACCTAGAATTTTATGCTGCTAGGTTGTTTCGAGCCAGAGGCATTGTAAGTAGTTTGGGTACAGGTTCAGAGGAAATCTTGAGTGCGCTCTCGAAGGTCCTTGTTGAAGCCGGTTGACTGGGAACTACAATTATCCTCCATTATATAGTGGCCAGCATCTGCGGGTATGTTTTATCAATGATTTTTCCCCTTCTGGCCTCTTTGCTTAATTTCTCTATGATAATTCACGGGGAACAGGTCTCTGAGACAAGGTTTTGGATTAGAATGACTTCATTCCAAAATTTGTGGAAGGAAAGCACATGTTTTTTTTTTTCTGATGGCCAGCCTCAATTTAGTCGAATTGTCTCTGTTAGTTATGGTATCTTACTCTCCCAGATGGGTTTGCACTTGCAGTTTGTGCTCTAGCATTCACTTTGTATTCCATGCATGGGGGCTTGGGTTTTATTTCATGTCTTCTTGTTACTTTCGCTGGTTAGTAAGCGAGGAGATTATCTGAGAGAGTATCCGTTTGAATGGACTTTTTATTTGGTTCTTCGAAGGTTCAAGGAGCCATGGAATGGTGATGCCGACCTTTATCAGTATACCCATATCATATTCTGTGGAAAATGTTTGTTTTATTGGATTGCTACTCATAGTTATGTGGTTTTCTTCTGTGATATACCTTCAGGTGTCAATCCCTGGTGCACGTACTAGGTTCGTAACTTCGCTATTGTGCTAGGTTTTATGGGTTGTTATCTCAGTGCACCAATTCATTTTCGTGGCCAGCGAAGTCATAGTGTGGCATGACTTACCTCTGGAATAGGTTTCATGATGAGAGAGGCTTTGAGTTGGAGTCGTCGTGTGGGGCTTCGACATGGTGGCAGTTAGGCCCATCCATGTCCTATTCGAGGTTGCAACCATAGAACGACCTCTAGGCTTATACATGAAGCGACTCAGACCTACCAGACTAGCACTTAGCCACATATCCACTAGCTTATATCTCGTTGGGAAGCAGACCTAAACTGACAGGCAGCACAAGAAAATTTGGATGTTGAGGAATGATTGGATTTGGTACCAGACCCTGGTCATACCATAGGTCTATCCTGTCACTATAAATAGACTGTTTACTTGTATTGGCTAATGAAAAACATTGTAGCAAGAGCCCTGTCCACTCCTACAGCTACTCTGGCCAAGACCGACCTTGTTCTTCAAGAAATTCATAAAGAATTCCAGCTTATCCAATTTCAGATTCAACAACATAATGCTTGCCTAAGCCATATAGGAAAGCATATTTTGTGTCTCCAACAAACGGAATTACCTAGCTCGAGCGCGAAAGATCCAACTCCTATGGACTCTTCTGATGATTAGTAGTATGTCAAGTCTAGTGTGTTTTTCAATTTGTGTTAAGTACAAATGCAGGATATGCAGACTTTGATACTATGTTTTAGATATTAGACAAGATAAGGATACTCAGGCATATATAGCTCTAAAAGATAGTCTTAAACTATTTTGCTTTTGGATGGCTTATAATGCGATACAGTGGCCAACAGATCTGGTTTTCTGTTGGGCAGATTGAGGCCGCCTTACCATCTGATCATGTATGTAATCTGCGTTTTTTGATGAATGAATGAAGAAGGTCCCGGAAAGCTTACAAAAAAAATATTTAGAATGTAATAAATTTTTAAAAAATTAATATTTTGAATTGAGGCTTTTGCGATTTAAGTTTTCCTGATTTCATGATGAATCCTACTAATAAGTTCGAAAAAGTGATTATTTAAAAAATCTAATGCGATGGACACTGAAGCAAATCAACAAAATATTAAATTGCAAAAATCTCAAATCCAAAAAATATTCTCATTTTGATGATAAACCCTACTAATAGATTCAAAACATGGATTATTTGTAAATCTAATTCGATAAATCCAAAAACAAATTAACAAAAAATATATATATATTATATTTTCAATTTTATTATTATTACTACTTTAAGGAAAAATAAACGGTGAGCAATTTCTCAAAATAACCTAATCTCATCTTAATTTCCCCAATTATTAAAATAAAAAGCATCGCCTTTAATGAGAATTTGTCTAAACATAGCATATATATAACAAATTTTAAAAGAATTAACCACCCAGTTTGGATGAAAATCTTATTGAAAAAATAAAAATGAAATCTATAATGCATTAATATATGTATCTACGCACCATATTAACATTATTTGGATGAAAATTTTAATGTAAAAATAAAAAACTGAAACTATGATGCATTAATATATGTTTCTATGCGTCATATTAACATAAAAAAATTTATGGGAGATTTTTTAAATATAAAAATATTTTCAAATTTATTTTGATTTTTCTCGTATTTAATAGACTGAAATAATAATAATATAATTTAATGTTATAAAGGAAATTAAATTATAAGTCAAATAACCTATACCCTTAGACTTGTTGGAAATTTATTAAATTGTAAAATCTTTAATTAAGGAATATTAAAAGGTTAAGTTGATATGTTAATTTTTTTATAAAATTTAAATTTAGTTTTTAAATTAAAAGAAGAATTAAATGGTGATGATGATAAACATTCATAAATATCAAATGTAGTTTATCAAAATTTTAATTAAGTGATTATTTGAATTTAAAAAAAAAAAAATAAAAAAAATCAAATCATTTTTATATTTGAAAAATATTAAGAGAAATATTTGAAGGTTATTATAGTTTTGATGAGTTAAAAAGTCAAGAAGGTTGGTTGTGTGATAAGTACTTTGACATTTAGATCTAATATGAGTATAATCTCACCATAGTTTTGTTGAGTTAAAAGGCTAAGAAGCTTGGTAGTGTGACAAGTAGTTTGAAATTTAGGTCTAATCTGAGTATAAGCTAGATAACCTAAGCAAAAAGTGATTTTCATCTTCAACCCTCTTAGTGTCAAAAAGGCGAGAGACTCTTCCATGCCATTGTGTTTTGGAAATGTACCAACACCTAGTTTCACTATGAAGCTCATGTGAGTTTGTTCTTGTTTTAGTAATGCTTACTTTCTTCTTTATAGTAGTCAAGATATTTCATTTTCTACATTTGGGTTGATCACCTCATTATAATATCTTAATTTGGTTTTCCCCTCTAACTCTTTGTTACCCTATAATTTTCCTTTAAATTTTGATGTTGTAATATTTTCAATATTATCTTTATCTTTCAAAATTATCTCCTCCATTACCTCTCAATGGTATAGTGAAGACTAGGTATCTGTATGCCATCCCCACTTGAATCAAAGGTGGTTTTGTTGAAGTTAGAAGTAATTTTAGGAAACATATTGTCTTCCATATTATTTAACCTATTCTTATAAATAAGATACCTAGTCATGGCCATGCTTTCAATGAGTGAAATGATTTCTTTTATGGGGACGATATGATAGGGTGTATTTTCTTTAATATTGAGATTAAAGATTATAAATTGCATTTAGAATTATTCTAACTTCCAACATGACACTTTAGAGATATTGCATCCCAAAATCTCACGTCCATACAAAATAAAATGGGCGACAAGAGTATCAAAGAAGAGTTTTTTATCACATATACAAAGGTTTGTTGACTTACAATTATTTTCCATTCCATAATAAGCTTTGCATCCTCCGTGTATTCTTTTCTCAATGCTATAATTCCCATTGAGCCAGTGATGGATATTGATTCCAATATATTCGTATGAATGAACTACCTCGAAGTAGTTATTGTCATACATGAAAGTATCATATGTGATCATTCTTAATTTAAATATAATGACTTTTGTTTTGTTAGTATTAACAATGATACACATCTTGGGATAGAAATCTTGGAGGATTCTTAGTTTTTTGCCAAGATTTGTTTTGTTAGTATTAACAGTCATACACATCATGATATAGAAATCTTGGAGGATTCTTAATTTCTTGCCAAGATTGTAAGGAGTCCATGCAAAAAGAATAATATCTTCAACATAAAGATTGATGACTATACTAGAGAGGGTGAGGTCAACACAACATGCTTCTTCAAAATAATCTTCTAACTTATCAATATTAATTATTTAACCTAGGATCTAAACTCTATAATATTAAATAAAAGAAAATATAAAGACCTTGCTCAGAATTTATTTAGTAGCAAGCTAAATCTTTGCAACTCTAAAGTTCTAATGATTTGCAATGGTCTAATGAAATGGCCAAATTCTTACCAGATGACTTGTGTCCATGGGTTGGATAGTAATTTTATAGATTATGCGATATCAAATATCCTTATATACAACCAAATAGTGACATTTTAGATGACCGTGAGACTGAATAAAATAATAAACCTTTATCCATAACCTTAAACATTGTTGTGCACAAAATCTCCATTGAGGAGAATTCTAGTAACCAAATACACTTTCTTTTTGACAAAATAAAGTTGATTTTTTCTTAAAGGACCTAAATCTCCTATCATATAATTAAGTACCTCTATCACAATTTTATGCCAACCCTCTCCATTTTCATTAAAAAAAAAAAAAAAAATCTATCAAGGTGTTAGGGAAAAAGAAAAATAAGTTAGCCAAACCATGGTACTATTGCAAAAATGCTATAAAAGCCATCAATGATGCTCCTAATGAGTTCCTAAATCTGGATAATAAAAAGATACAAAGCTCTAATTAAAAGGTAAAAAAAGTACCTACATTAATAGACAACAAGAGAGGCTTCTCCACGTATTGAAGATTGATCCTAAGATATTTTGCAAGCAAATTTTGACTTGTAAGACTAAGGAAAATAATACAATTTCCCTTAAGTTGTGGAAGACATTCCAAATGTTCATATAGAAGATGAAGTGTTGTTTTATAGAAGACATAAAGTTTGGGTTTAAGAAACTCATAAAAGGAAAATCTAGGGACATTAAAGGTTACCAAGAAAAATCTTGAAAAATGGACAGCTTATTTTCATCCCTCATATACAGAAGCCCTTCAATTTAGCAGTAAAGCAAAGCTCATATAAAACCTAGACTCAAAGTCTCATTGTTCATATTTTTAAAACTGAGGATTAAAGTAATCCCTCTAATTATGGGACCATTATGATTAGCCCCATATAGCCAAGCTTGTAACATACTCAATCCCTTAATGCCTAATTAAGGATACGGAGAAGCAAATTTTCACCTTTTTCGAATAAATTCAAAATTTTATTTTGAGATTGCTATCACCTTATTCTCATTGAAATCTTTCCAGCGATATAAATTTTATTAAAATATAAGTCCATATCATTGATATATAATCATTTGAAGATTTCCATCCTTAGCACCAAGAATTAATGACCTTACATTTATTAAGTTATTCTTTATTTATTAAGTTAATATATTTAATTTCAGATAATGATATTGATTAACAACAATAATAATATAATACATTTAATTAATACCATCGTTATGTTGATAAATTACCCATATGGGCAATTTCCAAAGTCTCAAAGGTTTCATAAAAAATAAGTGCAATCCAAAATTTACCAACCTAAAATTTTTATTACCAATGGAGTCAATCTCCTAACTTTTTATTGACCCACAATAAGCCCATTATCCATCAGATAATTTGATGGGTTACCAACCCAAAGTATTTCATTGATTGTCGATGGAGTAAAACTCATGTTGATCCTAGATAATGCTCATTGGCTATTGACAAAATTTGATGGGTTACCAACCCAAATTATTTTTCTGATCACCAATGGATTCAAACCCATGTTGACCCTTGATGAGATCATCGACCATTAATGAAATTTAATGGGTTACCAAGCCAAAATATATCATCAATCGTTGATGGAGTCAAGATCTTGATGACCCCCGATGAGCTCATCGGCCATCTACTAAATTTGATGGGTTACCAAAGTGGAACCCAAAATATTTTAGTGATCATTGATGGATTCAAGCTCTTGTAAATTCAGAGTAATATACATTCATGCTTAAATATATCAAACTCAAACATAACTTTAAATCTTCGAATGAAGCCTATAGCTGGGCTTGAGGCCTCTCCTCTTTTGTGATGGCCTTTCCCTTGTGCCTATGACACTGACAACTTTCGCCGCATCCCCATCCTACTCTTGCCATATTCGCGCTTCCTCTCATGCACCCACATTTTCTCTCAACATGATGGATGATGAGCCACTCAATTTCTCTGATAGGCCACCTCACTCTCAAGTTTTCCATACATAGGCTGAATATCATAACAGTTATGACAATCTCTGTTTCCTTCTTAGTGGTGGAACCCCAATTCTCCAACATCTTCTTTAACAAATTTTGTCAATCAAATCCATTAGACTCGATGCCTCCCCTATCTAACATTTACTCCCCACATATTGACATTACTTTTGATTTTCCTCTACAACTTATCTCGCCTTGGCTTCATAGATGGTAATTTATCTACACCTCCTCTTTCCTCCTTGTCACTTGTTTCGCTTGTTGCTCCCTCTTCACCTCTGCTTTCCTCCTTGTCACCTGTTTCATCTGTTGTTCTCTCTTCACGTCCCTTTCTGCCTTGTTCCCTCTCTACTATGTGAATAAAACCTAAAAAATGCTTTGTCTCCATGGTTTTCAGATGTATTATCATTCTAGAAACCCTTTTGTGTATCCTTGGAAAATATCTCATCAGGAAATTTTGTGGGAAAGAGCCTACATCAAAGAGACTACTCAGATGGGTGGATATACAATGAAAAGGTCAAGTTTCCTCCTCATTGTATGTTTTTATACTATCTTCAAGCTGGATACATTTTCTATTTTCATCAGAGGATGATGCCTTTAAAATCATGGTAGGCTCATGTTTTGGGGGGCCATCGGTACTCTCCCTCAAGCCATGAGTAATTGAATTCGATATAGCTTGTGAGCCTTTTCCCATTCAAAGGATATGGGCCATTCATCCTACCCTCCCCCGCCCCCCTTATATTATGGTAAGAATAAATCGTCTACATGATTGGCAATAAAATTGGTCACCTAATCAGGCTTGAGCCAGCTTGGATTCGAAGCTCAACTAACAATGGTTGTGGATCCTTAATGAAATCTATATTAGAGATGGTCTACTGGGAAAGATAAAAATCCATATTGGGTCCAAAATTTGGAAGCGTCACATCGACTACTGGAAATTTCTTTTAAGGTGTCATTTATGTCATGAGACAAGTCACCTTTGAGCTTTAATGCAAAAAACCTGGGCCCCTCGACAAAAATTTAGAAAAAATTAGTTTAAAAAAACAATGATTATGTAGGATGTAGTAGCCTCAATCCCTACATTAGCTGAAGGCTCCTAAGGAATAATCACAGTAGGCTTAGACACTCCTCATCATTGGATCCCTAATGGTTCTCCAGTTATGTCAAATCATTGCTCCTCCCACTTTTTCATGATGTTATTTCTATGGTGGTTTCACCTTGTCCCCCTTCTCTCCCTAGATTTAAGACCCCAATCCACTTTCACCCTATTCCTTTTGTTTAGACCTCTCCTCTCTCAGAATTTGACCTTCCCCTTGTAGGTTTTAACCCTGTACATAAATTACCTACAAATGAATTCTTAAAAATAGAAAATATATAATGGCGAGAACATAAAACAAATACACAAAGATTTTCCCCTGGATCGCAAAATCGAGACTACCTGATTGAATTTTCATTATTTTCCTTTCAATGTTACAATATATGTGTGTGTGTGTGTGTGTTGAAGCATTCATAAACCCCAATCCATTAACATTGGATTAGAACATAATCGTAGTTCCCTTGACCGAATCTACAAAATACCATGGGCAGAAAACCATCATGCCCAAAACCATGTGCAAAACCGATGCACAAAACCATAGGTAGGTCTGCCCACCTAATATAGGCTCCAATTTTTTTTTCCCGGGGCACTGCCCTGATCCGCCTGCAAGGGGGCTACCACCCCCTTGAAACCCCCGGACAGGGGGGGCTGCACCCCTTGTGATCCCCCCCGTGTGTACAACTAGTCATGGAAAGAATATAACACACACCCAACACCCCCCTCCCTCACTACCCCATCACCCTCTGCCTCACATGGAATTATCTCAAGGACCAACTAGATGTAATCTTTGTTGGGACAACATAGAAAATATTGAGCATATTCTTAACAATTGTAGCTTTGCAGTAGAATTATGGGACTCCTTAGCCATAATAATCAAATAGTCCAACTGAAATAGGAATAGTATTCATTCAACAATTGAAGAATGGAACCTTGGACCCACGGGGGCTTCAATCAGTGAACCTCTGACATATCATGTGCATTCGTGACATATTAAACAATACCCTTAATTTGACTACATATTGGAAAATTCCTCTAAAAATCACATTATTTAACCCCCTACCAGTATGAACCCAAGACACCTTCCAAATTTAAAAAACCCCTACTTTCACTATATATTATATGTATCCATTTTTTCATTAACATTTTTTATATCCCTTTATATTTTTCATTAACATTTTTTATATGCCTTTATATTTTTTCATTAAGTTTGAGCTTCATTTTTTATATTTTCCAATATAAAAACCCTTTACCCCCTATATATCCCCCATTATATTATGTTATTTTTTCCTCAATATATATCCCCCAATATGAACCCACATGGTATGGTATTTCTCCCCTAGTGAAGCTTCGTGCATGGACTTGTAACAGTGCTATTGTAAATAGAGTTTGGTAGTTTTTCCTAGGTCTTATGGCTTGGGATATATAGAAGGAAAGGGACAAAAGAATCTGAAAACACCAACAAATTTTTTTGGATACAATTTGGAGCTCCATTATGGGAAAGTTGCAAGAAACAATACTCCCAATACCCTAATATAATCAATATTGGAAGTGAAACTCTAAATAATCACACATTCTCGTACTTCCAGGGCCCAACCAATCCCTCTCACTTTAGCCCCCACAACCATAGCCCATTTCCTCAAGCCTTGATCAATGGAAACCGCCACTTATAGGTTTTATAAAGTTGAACTTTGATGGGGCCTACAAAGGCAATCAAGGCTCTACTACCTTTGGAGGGGTTTCTAGGGATGACCATGGAAAAATCTTTCATATTTATGCGGGAGATCTAGGTGTTGACACCAATGTGGGAGAAATTACATCTCTACATCAAGGTATGATAATTGTCTGCCGAATTAATTTACGAAAGTTAATAATTGAAGGAGACTCTAAAACCATTATACTCATGATAAAAAAGCTGGAAGATGGTTCCAACCCTACCAAGATCTCTAATAATTGCAGACTAAAAACTGGCTTAATGAGAATCAAAGATTTATTAGTAGCAATATAAGCCTTGCTCTTTCCCATATATGAAGAAAAGGAAATATGCAAGCATATAAACTAATTAGTGAGGGGATGCAATACAAAATAAAAATGTTTGATAAAGATTGGTTGCAAATCCATCTAAACACTCTAAAACCCATTTGTAAAGACATCACAAAAAAAAATAAAGCTCCCTAAGGTGGGTTTGTATACAGAGGGGCAACCTCCACAACTTGAAATTAGTGCAACCTATTGAATGTGGGGGAGCAAAGCGGCCACCAAATGGCACTCTGCATGGTTCGAGGTACACTTGCATCTACAACACAATCTAGTTTGTTTATGGGAGAGTGTTGAGGTGATGGCCTACGCTGCATGGTTTTTGAAAAAGGAAAACTCATCCTACACTTAACTCGCAGGGGCATCTGAGTGACAATTATGGTGACTATAGGAATATTGATAACATATCATGACATGGGATGGAGCAAGGTTGTTAAGAGAGGGTGGGTCAATGCTTATGCAACTGATCACTACATTTTATATACCTGGTTTTTGTGGGAGATTCTTGGATTTTATAGACCTATTTTTGGGGACAGTGAGTTTATAAAGAAGGAATACCAATGCCAATATGGTGATGGAGCTCCCACTGCATGTAGGACTAGATATAGTCTTCAGCTGGAAATTAGTTAGCTTGAGGTGCATTATCTCTGGTTTGTTGCAAATTCAACGAAGGAGAATCAAGTTAGTTGTAATTATCATTTTTGTTATGAATAGTTATTCAATAGTGGATACTTTGCACTCGATACATTCTATTGGTATTTTAGGTTCTTTATCTTTTGGTTTTACTTCCATTTCTTGGGTCGCTTATTTTTTTGGAGGTGTGTTTTATATGGTCATTTGATAATTCCATCCTGTCATTGCTCTTTCACCCTTCTCATCTGGTTCCCCACATCGAGTGAGCTCTTTTATGATTCTCATATTGTCATCCCTCTAGCCTGCCTCTTTTCTTTGCGGCTTTCCCTCTTAGGGCTTCTCCTGTTCTTTCTTCGAACTCATTTTCTATTCGCTCTAGTATTTATTTCCCCCTTCCTTCCTCTGCTCCTTTCCTCTAGTTAACCCTTCCCTTGTCTCCCTATTACATGCAAGACATCCTATCTCTTCTTCACTACATGGAGGGAGAAGAGGAAGGTCGGGCTCCTCAACTGCCTCTAACCTTCCTCCTCCCTCCAATGGCTAGACCGAAGCCCAATCAACAGCTTGTGCTACCATGACCAGTTACAGAGACATCATCCCTGAAGCGGTCTAGAGAGCAATCTCTGAAGTGGAAGATTAGGTTTGGCAAAATAGAAGGTTTATTCATCAATATAAACAAGTAGATAAAGAAACTAATGAATGGATTCTTGACGTGGGCAACTCTACTAAGGAACGCTCTTCCTCTTACATGCAAACTATCAACCTATATTGGCACATAAAATCTCTCAAGCTTAGAATGCTACGGACAGAGCTGACACTCAGCAAGAACTATTAACTTGAATGGATGAAATAATGGATAAAGTTGATAGACTCAGTAAGAAGGTCTCAATTTTGATCGAGAAATTAGCAAACTATGATTTATCCTCAACCACTGAACTTGATAGACTTTCCAATTGAATGATGATTAAACGAGCTAAATTTTTTAAGGAAATATTTATCGTAGTGTAGCCATGGTCATGTTCGTTATCTCATAGCTTATTTTTTTTACTTACAATTTCATTTTGAAATATAATATGGTAGTCTATAGAACATGCAATAGAGAAATTTTGAACTTATGCTATTAGTTTAGTTTCCCAAGTAACAAATTAGTCACTGACAATAACTTTTCTATACATGTCTTTTTAATATAATAAACCAAACATGTTTATTATTTCAATTTATAATCATGTGATAAATCGAAGAAAAAAACAAATGTTCATCCATTAGATGACATGTTACGCATGCCCACGTGATGAGGCAGGGGACATGCCCATGACTTGTGGAGCAAGAATAAAGAAGTCATTTTATCAAGAAACACCGACAGCAGAGGCGTTTAGGTTAGTTGGATGTACATAGACATAAACCCTCTTAGTGGCAAACTAACCAAAAAACCAATCATATGTGAACTTGCACTTCTTTTCCATTGTAGAATTATTACATTAATTAAATTTTCCACTTTACAGAATGTTTTATGTACAATGCTCACTATCCCCTTTGGGATGTGTTAATAAGAGTCAGGGAATCATGCAAGGGACAAAACCTTCATGTTGTTCTAATACTAAGTTGGATTGTAAGTTGATAAAAAAATTAAAGGGGCCCTCTAAAGCGTAAAGAAGAGTGCATCACCCTAGGAGTCACAAACTCTTATTATGGGGTCCTCTCGTTGCTTTAGTGAAGGGGTGGTAATATCACGTGATGTAGAATTGTGTGTTGTGCCTTCACGTGGCCAACTCACACCCCTTTGGGATTCGTGGGCCCCCGATTTGAATATAATAGAGTCCCATGTGACGCCACCACCTATTGTGGCGTCCCCACCCTTAGGTGTCGTTGTGGAGGCCCTTGTACGTGACGCCGCGCTGCAGCTGATGGACATAGGCCGTAGGGCCATCACACTTACAAATATGCAGCGACACATTAGATTTTAATATTAATATAATGAAAAAATCCAAACATATATAATCAAATTTAAAATCCAAAAATCTTTATATGATGATTAATCATCTCACTTAGAGTTACTCAATGTATAACTCTTTCAACTACTCCCTTAAACCACCCATTGCAAACAATAAAATCACCTTAAATTTAATATTTAAATTGATTTATATTAAAATGTTAAAATTAAATAAAAATAAAAATTATAATATTATAATATTATATTTTATATTTTATAATTAAATTAATTAAAAATAAAAGTTAATTAAAAAAATATTTTTAATAAAAATTATTTATATCATTAAATTAAATTTTTATTTAAGTATATTATTATAGTGAATTTAGTTTTAGTATTGATTAAAATATTTATCAATATTATTATAGATATTATCCAAGTTGAGATTTCTATTTAATTTTCGAGCAAAGCCTAAAATTAAAGTTCATGTTCTTTAAATTTAAGGAAACAGGTTAAAAGTCTATATTATTTAAATTGAAAGAAGTAAGTTAATGACCCAAAACCTAAAAATATGTACTTTTACTAATTACCTATATGTTATTTTAAACATAACATTCCTCAAATAAATATAATGAGTTAACCCATATTCATATATAATAATGAGTAATGTAAAACATAAAAATATGTATTACACTTAAAAAGCTATAACTAGTGCTTAATGCTTGCAATGATATACAATGTGGGTAGCTTCAAAAAGCTATGTCTAAATAGCTCTAGTACTATATAAAATAGTTTGCGACAAACTAAGAAATGGACATTCTTGGGTTTTATAAAAGTAGTATGCATATAACAAAAATTTCTAATATCGATAAATTAAATTTCTAATATCAATATATTGCTTCTTCTTGAATTCATGAAGAAAGAAGAAACAAACAACCCACCTTTATAGTTGCAAAGGTCAAGTTGTGATCATATCCTTGAGTATATTTGTGCACATCAACAATCCAGAAAAAAACCATATTTTATTTAAATTTGTTTGAATTAACATGGTGTAGTAGAGTTGAAGCAGTGGCCATGTGGTTACCCAACAACTTGATCATCCATGATCCAGGGACACCATTGATCAATTATCACTTAACCAAAGGATCTTGTCGAAGCCTTGGTTCCAGTGAAAGACACACACATATCATGGTCGCCTCTTGTTCAATATGCATCAATCGTTTCTATGATTAAAATTCAACCAAACCTGTGATAGAGTAATATGGCGATCGAGTTGGATGCTAAGCCAAACAAAACCTAACTGATTCAATTCCAAACTGCTTAACATGTGGTGAAATAAATAATATTTAAATTAAATATGCTATTCTTTCATTTGAAATTGAAAACCTGTTCAAATCATTTTCATATCATTGATTAGATCATGTATTAGATGAAGAATATTCTCTTGATATCAAATCTTGACCATTCAATTATTAAAAAAATCAAAATACCTTAAGCCCAATTCCAATATAGACAATGCCTACGACGTAACTAGAAGTTTCATAAATTCTTGCATGCCATAAATGATGGTGATGGTGCTTAGTGCTCTTATCTAGAAACAAAAGTGGAGATTTGTCTTTTGTTTTGTTTGACGTGATGCCATGTGAAAAATTAATGTTACATGATTAGGGTATGTTGTAAATTAAATGATCTCCTTTTTAACCATTTCACTAATGGGAGTTAGATGTATCATTTGGCTATTTGATTTTCCTTTAGATTGCACAAGTTATTCCAATAAAAAGTTTTAAGTTTGTTATTCGTTTGTTATTCATATTGTTAATTTTTTTGTGAAATTATTTGATACTATCTCTAGTCAAGCTTAGGATATGCTGCAAATTAATTGATCCTAATGTTTTCCATTTTATTGATGAGAGTTTTGATTGATCATTTGGCTATTTGATTTGGATTTGTATTGCTCGCTAGTTTGTGTTTTTTTTTTTTTTTGGGTGGGGGGGTGCATTTGAATCACTGGTGAGAATTTCAAATGCCTTGTTTGGCTATTTGAACCACCTTTGCATTGTATTTCATTTCATGTGGAAGACTGAGATTTTGTTTAGTTCCTTCACCACATTGATTGCACGAGACATCACTACAAGTGTGTGATCCATTGGTGTGGATCTCATTAGCATCATCTTGATGACTATTATGGAATCTCCTAAGACAATTAGGGAACATCCTTATGCCATCCTCACTAGAGCTGAAGGTGGGGTTTTTTGCTACAGTTAGAAGCAATTTTAGGAAACGTATTGGCTTCCATGTTGTTTAAATTCATCTTATACATAAGATACGTCGATATAACCATGCTTCTAATGGAGGAAAAACATGCTTCAATCAAGAGAATAAGATTGGGAGTATTTCCTTTAATTTTGAGATTGTAGGTTATAAACTACTTTTGGATTTGTTCTAGTTTCGTCCACAACTTTGGGGGGACACTGTAACCCCAAACCTCATATCCATATAGAAATTTATAAATAACACTACACCATGAAATCTCCCAAGACAATTAGTCAACATCTTTATGCCATCCCTCCTTGAGTTGAAGGTGGGTGTTTTGGCTAGAGTTAGAAGCAATTTTAGGAAACTTCTTGGCTTCCATATTGTTTAACTTCTTATACATAAAATATCTAATCATAGCCATGCTTTCAATGGGGAAAAGACTTACTTCAATCTCGAAGATAAGATAGAAAATGTTTCCTTTAGTTTTAAAATTATAAACTATATTCTTTTTAGATATATTTTAACTTCCTTTACTATTTTAAAAAAAAATCCTTTAACACTAGACCTTAGATATTCCATATTATATAAATTTATAAATAATACCATACAAATAAAATAAAATAAACTTTAAAAAATAAATATATTAAGAAAATACAATCACATGTTACATGATATTATACACATAGAACATATCCATATAAATTTATTTTAACTAAAACATTTTTTAAACATAAAAAATAATATTTTAGTTATAGTTAATATATTTAAAATTAATTTTTTTTTTATAAAATATCCACATAAACTTATTTTAACTAAACATTTTTGAAATATAAAAAATAATACATTAGTTATAGTTAATATATTTAAAATTAAAATAAATATTTATAAAATAACTCATAAATGATATGAATTATTTAATAATGTAGGTTAGTGGGAATTTATTTTATTAATAAAATAAAAGGTTGTTATTTAAATAAAAACAAACAACTCATTTTATGCAAAAACACGGACACCCAAGCTAGGTGTTTGTGGAAATGGGAGACATCTGGTAAGAAACCTTTGTAATGGCAAAGTAATAAAAAATATTTAAGATATCACCTCCAATTATATGTGAACATGTATTATCAGAGTCCAAAGGGTGTTTGTGGAAATGGGAGACATCTGGTAAGAAACCCTTGTAATGGCAAAGTAGTAAAAAATATTTAAGATATCACCTCCAATTATATGTGAACTTGTATTGTCAGAGTCCAAAGGCTAATAAGGATAAACTTTAGGTTTTGATCCTTCATCTTCTACTCTTGTTCCCTGAAACATCCCTAAGGTCATCCAATATGTTATAGAATGTTCTTTGCCATGTTCCTTAAAAATGGTGCAATGCTCAGTGCCCATTTTGGGATGTTTTTAAGAACTAGGAGGGCAATTATGTAGAGACAACCTTTAATTTTTATAATGTTAAGAGAGATCGTGCTTAATAGGGTTTGAGTATGAGAATTATTTAAGGGTCCTCAACAAGGGAAAGAAGAGTGAATTTTCCTAAGAGGAAAAAACAAGTGCTTTTATGGGGTCTGCTACATGTTTCCGTGAAGGGGTGGCAATATCACGTGAAGTAGAATTGTGTGTTGTGCCTTCACGTGGCCAACTCACACCATCAATATACAGTACCCCACAAACGTACATAAAGACCCCACATTGGTGGGCCCCTGATTTGAATGTAATAGATTCCCATGTGACGCTACCACCCCTACATTAGGGGTCGTGGTGGAGGCCCTTGTACGTCACGCCACGCTGCACGTGACGGACATGCGCCCGAGAGCCATCCGAATTCAAATATGGAGCGACACATTTTAATATATTTTGAGTAAACATTTTAATATAAATGATATTTAGGGAAAGTTAGGTTTTTTTTTTTTTTTCCGAAGGTGGCAAAACCTATCAAACTCAGGTGTCAAACCAACAGTGAGGATAGCCATCTCTGGCTGCTATCCGGGAATGTCGGTTTGACTCATCACTGTTATCAAGGAAAACCACGCCACCTGTAATAACCCGCTGGTGGTCCGTAAGGGAGCAGGCTTTCACTCCTGCCAGATGCCTCTGGGTCTTGGGCTGTTAACCTGTTTCCTTACGTCCGAGGAAGACGAGCTCTTAGCCAAGCAGAAGCAGTTTTACGGCATACTCACTCCTGCCAGATGCCTCTGGGTCTTGGGCTGTTAACCTGTTTCCTTACGTCCGAGGAAGACGAGCTCTTAGCCAAGCAGAAGCAGTTTTACGGCATACTCCAGGCCGCAGAGAAAGTTAGGTTAATATGGGAGGCATTTCCTTTTATGAATTTTTTTTATTTTATTTTTTATTTTTTATTTTTTCTCGATGTTATGCATTTTGAATTTTCAGAAAAATAAGTATATTTTTAGTTGTAATTATTGTTGATGATTATTAAAGTTATTAATATTTTTGGTTAATAGGTCCAACTTTCTAATTCTTTTATAATAAAGGATAATTTGTGGAATTTGGAAAATTAAGTTATATATATATATATATATTTTTTTTTTTTCTTTATACTTTTTCTTTTATTGAGAAAAATGTTTTTAATTTTAGAATTCTTTTTCTTTTTTCTTTTATTAAGGAAAAATTCTTTTAATTTTAAAGTTTTGAGTGTTCATATATATAGAATCCACAATGTCTGGTATTTAAGTGAATGGGGCTGATAACTACCCCTATAACTCTCATCTAAACTATGCAGCTTCTAATTAATGACCATGGGTCAGTAACAATGAATTTGAATGTGGGACTTTCTATTCACACTTTACATTTTCATAAGTTTATTTTGTTATACACTTTATACACAAATATTTTGAAAGTAATATGATTAACATTATTTAATTTAAAAATTAAAATAAATAAATCTTTCAATCAATTTTAAACCAATGTTGATCATGTTATTGCAATAATTTCTCCATCTATTTAACATTTATGTATTCAAGTTAATATATAAAGTGAAATGTTGTTTCTGTACTTCCATGTTACTGCTGTTTGTGTGTAGTGTCTTCATGTTAATAAGTTCACTAATTATTATATTATAATTAGTTAGATCTTTATAAATAAAAGTTACGTTTTAATTTAAATTAATATATAAAAATATTTATTTATATAATTTTTTTTAATTTTTAACGGTTTAATTTAAAAATATATATATTTGAATAGATATACAAGAAAATGAAAATCATCATTTTATTTTTGTATTTTCATGTTGTTGTCATTTGCTTTTGATAAAGTTAACATTTTCTAGAATCGACTACCAATATGTAATATGAATTAATTTGAAATGTACGAAATCAAAGTGATATTATCTATGATGCACATAATCACTATTGAGATTAATATTATGATGTGTTATAATAGTATAATAAATCAATTTAGATCTATTTTAATCTTAAATTTATCAAAGGTCGAGAGGGATCAAATCTCTCGAGGTGCAATTTTTTTTTTCAAATTTTGCGTTCCAAAACGAGGTTTTCACCTCGAGAGATTTGATCCCTTGATAGATCTGGGGTTAAGATGGATCTAGGCTTGTATTTATTTAAAAAAAAAAAAAAAATTAAAATAATTTCTGTTTGATATTAAATTAAATTAATATTTTCAATTTTATTATTATATATATTTTCCTCCTCATTCTTAATAAAAAAAAGAGCGAGGAATCAATCAAAGATAACTTTTTCTCATCTTAATTTTGCCACCTTTTTTTTAAATCAACACAAAAGATTTCATTAATCAAAAAGTGTTTACATAAAGTATCATCTGAAAGTTTACAAACTCTTAACCTAAGCCATCTGTAACCTACTTGAGTGCGTTTATGCTCACAAAACTTGTCTATATTATGCTTTAACAATATCAAAATAGATGTTACTTTGGAAATTCTAGAAGTATATGTGAAGTTAGGAGTGAACCAATGAGTACAAAAGGGAACAAAAAGAAACCCACATAGAGAGCACAAAATAATGACAAAGATACCATAGAGGGAAGTAGAAAGTTGATTGCATTCACCATGAGGATGCGGGTAAGCCATCAAGCCAAAAGTGCTCAACAACCTTGAGAACGACCAAAATCACTAACTACTAGAGAGTTGATAAATCTAGTCAGAGATAACTACCGGGGACAAAGGAGCCCCATTTGCTAAAGGAATAGTGGGAATAGATGGTGTAGTGTTAACCAATGGAATAGGTTGTGAAATGTTGACCAGTGGAGCGTTGATCACTGTTGCAGTGTAAGACGTGTTCCCCGAATCAGAATCTGAATTCGACACAATGGACTTCTCCACCCTTTGTAGAAGTATTAAAATATCATCTAAGTAGTACTGAATGCTTCTAAGAAGGCCTTTCAAATCCTCTTGATCTACAAATATCCTATAGTGGTCCACTTGTTTTTCCCAAATGACCAAACATAATAGGGAATCCAACTGCTAGTAGCCTGCAACAAAATGTAGAAAATTCAATTTTCTCTTACAGAATTTGCTAAGATCTAGAATCCAATTGAATTTGGAATTACCCACTCCAGAATCTAAAAAGTAAGCTTTGTCTCCAAATTCCCGATATTCAAGTTGTCAAATCTCCTTTTTGACCTCCGGGGGAATTATGCCAAATAAAGTTGCCATGGAGTTCCACCGGAAAAAATGCCTAGAGTGAGAACTAGATCTACTATTGGAGCCTGCCTTATGGCTTTCCATTCTCTCTCAAGGTGGCATAGCTAGTTGGAGAAGTGCACCAGAAGGACAATGTAAAGTAACCCTAATATTACCTTGAGGGATTTGAAACATGCACGAAACCAAGTTGATAGAGAGAAGATGTGAAGTATTTCGACAAAAGGATATATTAACAACATTAGAGTCGATGCATTGAGATGAATAAAACCCATACCAGCTGAAGACTCTTTTAACCAAAAATTCAAAGGGGGTTGAAAACGACATGACCGGGAGGGCTAAACAGACTCCCAACTGTCGTGACCCTTTCTTGTAATAACCCCGAAATTAAAACATGCAATTAATTAGATCAATTATGTGATTTACAATCAACACACCTCTATTCAACTAATTAGAATAGAAATTTTGATAAATAGGAGCAAAAGCAACTTACCTGCAGCGATGATATTCCTTACTTGTAATTTCGGAGTTGAGTCTTGCTAACCACAACAAAGTTTTGGGGACGACTCTCCACCTAGCTGTAGGCTCAGCTACATATAATCTTTCTACAACTGACCACCCCCGAGCCCTCAATCAACGTACTACTGTCAGGGAATCCTTTGTCTCACAACACTTTTCTCCCAAGAGAATGGATGATGGAATCATGGAATGATTTCTCATCTTTCTCACCGTCTATTAAATAGAGAAAACTTTGGAAGGGGAACCGCATGCACACACTCCATGTGTCAACATGCAACTTTTATTTCTTTATTTTAAGTTTAACTTAATTTAGTAATTCTCTTAATATAGTTCTTTCTTATTTTATTCCTTTTTACTTTTTGATAACTTTACTTATTTTTACTATTTTTATAGCTCTTTTAATTTAACTCTTTCTTATTTTATTGTACTTTTTGTTAATTTTACTTATTTTTACTATTTTTGTAGTTTATTTATATTTATATTTATTTAGAACTCTAGTATTGTTATTTACTATTTTATTTATTATTATTATATTTCCTTCATTATTTATTATTTATTTACTATTATTATCTTTTCTTTATTGTTTATCATTTATTTTCTTATATTTTAATATTATATTATATTATTTATTATTTATTATTTTTATTATTATTAGGGGACATTACATACTCCCCCTCTTTAAGGAACTTCGTCCTGAAGTTAAGTTGAATTATTTAACATTTTATTTAGTTAGTTATTTATTACTTCATGTTTACACTACACCCTATACTGAATTAGTATAACGAGTAGGCATTGAAAGTTTTCACAACACCTGGGAAATCTCAAGGAATCTCTATCCTTTTTCCCACTTTCGGAACGAGGCATAAGCCTCCCCGGTCTATATCCTAGTCCAAGGCTGGCCCCAAGGCTTGCGCCTGACTCAGACCTCATCTGCCCCAAGGCAAGCATCCAGTACGGTACTCAATGACTTCGGGCATCTCGCAAGGTTGGCCCACTCCCTCCACAACTACTAAGGTGCACAACCCCAAGCATCGAAGTCCTTACACCCCCATTAGACTTCAGCATCCCAATCCAATACTAGGCACCTAGCCTACAATATTAGGCACTTGGCCTCCTCAAGATGGTCCCATAGCCCCTCAAGAGCTATCCATCAAGAGCTATACAAGACAAAGGAACCACTGGCATATGTAGTGTTGATTGAGTATGTCCCCAACCCATATGGTGTTACATATTCTCCCTCGCAAGTATGGGCTCCTACAAGATCATCAAATAAACTAGCCCTCTCGGCCCATTTGTGGATTTCCTGTCCATCACCACATCTCAACATACATCCAATGCATTAGCAATAACCATAGTATCATAGAAAATAATCCATATGCCAAATCTTGCATGTCATCCAAATAACATAACATCATTGTTATCACAACAGTCTAAATAGTAATGAACTACATTCTCTTGCATGTAAAATCTGCATGCGGTTACCACATGATTCACATCATAAAATACCCTCATAGGTTATAAAATCAACTTATTTTCATTAAAGATATATCACTACATCACATAATAAATGAACCACATGTCAATTTACATCATATCATAACATCGCGATCCCTATGCATATCATTCCATCATGAGCATTTAACATCATTATCATAACAAATAAATAAATAAGCACCACATATACATCATTAACCTCTCATCAGAACTATTTACATTTACCACATACCATCATATCATGAAACATCATTAATATGAGAATCATCTCAATACTTATCAAATATAGAACAACAATACGCTATAAGAATTATTATCATGAATTAATTTCATTTACTTATATAAACAATGAATGCTAACTATGAATTAAGATTATTCAACATCCCTCTAGGATCTATGTTATTTCATGAGTACTATTAGTGTCATGTTTTCATCAAGGTACCAATCAATCATTTCTTGTTCTTTCTATTAGGAAGTTAACCATTTACATCGTAGGTATACTCATCTAAGTACATTGTTAAATTTCAAATGAGTCTCATCATCTTGAGCCTTAATCTCTCATCAAATATTCTTCCTTCATTGTTAAGATATTACCGTTTGTACAATCATTTAAATCATCAATATCAAGTTAAAATTTCATGATCACTATAAATATTGTGCTTATCCAAATGACACACATACACGAGGCCATCCTTATTTAAGTCTTATGTTATTATTAACCACCCACATGAGGGCTTGTTGTCCCCTAGTGATTTATCCATCACTTGCATAATTGTCATTGTTCATCCTAAAAAGATTTGCTTATCTCATCAAGTTTCCACTTGATCTCTTTTATCGTAGATTCACCCATGTTCAAGTTGGAATAGGGATTCTTCGACTTTAATTTTCACTCATTAAATATTCAGTTTAGACTTTGAAATGATTGGAACCACTGCCATCATTATCATCCATGAATGATTTGGTATGCCCAATGTATTTGGCAATAAATTCTTTCAATACTAATGACGCGCACTAGTAAGTTGTTTTGTATGAGGTAACAATATATCATCAATCCACTTGTGAGTGAAATTTATTCAAGTGCACCCTTTATTAGTTGATTCTCACTTCTTTTGCCAATTTATATGTAATCCTTCTCAAAGTCTTATTATAGAATTTCCAACAATATTTCTTCCTACACTTCCTGCTCAATGTTTTCTCATTAGTCTACATCGTGTATTTCTTTTTCAAAAAGTTAAACAATTACTATCCTTGGAACATTTTCCTAGTTTATCACTTGTCATTTCTCACTAATTACAAGTGCTTAGAACTTCCTACAATGACACTTCTAAATTTATAGGCCATCACTTTGACCCTTACCAATCATGTTGACCAATCCACTCATCATATCTTTAAGACAACTTTCTTCTCGAATGAATCACTCCTTCACTCCTTCACTTCCTCATACCGAATATTCATAGATATATTTTTATTTTCTCCAACAGTCTTAATTTCCTAATGTTCCATGTCTACTAGCTTCAAAGGTGGAAATATCATTATGGTTTCTTTTCCTCCTATCTTAAATGCATAAAATTGTTACAATTGGAAATGTTGTTATTGCTCCTCTACTCACATAATTTATCTTACTCCAACCGATCAATTTTATTGTGTATTTAATTCTTTAATCCAATGTTGTCATACATTTCAGGGCCCTTGTAAATTCAATTTCATTAGTTTATTGTTGATGTTCCTTCCTTATATGCATCATCCTTAAATCAAAATTATAGTGATTCTCATCATGTTCTTATATAGAAATAATTATATGATTCCACAACCATTTGCTACCAAGTTTTTTTTTTTTTGAAGAATACGTTTAGATTACCAAGTTATGACTTCCAAAATCTTCCATTATGTTCTAAAAAGGGCTACCCGTTCTTATTGATTTCCTACCCTTGTTGTGACACTTTCACTCAGCCACCTTAAGTATCTATCAATAACTATTTTTTTTTTCACCTCATTAGTCTAAGTTGGCCATTGTTATGGGGGTTAACATTCATTGTCATTTATTTATTTTTTGTAAATTCCTCCTTATTCTTCCCATGAACTTCATAGTGCATGCCCATAACATAAGTCAAGTGTGTTCTTGATTTATGAACGCCAACACATTATATAAAGTGCATCAAATGGTGATATCACCCCCCTTCTAGGCAAATTATAAGTTGCCCCTGCTTATTCCCCATCTTTATTTTTCAAGATTATATTGTGAGTTTAATTTATCCTCCTTCTGAGTTGGCTGTGGTTACAAGGATACTGTTAGCTTTGCTATGCCAGAGGATCCATGGCGGCTGTTGAAATCCTCAAATTATGGCCAAAAACCTCCCTCCGATCAAAAAACTGCAAGAGGAAAGTCCTTGAAGGGGCGGAAATGCATTATCGGGAGGCACAATTGCTCTAAAATCATTAACAAATTCAAAAAACAGGCTTAAGGATCCATTGTAATCTCGGCCGTTGGATCTGGCCGATCAATGGTCCAGATCGCGTCGGCATTTCGCAATCGGAGGAGGCAGGCAGCGGCAGCGAGGTGGTATCGCCGATGGGCGATCGCCGATATCGCTATCGGCGTATCGCAATGGAGGAATGACAAGGGGACGGGGCTTTAAACATATGCATACCTCCGACCTGATGGGCCGGACCCGACGACAACACAACACTCCATTTCATATTTTTTCAAGTCCGCGCCCTTAGTGTTTTCAATGTATTTTGTGTATTTTCTTTATATAAAGAAAATACAAAAGGAAGCCTTGGCGGGTGCCTTGCGATGCGAGAAGTCCGGACCCGATATCATTCAGCGCTCCATTTTATAAACTTTCAAGTCCGCGCTGAGGCCATTTTCATTGATTTTGGGCGCGTTTTCTGTGTATTTTTCAAATTTCAAGGAACAGAGGATCGACCGGCTACTATACGCGACTGTGACCCGAGAGGCGACCCGATAGAGGAGTTATGCATGAATGAGCCTTTGGTGCTCAAATGAGGCAAAGGGGGCACAATTTCTCAGCGGCGCGGAATGTGTTAAAGCAAGCATGGGGCAGTACAGCGCAGCAGCGGCTGCAATTAATTCACAACATGGCCGCATGGAAAGAGGACATGCCTTGGGCAGATAGCAGCAATTATCAGTCATGGACTTCATCCATATCACACGCCACCTGCTTAGAGAAGAACCGCCAAACTGCAGAAAGGGTCAATTTATTCATTAAAGCATGCAAATCGTAGCAGAGGCCCATTTTTAACTGTAAATGTGGTTGGTGGCCATTTATGGGCTCCTCCACGCATCACCAGCAGAGCAATTTTGTAAACAAACTCCATATATACCCAAAAGAGGGATGTAATAAGGTTGATGAGTGTTAGATGAAGAGAACCCTGTTGTAAGGTTCAACTTCTGGAAACTGTAACTACTTTGTAACCTGCAACGTCTGGTCTTCATTTCCAGCTAATACAAGCTTCTTTTGTTGTTTATTGCTCACTTTCCACTTCTCTTTCTTGTTCCAGGCTGTGCCTGTTTGCATTTGTTCTATTGCTGTGAACGTTTAGCATCAGAGGGGCTGTCATCCCACCTCTGTGTTAGGATTTAACATGTATCATAGAACATTTGTGCAGGTTTCTGTTGTTTAATGCATAGAGAGCTGTCATCTTGTCTGTGCATTAGAAACTAGATTTACAGACCTCTTAACTGGTTGTAGCCGGCCATCACAGGGTCCTGTGCATTTGCTGGTGTGGTCAGTCTTCTCCATTATCACCTTATCCTCAAACTGTGAGTAATAGGTGGTTAAAAGCCTTGTAGTCTGGGGGTGTTCACCCATGTCTGGGGTCAATCATAGTAGAAGTGGTTATCTGGCTTGAATATGCAACATTTGTTCCATTCATCCACCATTTATCCAACTATATTTGGTTGAATTTGTAATGTTCCCGAGCAACACCGATATGCAACCTAGGTGAGTTTCTTGGGGTGATAACATTAAATGGCGCCGTTGCCGGGGAGAAGAGAATCGAAGCTCAGCTTCCTTGGGAGATGACGCAGCTTCAAGCTTTGATGACAGACAAGGTTTGAGCACAGATTTTGGTTGTAATCATCTGTTTAGCGACTCCAATGGAGGAAGGCCATCCTTTGGCGACTCCACATTGAAGTTCTGGCACAGTTCGTGAATCTTACTCGGAGAAATCTTCAGAAATCACTAGCTGGCCAGTGCCTGATCCTGAGAAGATTGTTAATTGAAGAAAATATTGCAGAAGGAGCATCAGGGTCAGGTAAGCCTTAAAGAAGTTTATGTATCTCTGCTGTTGAAGTATTTCCTTCAGAGATTCATTCAGCTCCTTCCCCCATTCATTTCCCTTTCGGACCTCAGTTGAAAGAAGCATCCATGTTGTCTATCGTTTTCCTCTGTCTCTCCTATCCTCTTTATTGATTCATATCACTCAGTTTACCAGTATCTTTTTACCTTACCTCAGTCATGGCAGGCCAGCAAGCCCTTTCAAAGATAGAACGAATAGTTGCTGCTAGGTATGCACCTTTGGTCTTGCCTACCCCTTTGAATGCCATGCCTGTAGGAGATTATATGGAATATATGCCTAAGTTTACTGGTGTAGAAGGAGTATCAGCTGAAGAGCACCTCGAATATTTTTATTGTTACACTGATAATATTCATATCAATGAAGAGGATGTTTGGATGAGGGTTTTTGTTCAAAGCCTAGATGGGGAGGCTAGAAAATGGTTTAGAGATTTACCCCCTAGGTCCATTGCAGACATTGATGCTTTAGATGATGTATTTTTAAAGCACTGGGGAAATAATAAAGATCTTCTCTTCTATCATGATGAATTTGGGAACTTGCAGAGAGAAGATGGTGAGCTGCTGTCTGATTTCAATATCAGATTTAATCATTTGTACAGCAGAATGCCAGCAGAAATAAAACCTACCCCTTCTTCTGCCATGCTCACATATGCTAATGCCTTCGATTCTCAGTTCTGCCTGCTGTTAAGAGAAAGGAGATGTGCTTCTTTGGCTGATATGCAAGCTGCAGTCTTTGAAGTAGAAGCCAATATTATGGTTGTAGGAAGACTTGAAGGTGATGATGAATGTAGAAGTCAGGGAGGTGAATGTTCATCATCCTCAGAGCCTGAGATTGATAAATTAGCTAGGATGATCAAGCTTTTGACCTCTGAAGTTCCCAAGTTGAGAGCTGAGCAGCGTTTTGAAGAAGCAGGAGCTCATTGTTCTATTTCTTTTCCAACTCCAGATCCATGTAGACGAACACATGAGCATGCGCAGATTTTGCAGAGAAGCGGAGAGGTAAACGAAGATCAAAGGGTGAAAACCCTTTGTCAAAATATAGTCATGGAAGAGGAGCATCCCGAAGAGGAGGAGGTCCATGTTTTGGAAGTTGCTCCTTTCTTAACAAGGGATGCTTATGAGGAAGCAATATCCAAAGTCACTGTTCAACAATTTGTCGTAACTGCAGAAGAACAAGTTGACCAGCAGTCGCAGCCAGCAGCAGATCCCTTCCCCCTCGAAGAATTTGTGCCTGAAGCCAGCTCATCTTTAAATGGCTATGCAGATCTGCCAATTTGCCAGCCCGCTTTTGTCCCCAATCCAGCGATTAAAAAGGGAGAGGAAATCTCTCCATCATCATCTTTTGTTTCTTTGTATGCTCAGATGACAAGCCCTCATGGTTTCCCACTAAGCCCTGAAGCAGGCTATAACTCAATGCCCAAGGCTGAGATTGATCACCTCAGTCTTAATATTCTGATGCCTACTCAGGAGGTCTCCACACAAATCGAAAGGGCAGCCGTCCAGATAACAGAGGGAGAGGATGCGCAGTCATGGGAGTCCTCCTTGGATGAGGATTGTTCAAACAAAGTTTCAGGAGCGGAGGCTGTTTCTGTATCCCCTGCACAAAAATTCAATGGTTCCTTTTTTATATTAGTGGAGCAGGCCGCAAAATACACAGACTCGTACACTGCAGCCATGATTATCCAACAGGTGTACAAAGGCTCCTCTGAAAAACGTCCAAGGAGGAAAACACACAGAAAGGGAATGAAGCACCGATCATCTCTACTTATTAAGCTCAAGTGTCCTAAACTGTTTGAGGTGGATGATCAAATAAATCCTGTCTCGCTGATATATGATGAACCAGGCTGAGAGCAGGAGAAACAATTTTGGTGGCCCAACAAATGGGCAAATTTTGAAGTTTACATTTTCAGGCTTTTATGTTTGTAAATAGTTTCTTGTTCAGTTTTTATTGTATGCTTAGTTGACTCCATGCCCAATGGATACTAGGCAAGTGTTTTTCAAGCTGATTTTGTATGAAGGCATTGATCTGCATGTTCTTGAGACCTCACAGGGAGGATCTCATCCCCAGAAAAGCCAGTGTTAGCTTTGCTATGCTAGAGGATCCATGGTGGCTGTTGAAATCCTCAAATTATGGCCAAAAACCTCCCTCCGATCAAAAAACTGCAAGAGGAAAGTCCTTGAAGGGGCGGAAATGCATTATCGGGAGGCACAATTGCTCTAAAATCATTAACAAATTCAAAAAACAGGCTTAAGGATCCGCTGTAATCTCGGCCGTTGGATCTGGCCGATCAACAGTCGAGATCACATCGGCATTTCACAATCGGAGGAGGTAGGCAGCGGCAGCGAGGTGGTATCGCCGATGGGCGATCGCCGATATCGCTATCAACAATGACAAGGGGGTGGGGCTTTAAACATATGCATACCTCCGACCCGATGTGCCGGACCCGACGACAACACAACGCTCCATTTCATATTTTTTCAAGTCCGTGCCCTTAGCGTTTTCAATGTATTTTGTGTATTTTCTTTATATAAAGAAAATACAAAAGGAAGCCTTGGCGGGTGCCTTGCGATGCGAGAAGTCCGGACCCGATATCATTCAGCGCTCCATTTTATAAACTTTCAAGTCCGCGCTGAGGCCATTTTCATTGATTTTGGGCGCGTTTTCTGTGTATTTTTCAAATTTCAAGGAACAGAGGATCGACCGGCTACTATACGTGACTGTGACCCGAGAGGCAACCTGATAGAGGAGTTATGCATGAATGAGCCTTTGGTGCTCAAATGAGGCAAAGGGGGCACAATTTCTCAGCGGCGCGGAATGTGTTAAAGCAAGCATGGGGCAGTACAGCGCAGCAGCAGCTGCAATTAATTCACAACATGGCCGCATGGAAAGAGGACATGCCTTGGGCAGATAGCAGCAATTATCAGTCATGGACTTCGTCCATATCACATGCCACCTGCTCAGAGAAGAACTGTCGAACTGCAGAAAGGGTCAATTTATTCATTAAAGCATGTAGATCATAGCAGAGGCCCATTTTTAACTGTAAATGTGGTTGGTGGCCATTTATGGGCTCCTCCACGCATCACCAGTAGAGCAATTTTGTAAACAAACTCCATATATACCCAAAAGAGGGATGTAATAAGGTTGATGAGTGTTAGATGAAGAGAACCCTGTTGTAAGGTTCAACTTCTGGAGACTGTAACTACTTTGTAACCTGCAGCGTCTGGTCTTCATTTCCAGCTAATACAAGCTTCTTTTGCTGTTTATTGCTCACTTTCCACTTCTCTTTCTTGTTCCAGGCTGTGCCTGTTTGCATTTGTTCTATTGCTGTGAATGTTTAGCATCAGAGGGGCTGTCATCCCACCTCTGTGTTAGGATTTAGCATGTATCATAGAACATGTGTGCAGGTTTCTGTTGTTTAATGCATAGAGAGCTGTCATCCTGTCTGTGCATTAGAAACTAGATTTACAGACCTCTTAACTGGTTACAGCCGGCCATCACAGGGTCCTGTGCATCTGCTAGTGTGGTCAGTCTTCTCCATTATCACCTTATCCTCAAACTGTGAGTAATAGGTGGTTAAAAGCCTTGTAGTCTGGGGGTGTTCACCCATGTCTGGGGTCAATCATAGTAGAAGTGGTTATCTGGCTTGAATATGCAGCATTTGTTCCATTCATCCACCATTTATCCAACTATATTTGGTTGAATTTGTAATGTTCCCGAGCATCACCGATATGCAACCTAGGTGAGTTTCTTGGGGTGATAACAGATACCATTCATTATTCTCATTAGAAAATGTGCAAATTCCTCCTCTTTCCTTCCTCCATGCTGCTAATGTTGGAAATCAAACATAGAAACCTTCCTTTCTTTCTTAAGATTGTTGTCTATTTATATATCTTTTTCCACCATATTATTGTAATAATAGGCTTACTATTCTCCCAAAGCTAGTTTCTTGCTATCTTAGGTTTATACTCATTACTTCCATGAAATTGCACCCTTATTTCCTCACATATTCGCCAAATAGCTATTGTCTCTTTAATTCCCATATGATCAAAACTGGTTTTGCATGTTCATGTCAAGCTTTTAGTTTTACATTATTAAGAACATGATATGCAGGTCGATTTCTTCATGGATTCATTAGTACATGTCTACTACCATAATTTCATTATCACCTTTATGAAAATCATCATGCTATAGGGGGCATATAAAAGGGTGCCATTTTTTTTCTTCTTCTTTTGTTTTGTTTTGGACATATCATTATATCCCTATGTTTTACAATAGGTGTGCACTTCAACCAATTATCCTATTCAAGAATTACATAAAATATCATACTACCCAATTAGTATATATTAAACTATATTACGTAAACCTTCATCTTTATATATTTATATCTTTCGTAAATCATATATGTCAAAATATCCTTTATCACCTAATACAAACAAACCTTTTAAAATCATATATAATATTAATATATATTCATCATAAGTTTCATTATATATGATAAAATTTCAATATACATTATTCTATTATTACAAATATTTTCCAGTTATATCATAAATTAACTCACTTAAACTTTAAACACATATTAAATATATCAACACATTTTTTGATAAATTTAAAATAACAATTAATAGTATCTACATACATACTATGCAATTATATATTATGTAATATATAAAATTGAAAATCATATTAGTTTCCACAACTATTAATTATTACCACTAACTTCACAATCAATCAATTTATTATATAATTTCCAATAAATACAATAAAATTTTACTTCTTATAAACCTACTCCACTCACACAAAAATGTAATTTATCTCTAACTGCTACTCAATTCGAATTAATGCAGTATTATTTTAATTAAATTACATGTGGTGAATTTGAATTATTGTATCTTATGTGGCAAGTTTATTGTTTTGATCAAAAGTTTACATGTGACAAGTTTCAAATATCAAAAAGTTTAACACATAGTAGTGGTGAAACGACAGGAGGGGGATTCAATCCATTCAGTGCCTCTCCAGGTCAATAGTTTTATGTGAGGAAAACTCTTAATCTTTTGTTTCATGGATAAGAATAGTAAGAAAAAAAAACCAAAGAATGTAAAGAATGGCACAAGAAAATGCGGAAGGGATCGATTCACAGCTAAGGAGGAGAATTTTGAGAAGAGACACACCGCAGAGAACAAAAGTGTTCGATTCCCGCCTAGGACAAGAACCCTGCGAAAAATAAAAATGGTGAAGGACACTACGACTTTTGAAAAACTGAAACCCTCATCGTTGGAGAAACCAGTAGTAGGTGGATGGTGGTATGAACACGCTAAACCCCAGTTGATGAGATTGCAGATTCTAATCGTGCTTAGGTATTCTTCTCATGGAGGAGGCTTTGGTGGAGGCTCAGTGTGTAGGAAGAGTAAGAGTAGCAAGAGGCGTAGAAAAAAATTATTTTTAAAAGAGAGCACGTACACACCAATGAACTCGGATTATAATGACATGGAAATTTAAATACAAAATGTCCACATATAAATAGATTATTTTATTTGATAATAATAACAATTTTGTTTTAATATTGTATTTCTATTTAAATCTATTAAAATATATAATTTTAAATTTTCCTTAAATTTTCATAAGGAAAGTGAAATTATTTTTATTAAATATTTTTTCTTTTCTCAAGATAAAACATTGATATATTAGGTTATTTCTCTAACTAATTAATTAACATTATAGACGTCATTAACAATATTAAGAACTCAATTTACATCTAGATTTTTAACTAAAACAAATATGCATGGCACAACTCATAGGCTTCAAGTGTTGTAACTTTGCTCTGATACCATATGTAACAACCCCAAAATTAAAACATGCAATTAATTAGATCAATTATGCGATTTACAATCAACACACCTCTATTCAACTAATTAGCATAGAAATTTTGATAAATAGGTGCAAAAGCAACTTACCTGTAGCGATGATATTCCTTAATTGTAATTTCGGAGTTGAATCTTGCTAACCGCAACAAAGTTTTGGGGACGACTCTCCACCCAACCGTAGGCTCAGCTGCATATAATATTTCTACAACTGGCCACCCCCGAGCCCTCAATCAACGTACTACTGCCAGGGAATCCTTTGTCTCACAACACTTTTCTCCCAAGAGAATGGATGATGGAATCATGGAATGATTTCTCATCTTCCTCACCATCTATTAAATAGAGAAAACATTGGAAGGGGAACCGCATGCACACACTCCATGTGTCAACATGCAACTTTTATTTCTTTATTTTAAGTTTAACTTAATTTAGTAATTCTCTTAATATAATTCTTTCTTATTTTATTGTACTTTTTGTTAATTTTACTATTTTTGTAGTTTATTTATATTTATATTTATTTAGAACTCTAGTATTGTTATTTACTATTTTATTTATTTATTATTATTATATTTTCTTCATTATTTATTATTTATTTACTATTATTATCTTTTCTTTATTGTTTATCATTTATTTTCTTATATTTTAATATTATATTATATTATTTATTATTATTATTATTATTATTATGGGACATTACATTTATGGTCGATGAGTGCTTTAAATAGGAAAGGGAAGGAAAGATCAACAATAATATGAGGGACTGATGTTCGTGAGGAGGAGGGTAAGCTAGATACAATAATTGTGGCGAAGGCTATTACTTTGCAACCTATGTTATACCATGGTGAAGACAAATCCTGTGTAAACATGAAAAAAAGACAAACCCCTCCAAATCGACACCCCGGGAAACAAAATAAACCCCTTTGTAATTTTGGAGAAGCAAATAAAGATACATCGTTAAAACCAAATGGAAAAAATTACCCGGGTACTAGACCCATCACACCAACACTGGGTAGTTGAAAGAGATACTTAAGAAATCAAGGCCTTGAAGCATCGATAAGGGGAGAACAACCACCAGTTTGAAAACTAACCTTTAGGCTGCACCGTGTAAGAATAGAATAAAAAACATTGACTACGAAATCTTAGCAAATAGAGGGATTCTCTATCCTTAAGACCTTCCCTCCACCGAATATGGAAGAATGGTTGTCGACACATCGAGTAGGCCATACCAAGCATGAGAGAACAAAACAAAACCTAAGACCTTACAATGTTACAGACCTCACTACAGAATATCAAATACCAGCGACACCTGTTACATAACCCATGCCATTTATAATCACACGAAGAGGAGCCATTGCATGTCGTTGAAGGACCATTACGCTTCTAGGGAAGGTGATGTCGCTTCTAGAGACAACCTCAGATTGCTTACAAGACCAGTGCCTGGAACATCTAGATTTTGTGTGTCTCATATGATTCTTAGGAAACATGAGACATCACATATATTTTTGTACATATATATATTCATAGATATAATGAACAACATGGGTTGGTTCATTCATCTAAAGGCGTAAGCCATGTATTTCTAGTACTTCTTCACATATACAACTCACAGAAATATATGTATAAACTAGTGGAGGCCGAGTAGTTCAAGGACCTACAGTTTAATAATCTTTGGCAGAGCAATGAGAGAAGATAAGGAGATAGAGTAACTCATCACATAGAGCTTGAAGCATCAAGAATTCTACACTCATTGCATAGAGCTTGAAGCCTCCAGAATTCTATATTTATTTGAGTTAAACGTGGACATAATGGATGAAAGAGGATTGGGTGCGATAATTCATGGAGTGAAATTTTAAAGATATAATCTCAAAGATCCATACAGGCATGTGCATTAACGAGTCAATACAAATGAATTGTAAAAACATATGAAATATTTCTAGCAGCTACGAATACCAGAAATTAGAGAGAAAACGTGAACATAATGGAATTTAAACAGAGGGGTAACATACTGTAGTACTTGAAGGAGGAATCACCACCATTTCCTTAATATTTTGAAAGATGCATATCATAAAGTCATATAGTCTCAAAAATCACATGTAGTTCTTCTTTAGGATTCTGAACCTCTGTGAAATGTTGCTTCCCACTATTTATATGGAGCGGGGAGAATTGAAAAGTAATTACAAAAAAATATCTTAGCTGAGCCTCAGTTGTCAGATCGACTAGCTATCTCGGCCTGGGATGGCTTTGTGGCCCAAAAACGACTACAAAATATTAATTGCTTCATTAAATGGCGACGCATTACAGGATAACAAAACAAGTAAACAATCAGATGAAAATGCCAACAAAATATCTCCATGCCCATCCCTGTGATTGCCTTTGCTTCAGGTTGTTGCTTGTCCACACCCGAGTCTCCTGTGCCACTCAGCTGATTCCTCTCGCTTCTGCCTTTACTGCTCGAATCGTTCATTCTCCAAATCTGGGAGTGGTTAATTATTGGTTTCATTCCATAGTATAGAAGAAGAGGTCACCTAAGGTGGTACTTTGTCTTCCCTTTACATGAAGCACCATGCTAGATCATCAAGTCCTCCTGAGCTTCCATGTCTTCATTTACTCTATCAGTGTCGACCTCGGTTTCATGTCACAAGGGGCCTTACAGGGTCATCCCATGCCGATTTTTGAATGCTCCATCTCCTCTCTTAAATGCCTCAGTTGCCAACCCACCACGCCTTTAAAGTTCTGCATTACCTCGTCGCAGAGTTATCGCATCAGGATTTCCCATTAAAAGTCCTTATGGGACGGGGCATTCCGATCCACTTTAGCCCCTTTTTCTTCATGTGATCGGGGCCTATGACTAGGCGCTTAGTCCTCATGTGCTAGGGCCTTTGAACTCCCCTCTGGGGGTCTTTTTCATTTGTTACATGGAATCCTGCATATTGGTGATTTTTATAATTTAATCATTAAAATTATAAATAACAACCCAAATCCATCTTAATTCCGGATCTACTAAGAGCTAAGAGAGACCAAATATCTTTTCACTTTAAAATAGATTTGCATCTCAAGAGATTTGATCCATCTAAGTGCTTGGTAAATCAATAGCTAAGATAGATCTAGGCTAGTTTAATTCCCCCCTTTAAACAAGTTATATCCATATGAATACCATGGCTCAATACCATCAATTCTCATACAATGGGTCAATACTACGGATGAATACCAAAAAATTATTTTTATTTTAAAGTTATTTATTATTATTATTTTTATTTTATTTTAAATGAGTACAAATGTTTTCAAATAGGATTATTTTTATTTTATTTTCACCAAATTAAAATGTTTATATTAAATTGATGATGATGATGATGATGATGGTTAACGTCCACTAAGACCAAACTTTGGTCTATTGGACCTAAAGAAACGAATTATTTAGTTTGATTTAAGATCTTATTCCTATGCTCAAAAAGCTTGGAGAGAAGCTTTACGAGCTCACTGTAATTTTGATAACGTAAAAGGCTAGAAAGGTCAGTATTGCAACAAAGATTTTGAAACTGAGATCTAATGTGGTTGTACACAGGGCACTCTAAGAGGAAGTGATTTTCATCCTCGATGTTCATATTCTTACAGAGATGGCAAAACCTTTCCATCCATGGTGTTTTAGGAACTGCCCAACAACCTGTTTCACTATGGAGCTCATGAGAGTTCATTCTAAACTTGGCTATATTAATTTTCTTCTTTGAGCTAGTTAAAACAGAGAGATACTTTCAATATTCTAGGGTGGGGTTGATGACCTCCTTATAATATCTTAATTTTCTTTTAGCTGCTAAATCTTTCTCACACCACATTTTTTCTTTGAACTTAGAAGTAACAATATTTTTAATGTTATTAATGTTTTGCAATGCAACATTCTCATCGATCTCCCAATGGTTTAACCAGACCCTGGTGTCTTTATACCAACCTCGTTTGAGCCTTAGGTGGTTTTGGCTGGAATTTAAAGCTAGCTTAGGAAGTCTATGGTCTCCTATGTTATTGAGTTTGTGCTTGTACAACAGAAGCCTAGTCATAGCTAGGCTCTCAATAGGGGAAAGACCCACTTCTATAAGGAGAATAGGATAGGGTGTGTTGCTTTTAATTTTGAGGTTATACGTTATAAAACACTTCTGGATTTGCTCAATCTTTCTCCAGGATTCTCTAGAGATGCTACAACCCCAAACCTCACATCCATATAAGATAACCAGAGTGACTAAAGTTTCAAAGAGGAACTTCTTTCTATCCCACATTACGAGGTTTGCCGTTTTACAATTATTTTCAAGACCAAAATAAACTTTCCATCCCCCATTAATCATTTTCTCAATGCTATAGTTCCAGTTGAGCTTGTGATGAATATCAATTCCTAGGTACTTGTAGGAAGACACTTCCTCCAAGTTACTATTGTCATACATAAAATTAGCGTAAGTGTACTTCTTGGATTTGATAATCATAACTTTTGTTTTGTTATTGTTAACAATCATACCCATGGTAGAGCAGAAATCCTTAAGAAGTATAAGTTGCTTATCAAGATCAGATGGGCATCGTGCGAGAAGAACAATATCGTCAGCGTAGAGAAGAAGGATGATGACTATTCCAGCTCAGATTGTGCCAGTGCATCCTGCGTCCTCTAAACAACCTTTTAGCTTGTCGATGTAAATGCCAAATAGGGAAGGGGAGAGGGGCAACCTTGTTTAACTCCGATATTACTCTTAATATCTTTCGACCAACCCTCATTGCTCTTTAACTTGGCAATTACATTCTCTTATAACCTTATAGCGGTAGCTCTCAACTCAAAAGGAACCTTTAGCTCTTCTAATCTGTTCCAAAGGTTGTTTCTAGGAACTGTATCGAAAGCCTTTCTAAAGTCCACAAAGCAACAAAAGAGATTGGATTTATCATTGTGGCATTCCTCCACAATGATCCTAAGTGTAACGAGGTGGTCTATTGTTGAGTGCTGCTTTCTAAAACCCACTTGGCCTTTAGCCCGCTTACCTTCACTTTCAAGCCATATGCTCAACTTCCTTTCCAAAGTAATACCATATAACTTGGCTAGGAGAGGGCTGATCATAATTGTCCAATAATTAGAGGGTATCCCCACTTTTAAAAATAAGGATAATGAGGCTTTGAGTCCATGGTTTAGGGAACCCTTGCTTGACCGCTTGATTGAAAAGCTTGTGAATGTGGGGGATGAGGACAGGACCTCCAATTTTTAAGATTTCCGCCTGCTAACCTTCAATGTCCTTAGCTTTCCCATTAGCCAAGCGATTAACCCCAAAATCAATGTCTTCTAATGAGAAAACTTCTTTCGTTGTGAGCAGTGTTTCAAAGTTATCCATGACGATTGGAGATTCATAAAGCTTTTTAAGATAGGAATTCCAGTCGTGTAAAGCAATTTTATTATTATTTTTAGTTTTCCTAGTTAGAATCTGCCTCCAGAATTTCTTAGAAGCTACCTTAGAGAGGTGTAAGAGATTCTCGTCTTTTACGAATATACTGCCTTTTTATATTATGTTACACATCTCTACCATATTTTAATTTTATTTTTATTTTTTTACCAAATTAAAATATTTATAACATATTATCTTACACATCTTTATAATAAATTAGAAAATACCTCTTAATACAATAATTTTTAATTTTAATTTTAAAATTCAATCTAAATTAATATAAATATTAAAATTAATTAAAATATTGTAAATTTCAAATTCATTTATAAATTTATTTATACATTCCTTTTTGGTAATGGATAGTTTTACAAAATTTGTCTAAAGGGTCACACTAACTCTAATTTAGTAGATTAATGATCATATAAGGGTTTTTGCCCTGATAAATTTATTCGAATTATATTAATCGAATCTTATATAAATTTATGGGTTTTTTTCTTTTAACAAGATAGTGGAGTGAGAACTCATAATAGTGATTTTTATAATAGTGGAAATTGTTTGTAAGTGGGTTGAATGATAAAAAGCATGGGTTTGTTTTTAAGTTATAAATTGAAATTTTCATTTCAATACATTTTAATTTTCAAATTCGTAGGTTAAAGAAGATCTTATATATAAATTTACGGTTTTGTATTTTTAATAAGATAGTGGAGTGAGAATTCATGATAATGGGGAGGAGAAGATCTTATATCTAAATTTATGTTTTGTTTTTTTAATAAGATAGTGGAGTGAGAACTCATGATAATAGGGAGGAGGGAAGCGGAAGAAGATCTTATATAAATTTATAAAATTGATATTTTAATATATTTTAATTTCAAATTTTTTAGGTTAGAGAAGATCATTTTATATAAATTTATGGTTTTGTGGGAGGAGGAGTGACTAAAAATAAGTGTGTTTATGTTTGAGTTATAAATTGAAATTTCAAAAATAAAATTGATATTTTTCAATAAATTTTAATGGGAGGATGAGGAGGAGAAGATATTTTTAAATTATAAATTGAAATTTTATGATATATTTTAATACATTTTAATTTTCAAATTTTTAAGTTAAAGAAGAACATCATATATAAATTTATGGTTTTGTTTTTTTAATAAGATAGAAGAGGAGGGGGAATTTTCAAAGAAGATCTTATATAAATGTATGGTTTTGTTTTTTCAATAAAATAGAGATAGAGATAGAGATAGAGGGGGAGGGAGAGTGGCAGGGGGAGGGGTTGAGTTGAGGAGGGGGAGGGGAGGAGTTGGAAGAGTTGGAGCATCAGTTTTCATATTAGTGGGGTATTATTGGGTAGAGAAGTAGCATAACAATGTCATTTTCAATGTCAATGTCAGAGCATAAGTTGGAGCATCAGTTTTGGTATTAGTGGGGTATTATTGGGTAGAGAAGTAGCATAACAATAACCTATCTGGAAAAATGATCTCCAATTAGCCATACCCCCCCCCCCCCCTCCGTCCACTTTGGCTCTCTTTTACCAACAGATTCACAAACTGTGGGATCACACAAATGGGTGCCAAGGATGAGCTGATCTGGTCTCTTGACAATTCAACCCATCCCATCTCTGTCAGGAACCTCTACACAGTCCTATCAACTGAGCTTCCGCCATCCTCCCCTTCCTTCCCCGCCAAGCTTTGGAAAGCCCCTTGCCCTCTTAAGTCGATCCTTTTCTCATGGCTTCTTTTCTCTAATAAGAACCTCACCTGGGAGATTCTACAAAAGAAAGGATGGCAGGGTCCTGGCAGATGTCAACTTTGTTTAGATGCGGCAGAAACAAACAATCATATGTTCTTCGAGTGTGCTGCTTCCTCTGCAATCTGGTACGAACTTTCCCTGATTTATGGTTTTCCTCTCCGGTTCTTTTCTTCTGTTCAGGATGGCTTCTCATGGTGGAGCGCCCAATGCCCCTCCTGGCAAGCTCTCTTCATCCTCACTTGCTGGCATATTTGGAAGTGGAGGAATGGTTGTATTTTCCAGGGCTGCTGTCAGCCTCTTGATTCCATTTTGATTTCTATTTCGGGGTTCATGAACTAAGCGGGCCCTCTAATAGATCTTCTATTTATCTGTTTACGATACAGCAATGTCTATTTATCTGTTTATGATACAGCAATGTTGTTCCATTATGTAATTTCTATAGGCTACTTTCTGGAGGGTTTCTTCAGAATTCTTTTGCTACCTTCTGGATAGTTTCAGCAATACTCTTTTGGGGAATTGTTTCTCCTCATACGCAAATGATTTTCCTTAATATGGCGGAGGTCTTTAAACTCCTATGTACATCTGATCTTTATATATCCTTAATATAATCCATACCGCTTTTTCTCTCTGAAAAACAATGTCATTGTCAGTGTCAATGTCAGAGCATTCAACGACATCACACAATTAGTTTTTTTTTAAAATGAATTCTTAGGCAGTGACAAATACAAAAAATAAAACTCCTTCCACTAGGGGAATCATTTCCCATTAGAGTTCGTTCCAGAAAATTATAAAATTACTTTTGGAAAATAGGAAAATTCAGCGTTCTATAATGCAAAGTCAATGCACTTTGACCACAAAACTATTGCTATAGTCACTAGCTAGGCAAGGACTAATAATTCAAATTTCTATTAGATTTAAAAAGAACATGGACTAATAATTCAAATTTTTATTAGATTTAAAAAAAAACATAGTTATTAAAAGGATTCAATTTAACATTGGAATATGAGGAGAAAAAGATTTGGTTTGATGAAAATACATAAAGTATTTGATATTGTGAGAGTATTTTGTAATAGTTGATTTAAAAATTTAATTATAGCAAAAAAAAATTATTCTTATTTGTTTAATGTAAAAAAATTATAATAAACACTAAAACCAAATATATTAATAAATATTTTTTAAAAATTAAAATTAAAATTTATTATTTATATATATATAAAGCAAAGATTAGAACGAATTCTCATGAGCTCCATAGTGAAACAGGTCGTTGGGTAGTTCCTAAAACGCCATGGATGGAAAGGATCTACCATATATGTGGGAATAGGAACATCGAGGATGAAAACCATTTCCTCTTAGAGTGCCCCGTGTACAACCACATTAGATCTCAGTTTCACAATCTTTGTTACAATACTAACCTTCCTAGCCTTTTACAATGTCAAAATTATAGTGAGCTCGGGAGGCTTCTCTCCAAGCTTTTTGAGCATAGGAATAAAATCTTAAATCAAAATAAATCATTTGTTTCTTTAGGTCCGATAGACCATTGTTTGGTCTCAGTGGACGTTAACCATCATCATCATCATTATCATCATATAATCTTCAATTAACATGAGTTATGTATATATGGACGCATCAATGTATTAATACTTGTTTTTATCATTACATTGTGATTTTGGTTGATAGCTTGAGTTAGAAGCATGGTTTAAACACATCCATCCAAAATTGGATAGTTAAGTCTAGTTTTAAATTTATCACATTTAGTTATTTGATAAATTTGAGTAAAATGATAATTTTTAATTATAGTTTATAATTTAATTTAGCTTATGACCCGCATTTTTATTTTTATGAGAATCGAGTTGGAAGCATGGGTTAAATACACCCATCCAAAATTGTGGAGTTAATTCCTGTTTTAAATTGATCACATTTGTATTTCTCTTCCAAAAAATTATTAGATTAAACAATAATTTTGGATATTTAATTATTGTTTTAAATTTTTCACATTTTTATTAGATTAGATAATATTTTGATAAATTTTAGTAAAATGATATTATATAATTTTAAAAAAATGAGATGAATTAGAAGCGGATTTGAACGATGACTCATTATTCTTCTGAGAAAATGTAAAACAAATTCAATAAAACATAAAGAAAAATACATCATTATCATAATAATAATAAAATATTTGATGATAAATCACACTTGTTGGTTTGAAACAGTCAGCCAAAAAAAATGCTTTCTTGTGATTTTTACCGAAAAACTTTACTTTAAAAAATATTATTTTACATTTTCACTCCAACTATTAAAATATAAAATAAAAATGCATCGTGTATTTATGACGGCTCTTGGGCGTATGTCCATCACGTGCAGCGCGGGTCACGAACAGGGGTCTCCATAACGACACCTAAGGAAGGGGCCGCCACCACATGTGGTGGTGGTCACATGGGACTTTATTATATTCAAATCGTGGGGCCTACCAAAATGGGATCTTTGTGTACGTTAGTGGGGGTAACTGAATAGTGGGGGTGTGAGTTGGCCACGTGAAGGCACAACACACAATTCTACATCACGTGATATTGCCACCCCTTGGGTGAAGCAACGAGGGGACCCCATAAAAAGAGTTTGTTACTCCTAGGGAGATGCACTCTTCTTTACGCTTTAGAGGGCCCCCGTAATTTTTTATTAAATTACAATCCAACCTTAGCATTAGTAAAAAAATGAAGGTTTTGTCTCTTGCAAAATTCCCTCACTCTTATTCACACATCCCCAAGGGGATAGTGAGCATTGTACATAAAACATTCTGTACAGTGGGAAATTTAATTAATGTAATAATTCTGCAACGGAAAAGAAGTGCATGTTAATTTTTTTGGGGGTTAGTTTGCTAATAAGGGGAATTGTGCTTCTCTATATCCAGATAACCTAAACACCTTGGATGTCGGTGTTTGTGGATAAAATGACTTCTTTATTGTTGCCCCACAAATCATGGTCATGTCCCCTGTCTCTTCACGTGGGCATGCATATATCATTTATTTGACTTGGATGAACATGTTTTTTTAATATTTGAATTTTGATGGATATATTGGGAAATATACATATAAATAATAACATTCCATTTTATTAATTATTACTTATTAGCTACTTCAAAATATTCAAATTTATTTTTATATTAAATTACCATTTATAACTTTAAGGGTTAAATTAGTAGTTTTTTTTTTTTAATTTAAAAAAATTTGTGGACTCGAGATTAGGTTTTGCTAATAAGTCCCTTGGGATGTGAGTCTTTTAAATCTATATTGAATCTGCTCAAATACTTCCATGGAAGTAGTGACCACCAAATATTGAATCTGCTCAAATACTTCCATGGAAGTATTGACCACCAAATACTTCCATAGAAGCAGTGACCATCAATCTCCAAAGTGTATGTAAATCACACTTATAAAAATTAAATTAAGTCAAATTCATATATTTTTTAACAATTTTTTTTTCCTATTGAGTTAACCTGTTTCAATGTTTTGGGATGTATTTTATACCACCCATAAAAATAAAGGTTTAATTTGTATCATCTATATGAAAGAAGAGAGTAAAGAAAATTTAATTTAATATTTTTATTTAGACTTTTATGAATTAAATTATAATTGAAGATGTCCATATTGTGTAAAGGGTAAAAGAAATGAATTAATTTTTAATCTCCTTTACATTTTTTTCTTTTTCTTTTCTTTTTCAATAAATTGATTATTATACATTTCATGTGAGTTTTTTTTTTTTAATTGATACTTTGTATTAAAAAAAAAAAAAAACTAGGATTACATTTTTGCCACATTATCTTATGAAGATTTTACTTTTTTTCAAACCACATATTCCTAATAGAATAACATTTCTCCAAATATTAATGTTAAAAAAATTCAAAAAACACCATGCTATGCCAAATCCAACATATAGAAAACTAAGACTTGAATACATTGTAAAAGCATAAGCTTTCTTGACTGGGTTGAACCATAATTAAGCAGGCAAAAAGAAAGAAAACTAATAGAAAATGCATTTTAATCATTTTCAGAGGAAGAAATCAGCGTGGAAGCCCTTGCCTTGAGCCTGGTGGATCTGGTAGATCCTCATTATCATATTCACATAGAATATGCCCCTCAACATGAGCAAGATGAGCATCAACTCTATCCAAGTAGAAGCATTGATTTATGAGCATTCTCTTGATATCTTATAGGGTGGAAAAGACATTATACAACTCCACTTGCTTGTCCTTTAGGACAAGCCCCGACAAGGTTTTCATTTGCCAATGCAAGGCCATAGAGTTTAGATATTGCTTCTTCCTTCTCTTGGTGTGCCCAAGGTCAGGAACCCAAGTAGACATATCCTCTAAGATTTCTGAATTAGAGTGGGATTTCCTCTCCACCCCATCTTAAGTTTCCAATTTACATATCTCTTTCCTTGTTTCCAGGGGAACTGCATTAAAGTATGTGGCAATCAAGTCCTGAGCGAAAATCCTCACTCATCTATATCCCAATGGACCATTGCCCCATCCCCCATGCCTACAACACATTTGATGCCTAGGTGGCATGTCCAAAATTGGGAGGGCATACCTGGAGCAACTACTATAAATACATCTGCCTGTAAAAAAACAAGAAATGAAACTAGACGCATCCACAATAGATCTAGAGCTCCAACCCACTAAATCATCACCAAAACTTGTGACACGAACCTAGGACCCGAGGAAATCAATTGGGTATTGTACAATAGTAAAAAATTCCTCTGAAAAGGACCCCTTCCCCAACACCATTAAACATATCCCCAAACATGTAGAACAATGAACCCAAGCCACAGAAAAATCTCGGACACATAGGAAGCCAAGACCAAAGCAGTCCCCTAGCCCGCTACATGCTAGAGTTCCAAACTTTAAACTAGAGATCTCAACACCAAATATACTCCAATCCTACAACCAACACCCTTGCGGGCTAGAGAGCCCTATCTTCACCGTCACTACAATAGACCCAAACCAAAATGCAAAGCACTATTCACCACCGAATTGAACAGAAAGCTCCCATAGGGAGGTTGAGGACCTAGCCTCACCTCCTGCTTTCAATCCACCACTAACTGCTTCACAAGGCATCATTTGGACATGTTTATAATAGGTCGAGGCTATCTGGGGTCTTACATGTGAATGTGTGTAGGGGGTTGGCCACACCCCATCATTATAAATGTACATCACATCCAAGGGTGGTAGGCACATCCCTTGAAGCCCCCTCATTACTCACATTAACACCCCCATCAGAGATTCATGTGAGTTACTTTTAACTTAATAATAATGACTTTTTTTGTCCTTTGGTTTTACAAACTTATTAGAGTGAGGAGTGAGAAGGACCATAAAATTATAGTTATAATCATAATGATATATAAATATAAAAATTCAAATTTGATTTATTAGAGGATAAAAGATTGAGTTATTGGGGATCTTAGAAGCTAGGGTTTTGTTTAGTAAAGACTGTACAAAATGATTTAACAAACAAAGAATGATATATTGGATTATAAATTAAAGTGGAGAAAGAATGTTTGAAGCACTGTTGACTTTAGTGAGTTTGGTATGGTTCTTAAGAAGTTCAATAAGTAATTTAAAAATATTAGGGTTTTGTTTTAATAGATTCCCATGGGTTTGAAGTCTAATAGTAGCTTGTAAGGGAAGAAAAAAATACATTAATGATTTGGAAACCCATATGACCTCTTGTATTGAGCGCAAGTGCATATCTATAGCTCCAAAAAAGACTCCAGTAAGTTGGTAATCTAAGCATTCATGAAACCCATGAGAAATTAGAACAATGTAAATGCAAAATAAGAATAGGTCTTATAAGAAATTGTTGTCTTCTTAAGGGTACAAATTTGGTTAATCTCATTAACCATTGTTGAGTATATGGAGAATTAAGTGCCCAAGTCACTAACTTGCATGAATCCATGAGAAATTAGAGCAATGTAAATGCAAAATAAGAGAATAGGATTTTATATGAAATTGTTGTCTTCTTAAGCAGACAAATTTGGTTAATCTCCTTAAACATTGTTGAGTACATGGAGGATTAAGTGCTCAAGTGAGTGACTTGCATGCATTAGATCCCCACGCTAAGTTGGACTTTCAAAAATTAGAGAGGAAATTAAAACAATTACTAATTATTGGAAATGGAACAATTACTAATTATTGGAGTTGCATGAGAGAGGAAATGTTGAAAGGAAGGACAATGTTAAAAAAACATTAGTGAATATGTTGTGGACACATTTGGTGGATTTTAAATTTTGTGTTATAGACAAAATGAGAAATGTTGTATGAAGTAAAAATATTTTTGATGAATAAGGCACATCTCTAAGTTTATTTTGACAAGGTTGTTGACAATTTGAGTTGGGAAGAGGTGTAAATGTTAGGCACATAACTCCATGTGGTGTGGTTTTGGGCAACTACACCAAATGAATTTTGTAAATTAAATGAGAAAGATTGTGGAATGACTTCGTAGAGTCATGAATCAATTTAGGTCATGCAAGCAATGTGTGGTTGAGAAGTGCCTAATTGTTGGCTTGAGGGGGCTTGGACTCAGGTTCAGAGTTAGTTGCGCTAACCAACAAAACCTTACACTATTGGCCCTTTTGGCAACAACCCGCATAGCTTAGGTTGCAATCTCACCCGAAGCAGTATGGGGGGATGCTAGAACTAGGTTTCTGCATCCAAAAGGCTATGTGATGTGGGGTTAAGGCATTTCTTCAGTTTCAAGCATGATCTTACCTTCATGAATCCTTATCCGAGGAATTTCCAAAGTTACAGTGATTTTCAGTTAAACAAAGTTATTAACTTCACGTAAACATCTAATTATGCATAAAATCACATATAATAGTAGATCGAGATCTTCGCGGAGCAATAAATATGAAAATACATATAACTATCATTCAAGTGCACGTAAATATAGAAAACACTTAAGTATACAAATTGAACACAGAGTTGCTTCAAATATTCTTTATTACTTTAGATCTTCCTTATACAAAATTGTCAGACCCTATGCACATAGTTGCAGGGCCCGCGCACTCAGCTATGTACCTTACCAAGGTCTTCATGCACTCAGCTATAGGAGCCTTCCCCTTCGCCAAAAGTACAACCAGATCGTACAGACTCAAAACATATCAAATCTCGTCCTATGGATTTTTCTCAGACTCGCTAAGACACCATTTTATACACTTTTTTTCCCATTACAATACCATGGTCCACAAACCATGGGTGAATCTCAAAACAATACAAAACTAAGGGGCTTGACTTCTAGTGACCTGCGCTACTCGCGCTCCACTCCTCAAAATGTAGAGACTTACAATATTTAAACAAAATTTGACCTAGGGGACCCCATCCCAATAATAAGAAATTCCTATGGTGATGGAGAAAGAGAGACAAATATGATAATAAAGTGAAGGTGTTTAATGTATCATAGTAGAAGAATATTTGATGAGAAACAATCATTCGTTTCCATAAATTTTATGTGATATAGTCATAATATTTGTCGACTTGAAGTTGTGAACACTCACAAAAATGAAGAATGGAAAGTTAATGAAGATAGTGAAAGTAAGATAATGATGATGATAATGTGGGAAATAAGTTGATCTTGTGGAATTACTCGTTTTCATGTGGCAAACTGATTTTGATAAACATTGAGAAGGTGGAAATTATGACATGCAAGAATGGTAAGGATGCCATGGTTAGTGATGAGGTGGATGTGTTGACAATCTTAAGGCATTAGTTTTTCACTTTAATGATTCCACTTGAATTCCATGTGTGTTAGGTTATCCTTGACTTGGTGAAAGAATCAAAATTACTCGGTCTATAGTGGTGGTTTTAGGCACATAGTTTTGGTTGCCCATGGTTTTGTGCACATGGATTATATGCAATGAAGTCTTTAAAAGGTTTGGGAAAACTTGGGCCAGGGGAGGTGAGTAGTGAAAGCTCACTTAGTTGGGTTTTGGCCAAGGACACTAATATAATTTTGTTAGTTGGTTTTTCCCCAAACTGGGGTTTTCCAAGGACACTAATATAATTTTGTTGGTTGGTTTTCCCCCAAACTGGGGTTTTCCAGGATAAAACATTGTTTTATGTTTTGAGTTTTGTTCCTAGTTGATTTAATGTTTTTCTCAATAAAAATTTATATATCTACAGGAATAACATGGTATCAAAACCAAAGGTTTAGTTATGGATTAGTTACTTGAAACTGATTGACATATAAGTGCTAAGTGTTGGATTCACGGGGGAGCCTTTATTGTTAAGGTTTGTTTGACCTAGTGGATGTTAGATATTAAGAACTAGAACTAGTGATGGGAATTGGTTACTCTATTGCAGATAAAAAATTTTGCATGGACAACGTGGCAGAGAAAAAGTTTTGATAGGGTGAGAAGGAAGTGGCAATTATAGAGAAGCCCAACTAGGTTTTGATCAGTAGGCACATTGCTACATATTTAAGTTAGAGAAATCATAGGGTGATAGGATATTTTAATTACATTGCAAGAGCATGGAAGTCATAATAACAACAATTATAAAAAAATATAATGGAGTTGAAAATTTATTGCATGTAAATGGCATACGACTATAAGACCTGATAAGGCATGGTATCCTAGGGAAATTACTAGTAAATTTTGGAGCTAGACTTGGGTGATAAGGGGCATGTCAAATCAATAAATACCTTGGATATAAAATTTGAGGGGGGTAAAGCTTGGAGGTGAATGATGCTAGCTCACTTGTTCGGTTTGGCCAGATTTGGTCAAGGGAAATCCCAAGTTTTAGGAGGGGATTGTTAGGTAAAACTTGACTCAGTGAAAGAGCCAAAGTTACTCGGTCTATAGTTGTGGTTTTCGGCACATGGTTTTGGTTTCCCATGGTTTTGTGCATGTGGATTGCATGTAATGAAGATTTTAAAAAGCTTGGTAAAACTTCATTGTAAGGGGCTAGGAGAAGTGAGCAATGAAGGCTCATTTGGTCAGCTTGGCCATATTTTGGCTAAGGAGACTAATAGAATTTTGTTAACAAGTTTTTCCCTAGAATTAGATTTTCTAGGATAAAACATTATGTTTATGTTTTGTGATTTGTACTAGTTATTTTAATGTTTCTCTTAGTAAATCTATATCTCTCCAATAATTTTAACAATGTGCTTATGTGAATGGTTATATGTATTGTGCTAAAGGTATTTCTTGTGATGTTTAAAGTATTTTATATTCTATTTAGTTTATTTTATAGAATGAATTTTTTTGTGATGTAAGGATGTGTATTCTTATGCATATTCTTAGTGTGATTATAATAACATGAGGGACTAGCCTCTCGCTACATCACTTGAGGTGGAAGGAGGCTCTAAATTACATACCAAAACATTGCATTTTCGTCATGTGATTATCATAACTGAGTACATAGATAAATAATCTTAGTTGAAAATGAGGGCAATGAGTCTTTTATTCCTATACACATATTCGTTAATGTGAAATTAACAACATGTAAGGTAGATAGATGTCTTTTGGATTAATCACATAATCAGGATTTGGTCGACGTTAAGAACCAACTAATGTGGTCCATCCTCAGGACAAGGTGAAGAATCAACTGATCTTAAGGAATAAATAGTATGGATGCATCATTGCCTAGAATTAGCTATTGAAAACTAGTCGTTAAATTAGTTAATAAGGTAAGTAAAATATTATTAATTAATAAGACAGGTACAATATTATTAATGATTAGAGGTGATGAGTTGTTTATTAAAATAATAAAATATATTTGGTTAAAACTAGCCATTAGGAAAAAATAAAAATAAATTATTAAAAATAAATGTAAAATAATTTAAATAACATATGTTGATTTAGAAACTAGCTGTTAGGAATAATGTTAATTTTAATAATTAATTAAGGTGTTAAAATAATATATATTTATTTAAAACTAGATTTTATAAACTATCTTAATTAATATTTCAATGAATAAAGTCAATCAAAGTTTAAAAACCTATATATTTTAATGTTTTAGTCCTCTCTCTCTACTCCCTAGTTATTTTTACTTCTAGCTTATTTTTAAGTTTTCATTTTATTTGTACTGGTTTGTTTATTGATGCTTTTTCTTCTTTCCTCCTTTTTATTCATTTTATGTATCTATCTTGTTTCCCTTCATGCTTTGTAATCTATAAATATCGGTGCCTTTCTCTAACTTTTTAGATTCCTTAATATATGTAATATATGTATATAACTTTTTATTTTTAATTAGTAACCTCTTATTCATCTATACTATATAGGTTGACCATAGGTATATATTTTATCTATTTAGATTAAAACATTAAAATAGATAGATTTATAAACTTTGATATAATAGTTCACTGACCTTATTCATTGAAATATTAATTAAGATATTTTATAAAAGCTAGTTTTAAATAAATATATATTATTTTAACACCTTAATTAATTATTAAAATTAACATTATTCTTAACAGCTAGTTTCTAAATAAACATATAATATTTTATTTATTTTACATTTATTTTTAATAATTTATTTTTATTTTTTCCTAATGGCTAGTTTTAACCAAATATATTTTATTATTTTAATAAACAACACCCCACCTCTAATAATTAATAACACTACACTTTCCTTATTAATTAATAATATTCTACTTACCTTATTAACTAATTTAATGGCTAGTTTTCAATAGCTAATTTTGGGCAATGATGCATCCATACTATTCATTCCTTAAGATCGATTAATTCTCCACCTTGTCCTGAGGATGGACCACATTAGTTGGTTTGGAACATCGACAAAATCCTGATTATGTGATTAATCTGAAAGACATCTATCTACATTATGGATCACAAAAGTCTTAGATCTAACAACATGTAAGGTTATGAAGAAATCCTTTGATATTATATTTATGACTATTCTTGTTAATTATATTTGTTAATCAAGTTAATCCTTTGAACCTGTTAATACTTACATTATTCATGGAGCCCCCAAAGCTTATGCACCTTCTTCAACTATCACAAGTGTTACTTATATGCCGTATTCAACAATCCAAATTGAATCCACCATGGTGGGATGGGAGGAAGATGAGGTTGAACATATGGAAGACATGGTTCCAATAGTGAAATATTCATGAATATTATTCCAAGCATATTGAATCCTAGTAATACCACTTCTGATTTCGTCATGGGAAGCATTTCGGTATAGAAAAAGGCTTCAAATCTATTGGGAAATTGGATAGGGAGGTTTCCAATTGTTCTTATTTGGGTGTGAATAGGAACTATGTTGTTTGTAGTTTGATTGCCAGATATTCTAATGGGAATTAGAAGGTGGATTTGAGTGGTTGAAGGCTAAATAGATCCTCACACATCCTTACATCTAATGTGGAGAGGCTTCATGAGGTTTTCACACAAGAGATAGTTGTCAATGCTTGATATGTGGACGTGGTTAGTGTATTACATCTAATTAATGCATTTTATTCCAATGATATCTACCATGTGGATGAAGCTTGGGCCTAGGGTGTTAGTTCCATTAGAAGAGAATTAATTCTAAGGGTTCTAGTTCAGCATAAGTCTTTGGTGAGGAATATTGGAGTCATTTTTTAGCCTCAAAAGGGGATAATGGTTTAAATAATGGTAAAAAAAGGAAGAAAAAATAAGGTAAGGTTGGTCTTGGGGGAGCATGTAAGACTAGAACAAGCTCCATATGTGATATCAAATGACAATGTGTGTTGTTGTGTATGTGATTTATGTGTTGATGTCAATATTGTATGGCCAACAAGAAGGAATTCTTCTTACATTATATTATTGTGATGGTAAAGTAAGGACAAGGTGGGGTAAATAACCTATTTGATTTATTATCCAATATCAATCCATAATTGGAATGTGTTAATGCAAATTACAACCTTGGGAGGGTAAGAATGTTGGGCGATATATTCTCTTTTACCATAAACTTCATATATTATGAGGAATTGATGAACTCTAGTTGCAAGTAACGATACTTCTCATGTGCTTTAATTATGATGAGGTCTCATCATTGAAAAAATGTTTGAATCTAAAGAGGAATCCATATTTATATAAATGTTATAGCCTTTATGAGAGTAGGCGTAATTTTTTGTAGTCCTTCGATTAGAATGCATTCATCAATAATTTCATGTGGAAAGGAAGTCTTTGTATTCAAGAATACAATTAAAATGCATGTGTAACAACCCCAGGTTAAAATTTCATGTAATAAAGGATAATAAGGGAAAACTAAGACCAAGGTCATGGGACATGTATTCCAAGATGAATGTTGGACAAAGCACTATAGTGGGCATCACTTTTGGTTTATTTATGGATAAGGAAATTGGCAAAAGGCAAAGAGGCAATAATTAGCATTTATTTATGGAAATAAGGAAAATAGGAGAAAAGGGAGGTGAAGAGACACATATTTGCATGTTAAGGAAATTAGAGGAAAATGAAGAAAAAAGAGACATCAATGATAAAAAGGTTTTAGAGAATCAGTTCACAACTTTTGTTGGTTTAGCTATTGTCAGTTTTAGCTTGGGTCAATATAGAAAGAGAGAGAGAGCTCTAAGAGGAAAAATCAAGCAAGCAGAGGAACACCAAACAAGGAAGGCAAAGGAAAGCAATGGAACATAAGGAGAAGGTTGGATCAACGACTTCAACATGAAAATTTTGTAGGTAAAAAGTTGCAAGTTTGATTTCCTAGTTGAGGTGTGAATGTGTGGTATATGCATTTGTTTATTTGGTTCATTTGTTGTCATTGGCATGGGTTTTTAGTAGTTTGAAAATGGTTTTTTGCCTTGCCTTGCCATTTCCTAGATAGCCATGGTGGGATGGGATTCATTTCTAGTTGAGCTTTGGATTGTAAGAAGGTTTTGGAACTAAGTGAGGTAGTATTAGGAAATATTCGAAGGGTTGGAGGTGGGTGATTTGTAAACTACCATGGATATTCCACTTAATAGTTCGTCACAACAGATCTGATACTATTATATTAAAAATATGAAAATCTACACTATTACAATTTTATTAAATTACTAAATTTTTAGATTTTACTATAATCAGTGGATGCATGCGAATGAAAATTACGCAAAAAAATAGAGAACAAACAATAAAAATCTCACATATACATAAGACACAACATGCTCTAGGAAACCCTTTCAGGAGAAAACCTAGCTAGAAGGTGAGGTTGCTCCACTCTCTCTCTATATTTAGAAATATGGTTGCAGGTACAAATAAGTAAGGTTTGTGGCTTGTGGACTGCTACAATGCACAAATCCTCTCTGTCTAATCTACCTCTGATCGTTCTTGGCTATTTTTCCTTAGCTATGGAACAAATTCACTCAAAAGAATGGAATTTCTCTTCCTCCTGTGGCTCGGTTATAAGACAACCCGATAGCCTACTAGTGATTAAGTTTGACTACATCAACACTTAACTAGAGTTACAATATAGACTCATTTAGAGTGTTTTTAGATCATAATCACATGGCTAGCGCCTTTTTCCATGAATAATGGTGGTTGACGTGACATCCTCTCGAACTATGGTGGTGAAAATAAGAAGGCCAACTTTTGAGTGGCATAACTTTTGCATACAAACTCTGATTGACGAGATTTGCATAGCTCGACCGCATTTGTATCCAGTGGCCTTCCCTTATTCCTGCAGCCCCAATTCGCCAGACTGTCAGCTGGTTCATTTCCCTTCCTTCTCACATGGGTGGGAAGGATGTAGGCTATTTGTTTTAGTAGTTTTCTTATCTCCTTCACCAACCAGGTGGTTCTCCAGCTGCTACTAATTTTTTCCGTTGGTGTTGCCTGCTGAAGCTGCTTAACTATGTCTCCTTCTACTTGAAGCTTGTGGTATTCCTCTCGTATGGAAATTTCTAGACCTCTTTTCAAAGCATGAAGCTCTGCTTCGTTTTATTTTTTGCGTGTCTGTAGTCCATCGCATAGATCCTACGCGTCGTTCCCATGTCGTCTCTGAATACTCCACCAATCCATGCTTCTCCTGGGTTTCCTTTCGCAGCCCCGTCAAAATTCAACTTAATGAACCCCTGTTGAGGATTTTTGTAGTGCTTAACCTCTTCCACCTCATTATTGTGGTGTTTCCTTGCTATCATGTTTGTCATACTAGGCTTTAGTTGCAGTCGTGTCATTATTCTTGTCTCTGTTTGATCTGTTTTCCAATCCTCCTTGTACCACCTCTCTGTGAGGATGGTCTCTCTTATATTTTGGATGATTTGATTCCATATCCCGTTCTTTGCTCTGTCGTCCTCCTTGAAGATCAGGCGGTTCCTCTCTTTCCAAATGTTCCACAGGACGAATCCTAAAGATAGGTTCCACGCTCTGTTCAGGATTAGGTTCTGGTAAGGTTTGTTTCTCCAATTTTCAATTGTTATTTTCATGCTGTTTATGTCTCTGTCACTAATTTCAAAGAGTTGCTGATGCTGTCTCCATAGGTTGTTGTTGACCATGCATTCATTGGTTAGATGTTCCATGGTTTCTTCTTGTTCTTGACAGAGGGTGCATTGTGATGGGCCATGCGTTCCTTTTTTCCTCAACTGGTCCCATGTTAGCGCTCTCCCATGGCTCAATATCCAGGTAAAGAATGTCACCTTCGGCCATGTTTTCATTTTCCATATGTTTTCCCATTTTTTTGTTTCTGTTTGTTTGTTGTATCTTGCTTTTAAATAGTATCCCTCTACTATAGTGAACATACCTTTGATTTTGTTTCCCCACCTTAGTGTGTCTGTCCCTTCTTTAACCGCTACTTTCCTTGATTCCATTTCCTTTTCATATATTTCCCAGTTAGCTTCTACAGGTGCTTCTTGCCAGTTTTCCTTTTGTTTCCACTTCCTCCAATAGCCGTCTGACTCTGGGCTCCAGTAATTACATACTGTGTCACCCTCTGTTTGGATGGTGAACTGATATATCTCTTGGAGTAGGGGCTGTTGGTTTAGTTTTCCTCTCTGTTGCCACGCCTCTTCCTAGAATTTCGCTTTGTCCCCTTCTCTTACTTCCCAGAAGCTATGCTCTCTGATCATTTCCTTGTTGGCTCTTGCCAAGTTCCAGATTGCCGAACCCTTCCTCTCAGTTTGGCTTCTCAATTTACCTTCTGGAGACTTGGGTGTCTCATATTTTTTCTCCCACAGTTTTTTCCATAAGTCGCTGCCTCCTTGTATCCAGTGCCACCACAACTTTACCCCCATTACCTGGTTTAGGATGTATGGGTCTCTCAGGCCTAATCCTCCTTCTTTTGTTGATTTACTTAACCAATTCTAGGATAGCAGCGCCCATTTTTTTTATCTTACTCGACCCTTGCCAAAGGAAATTTTTAAACATATCTACCATTTTCTGGTAGATTGTTTTGGGTGTAGCTTGGCTGGTCAGTTGATAAATCGGTATGGATTGGAGCACTGATTTGAGCAGGATTATGCGGCTTGGGATGTTCAGTGCCCTGAATGTCCAATTTTGCATTCTCTTTTGCATCTTGTCCATCAATATTCCCCAATTAGCCACTCTGTTCTATTGGTCGTTTAACAAGATACCAAAGTACTTTGTAGGAAATTTCCCAACTCTAAAACCCATGGTTCTTGCCAGGAAAGCTTGTGTATTGAATAGATTTCCAATTTTTCTTTACTTATTTCTGTCCCTGAGGCCTTAGTAAATTCCGTGAGAATTCCCATTATTTGTTTTGCTTCTTTGAGTGTTGCCTGACCATATAACATAACATCATCAACAAATTGTTGGTGGGTTAGAGGTAGGTCATTTCCCCATAGTCGTAATCCCTGCAGTTGTCCACTATGCACTTTATCTTTTATTAGTCTTCCTAGTCCGTCCGCTGCAAGAATGAACAAGAACGGGGATAACGGGTCTCCCTGCCTGAGTCCTCTGGTTGGATTGAAGGCTTCTGTTGGTGACCCATTTAATAGGATTGACATAACTGGCGTGTTGATCATTGACATTACCCAGTTTACCCACTTGTCCTCAAAGTCGTATGCCTTTAGGATTTGTTGGAGGTATCTCCAATTGAGTCTATCATACGCTTTAGCTAGATCTAGTTTTATCAACATCCCTTTGGTTTTTGAATTCTTCAATGAGTGGATTGCTTCTTGTGCTACTACTATGCCATCAATTATCTGTCTGCCTTTGACAAACCCCGTTTGTTCCTGGGATATCAATTCTGGTAGTATTGGTTTTAGTCTATTCACCATTATAGTGGCTAGGATCTTATATATGACGTTGCAGAGCGCTATCAGCCGAAACCCTTGTGGTTCTTCTGAGTTCTCTGTCTTTGGTATCAGAGCTAGGAAGGTAGCATTTAAGGCCGGGTGCATTCTTTTGGTGCGACGAGATTCTTCTATTGCATTCACTATATCTTGACTCATGAAGTTCCACGTGGCTTGATAAAATTCTGCAGTGAAGCCATCCGACCCTGGTGCTTTATTCTTTGTCATCTTCTTTATTACCTCTTCCACCTCTTCTTTCATTATTACCCTTAGGAGTGCCAAGTTTTGGTCTCTATTCACCAATTTAGGGATATGTTGACTGATTCTTTCAATGTCAGCCTCCCTTCTGATATTGGGTTCTATCAGGATCTCTTTGAAATATTGTACCATCAAATTTTCCATTTCTGCTTTCTGTATTATCCTGTTGCCCTAGTTGTATTTTAGGGAGAATATTATGTTTTGTTGTCGGAGTTGCAGCATTGCCTTATGGAAGAATTTTGTGTTTCTCTCCCCTTCTTTTAACCATTGTATTCTCGATTTTTGTTTCCATAAGATCCCTTGTTTTCTTCTTTCCTCTAGTTTATTTAGCACCAGTCCTTCTTCTTCTGCCAATTCGTCACTTCTCCCTTCATCTATGATTTTCTGTTGGATTCTTTTCATCGTTATTTGGAGCGTTTCTTGTTCCTTTTGGATATTTCCAAATTCTTCTCTGTTCCACTTCTTTACCTTTCCTTTTAGATCTTTTAATCTAAGTTGGAGAGTATGCATTTTATTTCTTCCTTCCATCCCAGTCTCCGTCTCCTCCCACCAGTTCTTCATTTTTCTATGAAGTTGGGATCTCTCAACTAGAATGCCTCGAACCTGAAAGGTCTATTTTGGTTTTGTTGGTTCATGGAAATTTCTAATTTGATGGGCCAATAATACGACCCTAGACATGGGAGAATTGATGCTTCATAGAAGATATCTTTTCCTATGAAGTGTTCTGATGCTAGGAATCAGTCTACTCCTCCTCGTCGATTGTTCCATGTGTATTTTCCATTTATTGTTGGTATATCAATCATCTTCAGTTCTACCTGAAAGTACCTAAATTTCTCCATTTTTGGCTCTTCTCTTTGCAGTCCTCCTTTCTTCTCATCTTTTGATGTTGTCATGTTAAAGTCACCTACTATCAACCACAAGCATTATTTATGCAGGTTTCCTAACTGTTGTAGTTGGATGAGGAAGCTTCCTCTTTCTGCTAGTGTATGCGGCCCATACAATGTCGATACTAGGAACCACTCTCTATTTCCTATTAACCTGAACTTCCCCGTGAGTATTCTTTTCATACCTATCCAGTAGTCTGCTAATATTTCTGCGAGGTTCCATAGTATTGCAATGCCTCCCACGCTACCTTTCGCATCTATGGTCATACATTCATATTTCAGTTTGATTTTGTTCAAGATTTCCTCCATTTTCCTTCCTGAGATTTTTGTTTCCTGTACCAACATTAGTTGGGGTTTTTCTTTTCTTAGCCTATCTGCTAAGTGTCTCTACTTGCGTTTACTATTCAAGCTTCTTATATTCCAGGATGTGATTATCATTAGGGTACTTGATTTATCTGATGGAATACCACTGAGAGCGATGCCACTCTTCCAATGTTCACTAGCATTTCTTCCATGATCTGAATCGATTCCTGTATATTCCTCCTGCATCTTTTTTTTCCCGCCTTTTTTGTTACTTTGTTGGTCTTGAGTATTATCCTGTTGGAGGCCTAGTTTTTCTATCATTTCCAATTTTCCCTTTCCCTATTTCTCTTGGTACTATTGGAATGTTTCTCTATAGATTCTTTTTTGCTCTTTTGGAATGAATCTTTCATCCAGGTGTTGCCATTCATCTAGAAGTTTCCGCAGTACTTCTTCTTCCGTGCTTAGTTCTTCTCCTCTGCTTGTGTCAATTTCCATCCCTGCGTTTTCCATTTTCTCCCCCGCTTCCTTTTCCTCCTTTTCTATTGGTTCACTTTGTGCCTTTCTCTTAGTCTGTGATTTGCCTTGACTTGTGCTGCTTTCCTTTCCCTTTTCTCCCTGATAATCCATTGTTTGGGTCTCATTGTCTTCTTCTTCTTCTTGTAGGATTTCAAAGCTATTTGTGTTGCTTGGCTGGGTTTGTTTTCCTTTCCTTCCTTCACTAGGATTCTCTCTTGTATATCTTCTTTTGCTTTTTACTTCCTGGAACCCTTCCTAATCTTCTTGATTTTTCCTCTGTTGTTTGTTTCTCCGCTCCTCTTCTTCTATTGTGAGTGGGCATTCCTTGAACAGGTGTCCATACTCATGACATCTTCTGCATCGGAAGGGTATGTGCTCATAGTCTAGGGTTTGTTGCCATACTTCCTCATGATACTCTAACTCGACTGTATCTGGAATAGGGTCAGCTATATTCATATAGACACAAATTCTAGCATATGAGGTGTATCTTCCCTTTTTTGTGGTTTCAGCTATTTTAACAAAGTTGCCTATTGTATTTCCTATTCCCTCTAAGATTTCAGGATCCCAAAAGTCCATTGGTAATCCGAACAGTCTTACCCATACTGGAGCTGCTAGGAATTTTTCTTTATCTGGGTTATAACATTCCTCCCAGTATCTCATAAATAGTCCTGCATTATAATGGAAGTATGGACCATTTTCAAACACTTTTTCTTTATCTTGCAGGTTCGAGAAAATTACCATGAAGAAGCCTTTTGCTCCCAGATTTAACTCGATATGGCCTCAGGGTTGCCATTTTTGCTGGATCCATTTGGTGAGGTCCTTTTCCGTTGACCAAACTTCGATGAATTTTCAGATTAGCGCATGATATTTCATGTAGCTTCTGTATCACTCCAGTTTGTTCATTGGGATTATGAATCTTGGTTTCTTCGCCGCACATGGTAAACACTTGCCTCTGCTTCCTGCCTACCATCGAGCTCCAAGGATAGGCCCTGGTTTTTTTGTTTCTTCCACCAGGTTTTTGTTGTTCTAACCTTCCCCTACTGCTGCATCTCGATAGGAGGGGATCTCTCCCCTCCTTCCTTCTTCTATCATTGTTGTTGGTTCTTGTTTTCAGTGTTTGTTGCTTACTGTATTTTTTGGTACCCGCGCCACCTACCTCATGGTCGCCTGACCATTAGGTTTTTTTCACTTCAGAGCTCAGATTCACATCATTAGTTGATGGTAATATTTTAGTTGAACAAATTAGTTTCATATTAGGGTTACCCTTAAAATGGCTCATGCAAATTAGTGGCATTAATAATCTACACAAGGCACACTTTTTTTTAAGAGATATCAACAACAATGAAAAACATAAATTGGTATTGGAAAGGTTTGGTTTATTTTGAAAAGAATCATAAGTTTATTACAAATGGTTTCTCCATAGAATATAAGTGTTTTCAATAGATTACAGATTCACATGTTTTCCAACACTTGTCAATAATAATTTCATTGATGATTCCATTCTTGTCATTCAAGGATATAAATATTATTGATAGACCTAAGAATTAAGTTTTCTTAACTTTCAATTGAACAAACTAGTTTCATATTAGTGTTTCCCTTAAAATGGCTCATGCAAATTAGTGGCATTAATAATCTACACATAAGACATACTTTCTTTTATGAGAGGTCAAAAACAATGAAAAACATAAATTGGTATTGGAAAGGTTTGATTTATTTTGAAAGGTATAATAAGTTCATTATTAATGGTTTTTCCATAAATTACAAGTGGTTTCATTAGATTACAGATTCACATGTTTTCCGACAGTTGTCAATAATTACTTCATTGATGATTCCAATCTTGTCATCCAAGGGAATAAATCTTATTGATAGACTATTAATGGCCTCAAGGTGTATTAGATTATAGATTTACCTATTTTCCAACACTTGCCCATAATCATTTCATTGATGATTCCAATCTTGTCATCCACGGAGATAAAACTTATTGATAGACTATTAATGGCCTCAAGACACCTCTATGGTGTCTAGTTATTGTATATATATAATTTTCAATCATTTGAGAATTAACTTTTCTTAACTTTTAGTTGAACAAATTAGTTTCATATTAAGGTTTCCCTTAAAATGGCTCATGCAAATTAGTGGCATTAATAATCTAAACATAAGACACTTTTTTTTATAAGGGGTCAACAATAATGAAAAACATAATTTGGTACTGGAAAGGTTTGATTTATTTTGAAAGGAATCACAAGTTAATCACTGATGGTTTTTCCATAAGATATAAATGTTTTCAATAGATCACAAATTCACATGTTTTCCAACACTTGTTAGTAGTCATTTCATTGATGATTCCTTTCTTGCCATCCAAGGAGATAAACCTTATTGATAAACTATTAATGGCCTCAAGGCACCTTCATGGTGTCTAGTTATAGTATTTAATAGAAAGACATAATATATTAATGGCATAGAGTTGACATCAAGTAGGTGTGGATCTATTGGCATTCTTTTCTATTTTCAAACATTCACAAAAGAATTAAGATAGCTTGTAGTTTATAGAACTTAAATAAAGGTCAGAAAGTGGTTCATTAGAGTACTTTTGTTGAAAACTTGGTCTCAAATATACACTAACATCTTCCTTTTTGTTCATATCCAATTTTCATGACACTATTAGGCTCCTTTAACCAACGGGTTATGCTAAGGTTGAGAGGATGGTTTATGCCTTTCTGTGGGGTTGCTAGGAGGCTTACATGAGGTAAATTGAGGTATTTGATGCAATCCAAAAGTTTGAGGTTGGCATGGAGTAATAAATATTTCTTATAATAGAGTGTATTTTGTGTCAAATACTCTGATATTTAGAAAGGGACAAAGATTGAAAGCTTTTGCCATGAAACAACATATGTTTTAGTGTGTATTATGCGAATAAATGGTCGAAATATATGTTTCAATGTCTATTATGTAAATAAATGGTAGAATAGATGAAGTGTTTGGTCCCTTCTTCTTACCTAAGAATTGTTAAAAAAAATGGGTAAGTTATTTTGTTACTAATGAATTTTGGAAAGCTTAAGAGCTTGTTGTGTTGGTTGATTGAAAATGAATATGAATGAGTTCTAATAGTGCTTGCCATGTAGTCAACATGACAAGGCCTCCCACCATTTCATTGATGTTAAAGTGCCATTTATTTTTTATCATTTCCTAGAAGCTTAAGGAGAGAAAGATAACGAAGTAATAGCAAAACAAGAAATAATGTAATATTAGTAATCAAAATTATTGCCTTTTCTTCCACAAACACTCATCACACTTTCTAAATATAGAATATTTCCACTAAATATATAAAATGGAAATAAATAAAAAAAAATAAAAAATGATAAAGCAAAGATTTCCCTTACCCATTTTTATTTATTTTTTACAAATTTTACATTAAAAAAAATTCAAATCCTTATCTAAAATACCTTGAAGATGAGTAGGCCAACAATTATCTAAATCTCCCCTCAAAAATCCTTTTCATCCATTCCTTTGCCTTGCTGACCTAGTGTTGATTTAGCCAACAAATCTTTTGCATGCATTCCTTTTGCCTTGCTTAGCTAGCATTTAGTTGGCCTCTAACGTAGTATTTTGAGGTTCTCATGGCTGGATCTTGTGTGATTGCATTGGGGATGGCCCCATTGCCCCTTTAAGGACATTAGTTTGTTAAGAGTACGCTAATCTGTTTCCTGATATTTGAACAATATCAGTTTCAATTTTATATTTTACTTTAAAATTTAAAAGAGGTTTTAACGTGAATAATATTTAGAAAAATGTTAATGTACTTTAATCATCACTTAAACTACTTTCTTTGAAATTAGGTTCTTAAATAACAATTAAACTCGTTAATATGAATAATTTTGAGAATTTTTTTATTTTATTTTATTTAAATTAAAAATATATATAATTTAATTATTATAAATAAATAAAGATATAATTTAATTATTATTATTATTATTAAAATGATAAATTTGATTTTAATTTTTTTATATTAATATAAATATTAAATATAAAATGAATACTATAAATTTAATTTTTTTATTTATTAATAATTTCCACACGGTTAATTTTATTAAAGTATACATATTTATTTTTCTCGTTTTGAAATTTTGAGCTTTAAAAAAAACACATGTTTTTAACTATTAAGAGTTCTCTCTATATATAAATATAAAATGAGTAGTGTATAAGTATTGATTGTATTGATTTTGGAACCAATATAGGTAGTTCATCAAGAATAAAAGAGGGATACAAAAGTTTTCTATATATATATTGGAGGAGTCACTACAACATTTTAACAAGGTAAAATGACCTAGTAATTTGTAATTTGAATCGTTCAAAAATAAGAATTTCAATTTTCTCCCTTGCGTATAGAGTAATGATTTCAAAATTTAGACTTTTGCGATTATTTTTGTATAAAAACATTAATTGTATCAAAATTTTGAATCATCTTATACGATTTATCATAAAATTAAAATTAAAAAGAAATATATATATATAAATATAAATTACAATAACATTTTAAAAAAGTAAGATTAAACTTTTGCTCAACAATTTATAATCTAAATAGTTCAAAATTTCAAAGTTCTTCAATCTTCTCCCTTCCTTATAGTATTATGATTTCAGAATTTAAACTTACATGATTATTTTTTTTAAAATTAATATAAAAATAATTAATACTTAATTTTCTATTAATTCATACTTTTAATATATTAATATAATTATTTTACAAAGTTTAAATATAATATTTTTCTTTTTAATTTTTTAATTGAAGATTTTGGTGATTAAATAAATTTTATTCATTTTATGAAGCTATGGAATCTCCCATGGAAATGTTTTATGTACATGATATTTGACTATGGAAGGTTGGAATCTCTAATGGAAATGTTTTATGTAATCTCGAGTGGAAATGTTTTATGTATATGATATTTGACTATCGAATGTTTTATGTATATGATATTTGGTTATGGACGGTTTGATTTTTTCAGTATATTAAATTATACAAATTATATATTAAGTCTTTAATTTAAATATAATTATGTATATAAAATGATGTTGTATTTAAAAGTATATAAATTTATTTTATTTTAAATTTATTAAAAATTAAAATAAATATATAAATTGATTGATTGATGGATCAATTTGTTTATTTTATTTTAAAATTTGGAAGTTTTTAATTAAAATTAATGTTTTTTAATGATTAAGAAAATTAAAATAAAATATATATATATATATATATATATATATATATATATAGAGGTATAGAGTATATCTTAAAATTGCTTTTGTTTGGTTAAGAGTTCATTTTTTTGGACATAAGGAAATAGGTTAATGACCCAAGATTGATAGACATTTGGAAGGAGTGAAAGGAGTGAAAACCTACCTCTTACAGACTATTGGTGGGTAATTTTAGGTAGAGCAATTTTTTTTGAATAATAGTGATGAGTCAATTTGCATTTATAGATAACAACCAATAATAACTGCCCTCAATACTAATTTGACAAATTATATTACACTTTAAATAAGTTATATTATACTTTATAAGAAAAATAAAAATAAAAAATAATAATAATTTTTTTTTTCTTAATTGGTCTACTCCTATATTGATACAAAAATGATATTACAGAGAGGCAGATGCCTCGAGAGTTCTAGCCATGGAGTTGGCATTCTTACAAAAAACTCTTGACGTACTTACTAGAGAACCTGCGTATTGACTTACATCAGGATTTGTAGTATCTGAAAACATTAGATTCCAAATCTTGACAGTGACCATACCAAAACTAACCCATACAGTGACTAAAAACTGACCCATACAGTGACCAGGACTGACTTGTGCACAGCTAGCTCTTGGACAGATTCCAACATAAACATAAACGTAAACAGACACCAACATATAAGAGAAAGCCGCCCTCATAGTGGAGACCGACATATAGAATTGACAGAGACCTGATTCAGCGAGCTTACAAGCATGAAAACTATGTATCCAGAGGGAGTTGAACTTCTTTCTTCGGCAACTGACCAAAAAACCAAAGGCGCAGACTAGTTCAATCTTCATCCGAGGTTGATGGCTGTTCTTCTACAATTCGACACCCAAATTGATCTGAGTCTTTGGATTCAGAAGGATGGGCCGCAGAACTTGAAGGGTCACCTCCCGCTGGCGCGCTTGGGCCAGCATTAGCATTTGTATTCATAATTGGCAAGCCGCCTGAGTCTCGGCACTGGGAGACGTTTTGGTCTGCCATCCTATGGTCCAGAGGAGCCCCATGATTAACCTCCCCCGAACCCACAACGTCCTCACACATTTCGACTGTCACTGAAACGATGAAGGATGAGTTTCCCAGAGAACAGGGAATGCGGAATCGGGCTGTATGCGAGTGAGAATGATGTGAGCAAACTTCAGCTGTTACTTGCCCTCTTCCCCTGCCCCTGCCACTTCTTGTAGCAGGATATCTGTTGCAGCAGAACTCCGAAGCGTCCAACGAGGGGTCCGAAGTGGTAGAGGATGGCTGGCGGGAGACTCGGCCACGAGAACTGCCCCGTCTGCACCCCATTCTGGGTCGTTCTCTTGGCATTTTGTGAAGAGCAGGACTGACAAACGGAGAGGGAATGGCAGGGAAGCGACTGAGGAGTAAGCACACCGAATATAATGGAGACTGAGCACGCTGATCACTGTCAGCACCATGAACCAGAGCCGAAGGGAAGCAGGGGATGGAGTTGGCGCTTGAGGAACAACAAGGAGCTGCCACCTTGTTGAACCTGAAAGCGCGCGGAGGAGAAACAGGAGTGAGGACCAAACCAGGCGCCATCGCACATAAAACGAATTCCAGGGAGGGCAGCGTTAATGCTGCAATTAATAAGTTTGTGCGAGACCATGTCTCCGGCCTGCTGCAATTACATCTGGCGCTTGTGAGCGGCCACGCGCCCACCCTCCACGCCACCTTCGTACCCTTGAGCCGACTATTCACCCGCATCCGGGAAAAAGGTAGTGGGCTTGGCTCGGTTTAGACTAACTACTCGCACGACGAGCTACGACCTTGCTCGGGATCGAATACATGACCGGTCCGTCATGACGAGGCCGACTTTACCACTACGCCGCCTCCACGACCTTAAAAAGGTAGTGGGCTTGGCCTGGTTTAGACTAACTACTCGCACGACGAGCTACGACCTTGCTCGGGATCGAACACAAGATCGGTCCGTCATGACGAGGCCGACTTTACCACTACGCTGCCTCCACGACCTTTAAAAGGTAGTGGGCTTGGCCCGGTTTAGACTAAATACTTGCACGACGAGCTACAACCTTGCTCGGGATCGAACACAAGACTGGTCCGTCATGACAAGGCTGACTTTACCACTACGCCGCCTCCACGATCTTAAAAGGTAGTGGGCTTGGCCCGGTTTAGACTAACTACTTGCACGACGAGCTACGACCTCGCTCGGGATCGAACACAAGACCGGTCCATCATGACGAGGCCGACTTTACCACTACGCCGCCTCCACGACCTTGAAAAAAAAGGTAGTGGGCTTGGCCCGGTTTAGACTAATTACTCGCATGACGAGCTACGACCTTGCTCGGGATTGAACACAAGACCGGTCCGTCATGACGAGGTCGACTTTACCACTACGCCACCTCCACGACCTTAAAAGGTAGTGGGCTTGGCCCGGTTTAGACTAACTACTCGCATGACGAGCTACGACCTTGCTCGGGATCGAACACAAGACCGGTCCGTCATGACGAGGCCGACTTTACCACTACGCCGCCTCCATGACCTTAAAAGGTAGTGGGCTTGGCCTGGTTTAGACTAACTACTCGCACGACGAGCTACGACCTTGCTCGGGATCGAACACAAGACCGGTCCATCATGATGAGGCCGAATTTACCACCACGTCGCCTCCACGACCTTAATAATAATTATATTTTAATTTTTTTAAATAAATATTATTAAATTAATATTTTAACAATTAAATTAATAACATTTTCTATCACTATTATTTTTTTAAAAACATTGTATAATCAACCCTAAAAATTTTAAATTCATATATTTATATATTTACTTTATTACATATTCTTTCTTTTAAAAAAAAGTTAAAAGTAATTGGTTAAAGAAAAAGTGTGCAATGAAAATGACAAATTAATTACAACTAATCTTAAAATAAAATTAAAACTAGTAGAATAGATTCCAAATACCAAAACTCTAATAACAAAAAATACCACAATTTTATAATCAAAATAAAACTACTACGAATAGATTCCAAATACCAAACCAAAACTTTAATGACAAAAAAAAATGCCATAATTTTATAACAATCTAAAACTCTTGGCAGGAAGGATGTGACACATTTCACGTAAAGGAATGGTAGCGGCAGCACGTGGTTAATGGACTTATGAAAACAACAACACGGCATCCTTAGTGTACCCCTTACCCCACTCTATTATTTGAATTCTTTCACCCCCTTAAAAATATTATTAAAATGCGTCGCCGCATATATTTGTGTACTTGTCATGGCCCCTCGGCGTATGTCAATCACGTGCAACGTGGCGTCACGAAGAAGGGCCTCCACAAGGAAACTGGAGGGGTCTTTTTGTACTTCAGTTGAGGGTACTGAAAGTCACATGCAATTTTATAATATTCAAATCGGGGGGCCCTTCGTGGGGAGGTCTCTGTCTGTACGTTTGTGGGGGTATTGAAAAACGTGGGTGTGAGTTGGCCACATGAAAGCACAGTAGAGAATTGTACATCACGTGATACTTCCACCCCCTTCACGGAAGCACGGAGAGGACCCCATTAAAATGAGTTGTTTGTTGACTATAGGGAACTGTACTTTTCTTTATGTTTTAGAAGGTTTATAATTACTTTTTATTTTGGAATAGAAATTAGCAATCTTTCTAAATATAGGTAATAGTTAATAAGTCATATATATTAGAAATTTATAGTTTAATTTACGATCAAAATGCTTGGAGACCACTGAAAATTGAAGCCCAAACTCCAATGTAGACATCTATCTTTCTAACTTTACTAGAAAGAAGAAAGAAAGAAATTATTTTAACGTCCATGAGGCTAAAGATAGCCTATGGGACAAATTGCTTCTTCATCTGCTTGATGTATTCAATCCTTTTTCTCTGAAGCTTCAAAATAAATGTCCCCAGCTTCTCGACAAACCCCTTGCTAAATAGATTATCCCAAGAGCTAGCTACTAGCATATCTGCATAACTTTCCTTGTTGTCTTTGAAGGCCTCACATTCTAAAATGAAATGTTTTTCTGTTTCCACTTTTCCGGAAGAACAAAAAATGCATACTCTTTCGTCCCACACTTCCTTCGGCCTTCTTCAGCGCCGTGTTTCACAACGGAGTTGATGAGAATTAGTCCTTAACTGAGCAATAAGAATTTTGGCTCTCCAAGAGATATTGGCCTCTATGTATGCTTTTGGTTGATGACTATGAGTGGGATTAAACACTTCAATATAGTAATTTTTCTTTCTTCCTAGCTCCTTATCCCAAGTACGCTTATGGAACTTTTCCATAACAAAAACTTTTATCTCTTTGTTGTTTATGGGACACGCGTTCAAGCAAATACCCCATTTACTAAACCATTTGTTATTTTGTTGCATCCAAGTTTTTTTGCTTTTGCACAATCTATCATTAAAGACAACCTTAGGCCATCTACCCTCTTCCACTTGCTTAATTTTTTTTAAATACCTTATGACTCGCACCATAACAATTGCTTCAATAGGAGTAGTCCCTGTTTCACTTAACAAGATATCATAACGAACAACACTTTTAATCTTAAATTTGTTTGTAATCAAACGCTTCTGAATTTTCTCAGTTTGTCTCCACTGCATGTCCGTTGTACTGTTGGCCCATAGTTCACAACCATAGAGAATCACTGGAATCACTAGAAGCCCAAAAAGAGTTTGAGTGGTTTTCCAGTCCCATAACTTTGCCTCTCTACACCTATTTTGAAAAGCATAAAATGCTTTCCAACCCCCCAAAGTTCTTTTCTTTCTACAAACATTACAACTTAGATTTTTGTTGAAGTGAATTTTGAGGTATTTGTAATCCGCAACTTCTTCCAGAATGTTGCCTTCAAAGTAGAACTATGACATGGAGCTAGGATCTATCCTTCCAGCGTTACTATGATATGCCATGGTATCCCCATAAGATTTGAAAATCGGTAAAAAGAATAACATATTATCAGACATTGGGTAAACCAATGTTCCCCGTGTATTTCACGACATAGACTAACCGCCTCTGATAAATCCTTATCTCTAATGTTGCGATCATTGACTAACACTTGCAAATTTTGATTTAACGACAATTGTAATTTCCAACCAATAACATCTTAATAAAACAACCACTATATCCCAAATAAACAACACCATATTCCCACTAATTTTTTATTAAATACAAATTACCTTAACATTATAAAAACATGAAGGTTTTGTCTCTTGCATAATTGCCTCACTGTTATTTACACATCCCGAAGGGGATAATGAACATTGTACCTAAAACATTCTGTACAGTGGATGATTTTATTAATGTAATGATTGTGCAACAGAAAAGAAGTGCATGTTCACATATAATCGGATATGAATCCATTAATTTTGGTTTATTTTGCCAATAAGAGGGTTTGTGTTGATGTAGATCCAACTAACCTAAAAACCTGTGGTGTCGGTGTTTCTTGCTCCACAAGTTATGGGCATGTCCCCCTGTCTCATCACGTGGGCACGCGTAACGTGAGGATTTTATTAATCATTCCATTTTATTAATCAACTCTTTTATTGCTATAGTTCTAATTAATATTATTTATTAAATATTTTTAACATTTATTATTTATTTTTATATTAAATAAAAACATATGTTTACGTTAACAATATTTTTTTTTTGACCGGTCCAACTTATACCACCCATAAAAATAGAGGATTTGTTGGTACCATCTATTAAAAAGATAGAGAAAATAAAATTTGAAGTTATAATATTAGTTTAAATGTAAATTAGAAATTTAATTTGACTGTTTTATGTAATATTTTATGAATTAAATTATAATTAAAAGATATTATAAAATTACGTTTTTATGGTATATGAGCTTTTGGAATGAAGGAATATGGTGTGAGTTTTGGAATGAAAGAATATTGAGGATGTGGGTAGGTGTATTGGAAGTTAAATTTTTAGTGGTAATAATATATATTAGCATATTGATAAGTATCAAAACACTTATTTCCACGAAATATTCTAGAATAATTTTAATAATAGTAACAGATAAAAGACTGAGATTTATCTCAAAAATATTTATGTTTTTTGTGTTTTTTAATTAAATTTATTAATTAAAATAAATATCTTTTTCTCGAGCTAACAAGCGTTTCCTTTCATTCATCAAAAATATATGTTACATTTTTCAATCTAGATCTAAGTTGTGACTAATAATCATGACCTTCCCTATAAGAAACCAAGCCTTAACCATCTATAAACTGAATAACCAATCCAAAATTTTAACAAAAACAAAATCTGTAGTCTCACTAATGAGATTATAATGTCATTAGACCAAAATACTAAAACATATTGCATCAAGAAAACTAAGACCCAATAGAGTTCATAGGTGTTGCATCGCGAGCAGTTGAGCTTGTGCGCGTTGAAGAAGTTGCAATGCAAGGTATATGTTGTTCAATACGTGATAAGTGTTTGTCCATCTACTCCATAAATGATCTCACATTCCCCTCCTCTCTTTTTACGTATAGAAGGTTGGAAAATATTCCATATTGGTCAACTTGTCGCTCCATTACTATCATCTTCATTAATGACTTCATTTTCCAATAGAGGAAAAGAGCTTGTAAATACTACTTCCTGTGAGCTTTGATATGGCCAAGGTCTAAACCTAGTTGCTCAAATTGTTCCACCAATTCTGAATCAGACATGGAATGCATGTCTTTGGCATCCATGTTCTCCAAGTTACGCAACTCGTTACGAACATCAACTGAAGTAGACTCATGAAATATTTCTTAAACTTACCTAGCTTGGGCATAATCTCGGTTGCGTCCCTGGGGGGCTCGACCTCCTCCCTCACCCCCATGGTTTCGTATGTGTTGGCACTGCATGGTGGCTCACCAATAAATATGGTCCTTAAGCCCTTCGAAACACCATAGGTGCAATACTCTTCCCAATCTATCCGGGCTACCCGAGTTTACAATAAGCAACAAGCCACAAGTCCACACCCAAATACAATCTTCTCTCGAATACAAAAATGCAACCACCACAGTGCCAATCCCACACCAAACCCAATTAACTAATGGGAACCCACTAGTTCTTCAGGAAGTTTTTGTTGGCGAGAGATTCCTTCGACCTCTACGACTCCTAGGAAGACATAACACATCTCTTTGAACACAAGAAAGGCTAAACACTCCACTGGGTTTCTGTCACATGAACTGAAGAGAGAGAAACCTCTAGTAATATTGGTTGGCAAGGGCAGGCTATTAGAAACACAGTAGCTCTCAACGACCTAGCATAAAATATGCCTCAAAGATGAGAATGACAGAGCCCTTCAATCTAGAAAGATGGAAACCTCATGCTTCCTTAAGTGCTTTCTCGAGCATAGAAAGGAAACCACAAAATACACGAACCCACTTAACCAAGGGAGGCTCGCCAATCCTTTTGGGACTTTTTGTTCGCAGTTGGCCACTCTGGCTGCTAAGGAACCCAGAGCGCCAGGGTGTACTTACACAAACATAGTTGAGACTAAAGACTCCCTTAAACTTCCTTCCCTAGAGCCGAAGACAACGAATGCACTAATAATGATGATTGACTTAGGCAAGCTATTATAAACATAGTTACTCCCACCAACCCATAAAATAGTGTACCTCTAAAAGGAGAGCTACAAATCCGACAAACTCTGAGAATTAGTAACCTCGCCACTCTTGAAATGATTCATTGGACTAGAGGAAGCCATAGCCAGAAGGTGAAAAGTGAGTGCCTTAGGTTGGGTTCCTAAGAGAAATCTCTAGCCTGGACGATAACCAGAGGCATGTAGATCCTAAAAAAACTTATCATCCACAAACAAAACTCCCTCCCATTTTCACCATGAGACCATAAATCACAGAGTTCTTTGAACTTTAGTTAACAAAGGACCAAGTAATTAGCCACACAAAGCAATGTACAAGGGAGCTATAAAATCCTTCACAAACCTAGAGATGAGAAACCTAGATAGTAAGGCTAAAATTAGAGCTTAGGAAGGAAGTTATTAACCAAATAAAATCACAGTCTTGCTTTTGCATGCAAAGGTATACAAGTCAGCTACTAGGTATTGGCACGACGTTGCAACTCCATAGTTGAAATCCTATGAGATTGAAAAATCATTTTCTACCCTCCCACACAAATTCTATTGACAAAGGTGCCAACTAGCTGCAGGGTGTGAGCCTTAGTAACCAAAACAAGAAAACATATTCCTCAACAGATATAAAGCCAAATTTTTCGAGCACCTTCCATATCAAAAGTGTCAATTGACTTGATGTGAGATTTAATTCTTTGCATGTGGTTGCATGCATGGGCCACCACCCAAATTTAATGTCGATCATATCCAATCAGCTTGACGTGGTGGGCGCATACCCCTACTAAGATACTCATCAAATTACCACACCCATCGGGGAGACTAATATCTCTTCATTTCTCGCTCCTCATATGGTTTCGTTGTCATCCTATAGGTTTTTATGTCATTCAAGTCATTCCTATGAGGGTTCAAGGGTCAATCCTCTTCTAGGTTATTCCCTTGATGCACACATCCCCAATTGGCTAAAAGTCATCAGCTTGGTTCCTTGTTCTCCTAGTGTGGGTCAAACTCACGTAATTGAAGGCCTTTAGGAGACGATCGATCCCCTAAGTTGTTTAGAAGCCACCAACTCGTAGATATCTTCTCTGTAAGGGATCCTTGCACAATATTTTGATTTATTCCAATGGCAAGATGAGAGTCCCCATCCACTATTTTCTTATGATATCCAACATTAAGAGCGATAGATAACCCTCTTTCTAAAACATGAAACTCAATTTCATTATTGCTAGCGAACCCACAATCTGATGCGTAGATATTCCTTGATTTTTCCAATTAGTTTGAAAAAACCTTTTAGGGGAGGAAGATAAAATGATGTAGATGTGGAAGGGGAGGGGGGGGGGGGTTTCCTTGTGGCCTAAGAGATCACACTGGGAGTGTTGGCCATGGAATCCCCCCCAAGGCATGTTTTGGGGCTCAAAGCCCAAGTTTTGACTGAATGGTGTTGTAAAGCTCCGCGAATTGCGGGTGCGGAAGTATGTTAGAGTCACAAGGTTGTCTGCCCTAGTTTTGTAATGTAATGTCGACCTACCCATGGTTCACAGACCATGGGATTGTATAAATAGAGCGAGGCTCTAAGTGTAAAAGATAGCAGTGAAATAGTGAAGAGAAGAGAAAGAGTCTAAGTGGTGAAGTGTGTCTTGGGTCATAGAGTAGGAGAAGGCTCTGCAGCTGAGTGCGCAGAGGCCTGGTAGTCCACAACTAACTACGCGGACCCCAGCAGCTGAGTGTGCAGGGCGGAGTCGAGTCTGTAACCGAAGAAGGGATAAAGAGAAGTTTGATATCAATTTGTGTATTTGTTCTTGGATTAATGCAAGTTTGATATAAATTGCAAATACACTGTTTATTTACTGCGCACACCTGTATGAATGATTTATGTTGTTAAGTATAACTTAAAGCACACAAGTAGGCAAAAATAATCAACTAACAATGGAATACTAGTAATGACTTAGGTAATAACAGCGTTCGGGCCCCAAGTAGGGCTGCGCAAAGGTAGCATCTCAGGCTGCAAGGTACGGGAAAGTGCGCATAGCGACATGCGCGCAAGGTCGAACCACAGACCTCTTGAACCCATTAGACATCTCCAGGGTGCGGAAACCTAGTTCTAGCACCCTCCGATACTACTTCGGGTGAGACCTAAGTCCGCGCTCCGCAGGCTGTTGTTGAAAGGGCCGACAGTACCAGAATTTGTTTGGCTAAATCAATTCTGAACCTGGGTCGGGCCCCAATAAGCCAACAAAATGGTTCCGTTGCCGGGATCGGGATCTGCATAAGAGATGTCTAATTTCGTATCACTGGAATCCGACAAAGAAAGAAATTGAAGAGTGGCTGGACAGAAAGATTCACCAGTTCACGGTGCAAGAAAACAAGAATCCACAAATATCGAAGGAAGAGTGGTTAGAGCGCTACTTACATATGAAAATCCATGAAATTCCTTTTGCATCCTTCCCCTCTAAGTTGTATGAGTGGATCGTGAAGCTAGCAGACAGCCAGGGAAGGTGTAGGCTCGAAAAACCTATTGTGTGGACTCCAGAGTTGGTGTGCAGACTAGAAGCATCGAAATATAAGATCGCGCGTGCTGTGGACCATTGGCTCGATTGAATTATAGGAGGGTTTATCATTGAGTTCGCGGTAGATACTAAAGTTAGCTATAGCGACGCAGAACAATGCTTCCTCAAAGGACCGCGAGGTAAGTACGCTAAATCTTTGAACACTTGGATTAAGATGCTACTATGTGAAGAGCGGGTTATGCGAATAAATTGATGTTTGGGGCTACACAAAGTGGGAAGATCTACAGAAACAAAGGTAGCGCAGAAATAGCGTCTAGCCCCTTGATTTCACCTCCGCAAGAAAGCGAGGAGGAGCTCGTGAAGGTTTCACCAAGAAGTGCGATCAGTTTAATAAGGCAGCGAATTCTGTGCATACCACCCCCACCTACACCACCACCAGTTTCACCATCTTCACCCTCATCTTCGCCCACACCACCTCCGCCACCACCATAGTTCAATATGGCGAGCGCAATAAAGTTGCTAGTGTTCAAAGGAGTAGGGAATGAAGATCCAAACCAATTTTGGTTCATGGTAAAGGTTGTATGGGAAGCACAAGGAGTCATGGATGACAATATAAAGAAGGAAACACTAGTGAGCGTGTTGCAGGATCGCACATTGATGTGGCACATTAAGCATTCCAATGACAATCCAAACACAGGGATTATGGATATCCAAGCTGCGCTAAACAGGGAATTTGGCGGGCCAAAATTAGAGACACAGTTGATTATTGGATTTAAGGAAATTGCGATGCTTCCAGGCGAGACCACCTGGGAGCTAGATCAAAGACTGAAGTGTATGATTCGTGAAGCTAACATGACCTTGACGGATCGGCAACACTACGCATGGTTTGTAGCGTTGCAAATGCCGCACCTACGAAACACACTGTCACAATAGAAGTTGTCAACTCAGGCCGAGGCCTTGGAGATCGCAATGAGACTGCACGAGATCCCGACACAAGATCCTAACCTGGGAGTCCAACAGATCCACACACAGTTGAAAAACTTGTGTCTTGGGATGTAGAGTTTGAAACAAGGCAGGACATCTCACCCAAAAGCGTGCGAGGAGGTTGTTGGCATTATGACACAGGTTCTGCACAGGTTTGACTCGATGACATAAGTGTTGTCCTTGATGGCAACTCACTCAAATAGCAGATCACAAGTTCAGGCTCTCAAAATAGTAGAAAATGAGATACCCGCAGGTTCTCATTCACAAAGCCGTGGACATACGCAAGTGCGCCGAACAAAAGGTGAGGACATATACGTAGGTGCTCCGAACAAAAAGTACGTACATAAAGTACACGCACTTTCATGCAGAGAAAAACGCGCGCATGTGGGAAATCTTATGGTTGGTCCATGGCATTTAGTCTGACTTTTTTGATCCTATGGTTTTGGTTCGTGGTTTTGTATCTAAAGTATTGAACCTAGGTTTTGGGTCCCTAGTATTGGATCTCTATGGTTTTGGACCATGGTTTGAGTAAGGCCTAGACTATAAAAAGGAAAGGAAATCATTTGGCTTGAGGTAACTGATGTGTTGAATATCTTGAGAAGAGCAAGATCTAAAATACTGGTGATCGGTTGGGGAGTTATAGCTGGACCTGAATCAAGGAGAAACTTGAGCATTACAAGATGGATCTATTGATGGGTCGAGATCTCTTTGGCGCATGATCAGATCTATAAATCTGATAATCTGGGGTATAATTGAAGTCTGATAAATTATCTATACTCGCAGGTTTGACACAGTGCAGGCGCGGATACCCACAGGCTCGACACAGCGCAGGCGCGGATACCCGTAGGCTCGACATAGCGCACGCGCGGATATACGCAGGTTTGACATAACGCAGGTGCGGATACCCACAGGCTCGACACAGCGGAGGCGCGAATACCCGCAGGTTAAGGAAGTGAATACTGCGTACATACGCAGGTTTCTATTGGTGAAGTTGCGGACTTTTCTTGAAATATGTTTTAGTTGCTTTTGTCTATTACTGTAGTGTTCAGGGTTCTGAATTGATGTCTGGTTACTGGTACTGTGTTCTGAGAAGTTATTGATTCAGTATTTGTACAAGGAAGTTGGTCGATTGCAGATATATTTAATGTTTGATTGATATTCATGGATCCAGTTTGAAAATTTATGAAACGTGGTCCTTGGAAGAAAAGAGAAGTCTTCTGTAGGTCAGCACCTACGTACTAGTACCTCAGCTAGTACAAGAACTAAGGGGGTTGTAGCTCCCTTCCAGAAGAGTCTGGAGAACGAGAGAAGGTTGTAGCCTTCTGTAGGTTGAAGCCTGCGTACTGGTATAAGACTGCACCAGTATAGAATCATTGTAAAAAGAAGTTTCTAATTGAAAGAAGAGAGAGACATATTGCAGCAGGTGGTTTTCACCCACATTGGGTTTCCACCTTATATCTTGTGTTATTTTGTGTGACTGTTTGCTCTACTTTTCTGTTCCTGCTTACTGTTATATGGTTCTGACACACAGGTTAATGATCAACATCTGAAGAATAAATTAAATTATAAGTCTGGGTGGTATATGCAAGTTTCATTAGTCAGATCTGCAAATCTTTGTATAAATTGAAAATTAGATAATACTGATTCACCCCCCCTCTCTCAGTATTATTTTCAACAATTAATATAAGAGCAGGTCCTTCAGGAAAAGCTTGATCGCTTGAAGGAAGATCTATCATCATGAGCAACTACAAAAGGAAGCATCTATCAGGCCACCGATTTTTGATGGGAGCAACTTTGTCTATTGGAAGGTAAGAATCACTGCCTATCTTCAATCTCTTGGTACAGAATTTTGGGATATTGTGGAAACAGGATACACCTTTCCATCAGCAACTCCTACAGATGCAGATGGTAAGAAGCAGTATGAAACAAATGCAAAAGCTGTCAATACTCTATTAGGAAGTCTATCTCAATCAGAATTCATCAAGGTTATGCAGCTCAAAAGCGCAAAAGAAATATGGGACAAGATCGTTCTGAGCTATGAAGGAGATGAACAGGTAAAACGAGCAAAATTACAAACTCTTAGAATTCAATATGAAAGTCTCAGAATGCATAATGATGAAAGTGTGGCTAGCTATTTCCTATGTATAGATGAGATCGTAAATTGTATGAAAAACTTGGGTGAAGAAATAAAAGAAGTTGTTTTGGTTGAAAAGGTTCTAAGATCTTTGTCTCCTAAGTTTGATTCAAAATTTTCTGCCATAGAAGAAAAGCAGAATCTACAGAGCCTTACCATGTCACAGTTGCACAGAATTCTAACTGCTTATGAAATGAGAAAATGAGGACCATCAGACAGGAGAGAAGCTGCATTCAAGGCTTCAGGAAAAGGAGATTACTATGAGTTAGGACATATGTCAGAAGAAGAGGAAGAATCAAATTTTGTTAAGAACCTTCAATGGGGAACTGGAAGATTCAGAGGTAAGTTGCCTTTCAAATGCTTTGCTTGTGGAAGAGTCGGTCATTATGCTGCAAAATGTCCTCATAAAGATAAACTAGACAAAGGTAAGGAACCTGTTAGATGGAACAGAAAACAGAATGTAAATAAGAAGAGCTATTACACGCATGAAGACAGTGATGGATTGTCAAATAGTGATGGAGATGAACAAGGTAATGATGATAGACTTTTGATGGCTTTTGAAGATGATGATTTCTTGGATGCTATAAATGAAGAAGGTACTTATGAAGAAATTTCTAAACTTAAAGTTTGTTTATAGGAAAAGAATATGATTATAGATACTCTAACATTCCAACTTGTTGAAAAAGATAAACACAATGAAGAGTTAGAATGTGAAATTGTGGGATTAGAAAAGAAATTGAGAAAACAAAAGCCCTTAATCTCAGATTTGCTAAAGGATCCGAAACTCTAGATGAGATTATCAAAGTGCAGCGTTCTCCTCTAATCAAGACTGGTCTTGGATATTCCAAAGAAGCATCTCAAGCTCAGAAGCAAGCGCAGAAGCCATCCACCTCCAAAAGTTATCTTGATGCAGCAAGGAAAAGTGAACAAGTTGACAATCGACAACAAAAGCATAATGCAGATCACCAGGTAAATCAGGGACATTTCGCTTCAAGAATGATCAAAGATTATCAAGTAAACCGGGGGCCATCTACGTCAAGGATGAACAGAAGCCTCAACCGACCACAGGTAAATCATTCTCAATTTGGGTCAAGAATGGATGGAAACTACAATCATATGGTTGGTAGATTTGATAATCGCAGGAATTTCTTCAATGGTCAATGTTTCTCTTGTCATAACTTTGGTCATAAAGCTGCTCAATGTGTTGCCTAGAAGACCATCATGACTAGGGAAGCTAAAAAACAAAGGAGTATGACAGGAATCATGAAAAGAACCTACAATAACTTCTCTGCTCTTGAAAATGAAATAGAATGTTCTATCTGTAACAACTTCAGTCATGAAGATTCTGAATGCAGAAGCAAGTTTCGGCAAACAACTCAGAAGGAGCAAGCTTCATTAAGTTCCAAAACATGGAAAAAGAAAGAAATGCAACCGGAAATATGTGGGATAGCCTTATATGCGGAAGGATAGGAAAATCAATGGTACATCGATAGTGGATGCTCGAAACATATGATAGGTAATAAAGAAAAACTTCAGTCATATAGTGCCTTAGAAAAGGAAAAGAAGGTCTCATTTGGAAATGACACCCCTGCATTCATAAAAGGTAAAGGCTTTGTTCGTTTGAAAGAAAAGGTCAAGGCTGGAAATGTTATGTATGTTGATGGCTTAAAGCATAATCTATTGAGTGTCAGTTAGATGTGTGATCAACGAACTGAGGTAATATTTCGATCAAATGGATGTATTGTGCGTGAGCTTGATACAGGAAAAATAGTGATCAGAGGCATAAGAACTCCAAATAACTTATACATACTCAAGGGAGAACAACAACAATGCTATTTAAGCAAGAATGATGAACACTGGCTATGGCACAGAAGACTAGGGCATCTTAGCTTCTCTCAGATAAGGAAAGCATGCAAATATCAGGCAGTTCATGATCTTCCTGACATCATAATTCCAGACAATACAATATGCAAATCATGTCAATTTGTAAGCAAACCAGAACTAATTTCCCTTAGAAGGAAGGATCAGCTAGCAGGCCACTTGAACTTGTCCACACTGATATATGTGGTCCAACTAGGAAGAGGTCACCTCGAGGAGAAGAGTATTTCATATTGTTCATTGATGACTTTTCAAGGATGTGTTTGATAGGACTCATGAAGTATAAATATGAAGCTTTCGAAAAGTTCAAGTCATTCAAAGCTTTGGTTGAAAACGAATCAGATCGTAGAATCAAATGCCTTAGATCTGATCGAGGAGGGGAATTTACCTCAGATGAATTTTTCGATTTTTGTGAAGAACATGGAATAAGAAGGGAATTATTTGCTGCAAGGACTCCTCAGCAAAATGGAGTAGTGGAAAGGATGAACAGAATGGTTCAACAAATGGCTCGTGCTATGCTTGATGAGTCTGGAACTCTTGCAACCGTCTGGGGTGAAGCCACATTTGCCGCTATTATTATTCTCAACAAGACAAATGTCCTCGTAAGCAACACTCAGACTCATAAAATTTGGTACGGTACAACTCCCACGGTAAAATACTTCAAAATTTTTGGAAGCAAATGCTACATTAAAAGGACTGATGAAAATCTTGGCATGTTTGAACCTAGAGCAGATGAAGGCATTTTACTTGGCTATTCTCCCCACATCAAAACTTACAAATGTTACAATAAAATACTTGGTAAAATTGTTGAAAGTATTGATGTAGTGGTTGATGAAGAAGGAAACACTCCTAGGCAGGTAAAATCTGAAGATTTCGAAGATGGCGAAGACTATTCGTCAACATCAAATCAGATTCATGATGAAGAAGAAACCCATGAGGCACCAGAAGAACAGATAAAGATCGAAGAAAAGACTCCATCCAGATACGTTCATAAGAATCATCCAAAATCTCAAATTTTGGGGCAGAAAGAGGCAGGTGTACAAACAAGAAGAACCATTTCAGAAGCTTCAAGCTATCTAGCATTGCTCTCCTCCACTGAACCTTAGAATGTAAGAGAGGCTTGCAAAGATGAATGCTGGGTCAAGGCCATGGAGGAAGAACTCAAGCAGATTGAAAAGAATAACACTTGGGAGTTGGTTCCTAGACCAAAAGATAAGAATGTCATAGGGAACAAATGGATTTTGAAAAATAAGCTGAATGAAAATGGGGATGTGGTTAGAAACAAGGCAAGACTTGTTTTTAAAGGATATGCACAACAAGAAGGCATAGACTTTGAAGAAACTTTTGCTCCAGTTGCCAAACTTGATGCTATAAGAATGTTCCTTGCTCTCTCTATCTTTCAGAAGTTCAAAGTATTTCAGATGGACGTAAAATCTGCCTTTCTGAATGGAGACTTAAATGAAGAAGTATATATTGAACAACCAAATGGGTTTATTCTTGGAAATGGTCCAAAACTTGTATGCAGACTCAAAAAGGCTCTCTATGGCCTTAAACGGGCTCCAAGGGCGTGGTATTATCGGTTGGATAAGTACCTCCATCAACAAGGTTTTATAAAAGGATCAACTGATAGCAATCTATATATAAAAATTGACAATGATAAGTTGCTGATACTTGTTGTGTATGTTGATGATATCATCTTTGGTAGCAATGAAGAAGACATGAGTCAAAATTTTGCCTTGGTGATGCAGAAAGAGTTTGAAATGTCCATGCTAGGTGAGCTCACATATTTTCTTGGTTTACAAGTCCAACAAAACAAAGACGGCATTTTTCTATCACAAACCAAATATCTCAAGCAGATCTTGAAGAAATATGGGATGGAGGATTCGAAACCAGTATGTACCCAAATGGTGACAGGATGTAGCCTCAGCGCAAATGATGAATCAGTAGCAGTACATCAACCAACCTATAGATCCATGATTGGTAGTCTGCTCTATCTAACAGGTACCTGACCAGACATTATGCATGCAGTGGGAATAGTTGGAAGGTTTTAGGCAAATCCAAAGGAAACTCATCTTCAGGTAGTTAAAATAATTTTCAAGTATCTTCAAGGAACTCAAAACTATGGCTTATGGTATCCTAGAGGTACAGATCTCACACTTCATGCATACACAGATGCGAATTGGGCAGGAAGCGTGGATGACAGGAAAAGCACTAGTGGTGGTGCATTCTTCATGGGTCCTAGATTAGTATCTTGGTTCAGCAAGAAACAAAGCTCTATTGCATTATCTACAGCTGAAGCAAAATATGTAGTCGTTGCATCTTGCTGCACACAACTCCTTTGGATGATGCAAAAATTGCAAGATCTTCAAATCACTTGTACTCCACCGATCTCCATTTTTTGTGATAATACAAGTGCAATCAGTATTTCAAAGAATCCTGTCATGCATTCAAAGACTAAGCACATACCGATCAAGTATCATTTTCTCTGAGAACAAGTGCTTGAACAAAAGGTCAAATTGGAGTATGTTCCCTCTAAAGAACAAGTTGCTGATATTCTCACCAAACCACTGCCTAGGGAGACCTTTGAATACCTCAGACAAAAGCTGGGGGTAGTTGATGCATCATCTTGCTGTTGAATCTTTTTTGTTTCAAAGATTGTTGGTTGTACGCAAGTTTCATATGGGGTATACGCGTACATACGTTGGTTTATGTGGGTACAGTCGACTTGAAGAAAAGCAAGGATGAGAAGAGTCCGATATGGGTCTGTCAGAGTCCATCTGGCACAGGTTCAGGGGGAGCAAATATTCTTCTAATAATACATTGTTGGCATTATCATAGAAGATATTTTTTCAATTTTTCAGTTGTTTTAATGTCAGGAGAAGCAAATGCAGAAGGAGAACATGGATACTGATCTATGATTGACAAATGTTGCTGATATTTTGTCTCTATATTTCTTTTTGTCAAGGTCATGTAACGACCTATCTTGGTTGCCCCTCTATGCCTGGCATGGATAATTTAATGTGCTTATTATATCATGTATCCCCTCTTGGTTGAGAGTCGTATGTATGAGTCTTTGGTGATAGGAAGGTCAGTTATGATGTATAAAATCAGATTTATTTTGCAGAACATCTTCTTGCAGATCTTGCCTATATGTCAGGGGGAGCTTGGACAACACAACAGAGCAGGGATTTCAACATGTACTCAGGGGGAGCATAACCCTTTGCCCTTGATGTCAAAGAGGGAGGGAAGACTTTGAGTGACTTTGGGTTGCCATCAAGTCCAAAGGGGGAGATTGTTGGCATTATGACACAGGTTTGGCACAGGTTTGGCTCGATGACATAAGTGTTGTCCTTGATGGAAACTCACTCAAATAGCAGATCACAAGTTTAGGCTCTCAAAATAGTAGAAAATGAGATACCCGCAGGTTCCCGTTCACAAAGCCGCGGACATACGCAGGTGTGCCAAACAAAAGGTGCGGACATACACGCAGGTGCTCCGAACAAAAAGTGTGTACGTAAAGTACACACACTTTCATGCAAAGAAAAATGTGCGCACATGGGAGATATTATGGTTGGTCCATGGTATTTAGTCCGACTTTTTTGATTCTATGGTTTTGGTCTGTGGTTTTGCATCTAAACTATTGAACTCAGGTTTTGGGTCCCTAGTAATGGATCTCTATGGTTTTGGACCATGGTTTGAGTAAGGCCTAGACTATAAAAAGGAAAGGAGATCATTTGGCTTGAGGTAACTAATGTGTTGAATATCTTGAGAAGAGCAAGATCTGAAATACTGGTGATCAGTTGGGGAGTTATAGCTGGACCTGAATCAAGGAGAAACCTGAGCATTACAAGACAGATCTACTGATGGGTTGAGATCTCTTTGGCGCATGATCAGATCTGTAAATCTGATAATCTGGGGTATAATTGAAGTCTGATAAATTATCTATACCCGTAGGTTTGACACAGTGCAGGTGCGGATACCCGCAGGCTCGACACAACGCAGGCGCGGATATACGCAGGTTTGACACAGCGCAGGTGTGGATACCCGCAGGCTCGACACAGTGGAGGCGCAGATACCCGCAGGTTAAGGAAGTGAATACTGTGTACATACGCAGGTTTCTATTGGTGAAGTTGTGGACTTTTCTTGAAATATGTTTTAGCTGCTTTTGTCTATTACTGCAGTGTTCAGGGTTCTGAATTCATGTCTGGTTACTGGTACTGTGTTCTGAGAAGTTATTGATTCAGTATTTGTACAAGGAAGTTGGTCGATTGCAGATCTATTTAATGTTTGATTATGGATCCAGTTTGAAAATTTATGAAACGTGGTCCTTGGAATAAAAGAGAAGTCTTATGTAGGTCAGCACCTACGTACTAGTACCTCAGCTAGTACAAGACCTAAGGGGGTTGTAGCTCCCTTCCATAAGAGTCTGGAGAACGAGAGAAGGTTGTAGCCTTCTGCAAGTTGAAGCCTGCGTACTGGTATAAGACTGCACCAGTACAGAATCATTGTAAAAAGAAGTTTCTAATTGAAAGAAGAGAGAGACATATTGCAGCAGGTGGTTTTCATCCACATTAGGTTTCCACCTTATATCTTTTGTTCTTTTGTGTGACTGTCTGCTCTACTTTTCTGTTCCTGCTTACTGTTATATGGTTCTAACACATAGATTAATGATCAACATCTGAAGAATAAATTAAATTATAAGTTTGGGTGGTATACGCAAGTTTCATTAGTCAGATCTACAAATCTTTGTATAAATTGAAAATTAGATAATACTGATTCACCCCCCCTCTCAGTATTATTTTCAACAGAGGTATGGTGCATAAAGTGCAAAGGCCAGGGACATGACAAGGACCATTGTCAAGTCTTCGTGAACTACCTAGTGGGAGGAGGGTCGATGCCATTGAGACTAGAGGCACAAGTAGGACCGAGTGCGACACCTACATTATGGTGCATGATTTGTCAGATAGGAGGGAAGCATGCTACAGATAACTGCCATCTATTACATAAGTATACGCAGATGTCTCAATAGTTGTTCTGTAATTTCTGTAGGTGAGTAGGCCATGATGAGCGTACCTGTAGGAGTTATGAATTGATGATGGATCAGACTCCTACCTACAGAGTTCAGACCGAAATGCGAGCCATCGATCAAAATGCAGGGATGGCGCGCACTGGATTTTAGGGGTGCGGACGAGGATGAGATGGAATGGGGCTAGGAAGGGGTTGCAGATAGCTGATCTGTTACAATTGCGGAGGGCCAAGGCATTATGCTCGTGATCGTACAAATCTGACGAGGCCATCATGCTTATATTGTACCTAGTTTGATCATGAGATGGAGGACTGTCCCACGTTGATAGCGAGGTTGCGCGATAAAGGAGCACTCCAACCTCCCCCGACTCAGAACCTGCAAATGATGAGGTCTGAGCCACGCGAGGAGGACCCGAATGTAAACATCGTGCTCCGAAGTAGTATCACGACAGGAGATGACAAGGGCAAGCAGCCCGAAGAGAGTGCCTAGGTTCGCAAGGCTCCAACAAAGGAACCAGAATTTGATTTGGAGCGCGCTAAGGAGACATTCATGGAAGCTAAGAAGAGCTTCACGGAGGCCTCCACTTCAGGTAGTAAAGACAAACTAGAACCAGAGATGGACCCATCAATGCTCACTACCTTTCTAGAGACATGCGTGAAGCTGCCGCGAGACAACAAAGCGGTGAAGGGGTTGAAAGAACTCATCATTAGATGAGCTAGACTAGGAGAACCACACGTAGTCTAGAAGCTCGGAAAGCACACAATGCAGACAGGAAAGGAGATGAGATTGACCGCGCAGATCAGGGAATATGAAATGGATCAAGTGATTTGGATCTAGGATCGGATGCTAACATCCTACCAAAGTAGACATGGGAGTGCATGGGCATGCCCGCGTTGTAATGGTCTCCTATTCAGTTGTGAATGGCGAACTAGCAAAAGATCCTACCTATGGGGAGACTACAAGGAATAACAGTGGATATCGAGGTGTGAGCACGCTTGCAGATTTCGAAGTGATAGAGATTGTTGATGACAACAATCCCTATCCCGCGCTACTGGGAATAGATTGGGAAACTGACATGAATGGAGTGATAAATCTAAAGAAGTGCAAGATGATTTTTGAGAAAAAGTCACTGTGCGTAGTGGTACATTTAGACCCTGCGGAAGGATCGCGCTACACAGAGTTGGTGCGCGACTGTGACAGCGACGACGATATAAACTGTATCTACAAGATAACCACGCGGGAGCAGGATTGGGTGAATCCAACAACGGATGGTAGGATTTCGTGGGAGCACGAAAGCTCTTGCACCTCATATTCAGACGAAGAGATAGAACGATGGCAGAACCAATTACACAAGGTAACCGTGCTTAACTACAACATGATGACAAGGTCGTTGCACTGCATGGCAACGGAAGCAAGAGATCTGCCTATGTATGATGGGTTGAACGAGGTGGATGATTTCTTGAACAAATTTGAAAAAGAAGTACTGGAATAGCAGTGTTTCGACGCTCTGAAATGGTCATTGTGTGCTATGTTCGCAAGGTGGTGGGGTAGGAACCAACAAAATTTTGAGGACTGGTGAGAATGCAGAAGGATGATGCGCCTACGATTTGGGAAACCTCAGATGCGGCTAATAGACAAGTATGATAGACGGGATGATCCACGTGCACACCTCGTGAAATGGACCAAGGTCTATGAGGAAGAGCCACAACCTGAGTGGGTGCACCTGTTCTATCATACCCTGGATATCATACCCATGAATTGGTATATTGAGACGGAGCTCCACCATGGCACGAGCGAATGGGACATCTTGTGCGAAGGATTCCGGTTAACCTTCACGTTTGAGGATCATTGGTGGGATACTATTGATGATGCGCTACAAGCAGTAAAAGCAACTATCTTCAAAATACCCTAGAAGCCAATGGAAGTGCTTCAGCTAGATTTGGCGACCCAGCTGAGCTGCGCGCTGGAGTGTTACAATGTAAATATCAAGGAAGATGATGAGGATCCATGGAAAATTAACATTCCAGAAACTGAAGGCTGTCATGAGGTTCGAGGACCATTGATTGAAGATCCTAACATCACTGCGCCGCTAAAAACGAAGTAGGTAAACATTGGGACGGAGGTTGAACCAAAGTATGTAATGCTCGGTGATTATTGGGATGATGCCATGGTGGATAAGGTCATTGAGTTACTCCGTGAGTACCAAGGCTTATTCCCGACCAAGATTATAGACTTAAAAGGGCTCGTTGGTGACTTAGGGATGATGAAGATCACCCTAAAACTCGACGCGAAGTCGGTTAAGCAGAGGCCTTACCGCTTAAATCCAAAGTATAAGGAAAAGGTCCGCCTAGAACTAGACAAAATGCTCATAGCCGGAATTATTGAGACGGTGGAAGAATCCGACTGGGTGAGCCCTATGGTAGTGTAGGAGAAAAAGCAGAAGGGCGAGATAAGAATATTCATGGACTTCAGGAAGTTGAATGACGCCTATGTACATGACCCATTCTCGAAACTATTCATAGATGAAGTATTGGAAAATGTTGGCAGACAAGAAGCATACTCTTTCACAGATGGGTTCTCAGGGTACCACGAGATGAAAATCACACCGGAAGATAGGAGCAAGATGACCTTCACAATAGAATGGGGCTGCTTTCAATGCACCGTTATGTCGTTTGAGTTGAAGAACATGCCATCCATCTTTTCTCGCATCGTTGCTGCCACATTCAAACAATACATCCACAAGTTCCTGGAGGTCTATTTGGATGATTGGACTGTATTTGGATTAGTTAAACACCACGTAGCAAGCTTACGCTTGATGCTGGATACTTGCCAACGACACCAGAATGCGCTGAACCTTAAGAAGTGCACATTCCTCATTCCCTGCAGTAACCCTTTGCGTCCTATTTCCAATGCCACCAGTCTGATCAAAATTGGATTCTCCAAGAAAGAGTTATGCACAATCTCCCAAGATGACCTGCTTATATACCTTTTCAGGGGAGCGAACTTGTATGAAGTGCCATGTGTCACTGTTTTGACTTTTGGATCTAAAAAATATACACAAGAACTACAGTTTTTCATCTTTCTATAACTTCCTACGAAAATTCAATCTGATGCTCAGAGAAAAAGTCATGACGATTTTCCCAAGGTGACCTATTTGGAATGTAATTTTGGAGTCTGAAAAAACCCTAACTTCCTCAAATTATATCTCCAAAAATATAGCGAGACAAGATCTGAAATTTAGAGCTGAGGTTTAGACCGATTTCATGTCAAATGGGTTTTTTTTAGCTTCTGAAACTTCATAGCGAAAGAGTTATAGAGAAAATTCCATGATGACCTGTTTTACAGGAAATTCTGGAACTTGGAAAAACCCTAACTTCCTCAGATCATATCTCTAAAAATATAGTGCGAAAAGATCTGAAATTTGGACGCGAGGTTCAAACATATTTTTTCTCTAATGGGTTTTCTTTTGTAGCTCCTAAAACTTCGTAGTGAAAATGTTATAGCGAAAATGCCACGATGACCTGTTTGGAGCAGCGAAACCCTAGAATCCAAAGCTCTGATACCAAACGTTATGAAACCAACTCACAAAAAGATAGAAAAGATAGATGAACGCCATACAAATAAGCCTCTTCGAGGGAGAAATCTCCTTTACATTACACAAATGAAAAATTCTTAGATGATTCAATTGACAAAACCTCCTTTCTATATATAGGAGTCTACGAGGTCACAATATAACCAAGCCAACCTAACAATAATAATATAAAGGCACAAAAATAACAATATAGGGATTCTATGGGGCACAATAATAACAATAAGGGATAAAACGACAATAGTAATGGGGGGATCACTAATATTATAGGGACCTAACAACATATGTAGGTGGCTTTTATTGTTCCAAGAATATGACTTTGAGGTCGTGGTAAAACCTGGACGCCTGAACGCAGGACCGGATCACTTGTCGTGTATTGAGACAGGCGAGGAACCTACTAGTTTAGAGGAATGATTACCTGATGCACAACTCTTTGCTATGCATGTCGCGAACGGTCACTTCAAAGATATAATCCACTTTCTAACAACAGGGACTACGCTGAAGGAATACTCCATCCAACAGAGGAAGGAATTGGTGGTGCGCGCAGTGGATTTTTCTATCATCGCAGGGCACCTATATAAAATGGGAAATGATGAGATATTGTGAAGGTACGTACCTGAATTTGAATGAAGTCAGATCCTCGCAGAAGCACATAGGGGTGTTGCAGGAGGACACTATGCAAGATGAGCGACCGCACAAAAGATTCTTCGCGCAAGGTTGTGGTGGCCAACCCTTCACCAGGATTCAAAATCACACTGTAAGGCCTGCTATATACGTCAAAGGACCATAAAACCATCGCGGAGGGACGAGATGTTGTTAAATCCACAATTGACACTGTAGCCATTCAATAAATGGGCAATCGACTTTGTGGGACCTATCAAACCTCAGGGAAAAACGGGCGTGCACTACATCATCACCGTGACAAAGTACCTGACACGTTGGGCTAAAGCGCAGCTGGTCAAAGACTACACAACCACTACTACTGCGAAGTTTTTGTTTGAACATGTGTTGACCCGATTTGGATGTCTGAAGATCTTAATGAGTGATCGCGGTACACATTTCCTGAATGAAACCATTAGCGCACTCAAAGAAGAGTTCCAAGTGTATCATCAGAAAAGCACACTATATCACCCACAAGCCAATGGGACAATAGAAGCATTCAAAAAGATACTGGAGACTACGCTGACTAAAGTGTGCAACGCACAACGAAGCAATTGGGACCTACGCGTACCTGCAGTGCTATGGGCTTACAAGACAACGTGCAAGAAACTGACAGGACAAACACCTTTCTGATTAGTTTATGGCATGGAAGCTGTCATGCCGATGGAATATATCGTACCTAATCTACGCATAGCAGCGCTCACGGGGATGACCGATTACAAAGCTTTGGAGGAAAGGCTCGCGCAATTGGAAGAACTTGAGGAGGAATAGTTCTTGGCTAGTTTTCATCAGCAGGTACAAAAGCAGTGTGAAAAGGCCTGGTATGATCGCCATATTAAGTTTCACACCTTCAAAGTAAATGACTTAGTGCTACTTTATGGCAGTAAGTCTGAAAAATTTCAGGGAAAATTTAGAATGCATTCGCTGGGACCATACGTGGTTAAGGAGATCACATACGGAGGTGTGGTCCAGCTAGTCAAACTAAATGGAGAACCCTTCCCATCCAAAGTGAATGGCAGCTGCTTGAAGCCCTACACGGGTGGCCCGGCTATCTGACTAGCCGGCAGAAGCACAGGCTTCACGCTCCAAGGATCCAGACAAGGGCACAGGACTATAAACATATGCAACAGATACTGGTACAAATGTAGGGAATCAGTTCAGATACAGAAGTCTTGGAACAATGTATGCAGTAGATCCAATAAGTAGCATCTCAGTGCGCTACTAATCTCCACACAATTCAAGAATAGTTGGAGGGACTCCGTGCAAAGATCACCACGCTGACCGAGTGACTCGAGGGCAAGTCACGATGTTTGTGTTGGGTGCCTGTTGGGCATGGAATCCCCCCCAAGGCATGTTTTGGGGCTCAAAGCCCAAGTTTTGACCAAATGGTGTTGTAAAGCTCCACGAATTGCGGGCACTAAAGTATTTTAGAGTCATAGGGTTGTCCGCCCTAGTTTTGTAATGTAATGTCTACCTACGCATGGTCCGCGGACCATGGGATTGTATAAATAGAGCGAGGCTCTAAGTGTAGAAGATAGTAGTGAAATAGTGAAGAGAAGAGAAAGAGTCTAAGTGGCTAAGTGTGTCTTGGGTCGTAGAGTAGGAGAAGGCTCTACAACTGAGTGCGCAGAGGCATAGTAGTCTGCAACTATGTGCATGGACCCCTGCAGCTAAGTGCGCAGGGCGGAGTCAAGTCTGTAACCAAAGAAGGGATTAATAAAGAGAAGTTTGATATCAATTTGTGTATTTGTTCTTGGATTAATGCATGTTTGATATAAATTGCAAATATATTGTTTATTTACTGCGCGCACATGTATGAATGATTTATGTTGTTAAGTATAACTTAAAGCACGCAAGTAGGCTAAAATAATCAACTAACATTGGAATACTAGTAAGGACTTGGGTAATAACAACGTTTGGGCCCCGAGTAGGGCTGTGAGAAGGCAACATCTCAGGCTGCGAGGTATGGGAAAGTGCGCAGAGCGATGTGTGCGCAGGGTCGAACTATGGACCTCTTAAACCCATCAAACATGTCCAGGGTGCAGAAACCTGGTTCTACCACCCTCCCATACTACTTCAAGTGAGACCTCAGTCCGCGCTCCACAGACTGTTGCTGAAAGGGCTAGTAGTACCAGGATTTGTTTGGCTAAATCAACTCTGAACCTGGGTCAGGCCCCAATAAGCCAACAGGAAGAAATATCCAACTTTCACAAAATTAGAGCTTCCTAAGGTATCACTTGCCAATCATCAGGGTACTAGGGTTCAACTAGTATGGTGTCCCTTATGTTTTGTATTATCCCACTCCATACTCTACTCACTAGAGACTCAGAATTCTTAAAAACATGTTGATTTGGATCCTTCCAAATTGTCCACATCATGAATCCACTTACCAGGATCTAGGCCTGCTTCACCACTGGGCTAGAGAATACTAAGGGTATTTATAATTAGATGGTTTCAACTAAGTTGTTTAAGGATCAACCCAAATGGCCAAATAGATCACTAATATTCTACCAAATTGGTGTAGAGAACCTACAACTATTGAGAATATGTTCCATATTTTCTTCCTATTGTCTACACATTATACAAAAAGAAGGACCCTGAAATCCTCTTCTTTGCAACTAATCCCAAGTAAGGATTCACCTTCAACCCACTAACATATAAATTGTGCAACCTTTAACCAAATATGAAATGTCCATACATTTCTCCGTAGCAAATCTGTATTCAATAAATGATTCCCAGCTAATAGAGAGTAGGCTTCTTTTAAAGTAAACATACCTTTTGATTGGTACACCCATATTAGGGTATCTGGTTCATTGTCGATCATAATCTTCCTTAATTTGAGTTCATGTGCCAATACAGTCCATTCTTCATTTTTTGGGGAGTTTTACCTGTCGTCTTTTTCCTTCCATATTTGGCAATTATCTCCTTTTACTCCTTGCCTCCATAAGTTCGCCATAGTGATATTTCTTTGCTCCATAGTAAATAACATAATGGTTGTCAATTGATTCTTGGTGTTAAGCTTAGGTATCTTTTGCCATGCACCCTGCTAGAAGAGAGAGATTCCCCCATCCCTAATATCCTTATCTAGGGGATCAAAAATATGCTCAAAAATCAAAGTTCTCAAATTATCCCAAGATTAGTGCGAAATTGTAGATCTCGTCGTTATGATTCCAACGACGCTTGGATCTTCTCAATCCGACACCGTATGAGGAATTTATCACATTCTGAATTTTTTGGCAAATAACTAAAAAGTCAACTTGCAATGTTGACTGAGACGTCGGCTGGGTAGACCATAAGATGATGTGATGCTAAAGTCAACAGGTGACTATGCAATATGGTTGTCAGAGGACCAATCAAGATAGGACAAGTAACAATTTTTTATTGGTTATGGTGATTCGGGTTAGGCCAATCGTAGGTCACCATGTTTCCTAATTAATCTCTGACATGTGGCCTTATAGAAAGACACCACGTGACTCTGGTTTTGGTGCAAAAATTATGGTTATGGAATGATCAACCTCGATGGGGTTTAACCTTGAGACCTCTGACCAACTAACCATCTGTTCTACTGTCATGCTATAATGCTTCTGATTAATACTATGTGGGCTGCACTTATTTATCATTAAACGATTGGCATGTTTTTTTTGGGGGGGTGGGGGGTAGCTTAGTGGACTCGCTTGAGCAGCCCAGCCCCAGGTTATATGGCGTAACACATGTCCGTGGTGAAAGAGAACTAGTGTGGGGCACATGACCCTAGCCCTAGGCCCTATGGTCACAACGTAACCAACAACACAAGAAACATGAGGGGTGAATGGCACCTTGCCCACACCCATCCTGTGGTTTTTTAACCTTAATATGAATTGGAGCAGGGAGCCGATGGGTGCGTTCCCTCTATCCCACCCCCTGGTCACATTAATTACCATACGATTGACCCAAGGGTGGAGGAACAGGGGCATGAATCTATTGGCACATTAAATCATTTGACAAATTGCACCCTTATTGGTGGAATTGTCGCTAAACCCGCGTGAATTTGTAACCTCACATATGCACCAAAGGCAAAATTCGTTGCCATTTTTTACAACGGATCAATTTTTCAGAATAATTATTAGGAAAATGAAGGAGGCCTAAATTGGCCATTTTCAACCTTTTTGAGACCAAGAATAGCCTACACAGGGTTTTTGAGTGTTCTAGACACAATGACAGTGTTATTTTTGTAATTTGAGAATTGTATGTTGATGTAATTTCAAATTTGAGCATATAATATATAAGGTCATCATTGGAAGTTGGACCAGAGTTGTAGCTCAGGAGGGGTAAACTAAGTCATCAAATTGTTGTTTTTTGATACTGCATGTTGTCTATTTTTCATTGTTAAAATATTAAAAACTAAACTAATTTTTTGTGCTTTTGAAAATTTGATCCATTTCCATTAATACATAAACTAGCTTGCAAAATTTTACAAGAAACCTTCAAATTTTAATTTCAGATCATCTCCCAAAAAGTATGTTCTCGGATTAAATTGATATTATTTTGGGCCATATTATAGATCAAATATCCTAGGAGGAGATTATCTACTCAAATTTTCTGATCAAGGTGGATGTTGGCGGCCACCCACCTATTCCACCTAGCCCTCTAGTCGGTTTCATCCATTTCATTGATTCTAGCAGCATTTACTATTTTAAGCAGATTTTCAGGTCCTGAACTTCCGAAGTTGTCTAGACTCCCTAAACGAGTTTTTTTTTAGGTTCAAAGCAGGCTTGTAGCAATAGGCAGGGGCCTGTCGTAAATCCTGTATTAATCATATATATCTTTGCAATGAGGTATCGTACGCCCCAAATAGAGATCATATGACCAAGTTTTGACCCCAGGAAGTTGGATGCCCAACTAACCCCAACGAGGTCCACAAACTATTGGCGTTCCATCTCTTGGGATTAGGGTGTTGGTTGTTTGGGGTTTTCCCTTGTTGTTCAATAATAAAAATTCCCTTGAGCCTCATTGTAACACAATTTAGTGGCATGTAGCCACCACATCTCTTCTCAAAGATAAGCTACCATCACCCGAGCTAGTTTATTTCCATTATGCTTGTAAGCATCTTTTAGTTCTTTGATATTAATGAAATGAATATTTATTTCTACTGCATCTATATGTTTATGTTTATATTTGTATTATGTTGCGTTCCTGCATAAGTCTTGATTAGTTTCTCATCCTGGGAGTTGAATGGTCCATACTTTCTATTGCAGACTTGTTTTCGCAAATCATCCCTACCTTGAAGCCATCTCCACCATATCTCAACACAAACGAAGCCTTAGTAGTACAGTCCAAAAGGAAGTAGAAAATTGTTTGAGGTATGTTTTATATATTATATGAGGTTTTTGAAGCTATTTTGTAGATCTTGAAAATTTATGGTTTGTCGATATTTAGGGTTTTCGAACCCTAGATGAAAGTAAACCCTAGAAACAAAGCACTAACCCTAATTCATTATTACCTTTGAATCCCTAGTTCTTTATATGACATCTACTTGAATGTTTCTTTATTAAGTATCTTGAAACCCTAATAGAGTTTTGAGTAGGGTTCTAGGGTATATACTAAACCCTACCTAAGGTTGGGATGAAGATGGATCTTAGGACCATAGGACCAAATGCTTCCACTATAAGAAGAAACCCTAGACTAACAGAATTGACATCATGCTTGGTTGTGCTGAGAATTGAGGAACTTAATAAAGGGTTCAAGCAAGAGAAGAAGAATAAAAGCATTCACGCTTATTAATAACTCTATGAAAGATATAAGCATGATGGAAAGAGGGAACTATGAAATAATTTTTTTGATATTGGTCAACATTTGTAATAGATTCTTGAAGAGAGGAAGAAAAGGCCACTTCCATAGAAGATATATATTCCCTCTTGGATCAAGGTATCTGAAGCTTGCTAACTAGCTTGTTCCAGGAACATGGTGATTGATTCATGTAGAATCAAAATCTCTAGATCAATGTGAAGTTGATCTCTATAGGAATCTTGGACCTCCGAAGAGGCAAGAAGCAACAAAAGCTATCATATTGACTTGGCATTGTTGAAAAGTTATTAATAGAACATAGTTTTTTAATCCAAAAAGACATATTGCAGAGATGCAGATGATAGAATAATGTTTGAATTAAGTGGATGAAATTATCATTAAAGTAACATGTGGCACAGGGGATAACTAGACATGAGAAGTTGATGGACAGAGGAATATTTGGCTAAATCTCTATATTGATACCTTGGCATATGACCTATATGGTATTGATGTCTATTAGGGTTGGTATCTTTGCAGGTAGCCTAAATGATACCTAGATCCTTGTTAGAGTTGGTGCCTTGGCAAGTGACCTATATGGTACCTAGATCCTTGTTGGTGTCTTGGAAGATATCCTAGATGACACCTAGATCCCTGTTGAGTCAGTGTCTTGGAAGGTAGTTTAGATGACACATGGATCTTGATCGCGTTGGTGACTTGGAAAGTAGCTTAGATGACACATGGATCTTGATCACATTGGTGACTTGGAAAGTAGCTTAGATGACACATGGATCTTTTTTAAGTTGGTGTCTTGACAGGTAGCCTAGATGAAACTTGGATCCTGATTGAGTTGGTGTCTTGGCACATATCCTGGATGACACCTAGATCCTTATTGAGTTGGTGTCTTGGCAGGTAGCCTAGATGACACCTGGATCCTAATTGAGTTGGTGCCTTGGCAGGTAGCGTAGATGACACTTGGATCATTGTTGAGTTGGTCTCTTGGCAAGTAGCCTAGATGACACTTGGACCTTGATCGAGTTGGTGTCTTGGAAGGCAGCCTAAATGACACCTGGATCCTGATTGAGTTGGTGTCTTGGAAGGTAGCTAGATGACACCTGGATCCTTATTGAGTTGGTGTCTTGGTAGGTAGCCTAGATGGAACCTAGATCCTGATTGAGTTGGTGTCTTAGTAGGTATTCTAGATGAATCCTGGATTCTTGTTGAGTTGGTGTCTTGGAATGTATCCTAAATGACACCTGGATCATGATTGAGTTGGTGTTTTGGAAGGTAGCCTAGATGACACCTGGATCCTTGTTAGGTTAGTGTTTTGGAAGGTAGCCTAGATGACACCTGGATCCTTGTTGGGTTGGTACCTTGGCAGGTAGCCTAGATGGTACTTAGATCCCTTGATGGGTTGATACCTTGACAATTAGCCTAAATGGCATCAAGATCTCTAACATTGTGTATGTTCATAATCTTCTTAGACAATTTCAACATGAGGTCATCCTTGTACCATATTTGCAATTATGAATGCCTTCCTAGTTAAGAGGAAGTGTTTAGAAATGTAACTATGCTCGGTCTTCATAATTTTTATTGTATTTGTATCATTTATATTTATTGTAAAAATTAAAAGGAAGAAAAAGAAAATTATTTTTGAAAGCATGAGTTTCATGGTCCTTTTTATTTGTCATCTAGGTCAAGCATGTTCTTCATGCTTCTAGGATTTACTTGAGTCAAAAAATTCCTTATTATATGTATAAGACCCTTCTTGGGAATTTGTATCTTAAAAAGAAAAAGATATTTTGTGTCATGATAGTCTAAAAGACCTCCATCACCAAGTCAAGTTTACCCAAGAGAAGTCAGCCTAGATGAGGCCTATTCGACCATTGAAGAAGGCTATTGATGGGGCCCATCAATAGGTACATTTTTAGGTTCATAGTGTTACTCTCCAGCCCTCAAAAATTTCCTTTTCTCACATTAATTTGAATTTTTAGCAACAATATGCTTATAAATAATACTAAAGGGTGTTTTTCATATTGCATAACATAATGTGATTAATATGCAGGAAAAATAAGCGTTTTTGGAGATATTTACTATGCAGGGGCTTGATGGATATAACCAAAGAGAATATATGAGGCTTTTCCACCTCATTAACTCTCCAACTCTACTTGAGATCACATAATCCTCACCAACAAATTGAATTCACTAGCAGCCAAGGAACTCCAAGTACATGTGAAGACCAAAGGAAACCAGGTACACAAATCTTGAGATTTTGGAAGGAATAACTCCTCTTTTTAAAGGAGTTATGCTCAACTACTTTTTGTATAAATAAACCAGCCAAAAGGCTCATTAGGATTCAAATTTATGTTGTAGCTAGGAGTAGCTACTGAGAGCCTAGTGCTTGACATTGTTATCATTGTTCATATGATGTATATGACTCTTATTTTATGTTAATGGGAATTGCACTATTGGTATGCATTTGAAGTATTTTTGGAGGGATTAAACCCTTGGGTTTGGGACCAACCCATAGGCTTTAGTCCCTCTCTTGTATTTCTTCCTTGTTCTTTCTCAATTTATTGCAATGATTTTCCTTTTTCAGTAAGTGTTATATTACAAAATTTGTAGTTGCAAGTTTTCCTATCACCTCTCTTGTGGGAAGAGTGATTGAAAGATATACAATAACAACCAAAAAATATTTTTTTATGATTTCTTAGAAATTATTAAGTATGATACTGTAATCCTTTTTCATGTTTAGTTTCTTCACTTTATGAGTTAGTATAATTGGTTTGGAAATTAGGAGTTGTGTTGTGGGTTAGCCTTAGATTCCGATAAAATTCAGTTCATCTTTTCCATGTTAATTTACTTTGTTGTAATAGTGATCGTTTGATTAATGTGTTTGATTGGTTTGCAGAGATTGCGTTGACATGCAAGGGTGGAAACAACTTTATACATCCACCTAGGCTACTCCATCTCCCTTCTAGACACCTCACATTATTTCCAAACTCTTCCACCGAGACCACTTTGCTAAGGTAAATGGAGGACATCGTGGGAAAAACAAATGGTACAAGATAGACGTTCGAAGGGTACTAGGCTTGGCCAAGGGGTTCCCACACCATTCACTCACCTTCTTCTACTTTCATCCACCCTATTCTACCTTCAAGATACCATTCCAGTCATTAAAATCCCCTCCTGTAGCAAAACAAGGCCTCCTATAGTAATACAGAGCCTCCTGTGGCACTTCCTATAGCAGACATGTAGCATTATTTTCTTCAACTAGATTCACTCCATATTTTGACCCTAACATATTGAAGGTGAATAATGATCCCAAAGTCTTTATTTATTGATTAGGTAAGACCCTAAGACCAGTGCAACTCCATTTTCTTCTCACTCCAAACATAAGACAACAAATATAATTAGAATTAGAATTTCTTTTTCATAATTGTGTTGAAGGTTGAATTTCTCATTTTCAAGAAGGTACAAATAGATAGATGATTCATGTAAGTAGGATGTTACATTGATTAGGTATGCAAGTAGAATAACATGGTTTACTTCTGCAACTAGACTAGTTTTTTCCTTTCATGCAATTCCAATTCAGCAGTTACCTTGAATGTAGGGCACTTTCACTTCTATAGTAGAATCATGTTCATCTTCTTGCAATTGTGACTTGTTTTTATCTTTGTAGTTAGCTGAAGGAGTGGTCTATGAACACCTTGATTTGATCTCATGACTCAGGGTGACATAAGTAGAACCTAACCTATTTTTCATATAACATTGTCACCTTGAAGTTTGTATAAACACCTGGTTGATAATTTAAGTTGAGAAGACCTTGGGAATTGCAACATCCTTGGTGCAATACAAAGGCTCATCACTTTTTGGCATCTTTTCTTAGGGGATGTCTAAGTAGGTGTTGTTTCTACTTAAGAGTTGCTTGTTTTTTCTGTTTTTCATTAGTCTTATTTTTTTGAAAAAGAAGAGTGACAAAATAAAAAATAAAAACTAGTTGTTTCATGCCTCGTAGGAGTAGGGATAACCAAGGGAAATTCTTACCAATACCCCCGTGCCCTCAAGAAGTCAACCTTCATTCTTCTTTGGTGATTGTAAACTTCCCTCTCTAACTATAGGGGAGCCAGAATACCCTCTAGGTGAGTAATTTAAAAAATTTGAGGAACCCATAGGGGAAGAAGAACATATCTCACCTACCCAAAGCATGGTTGAAAACGTGAATAATGAGATTTTACATATCAAAGAAGCCAATGGAGAGGCCATAATGAAGGATATAATCCCTACTACCCTTCCATATTTTCATGGCTTAAACTATGAGGATCCTCACACCTTGATGTTTGAGTTTGTTGTTGTCTGCAGGACTTATGATTATGCCTCTGATGAAAAAAAGTTGAAGTTATTTCCTTCTACCCTTAAAGATGTAGCCTTGCGCTAGTTTGTGAGTTTACTTGGAGGAAGCATAACTACTTGGGCCCAAATGAAACAAGCCTTCAATGACAAATACAGGGATTACTGTAGGTTCAAATAAATGAAGGAGTAAATCTTTAGGATGACCCTTGGACCTGATGAATCTTTGGAGGGCTATGAGGAAGGATTTCAAATCAATTATAGGAGAGCCAATTGTACCCATGATCCTAAGTCTCTCAAGCTAGTTCTTCTCTGAGGGATTAGGGAGGATGTAATAGAAACCCTCAACATGGTGTATGGAGGAGATATCTACCAGTTGCCTTATGATGAAATCAAAATTGTATTCAGGAATCACTCTAGGGCTACTAGGAAAAAGGGTAGGTCTAGCCAAAGCTTGGTCAATTCCTCTCCCTCCAAAACAACCATCAAGCATGAGATAGGAAGTATGTTGGAAGATTTTAAGAGTGAAATGTTGCATATCTTTTCCATACAAATGGATACTATGCAAATCAAAAGGAGGCAAGAGGAAGCAGAAAGGGAACTAGCTATATTTTTCCCTAGATGTACTAAGAGACATCCTAGGAATGAATTCCCACTGAATGTTATAGAATTTTGCTTATTATGTGAAGATAATCATGCAACAAAAAAATGTCCCTCTCTGCCAATCCTAAAGGTTGTATACCAAGGAGGGGTAAAAGGTGGGTCAGAGCAGTTGTGCTTCATTAACCAAATGAGGCCTCCAGGTCCTCGACCATATCAACAAGGCATGAAAGGTGCACAATATCCTCACTACAATCCAAATCAGAACACACCTTTGCAGCCTTGGTACCCTTCCACTAATCCATCATGGTCTACACCTCCTCCTTAGCCTTATGCTCCTCAATATCCTCCTTAGCCTATGAACCCTCCTTTTCATCCATATCCACCCCAAAATTCCCAATGGGGAAACCCCTCACCAGGGTGGAGGCCTCAAACAACCCAACCTCCTGCTTTACTTCCTCCACCTCAACCTCAACCACAACTTCCTCACCAAACTCTACCTAAGCAACCTCAAATTCTTGTTCAACCCAATCATAACATACCTGGTCAAAAACCTGTGTATTAATGTTAATAAAGGCAAAAATAATAACCATGTTCATGGGACACGTATTAAAAGATGAATGTTGGGAAAAAATGTAGTGATCGGGATCACTTGTGATTAATTAATGGCTATGGAAATTGGAAAAAGAATGGAAAAGGCTTTGGAAAGGAAAAGTAGCATTAATTGGCATTTTATTTATGAAAATAATGGAAATTAGGAGAAAAGGGACATGAAAGATCATAGGTTTCATGTGAGGAGGAAAATGAAGAAAATAAAGGCCTCATTAATAAAAAGGCTTTTGAGGATGAGTTTGTAGATTTTTGTCAATTCAGTTTTGGATCTCTCATTTTCTAATATTTCTCTCTCTCACACTCTTGGACACTTATATTTTTCTTGGAGCACTCTCGAAGGAGTGTGGCATACTTGGGATCTGGAACAAGAAGGCAAAGGAAGAGCAGGAAAGCACAAGAGGAAATTGGGATCAATATCTACAACAAGTTTTTCTTGCAAGTACCGAGTTTCATGTATGATTTCGTTACTAGTTTTGGTATGCATGGCACATGCATATGGTTTCTTGGTTATGATCTATCATTGGCATGGAGGATTTCCTGGATTGATAGTGGATTTTCATAGCCTTACCATTTCCTGGATAGCCATGGTGTTGTGGTTGTCTTTCCTTTTATTTTATGGTTGGTTCTAATGTTCTTTATGGTTGTGGGTTGAGTTACTAGTTCTTGGAAGCCTTGGTTGGAGAAACGTTGTGGAAGCCCTATAACAACTTGGGTAGAGTTACTAGTCTTGGAAGCCTTGGTTGGAAAAATTATCTGGAATCCCTAGGTGGATTGACTTACTAGTCTTGGAATCTTTGGTTGGAAAAAATATATTGAAGTCCGGAAGCATATGTGGGTTGAGTTACTAATCCTGTAAGCCCTAGTTGGAAAAAACACTCTAGAGCCCTAGACAACTTGGGTAGAGACCAATATGGTGATGGTTAGTGATGTCTGACCGTGAATTGGAATCACTAGTTGAGGGTTGAGGTGGCTTGGCTTGTGGTATCCCTGGTTCATTTATGTTTGAATGGTTCCATGAGATCCCACACTTATGCTTGGAATATGACACAAGGGTGATTCGGTGAAAGAAATATTTGGTTCATCCAGTCTATGGTGAGGTGGTTCGTCGCAGTCCCATACCTAGTTAGCTTATGCATTCATTAATAAGAGGTCTTTCTCCTTGGTATTTCATGTGTAAATGTATTGGTTTATATGTGGATTTTAAGGTTGTTATATCCTTTTTATTTCTGTCAGTTATATGATGGTTATGAGGATGTTTTATGATAGACTTGATGTATGGATCTCATCATATTTTGATTAGAAAATGAATGTATAATAAATATATGACCTAATAGATGATAATGTAGCTATTGTGATAGAGAAATAATGCTTATTTACGAATCTTAGATAAGTATGAGACCCCTATTCTAAGATATGTTGTTATGACATGTAGATTACATATTTGTGATATGTTTGACGAAATTCTTGTCATGGATAGTAGGGGTCCAGTCAAGTCATTGATCAAATGTTTTCATTACTAATATTGTTTCAGTTTTATTTATCATTTCTGAAGTTTTCATGAAGTTCTACGCAGTGGCACGAGGCCTGGCCCTGAAAAAGTGGCACAAAATATGGGGTCATTGGCTCAAAACTAGCTAAAAAATTCCATAGTCATTGGCATGCCTTACTGTGGGAGCGAATGGAAGGCTTCAGTCACTTGCATGGCTTGTAATGGGAGTAAATGAGGGTCCATATTAGAAAATTGTTAAGTCGTCTGAGGGGTTGATCACCTGGAAGGGTTGGTTGGCTACCGGAGGTTCTATAGCATGTGTGGAAGGCCAGTTTGGTTTCGTTATGTCATTTCCACTTCCTTAACTATACTTGGGGAGTTAAATCACATCATAGTAGCCTCTCGTTACATGTTTACCCCAACTGACCGGTTAACTTGGGTAAATGTGGGAGGAGGGTGTTACCGAGTGGTATCATAACATGGTTCACCCCTTGGACTGGATGGATTGTGTGTGTTGTTCGTGCATACATGTCGATTACATATGTGTTCCTTATGCTTGTTGTCTATGTGCTTTTTTCATATGCATGACATTGGTCATAGTTGCAGTGGTTTCACCATGTGAAAAGTTGATGGTGTTGTTGTTGGATGTGGTCGTCATGAGTGCATGCCAGTTGTGCATTGGTCATGCATGTCAATGATTATATGTTGTTATGAATACATTGACATGGTGATAGTTGTCGTGCATGAGGTCATCGTATGTGGTTGGTATGGTCATGCATTGATGACTGGATAATGATCGAAATGATGATTAAATGTTGATATTATTATATATGTATTGCGCTAATCGGGTTGGTCTTACAGATGAGATATCCTCCCTTGAACTATACTAAGGTATGTTGGTTTGTTTATGATTTGGTTAGCCGACATAGCATGCCTTGCAGGAAGAGAAGATCAAATACGACTGGCAAGATGGTAGACTACAACTCAAAATATTCTCCTTATAGATCAGTTGAGCAACATGGCGAGGGATATTCTCCTAACATAACATACACTCTGAGAAGTTTGAAGGCATAAATAAGGAGTTTCAAAGAAGTAATGACCTAATCATTCAATCACAAGAGAGACTTGCTAGGGAACATGAGAAACAAGCAGAGGTCATTGCAGTGATTCTTTAGAGCTTTTCATACTTGCAGAGATAGGAACCACTTAGAATCAGTCATGGATAGGAGGATGAGACCAATGGAGCATATGGTAGTAGGTCACTTGGTGGGAACATGTTGAATAGAAATGACAAGGTTAGAGATGGAAGATTCTTGGATACACCAGATAGATGAGGTAGTGGACATGGGAATTATTCTAGTTCTTGTTCAAACAAGTATCATGGTCATCATCATTATCATCCTTACATGAGGAGTGACAGGGGATATTTTTCGAATGAGTTCAAGAAAGAAAATCCACCTACATTTGATGGAGAAATAAAGAAGTCATAGGATGTAGAAGCATGGTTGGTTAGGATGAACAAGTTCTTAATATTACATGATGACTCAGAGAACATGAAGGCCAGGATAGCGACATTCAATCTTAAAGGTAAAGCAGATATCTGGTGGAAAGATGTAAAGAATGTCAGAGGTATTCATGAAGAGGAATTGACTTGGAGTGAGTTCAAGAGAATATTCAGGAATAAGTATCTATCAGAGAGGTACTATGATGACAGGGAAAAATAATTCTATGAGTTGAAGATGGGATCTATGATCGATGAGGATTACATTGGAAAATTCTTGGAGTTATTGAGGTATGTGCCTTACCTCAAGGAGGAGAAGGCCAAGATTCAATGATTTTTTAGTGGCTTCTCGATAGCATTCAAGGACAATATTGAGTTTGAGGAGCCTAGATCATTGGAGGAGGTCATTCGAAAACTCAAGCATTGTTATGAATAATCAAAGCACAAATTTGGGACTAATCCAGACTGGAAAGGTAATGCAAAGAATAATGGAAAATGGGACAAGAAACGAACAAGACATCAAGATATAAGTAACAAAGAGAATGTGACACCACGTAAGAAGTTCAATGCATTTGATAGAGGACAAGGATTTGGTCTGAGGAGTAGAATGATGGTGTAGGTTGGAAACCTTTGTAGTTTTGGAATTATGGAGGAGAGCATCGTAGGAGATATTGTCCACAACATCAGGGTGGTAGACTGCAAATCTACAATGCTCAGTAAGCTCAGACAATGGGGGATGTTGGATAGAGTATTCCTCATATTTATGAAATGTTGGATAATAGGAAAGCAGATCACCAAGCGTCTATTATCATGATGGATGGTAAGATTTGTGATCAGGCTGTTTCTATTTTGATTGACCTTGGATCTAGTTATAGTTATGTTAATCCTGAATTGGTGGATAAGTGTGGTTTGAATGAAGAAGTGCATGTTGAATATTGGTTAGTGCAGTTGGATACAAGTACAAAGAAGAGAGTTCATCATTGGGTAAGAGCTTGTGCATTTGAGTTCAATGGTATGCCTGCATCAACACATTTGAATGTATTGTCATTAGGATCATATAATATGTTGTTGGGCGTGGACTAGTTGTATCTTCATAGGACTAACGTGGATTGTTATGGCAAGGATATTGAGTATTTGTATAACAATGGGGAACAAAGAGTCTTACAACGTAAGAAGAAAGCAACATTGGTTAGAATGGTGACAACTATGCAGGCAAAGTGCAGTCATAGGAAAGGGTGTGTGCTATTCATAGTTTATATTTCTAGTGAAAAAGGTAAGGAATTTGAGGATGCAGATGTCTTGAGAAGGTACCCAGATTTACAGCGGTTTCAGGATGTGTTTTTTGGCAGAGATTTCAGAGTTTCTGCCTCACAGGGAAGTGGACTTTTCTATTGAGTTGGTACCAGGGGAAACACTAGTGTCAAATGCACCATAAAAGATGAGCGCACCGGAGTTGGTGGAGTTGAAATTGCGGTTGAAGGAGATGCTTGAAAAGGGATACATTAGGTCAAGTCTATCGCCTTGGGGTGCACCAGTATTATTTGTGAAGAAGAAGGATGGTACTGTCAATTTATGCATTGATTACATATAGTTGAACAAGGTGACCATCAAGAACAAGTATCCGTTATCGAGGATTGATGACTTGTTTGATCAGCTGAAGGGAGCAACAATTTTCTCAAAGATTAACTTGAGATCATGATATAATCAAGTACACATTAAGGAAGAGGACATATAAAAGACTACTTTCTGGACCAGGTATGGGCATTATGAGTTTGTTGCAGTTCCATTTGGTTTGAGTAATGCTCCAGCTACTTTTATGTGCTTGATTAATAATGTGTTTCTTCCTTATCTGGACAAGTTTTTTATTGTGTTCATTGAAGATATATTGATATATTCTAAGAATGAGGAAGAACATGTCAAACATTTAGAAGCGATGTTGAGATTACTATGAGAGCTTCGGTTGTATTCTAAGCTTAACAAATGTAGTTTCTTTTAGACATAGGTACACTACTTGGGGCATGTGGTTTCCAAGGAAGTCATAACAGTGGATCCATAAAAGATAAAGACTATCATGGAGTGGGAAGCTCCTAGGAATGTGGATGAGGTAAGATCATTCATGGGGTTAGCAGGTTATTACAGGAGGTTCATCAGGAAATTATCACATATTTCTTATCCTATTACGTCGTTGCAAAGGAAAGGTAAGAAATTTGAATGGACAGAGGAATGTACAACCATTTTTGAGAAGTTGAAGCAACTGTTGACAAATGCTCTAGTTTTAAGGATTACAGATCCGGACAAAGAGTTTGTGGTATGTACAAATGCTTGCAAGAGAGAAATTGGTGGAGTCCTTATGTAGGAAGGACATGTAGTATGCTATGAATCAAGGAAATTGAATGAGCATGAGAAAAAATATCTAATACATGATCTTGAGTTGGCAACAACCATCCATGCATTGAATATGTGGAGGCATTATCTTATTGGCAGAAGATTCGTATTGATGAGTAATAACAGTGGATTGAGGTATCTATTTGACCAACCAAATCTGAATTCCATAAAAGCTAGATGGTTGGCCATGATCAGTGAGATTGACTTTGAAATTCTGTACATTAAAGGTAAAGAGAACAAGGTTGTAGATGCTCTTAGCAGGTGGATACAAGTAAATCACATAGCAACTATGAGTTCTTATGGGATAGATTTAGGATCATATCTTTCAGGCATGACAACGGGATGATAGGTATAGGGAGTTTATGCATAGGTTACAATAGGGTACATGTGATTAGGATGGGGACTATCATCTCACAAAAAATGGATTGGTCATATTTAGGGACAGGATCTATGTGCCAGATAACAGTTAGCTCAAGAACCTTATCTTGAGGGAATTTCATGCTAAGCCATATTCAAGTAATCCAGGATATCAGAAGACGTTGACAACAATGAAGAAATTTTATTATTGGCCAAATATGAAGAGGGAAGTGGTGGAGTTTGTGGCTAGATGTTTGGACTGTCAGCAGGTGAAAGAAAAGTGTAAGAATCCATGTGGATTACTTCATCCTAATTTGATTCCGGAGTGGAAATGGGAGGTCATTTCCATGGATTTCATTATATGTTTTCCGAAGACATATAGACAACATGATTCTATTATGGTTGTGGTGGGCGAGTTGAAAAAGTAGCACACTTCATCCCAGTGAAGTCTAGATATTCAACCACTGAAGTGGCATAGATATTCATTAAAGATGTAGTGAGGTTACATGGTGTTCTGAAGAATATTGTGTCAGACAGGGATGCTAATTTCACTTCCAATTTTTGGAAGGATTCATTTGCAAGTTTGGAGATAAAGTTGGCCTTCAACACAACTTATCATCCACAGACATATGGATAGACGAATAGGGTCAGCAAGGTTTTGGAGGACACGTTGAGGATGTATGTGATGCATCAGCAACAAAAGTGGGAAGAATATCTACCACTAGTTGAGTTCTCTTACAAAATTGGGTATCGAGAGTCTTTGATGATGAGTCTATTTGAGGCATTGTATGGGCGAAGTTATAATACTCCCATCGATTGGAGTGATCCAGTGAACATGGTGTTGATTTGACCAGACATGTTAACAGACATGGAAGAGGAAATGCAAGTAATCAAGAAGAGTCTTAAGGCATTACATGATAGAAAGAGAAGTTATGTAGATAAAAATAGGTTGTTTAAGGAGTTTTCGGTTGGGGAACATGTGTACTTGTGCATCAAGCCTAAAAAGAGCTCCTTGAGGATTGGATCATGTGCCAATTGGCACCTTAGTTTTGTGGACCTTTCAAGTTTCTTGAAAGGATTGGACTAGTAGCCGATTGACTTGCACTACTTCCAACAGTGAAACTCCATGATGTTTTCCATGTGTCATTGCTTAAGAAATATTTTAAAGATGTTAATCATGTGATTGACTGGTCTATTTTGCAGGTGGAACCGGAAGAAGAATTCCAGTCAGAACCTCAGTGCATTTTGCAGAGAAATCTACTCATGCTTCAGAACCGAGCAATCAAGCAGGTTAAAGTGCAATGGATGCTCTTTGGGCCAGATGAAGCTACATGGAAGATGGAAGATCATATGAAGGCTATGTATCCTTCTCTTTTAGCTAGTTGAGCAAATATTTTTGGCATATTTGTTGGTGTGATGTTTTGTTATATGTATATATGTATATGGATGTAACTACCACCATGAGTTGTGTTATAAAGCTCCAATAATAGGTATGGGTGCCATGTAGTTATGGTTGTCATGTGGTTATGTTTCTCATGTTGGTTTGCTCCTCAACAGGTTAATCATTGTAATAACTGCTTCGAGCTAAGCTATAAAGCTCCATGGGTAGTATGTTTTGCTTTTAAGAAGCCTTGTTGGTTTTAGGTGTCATTGAACATTGAGGATGGTGTTTCCCCAAAGGGCAGGGTTCTATAATAGCCTTGGTAAAAAATAGTGTAATAAAGTTAATAAAGGAAAAAATAATAACCATGGTCATGGGATACGTATTCAAAGCTTAATGTTGGGCAAAAACATAGTGATGGGATCACTTTTGATTAATTAATGGATATGGAAATCAACAAAGGCAATGGCAAAGGATTTGGAAAGGAAAAGTGGCATTAAGTGTCATTTTATCTATGAAAATAATGGAAATTAGGAGAAAAGGGAGGTGAAAGGTCACAGGTTGCATGTGAAAGGGAAAATTAAGGAACATAATGGAAAATGAAGGAAACAAAGGCCTCATTAATAAAAAGGCTTATGAGGATTAGTTTGTAGCTTTTTGTCAGTTCAGTTTTGAAGCTATGATTTTCTACTCTCTATCTCTCAAACTCTTGGACACTTAGAGTTTTCTTGAAGCACTCTTGGAGGAGTGTGGCATACTTGGGATTTGGAGCAAGAAGGAAAAGGAAGAGTAGGAAAGCACAAGAGGAGATTGGGATCAATAGCTACAGTGGGTTTTACTTGCAAGCATCGAGTTGCATGTATGATTTCCTTGCTAGTTTTGGCATGCATGGCACTTGCATGTGGTTTCTTGGTTATTATCTGTCATTGGCATAGAGGATTTCCTGGATTGACAGTGGATTTTCCTAGAATTACCATTCCTAGATAGCCATGGTGTTGTGGGTGTCCTTCCATTTATTTTTTATTTTTTATTTCTTATTTTTATTTTTTTATTTTATTTTTTTTATTTTATTTTTTTTATTTATTTATTTTATTTTATTTTATTTATTTATTTATTTATTTTTATTTTTTATTTTATTTATTTTTTATTTATTTTATTTTATTTTATTTTTATTTTTATTTATTTATTTTTTGATCGGTTCTCATGTTTGTTATGGCTGTGGGTTGAGTTACTAGTTCCTAGAAGCCTTGGTTGAACAAACTCTCTGGAATCCCTTTAATAAACTAGGATGAGTTACTAGTCTTGGAAGTTGTGGTTGGACAAATGCTCTAGAAGCCCTGGCTTGGTTGAGGTACTAGTCATGGAAGCCCTGGTTGGATAAACTCTCTAGGATCTCGACATCAGTTGTGGGTTGAGTTACTAATCTTGGAAGCGCTGGTTGGAACAAACGCTCTAAAGCCCTGGACAGCTTGGGTAGAGACTAATATGGTGATGGTTAGTGATGTACGACCAAGGTGGAATCACTAGTTGAGGGTTGAGGTGGCTTGGCCTCTGGTAGCCCTGGATGAGTTATGTTTGAATGGTTCCATGAGATCCCACATTCATGCTTGGAATATGGCACAGGGATGATTGGTTGTAAGAAATATATGGTCAGGTGGTTCGTGGAAGTCCCAGAGCTAGTTGGTTTATGCATTCATTAATAAGATCTCTTTCTCCTTGGCATTTCATGTGTAAATGTATTGGTTAATTTATATGTGGATTTTATGGTTGTTATATCCTTGTTATTTTTGTTGGTTATATGTTGGTTATGAGGATGTTTTATGACAACTTAATGTATGGATCTCATCATGTTTTGATTAGAAAATGAATGTACAACGAATATATGACCTAATAGATGATAATGCAACTATTGTGATATAGCAACAATGCTCCTTTACGAATCTCAGATAATTATGAGACCCCTATGCTCATATCTATTGTTATGACATGTAGATTACATATTTATGATATGTTTGACGAAATTCCTATCATGGCTAGTAGGGGTCCAGTCAATTATTTGATCAAATGTTTGCATTAGTAATATTGTTTCAATGTTATTTATCATTTCTGAAGTGTTCATGAAGTTATGGGGAATGGCCTGAGTCCTGGCCCTAAAATCTTGGGTCGCTTGCTTAGAATTAGCTGAAAAATGTCCACAGTCGCTAGCCTAACTTGTTGTGGGAGTGACTAGAAGGACCTAGTCGCATGCATCATTTGTCATGGGAGCATATGAGGGTCTATATCAACAAATTGTTAAGTGGTATGAGGGGTTGATCGCTTGGAAGGATTGGTTGGATCCTAGAGGTTCTATAGCGTGTGTGGAAGGTCAGTTTGGTTTTGTTATGTCGGTTCCACTTCCTTAACTTTACTTGGGGAGTTGAATCATATCATAGTAGCCTATCGTCACATGTTTACCCCAACATACCGGTTAACTTGGGTAAATGTGGGAGGAGGGTGTTACACCAATCCAAACCCAAATAATAAGTAGACATAATAGCATTACAATGGGGAGATATCCTATCATGCTTGTGCTATGGAAATCCAAGAGATCAACCTCTGGTCTGGGAAGGTTCTCCCAGATAATCACCCACCTTCTCCACTTGGAGAGATTGAAGAGGAGAAGGAAGATACTGCCCCTCAAGCCAATGCACCTCCTTATCTTGAAATGTTGGTCCACCCTAACCAACACACCCCATAAGAGGTTGAAATCTTGGGAGAATTGAAGAACTTGTGTGTCAAGATACCCCTTCTCTAGGCCATCAAATATGTTCCCATTTACAACAAACTTATTAAAGAGAAATGTTTCAACATACCTTGGAGAAGAAGAAGAGATACCTCCACCATCAATGTTGTTGGAAACTATCTAATCTGATGCTTGGGGAGGTGATATCCCTGAAGTAATTAGATCCTGGTAGCCCAATGGTGGATTTCCACATCAATGGAATTATGGTCCCTAATACCTTAATTGATCTTAGGGCTATAATCAATGTGATGACTAGGGAAACCATGTTGAAGCTCAATCTCAGAGGGGCTTTTAGGAAGACCACTACAGTGCTAAAAATTGCAGACAAATCCACAGTAGCTCCCGAGGGAGTTATTGAGGATGTCATGGTCTCCATTGACTCCTAGGAGTACCCCATAGATTTTTTGGTCCTCTAGCCCAAAACCAAGTTTAATGGCTACCCTCTCGTCCTAGGAAGACCTTGGTTGGCCATGCCTACATTAGTTGTAAGGATGGGAACATGACTATTCAGAATGGGAATTTATCAAAATAGCTTGTGTTATATGCTCCTAATCAACCCTCTGTTGAGCATTATTTACCCCTATGGTTAGAGGAAGAGGAAGAGGAAGAATTTTATCAGACAACCCCCTACCTAATCTGTACACTAGACACTGTTATAGGGGGAGGGAAACTTGATGAAGATGACCTTATTGACCGTATCTTACATGATCATCCCCCCATTGCCATACTAGTTGATGAAATAATGAAAAAATCTAAGCGTAATCCTTGGACCAAATTGTGCTATGTTGACTCTAGCCTAGAACATGTCAAAGTTGTGGATATTGGCCCATCCTGAACTCTAAAGATCAAACCCTCTCTCTCTCTTCTGAGGAATAAGAATAGTAATGTAGTGTGTTTAGGCAACACTTGGACGATTTTGCTTGGGATTATAAGAAAATGAAAGGTGTATATCCCTTGGTATGTACTCATCATATTTAGATCAAAGAGGGACGTAAGCATGTGCGCCAACCCCAGAGAAGGATGAACCCAACTCTTAAGGACATTGTGAAAGTGGAATTACAAAAGCAACTGGATGTAGGGCTAATATATCCCATTTCAGATAGTGAGTTGGTTTCCCCTCTCATTTTAGTCGCCAAGAAAAATGGGAAGTGGAGGATATGTGTTGATTGCCAAGAGATTAACAAGGCTACAAAGGAGCACCATTTTCCTTTGCCCTTCATTGACCAAGTCCTAGATGACCACGAATGAAAGAAATTCTTCTCCTTCCTGGGTGGATATAATGGATACAACCAAATATAGATAAGACCTAAAGACCAAGATAAGACCACATTCACATGTCCTTAGAGTAACTTTGCCTATAGTCTTCCATTCAGTCTGTGCAATGCCCTTGCTACTTTCTAGAAGGAAGTTCTAAGTATCTTTGCTAAACTTATTCATGACACCGTCAAGATATACATGGATGATTTCCTTCCTTATTGATGTGTTATGAAACCAACTCACGAAAGATAGAAAAGAAAGATCAATGCCTTAGAAATCAGCCTCTTCAAGGGGGAAACCTCCTTTATATTACACAAATGAACAATTCTTTGATGATACAAATGACAAGACCTCCTTTCTAAATATAGGAGTCTAAGGGGTCATAATGTAATCAGAGCTAACATAACAATATTAATTTAAGGGAACAACAATAACAATAGTGGGCTTCGATGGGGCACAATAATAATAATATGTGGACTACATGGGCACAACCGTATAATAAGGGGGTTGCACTAATAACAATAAAGGGTTACACTACTAGTATAGGGACCTAACATGCCCCTCTCCTTCAAAAAGTGTTCTCCTCAATGCTTGAGTAGTTATGGATGCTTCCATATAAAATTCTCATCCTCCCATGTGGAATCTTCAATGGGCAAGTTCTTCCACTTGATGAGGTACTTTGAACTTGATAGATTTCAAAGTTGTCGGGTTCTTGTTTTCGTGACTGCTTCAGGATCCAATATGATTTTTCCTTCCTCGTTAAGTTTCGACAATATTGTTTGAACTAGGAGCTTTTCACTTATAAAATTATTTAAGCATGAAACATGGAAAAGTGGGGGCACTCGAGAAGATGTAGGAAGCTCCAATTTGTATGCCATAGTACCAATATTTTATAGCATCTTTTAAGGACCATAGTACTTTGGTGATAATTTATTATCCTTCTTAGCTTGTTTGAGGGACATTTGTTTGTATGGTTGTATTCATAAAAATACCCAGTCGCATATATCAAAACTTCTTTCGCTGCGATGTTGATATGCCTGTTGTTTCACCCGATTTTGTGCCAAAGTGAGCTTATCCTTTAAGAGTTTGAGAACTTGTTGTTGTTGAGGGTCTACCTTAACACCTTCATGAGATACAATATAACCCAAGTATTCCACCTCTTGTAATCCAAAGAAAAATTTGGAGGTTTTTGCATATAATTGTTTCTAGTCCAATAGTCTGAGCACTCTATCAACATGTTCAACATGATCCTTCCAAGACTTGTTGTAGATTAGTATATCATCAAAAAATACTAACACAAATTGTCTAAGGAATGGTTGGAAAATGGAATTCATCAAAGCTTGAAATGTATAAGGTGCATTGGTAAGGCCCAAAGGCATGACCAAAAATTCATAATCACCCTCATGAGTTCTAAATGTTGTTTTTAGAATGGCTTCAGTCTTCATTCTGATTTGATGATATCTTGCATGAAGGTCCAACTTGCTGAAGTAAATTTCTCGATGCAATTCATCCAATAATTCATCAATGAGAGGAATGGGAAATTTATCTTTAATAGTGATCTTGTTGAGCTCTCTATAATCCAGACACATGTGCCATGGTCCATCCTTCTTATGCACCAATACTACTGGAGCAGAGAAAGAACTTTGACTAGGTTGAATTATACCAACCTCTAGCATTTTGGCAACCATACGTTCAATTTCACTCATTTGCGCAAAGGGACATCTGTAAATCCTGATGTTTTGAGGCACACTTCCTAGAAAATGAATAGCATGATCATTATCAAAAATAGGTGGGAGGCCTTTGGGAGTATCAAATACCTTGGAATGATTGTCCAAGACTTTTTGGAGATTTGGAGAAATAGATGATTTCGACATGGGAACCTCTAGCGAACATAATTGTGCAATTACACCACGTTGTTATCCCTTTAGAAGCTTTGTCATGCCATTAGAGCTGATTATATTTCTCGGTGTCCCTGCGATACCCCTTAATTCAACTTCCTTTCCTTCTAAAAAAAAATTCAAGAAGAGTTGTTGAAAACTAAAAGTTATCATACCCAAAGATTGTAGCCATTGGACTCCTAGTACAACATCAACACCACCCATTGGAAAGGAAAGCATTGGACTATTCAAAAAATATTTGTTACACTAAAAAATGTCACCATGACTATTTACAGTTAGTATGGCTCAATCAACAGTCATGCTACCCTCTTAGGCAAGTCTTATGCCTCTGCTATCCATCTCAAACTCAAAAAAGAGAGAAAGTCTTGTAAAAAATGTGTTTATCTCTGGGGACGCAGGTTCTCTCTAGCCTTACCTGCGGGGACGCTTACAATGTTCACAAAAGCTGCGTCCTTGGGCGCTCTGTATGTTAAGGGACAGGTGCGTCCTTCTGTAAAAGGCAAAATGCGCAAGTTTCATCTTAAAAAAGTTACTTGTGGTTACTTCTAGAACTTTCTAGAGGTCGGTTTGATGAAATGGATGCGCCTCCAGTTGGTTCATGTATCCCTATTAAGGAGGAACTTATCCCATCAATAAGGGAGCTATCCCACCCAAAGAGGGGGATTATCCCATTGATGGTGGACCTGAATAACCTCTTTACAACACTATAAATAAAGGCATTGAGCCAGAGGGAGAAGAGGTTGGAGCTATACATTTTCTTTGGGTAAATGCTGCAGGAATTAGGACTCCCATTTAGAACCTTGTGAGGAGAGATTGTCTTTGCTTGATTCTACTTGGAAGTGGGTGAGCTTTGTCAAAGTAGAGGAAAACCCTTGATGGACCCTGGGAGGAACTTGCACAACACCAAGGCCAGGTTGTAAGAGTTTCTTTGTTTCGTTATTAATACAAACTGGTTCATTTTTCTCAATAGCTTGTGTTAATGAGTTATTTCATGTGTTCCTTGGTCTGCATGTTGAATATATGTTTTATTATATGAGATGCAAGTGCTTGGTAATTGTTTGATTGTTTGTGGTTGCAGGAATTGATGTGAAGGAGGAGCTCATCCGGATCGGCAAGGACGGACTACAACAACAACGTTTTGGAATAAGGTAAGCCTAAACACTTGTAGTTTTCATGTTTTAAAAGGTGTATTTAGAGAAAGATCGCTCCATTTTGTCTTGTTTGTCGCTAGAGAGTTTAGACTCCTAGGGAGGTCAGTTGTGTCCGCACAAACGACTTTTTCCGCCACGACAATATTCTCCCATGGATAGCTTGATATTATGGCAATTTCTAGAGAAATTTATGGTTCTTCCATTTGCAACCATCACTTGACACTCTGGTGTTGGATATAGGAAGCAATTCAATTCCTTCTCTATCTTACAATGAATAAAATTGTGGGTACTGCCCGAATCAATCAATGCTATTACCTTTTTCTTCTTGATATGTCCTTCTATATTGATAGTTTGAGGAGTGGTAATTCCTGCAAATTCATTAAAATATATGGTCGGATTCATTTCTTGATGCTCGATGTGATCTTTCACTTCTTGAACCCTTTTATTCTTGATATGTCCTTCTATCTTGAGAGTTTGAGGAGTGGTAATTCTTGCCAATTCTTTACAAGATATGATTGGATTCATTTCTTCTTTCTCTGGGGTTGGTTCCTGGTGTATATCCTCTTATTTTGATGTTTTTTGATCATTTTCTTCCTCCTCTTCACAATCTATGTAAAATAATTTCTTCTCAACACACTTATGACCTTTAGTGTATTTGCTATCACAAATGTAACAAAGCCCTTTTTCTCTTTTTTATTCCAATTGTTGTGGTGTAAACCTTGTAGGTTGTGGAAGGCTAGGAGAAAAAACACTTCCATATTTATAGTTGTGAGTGGTAGGATTTGTTGTTTCCATGATTTCGCTTTCAATTTTTCTTGCCAACCTGAATGCCTTCTCCAATGAATCAAGTTCCCAAAGACGGACCTCATGTTGAATGTTATCCTTTAAAGTCCCTATGAAGAAATCAATACTTTGCTTCTATGGAATATCATTTACCCTTATATTTAGGTTTTGGAAGTCCTCAATGTGCTCTGCCATTGGACCCTTTTGTTTGAGATTTATCAATTGGCTAAAGAAGGTGTTCTCTTTGTATCCTCATAATGTGCTATCATTTCCTTTGTGAAAATTGACCAAGTGACAAGTGGTTTACGAGAACAAAGCCCTTGATACCATAAAAATTGATTCGATTCTAAATAAAAAGATGAAATACATACCTTTCGTAACATTTGTATATAATGCGGATCTAAATATCGTTCCATCTGAAGTATCTAATTTACCGGATCCTTGCCGTCAAACTTCCTCATATTGCATTTTATTGATTTTAGGTGCTCGCTCTTGAAACGACTGTAACTTTGTAATTTTGGATCTACAAGGTCTGAAATTACGACTTGCAGTATCCCTCTGCGTCCTCTTTCCAATGCCACCAGTCTTATCGAAATTGGATTCTCCAATAAAGAGTTATGCCCAATCTTCCAAGATGGGCCCATTATATAATTTTTCAGTAGATCTAACTTGTATGACGTGCCATGTGTCACTATTTCAACCTTCGCATCTGAAAAAGATACATCGAAAACTACAGTCCGTTCTCTTTATGTAACTTCTTATGAAATTTCAATCTGATGCTCAGATAGAAAGTTATGAGGATTTTCCCAAGGTCACCTATTTAAAATGTAATTCGAGAGTTTGCAAAAACCTTAACTTACTCAGATCATAACTCCAAAAGTATAGCGAGAAAAGATTCGAAATTCGGACTCGAGGTTCAGAACAATTTCGTCCCAAATGGGTTTTTTTTTAGCTTTTGAAACGTCATAGAAAAAAGTTATAACGAAAATGCCACAATGATCTATTTGGAGCAGTGAAACCCTAGAATCCAAAGCTCTGATACCAAATGTTATGAAACCAGCTCACAAAAAGATAGAAAAGAAAGATCAACGCCTTAGAAATCATCCTCTTCGAGGGGGAAACCTCCTTTATATTACACAAATGAACAATTCTTGGATGATCCAAATGACAAGACCTCTTTTCTATATATAGGATTCTAAGGCGTCATAATGTAATCAGAGTCGACATAACAATAATAATGTAAGGGCACAAAAATAACAATAGTGGGCTTCTATGGGGCACAATAATAACAACATGGGGACTACATGGGCACAACAATAAAATAAGGGGGTTGCACTAATAACAATAAGGGGTTATACTAGTAGTATAGGGACCTAATAGGATGCGACTTTCAGAAAGCTCTTTCTAATCTCTAAAAGGTCTTAAAGAAATGCATTGAAATGAATCTTTCATTGAGTCCTAAGAAATGTGAACTTTTGATGAATGCAAGGATTGTCCTTGGCCATTATATATCTAAGGAAGGGATACAGGTTTACCCAAACAAAATTTGCATCATCAAAAGGGTCCATATCCGTAAAAAAAATGTCAGGATTTTTCTTGGAATAGTTGGGTATTATAGAAGGTTCATTAAAGAATTTAGTAAACTTGCTTGACCCTTGTTTGGACTACTGGCTAAAGATTCAAACTTTTGTTGGACAAACAACTTTCAAGAAGCCTTTGAAGTATTAAAAGAAGAGTTGACCACTGCACCCATCCTTAGAGGTTCCAATTGGGCATTAGCTTTCCACATACACATAGATGCCTCAGATAAAGCTGTAGGAGCAACCTTAGGACACATAGAAGACAAATTGCCTTATGTTATATATTTCATCAGTAATAACCTCTCTAAAACTGAGTTAAATTATACTGTCACTAAAAGGGAACTCTTGGTTGTGGTACATTCTTTGAACAAGTTTAGGCATTATATCATTAGTTATCAAACTTTTTTTCACATTAATCATGCAACCATTAAGTATTTAATGAATAAACCTGATGTCAATGCTAGGATAATTAGATGTTTTTTTATCATTGTAGCAATTTGATTTGACTTTTATTGACAAACCAGGGAAAGATAATGTGGTTGCAGATTTTTTGTCAAGACTAACCCTGCCTATAGAAAAGGAAGATATGGTGGATGATCAACTCCCAGATGAGCACCGCTTTGCCATCTCAGTGCTTTCTCCTTGGTTTGATGATATAGCCAAATACTTGGTTTCTAGGAGGTTCCCTCCTCGTCTATCCTTTAGGAAGAAAATCCATATTGTTAGGAAAAGTGCCCCATTCACTTGGATTGTTAGAAATATTTCCAAAATGAAGCCAGATCATATCTTGAAGAGATGTGTGAGGGAAGAGGAGGTCTTTGAAATCCTCTCAGCATGCCATGATGGACCTTGTGTGGGGCACTTTGCTGCTAAGAGGACAACCTTCAGGGTTCTCCAAGTAGGTTACTACTGGCCCACTTTACATCAAGATGCAAGGAGGTACACCACCACGTGTGATCAGTGCCAAAACATGGGTAAACCCACACCTAAGGATGAAATTCCCTTACAACCTCAAGTGACTTTGGAGCCATTTCATAAGTGAGGCATGAATTTCATTTTACCTATTGATCCCCATTAGGACAAAAGAAGTATATAATTATGTGCATTGATTACTTGACTAAATGGGCAAAAACAAAGGCAGTTAAGGAAGAAAATGAGAAAAATGGGTTGATTTTTTGAGGGAGAACATATTCTAGAAGTTTTGTTTTCCAAAAGAATTAGTCACTGACTAAGGAGCACAATTCACGTCAAGTCTAATCGAAGATCTCATGAGGTATCACCACATCAAGCATAGGACATCCAATGCCTATCACCCTCAAGAAAATGGGCAAGTGGAGGTCACAAAAAGAGCATTGGAGAACATTCTAACCAAGGTTCTTAGCAACAACAAAAAATATTGGGTATATAGACTTGTAGAAACCACTTGGGCCTACAACACAACTTTGAAATCCACCACTGGATTTACTCCATACTAGTCTATGGGAAGAAGGACCTATTGTCCATTGAATTTGAATACAACACCTTAAGGATGGAAACTTAGTTAGACTTGGACCTCACTATAATACAACAAAAGAGGCTGCTCCAACTCAATGGTTTAGATGAATTTAGGCTGCAAGCTCTACTACACATTGAGGTAATTCAACTACAAGGGAAGATTTGGCATGACAAACACATTAAAGAGAATACTTTTCAAGAAGGAGAATGGGCCTTGTTGTATGATTCCATATTCAAGGGTTTTAAGGGGAATTTAATGACAAGATGGTTGGGTCCCTATCTAGTAGAGAGATTTCATGAGAATGGGTCTGTCCAGATTTGAAAAATTGATGAGGAAGGGATTCCCTCACTTGTGAATGGTTATAGGTTGAAGTTGTATAAAATTCCTTTGTCCAAGGAAGAGTTTATTAGTTCAATCAACAAATAATTGAATGTGATTGGGAGGCTCACAATCGTCAATCCACACAACTTCTAAAAAAAATGAGAAAAAAGAAAAATAAAAGGCTTAGATGAAAACCTCCATGAGGCATCTAAGGCCAACTCTAGGGTTGAAATCCTCTCTGAGGCAAACAAAGAGAAAAAATAATAATAAAAAAATCCCCAGGTGAAAACCTCCTTTGAAACACCTAGGGTAGGCATGCAGGTTGAAAACCTTTGTAGAGGTAGTCTTAATGTCCCAAAAAAGAAAAAAAGAAAAAGAAAAAGAAATAAGACAAGGAGTTCGTACACCAATATGGCTAACATCTCTCTTTTGCAGGAAACCAAATAGCTAGAATAACAGTGGCTGTAGAATAGGTTATACAAATTCATTTCTCCATTCTTTCCAACTATCCATTGCATTTTCACCCTCTTCATTCACCTCCCTACCTCTATCCATAATCTAGCCAACAATTGAACCATGATTTGCCTCCTTTTTGAAGTGCTATAAGATTGTCCTGAACTATGACAGGAGCAACTTGAATTGCTACAGGAGGCAAATCCAATTGGAGAAATGGGTCAAAAGGTCATGTTTTCCTTAGGAAAGGTTGGGAGAGGTCCACTAAAATCCCTCCATCACTTATCCACTCCCTCTGACCAAAATTCATCCTCCATATTCCACTCTGTCATACATAAAGAAAGAAACCCAAAAAAAATTTGTCTTCAAAATTTTCACCGCATACACCACTCATTGATGATCCTAATCCTGTCCCCACACATCCTATGCTTTTTATAACTTCTCGAGTGTAATATCAGATCTTGAGGAGGGATGAAGTGACTGTTATAGGAAGGAGATCCCTCATGTAGCTGCTTGCATAATGACAACAAAATTTTGAACCAATTTTTTTTACAGCCCCAGTGTAAATGATCCAATGAACCTAAGGCATCATGAAGATAATACTGGAGCTGAGAAAGCACACACCATTCGTAGAAACTAGAAGAAATGTTATCCATCCACCAAAACATCAACATAATGAGAACTGAGAAGAGGCTTTCACAACAACTAAAAGGAAAGGGAATTTATCAGTAAAGAAGTAACAAGTTATGAAGACATGTGCAGAAGAAAACGAAGGAAATCAACACCTTCAAATTCATCATGATATGAAGCTTAGTAGCATCATGAAAAAATATCCAACAATTCGATATCAAGTAGGCTCAATTATGACACCCCTCACCTCTTCCCTATGCATATAATGAAAAATGTGTTTAATGATCGAGAATGGAATTTTTTATGGGCTGGAGGTGGCCAGTAAAATTGGCCACCTTCGATTAGTTAACTACAGTTTATTCAACCACCATGCAATGTGGAAAAGTCAAGTTAAGTGGGGTGATGATTACAAGGAGTGGGGTGATGATTACGAGGAGTGGGGACGACGGTTCAAAAAAGGAAAATTGTGCAGATGCCAAGTGACCACAGTAATCTGAGCCTTTAACACAAAAGGAATAAAACGTACATGGCTCAACTACATTCACATAATTGCTCATTATAGAAAAAAGTTGTAGAAGGACGAGCTAGATGTTACTAGAGACTGCCTAGAGTGCCACCGAACTGCCATAGACCGTGTTTGTAGGTCCTATAGGAGGTTCCAGGGGAGGGTCTAGACTGCTATAGGAGGGTTTGAACTGCTACAGGAGCAGAGATAGGAAGTTACACGGGAAAATTAAAATGGGAAAATGAGCCAAAGCCACCCGAGATTGTCCTTAAACCCTCATGCATGCAAGAAAATCATTTTGGAATGAGTAAGTTGCCTCCTCCTTCTCTAAATTATCATACACCTGCATGAAGAATTATGTTTGAATTGGGAATCCTATAACAAGCAATTGTGCAATAGTTTCCTCTAAAATTTATTTGATAAGAAGACAAGACAGGGACAAAGAAAAGTTTGTTTTTTTTTTTTTTTTAATTTATCATCCTTCTCCTCCTTTGATAAAAAGAAAATTTGACACTATCTCTGCTCCCGAGACTGCTCTGAGGCCAAAATTGAAATTCACCCAAAATAACCCCAAGAAGGAGCAGTAGGAGCAATGGGGGGAGGTTTCAACAGGAGAGAACCCATAGACACAAAAATAATCCATCAACATCCCCCTATTCTGGACATTTTCCTGAGACATCAGTGGATGGGGTTCTTTGAGCAATTGAAGGGGTATGATGATGAGATCACTCAAGAGTTTTCCATGGCACTAAATTATCAGGGAGAAAATAGTGCCACTACTATTGTTAGAGGACTTTCCATCTCTTTAAATGTTGAACTCATAAGTAGAGTGACTACCCTACCCTTAGGAGTTTGATGGAGCAAGGAGGATAAAACAGTAAGTGTTATAGCCAGGAAGAACTTCTCATTCATAGAGAAAATCCTCTAGAAGGTAAAAAAGGAGTGAGAAGAGAGAGCATACCTTAAACCTGGGATGAGGTGGCCTATCACATCCTAAAATACATATCTTGTGAGGGGAGGTTGAGAATTGTGTATGCATATCATTTTAGGCTGCTCCATGAGATAAGGTTCAAAGAATAATTACCCACTCCACAAAGACCCAATGTTCCATATTCCCTCTTGCAATCTATCATTGAAATGATCTAGAAAGTGAGGGAAGGGAAACACCAACACATTTCCCACCATGGCCTCATTAAGCTTATTTTTATGGATTCTATGAGCCACTTAAGGAAGCCTATGCTATGGAATAAACTTTTAGACATGGACAGGGAATTTTTCATTGAAAAAAAGGTCATTACCTCCACACAGTAAGAAGGAACACCAACCTCTAGTATTGGGGGTACGGAAGGAAAGGAGGAAGATAAGGAGGAAATAGAAACCAAGAAAGAGAAGGAAGAAGTAGAAAATGAGGAAAGAGAGGAAGAGGAACAAAGAAACAAGGGAGAGAACCTTGAATAGACCACCAAACCTTAAGAGACATAAAGACAAGGACAATAGATAAGCCTCTCACTAGGAAACATAGAGCAAGAAGTCACTGCCACATTGGCCGCACCTGGTACACCTGTCAGGACCAAAAGAAAGTAGCCAAGGAAAGGCCCCTTATATTTTAAAACAAGGAAGAACACCAGGATAAGGCAAGGGAAACCTCAATCTTGTTCAAAGATGCCTATCACCATTGATGAATCAACAAGAAAAAAGGAAGAAGTGGGACCTAGTGAGGGAAGGATTAAGGAAGTTACCTCTCCTAAGTCCAAGACTAAGAAACCTGTGCTACACATGGGGAGGCCCACCACTAGAGCAATCACATTTAAAAGGATCAAGACACAAGCTGCACAGTTACAAGAAGAAATAAAATAGCTATAGGAGAAACAGGGTTTGCTACATGAGGAACAAGGGATGCTACAGGAGGAACAAGGGCTGCTACAGGAGGAACATGGGGTACTACAAGAGAAATAAGATGTGCTATAGGAAGAGAAGGTCACTCCAACAGAAGAAGAAAAACACCCCCAAGAGCACCAGGAGCTTGATCCACAACCTAACTTATCATCCTACTACAAATTTATTGAGGGAGGTAGGATTATACCTGAGAAATTTTCTATCCCACTCTTCTTTGAGTTGGAGAAGGAAAGAGGAAGAACACATAGATGGATGCAAATTGCAAAATCCAAAAAGGTAGAATATGTGGGCCTCATGGAAGAGATAGTCAATGAAAATGGCAAGGAATTGAATGACTTGAGACTAAGGGAGTTAGTCATGAGGGAGAAACTACAAGCAGAAAACACAAGGCTAAGAGAGTAGCTGCAAGAAAAATAGACACAACTTGCCACTATGGAAATTTTATGTATGGAAGCCATATAATGCAAGAAATCATCCAAATCCTATGCCATTTTCCTCAAGGAGTAGTGGTTGCAATTCCAGATAAAGATGCTAGCCCAGTATGGCTCCTTACCTTTCCAAAATTACAAACAGTTCATTGAATTCTACAAAAAGGAAAGTATAGAGGACAAAGCCAAACTAGTTGAGTTCTACATGCACAATCTGATCCTCAGAGACATGAATTTATGGTACCAAAACTTGATATTGGGAGACATGCAATTGATGGAATTAGCATCTTGGTTGACCCATGAGGAAACAAGGGATGAAAAAGTCAAAATGGTGATGGCAAAGGAATAAAAGGAGCTCTTATACATCAGAGTAGAATTGGTGAGCCCTAAGGCTATCATCAGCAACCACAATCTCATCTCCTTTGATCCTGAATTGGCACCTAGGTACATGATAGCCCAAGAAAAATCCATCTTACATTTTGAGGACACCTTTAGGATGTTGGGGACAGAAAATTTGCAAGCTTTCCAAAGAAGATGACATGCCCTGCCTCACAGTTTGCAAATTAGAGAATATCACTCTCTAGAAAGACTAAGGAATGCCTTGGAGAGAACCCCACTATAGAAAAGGATCATACAAAGGATGAAGATCAAGTGGATAGGACTCAAAATTAGTCCTCCCTTAATGTTGGGCCTATAAGAGAGAATAAACCAGGAAAAATAACAAAAGAAATGGATAGACATAGAGGAAAATGCAGGTTTCTATCCATAAGAAGGCACACCTTATGAGGTGCCTTGGGATGTTAGAGAGGCTACCAGGGCCATGCCTGAGCTTCATATTAGTGATTGAGTTTCTCAAAGGGTGAGAAACACATTCAGCAGGGGGGTAATGATGGGGCCCATAAATAGGTACATTTTGAGGTTTATGGTGCCATTCTCCAACCCTTAAAACTCTCATTTTCCCACATTAATTCACATTATTAGCCATAATATGATTTGTAAGAAGACTAAAGGGTTTTTTCATATTTCATGGCCTAATGTGATTAATATGCAGGAGAGCAAATCATTTTTGGAGATATTTACTATGTAGGGGCTTGATGGATACAACCAGAGAGAATATAGGAGGCTTTTCTACCTCATTAAATCTCCAACTCAGATGAGATCACAAAATCCTCACCAACATCTCAAATTCAATAGTAGCTGAGGAAATCCAAGTACATGTGAAGACCAAAGGAAACTTGATCCACAAATCTCGAGATTTTGGAAGGAAGCACTATTTTCATGGGAGTTACCCTCAACTACTTTTTGTATAAATAAACTAGCCAAAACCATCATTAGGATTCAATTTTTTGCTGCAACTAGGAGTAGCTACTGAGATCCTAGTGATTTGCATTGTTATCGTCTTTCATATGATGTATGTGACTCATATTTTCTATTAATGGGAATTTCACTATTGGTCTGCATTTGAAGTATTTTTGGAGGGATGAAACCCTTGGGTTTGGGCCTAACCCAGAGGCTTTAGTCCCTCTCTTGTATTTATTCCTTGTTCCTACTCAAGTTATTGCAATTCTTTTCTTGTTTCATTAGGTGTTATATTACAAAATTTGTAGTTGTGGGTTTTCCTGTCACCTCTCTTGTGGGAAGAGTGATTGGAAGATCTACAATAACAACCAAAAAATATTTGTTTATGGTTTCTTGTAAATTATTAAGTATGAGACTGTAATCCTTCTTCATGTTTAGTTTTTGCACTTTAGGAGTTAATAGCATTGGTGTGGCAATTAGTAGTTGTGTTGTGGATTAGAGTAGATTCCAATAAAATTCAATTCATCTTTTCCATGTTAATTTATTTTGTTGCAATAGTGATCATTTGATGCATATGTTTGATTGGTTTGTAGGGATTGTGTTGACCTGCAGGGGTGGGCACACATTTATACATCTACCTAGGCCAGTCCATCTCCCTTCTAAACACCTGACATTGCTTCCAAACTCTGCCAACGAGACCACTTTGCTAAGGTAAATGGAGGACACAGTGGTCACAAAATTTGGTGCAAGATAGACCTACGAGGGGTACTAGGCTTGGCCAAGGGGCTCCCACAACCTTCACTCACATTCTTCTTCCTTTGTCCACCTTATTCCACCTTCAAGACACCATTTCATTCATTAAAAATCTCACGGACTCCCTCCTCCTGTAGCAAAACAATGCCTCCTGTAGCAATATAAGGCCTCCTGTAGCACTTCCCGTAGCAGACCTATAGCATTGTTTTCTTCAACCATATTCACTCCATATTTTGACCCTAGCATATTGAAGTTGAATAATGATCCCCAAGCCTTGGTTTCATGTTTAGGAAAGACCCTAAGACCACTCCAACTCCATTTTCTTCTCATTGCAAACATAAGACAAGAAATCGAATTATAATTAGCACTTTTTTTTCATAATTGTGTTGAAGGTTAAATTTCTCATTTTCAAGAAAGTACAATTAGATAGATGATTCATGTAAGTAGGTTGTTACATTGATTAGGTATGCAAGTAGAATAGCATGGTTTACTTCATCAACTAGACTAGTTTTTTCCTTTCATGAAATTCCAATTCAGCAATTACCTTGAATGTAGGGCACTTTCACTTCTATAGTAGAATCATTTTCATATTCTTGCAATTGTGACTTGTTTTTATCTTTGCAGTTATCTGAAGAAGTGGTCTTTGAACACCTTGATCTGATCTCATGAATGAGGGTGACATGTGTAGAACCTAACATGTTGTGCATATAACACTATCACCTGTAAGTTTGTATGGACCTCGAGTTTATAATTTAAGTTGAGAATCCCTTGGGAATTGAAACATCCTTGGTGCAATACCAGGGCTCATTGTCTATATATAGATGATGAATTTGACCTCCTTGTCACTCACCAAAAAGTTTCACTTGATCTGTAATAATAAGAAGAAAAACGCGTGAAAGCCAAAGAGAAGATGAAAAGTAAAAGGAAGGATGAAAACTTGATTTTTTATTCTTGGAATCTCTCACACGTGTAAAGCTAGGGTTTATGAAATTTTGCTAAAGGCTGGAAATTGCAGGAATGAAAATTACAAAAGGTCAAACTTTTGATTTGACCAAATTGCAAAATCTTGACTTTCGTTGACTTGAGGTAGGAATTGTTGAAAGGATGGCTTGGTGATTGAAGAAGGTCTTTGGTATTGGTCAAGGGTATTGGATGTCTCATTTGATTTGATTCTATAAGAATATAAGAGTTATTTCTGGGTTTTTGTTGAAGATGCAACAAGAAATCTTAATTTAATTTTCTCCTTGAATTAAATTGTAAATCTAATTATCATAGCACCTTGTAATAGTTAACTAAGTTAATTTGATTTAGTTGGCTCAGTTAATTCAAGTTGGGAGTCTATTTGGAGTCATGTACAGTGGTTCCTAAATTTTAGGGGCCCAAGTTGAGTTTATTTTGAGTTGTAATTTTTAATTTAGTTTAACTGAGTTAAATTAAGTTAAACTAGTTGTTATAGCTCCAAATCTCACTCTTATGGTTTGTGATGCTGCACTCATGGCCTAGGGCAACCCCTCCTTCCAGACGTGGTCCTAAAATTTAAAAAACAATGTTTTATCCCTTATACGCTACATTGCCCTGAGTTAAACGCGTGTATACACGGGTCTATGTATACCCAACCCACGTATATGTATTAAAACACTTAAAAAAAATATAAAACTCCTTATTTTCGGGCGGAGATCGCGGGTTTTACCTGCTGATCACCTATTAATGCCCGTGGCCCAACTGTTCCCAACCAACTCCCAACTAAAAAACTACTTTGGGAGAGGTATAAAAAGACCTCAAAGGGAAGGCCTAAGGGAGGAGAGAAGAGAGAGAAAAGTTATTATGATGAGATTTTTCCCCTGACCAAGTATGAAGTCCCTTGTGCCTTCTGCACTTCCCCCATTTGTAAAGGAAGCCCTTGTTTCCTTGTGTGTTGATGTTCATCCACCATTTATGACATCATGGAGTGAGTAATGGAAGGAGTTTGTTAAAGGATTGAGGCTGGAACGGATCCGGAAGGAAGCTTTGCTTGGAGCCTGCTGAAGGTGACTCAGGTGAAATTATTCCTTTTTATGTACTTTATTTGTCTATAATAAAAGAAACACATGTTTTGGTTCCCGATATGAATCTTCTTTATGTTTATGATATTCATGTTTAGAATTCATATGTAAATGGTTGTTTGGATTTCATAACTAACTACCTTTATTTATAACATGAAGATGGTTTCTTTATAAGCTTTTGTCCATATACTGTTGTTTTCTTTGGAATTGGTTGTTTTGCAGGACAAAAGAGAAGAAGGGAACTCCAAGAAGGGTTTGGACCCTAAGGGCCTTCTCAAACGTAGGACCTAAGGTACATCCCCTTTACAATAGAATTTGCTTATAATAGCATAATGGTTGTGTGAATGTGTGTTCCTTCGAATATATAACTTTCAGTCTGCTAGGGTTTCAACCCAAAAAGCCCTAGGGGAACATTTCCCTCCAACAGAATTGGCGACTCCACTGGGGACAACACTCTTGTTGTTCCTAGTTTGGGTGTTTTCAAGCCAATCAGGGCTCAACTGCCTTGTCTGCTTGCTGTTACTATCTGGTCTGTTCTTGAATTTGAAGTTTTGCCAGTTTCTTCAGTTTGTTTTTTATTTTTCTTGAAACCTTTTATATACGCTGTTTTTCTTAGTTACAAAGGCATATGTACGCATGTTTCTTTAAGTGAACCCACGTATACACAGGTTTCCTTAGTTACAGTAGCGTATACACGCAATCTGTACATAAGTACAATTGCGTATATCTTGCAATTTTCAAGATTTGTAAATCTTTTTGTCTCTGAAGGTCTGTCTGGTAGTTTGAGTCAGTCTGAAATAGTCACTTTCCAGTATCAGTTTTTGTTTTTACAGCGAGCATCTTGTTCCAAATTCTCTCTGATTATAAGGAGTATTGGTCTTGTTTTTGTTATTGCAAGCATCATCTTTTCTTGTTCAAGCATGCAAGATTTCTTGTTTGAAATCTTGGATGCTCTAATTCATCAGGGTAGGGAGATTGATCTCAATCTTCGTGTCAAATTTTGCTTTTGGTGACTTTTTGTTTGCTTGACAAAACCGCTTTTGTGACCATCCGCTTCTTTGTTTCATGAAAGTTATTGATTGACACTTTCTTGAAATTTGTCTTTGTGATCTTTTTGGTTATTGTTTCCAAAGCTTTCATTGCTGCTTTTGATTGTTAAGAGCATCCTTAAACACATCTCTTTTTGTTGAGTTTTCATCCATTGTGTGGTGTCAATTTGAAAAAGTGTTTTTTGCCTATTCTTCAATCACAAGTTTCAGTGTTGTTGAGAGCATTTTTGAAAAGACTTTTTTTTGTTGTCGCGTTTGAAGAAAATCTTTTTGAAAAACTTAGTTTTGCTTTCTTGAACTTGGTTTTAATTTGGTTTCCTTTTAGAGAATGAAAGTGCTTTATGTTTGTCTTAGAACTTGTTTTTAGTGTTTAGACGAAATGAATGGTAGCATCTCATATTCCATCTAGACATTTTAAGTGGCAAGATAAAGATTGATAAGCAAGCAACTTTCATTTTTTGTTTTTAGAGTAGTTTCGAATCTTGCATCAGCATATATTTGTTGCATTAGGATAGATTTGCATACCTTTTTAGGCATACATAGCTTTGTTAACTTTTGTGAGTGTGAAGCATGAATTAACGAAAAGAAAAGAAAATTTTGTTTTATTAGAAGTTCCTTTGAACCGTATAGAAATTGCTCTTCATCGAAAAACGAAAAAAGTGCATGTGCATGTAGTTAAGTTTTTATTAATTTCTTTTGCGTCAAAAAACACCACTAGTTTCACTTCTGTTACCTTGTGACTTAAAGAACAGCCTATTTTAAAATCAAGCGCTAACTAAAATTCACTAGAACTTTTTGTTTAAGTCAGTTACACCAACAAGTTTAGGATTTTAGGGCCTTGGATTAGGCGAGTGGAGAGTTAACTCTCCAAGGCCATATAAACGTCAAACATAGGAGTCTGAATAGCGAGAGAAAATCCAATAGCGTTAGGAAGACCAGGAAAGCTCCGGATCTGGGAGTTAAGCACGAGGGTCTGTGAAGATAGGGAAGAGAGATACCCCCTCTCCTACTTGTCTAAACTTACCTCACGACTGTTCCACCTGGCTTCTGCGACGAGTTGGTATCCATAGTTGCTACTCCTAGGGATCTACACAGGTGGCTGCGGAGGGGAATTCCGTGGCACCTGAGGTCAACGTTGCATCACTCTCGATAGTACTACTGGAGGGCACCCTTGCGAAGCTTGGGGACTTGCACTGACGCAGGCTGTTGTTAGGAGGTCAGCGTAACTTCCTCTAATACCTTCGCTGATAGGACTAGGCCCTCATCATCCCAGACTATCTTCGGAAGGCCCCTTAATTCACTTTCTTTTATTTTGGTGTCTGGTCCTAATCACTCAAAGCGGAAATACTTGGAAGTTGTTTGTCTGGCTGTTATCTTTAGGGACTTTACAGTGTGTGCTCTGTGCTCTTAGTTGGCCTAGCTTTCAATTTTTTGAGTCTTTAGTTAGATCATAACAAAAAATTCAAAGTGGCTGACCGATCTCCCAGACGATCTTGAAGACTTCGTGGTCTTTCACCACCAAGTTTAGAGCCTTCTCCTAGAAGGCGCAGAGGTAATACTACTGGTGGGTTTCGTCCCACGGCAGTTGACGCATCGGGGATTGATCCTCCTCTCAGGGGCATTAGTGTTCAAGCAAGGCCTGGCACTTCCGAACAAGAGAGGGACACTCCAGTCCTTTCTCGAGTTCTCTTTCAAGCGGAGAATAACATAGAGGTAGAAGAACTCTCAGAGTCGTTAGCGGCTCCGAATTCTCCACTACCATCTAGTCATCCAGACATATTACAATACGTTGGGACTCCGACGCATAGACCGTCAAGTCTAGGTTACGCTACGCGCTTACCATCGATGACCACTACTGGAAGCATGGCTTCTATAAGTGCTACGACTATGCAAACTCCAACATCGGTGCAAGGGGGAGGAATGATTTCCATCTCCTCTGCTTCCTTGTTTGGATCTTTTGCTAGCACATCTTTAGTTGGGTCTGCCTCCATTCCGTCCACGAGTGGAAATGACCAAACCAATGCTTTTGGTGCTGGATTCTTCCCATTTGGAACACATTTAGGTATTCCATCGGTTCCTTTTTCTTATGTAGGACAAAGCAGTAATCCTTTCCAAGGTTGGACTAACCCTGGGGTTAGTGGCACGGGAACTGGGAATCCGTTTATCGGCCAACAAGGGAATAGGCCGTACTCCACGGTTAGTTCGTTTCAAAGTATTCCTCCCTCAGCTTTAGCTTGGAATCCATATCACAGGTTATCAGCTCCTTATAATCCTTTAGGAGTAAACTTTGTTGGTTATGGAGGCATTGCGGCCGGAGTTGGTCAAACTCTGAATTTTGCTGGATCACAAGGCTTGCCTTTTGGTTCAGCCGGTTCTACTAGTTACTTCGGGCAGCCTGGTGCCTTCCAAAATCCAGGCCAATCTTTTCAGAACTTTGGGAGTTCCACCCAGTCTGGGTGGAATCCCCAAGGTCCTCCTAGGCTTCCATTTCTGGCAACGTTGAACTTGCCAGATCTCACCAAGTTAACAAACGATCCAATCAAGTACAATCCGGCCTGGCCTCCGGTCCCAACCAAACTCCCTTCGGACATTCCAAAATTCGAAGGGAAGAGTGGTGAGGACCCAGGCGACCATGTAACCACATTCCATTTGTGGTGCTCATCTAACTCCCTTATCGATGACTCGATCAGGTTGAGACTTTTTCAATGCACCTTGACTGGTAATGCGGCCAAATGGTATATAGAGTTTCCAGGGGGAAACTTTACATCTTTCGCTGACTTAGCCAATATTTTCTTAAATCATTTCCAGTTGCCTGTCTGTTATGATGTCGGAACTGAACTTCTGGCCACTTTTCGTCAGGATAAGGCAACTCACATTTCTGACCATATTCAGGAATGGAGACGGAGAAAGAGGCTCATTAAAGCCGAAATCCCTCCGGAGTACTGTCTCGAATGGTTTTTGAAATCTTTACAACCCGAGATCTCCAAGGATGTCTCCATGTCTGGAGTCTATTCTGAGGAGCAAGCCATTTTTAGGGCCCAACAATTAGAACTGATCTACTCTCAGTCTGGGATCCTACAAAAATACTTGCCAGATGCTCCTGGGTCTAAGGTTGACATAGCTAAGTCGAAGCCAGGTCCCCACGCGGATGGTATCGTTGGGTCGGTAGACACAACTACCATGAACTTGTTGAACCAATTGCAGCAGTTGTCCTTACAAACTGCTTCTAACAACCAAGTCACATCGTCTAATCCCCCGGCTTCCCAAACTTCTTCAATTAATGCCGTCCAATCCGATAACCCCAAAGGAAATCAAAATTCCAATGGGAAAAAGAAAGGACGAGGTAAGAAAAAGAACCAGGATGGGAAGCCTGATGCAAATAAGTCCGACAACAACGCTGGTGGTGGTAGAAATGAGTCTAGAAAGAAAGTCAAGTTTCCATGCAAGTTGTGCAGTGGAGACCATTTAACTCATCTCTGCCCTAAGATTGAAGATGCTCAGCGCTTGTTAGGAAGCCAAGGGACTTCTAGTTCTCAGGCTGTGTTAACAAACCCTTTTCCCCAAGGGCAGCAACTTCTTGTTGGCGCGAGTTCAAATCCTGGTACCTCCACAGGGGGCAACCAGGAAGGGGAAAAATCATCGAATGTTTTCGTGATGTGTTCTAACATCCATGTGACTACTCAGTCACGTGATTATGGTGAAACCGAAACTTCCAAGGACAAGACTGCTCCTGGAAATACCGACCTTCATATTGAGCGACCCCTTGTTGAGACTATACCACGGATACCGAAAGGTTCCGTTAAACGCGCGACTATTAATCCTAATGCTAGGGCCACCCAGAATTACTCCATTGTGGAGGATCTAGCTCAGATTCCATGTGCCATGTCTGCTTTAGAGGTTCTCCAGTCGTGTCCGACTCAGCGAAGTGCTTTACTTTCCGTGATTGGAGCAGTCGATCCAACTAATTCTTTAGTGCTCACTTTTGACATGTTAAATGTCAAAAAGTGACTCCCTCATCATATGGCTTTCCAAATAAAGTCTACATACCGGAAAATCAACATTTTTCGTACCGTTATAGATGAAGGAGCTTCCACGTGCGTCATGTCGATGTCATGCTGGAAGGCTATTGGATCGCCTTCGGTTGTTCCTTCACCCACCGTCTTGACTGCATTTGATGGTCATTCTCATAAGCCGCATGGGATTATCCCGGCCTTTCCTATATGTGTTGGGGGGAAGGTCGTCAATATTGAAGTCGAAGTCATAGATTCTAACCTAGACTATAATCTCCTATTAGGAAGGAACTAGGTATACGAAATGGATGTCGTTGTTTCGACTCTGTTTTGTGTCATTTGCTTTCCTCATGAGGGGAAAATCGTTAAGGTTGATCAAATGGATTATTGTCCAGTCAATCCTCAAGCAAGCTCTGACTCTACTGTTCCTTTAGTGGATAACCCTCGCCCGCCTACTGAGAATTTAGGAGTGGGAATGTATTCCTCATTGATGGGTACCTTTGATCTTCCCTCTCCTTTCGCTAAAATCAATTCCATTTCATCATCTAAGGAGTCTCTTCGAGAAGAGTTCTTCTGAACTCGTTATTTTTTAGACCCTTGGACCTTGCCTTTACCTATGACCACATTAGTTGAAGGAGAAGTAAATGGAATGGCATTCCCTATATCTGCAACTGAGCTTAGATATCAGTCTATTGTAGACTCTGCAGACAACCACTCTGCTCCTTTTTCCGAAGAGGAGTTAGATGGTGATGTGGCCCCGGCTTGGAGCCTTGATTCTACCTCTGCCTTGGACTACTTAGATTTAGTTTTACCTTCTGAAGAAGCAATCCTCGAAGCAATGATGGGTATAGATCAACCTTGGGAAGACTTACACCATCGTTCATACTTTCTTCCTCCATTGCAAGAAGTAGAATCTAGATTCTCCGAGCTCTTCACTAGTGATGTTTGTACGGTGTCAAACCCTTTGGCTCCAGCACACGTTCGTGCCGAAGGTAATATGTCGGTGATTTCAAAAACGATACCTATAAACATCTCTAGAGACCCTAACGTGATCGAGAATCTCTTCATCGGAATTGAATGTTCCCTTGAAGAAATTCAAATTTACACCGACCTATTTAAGGAATTTCGAGATGTATTTGCTTGGTCTTATGAGGAAATGCCTGGCATTGATCCTTCTATAGTTCAACATGAGATCAAGACGTATGAGAATGCCAAACCGGTTCGTCAAAGGCTTCGACCAGTTAATCCTAGGAAAGCAACAGCTATCAAAGCTGAAGTTGAGAAGCTGCTAAAGGCGGGTTTCATATACCCTGTTCCTCTTACTGATTGGGTTTCTAATCTAGTCCCCGTGGATAAAAAGCAAGGAAAAATCCGAGTATGCATCGATTTTAGGGACTTAAACAAGGCTTGTCCAAAAGATAATTACCCAACACCATTCATTGATCAGATTATCGACGAGTGTGCGGGTAATGAGATTTTTTCCTTCATGGATGGTTTTTCGGGTTATAATCAAATTTCTATCCGTCCTGAAGATCAGCATAAGACAACCTTTATATGTCCTGGGGTACCTTTGCATATAGAAAGATGCCTTTTGGTCTTAAAAATGCTGGAGCCACTTTTCAGTGGGCCATGTCATATGCTTTCCACGACATCAAACATGTCATCGAGGCATACTTGGATGATCTCACTGCTCGTTCTCAAACGAGAACTGATCACCCTAGTCATCTTCGATTGGTTTTCGAGCGATGTCGTTTTTATAAAATCTGGTTGAATCCCAACAAGTGCGTTTTCGCAGTTACGTCCGGTCGGTTGTTAGAGTTCATCGTGTCCAATGAAGGGATTCGGGTTGATCCCTTCAAGGTTGAGGCAATAGTTCAGTTGCCTCCCCCATCCTCGATTCGACAACTTCAAAGTCTTCAAGGGAAGGCTAATTTCTTAAGACGGTTTATAGCAAACTATGCCGAGATCACTAAAGGGTTCATGCGTTTGCTACGGAAAGGAGTTCCATTTGTATGGGACGACTTTGCACAGCGATCATTTGATGCTTTGAAAAAGGCATTAGTCTCTGCCCCGCTTTTGAGTCCACCGGATTATGGTAGAGACTTCCTTTTATATCTCGCTACAGCAGAATCAACCATTGGTATGGTTCTCGTTCAGGAGGACGATGCTCTCACCGAGCATGTGATTTATTATTTGAGCCGAGGCTTAATAGGTCCTGAACTTCGCTATTCTCCGGTTGAGAAGTTGGCCTTGGCAGCTGTCCATGTTGTCCAGCGGCTCTGTCATTATATCCTGCTACGCAAAACTTTTGTCTTAGCGGCAGTCAATCCATTTCAATTTGTCCTCAGTAGGCAAGTGATTGGGGGCAAATATAATCGATGGATAGTCATTTTGCAAGAATTTGATCTCGAGTTCTTGTCTGCAAAGTCTAAGAAATCCATGGTTTTCGCGGAGCTAATTTCTGAGCTACCTTGTGGAGAGGATACTGTTTATGAGGAAAGTTTTCCCGACGAACATTTATTCCTCATCTCTTCACTCGACCCTTGGTATGGAGATATCATTGTCTATCTCCAGACTTCGAAGTTTCCCTCTACTTTCTCCAAGGATGAACGTCGAAAATTACATCACCTGGCTAAAAACTATGTTATCATTGGTGACACATTATACCATCGAGGGGTTGATTCAATCCTTCGACGGTGTTTAACCTTAGAGGAAGCAAATTCAGTGCTCAATGACTGCTACAGTGGAGCTTGTGGTGGTCATCTATCAGGGCTTGCTATAGCCCAGCGCATCTTACGTGCCGGCTATTTTTGGCCTTCACTCTTTAAAGACTGTGTAGAAGCGGTCAAACGCCGTCACCCGTGTCAAATTTTTACTCGAAAGATGCGCGCGCATCCAACTCCTCTTTTTCCCGTTCTCACCGTCGATCCCTTTACTAAGTGGGGTATTGATTTTACAACTTGTAATCCGCCTTCAGCGGCGAATCACAGGTACATTATAGTGGCTGTAGACTACTTTACGAAGTGGGCTGAGGCCATGCCTACTTATAAGAACGATAGTGACACGGCAACATTGTTTCTTTTCAATCAGGTTATCTCAAGATTCGACATCCCGAGAGATATTGTCACTGATCATGGTAGTCATTTCCAAAATCAACTGATGTCTGAATTGGCTCTCAAATTAGGTTTCCGGCAGGATCATTCGTCTCCTTATTATCCTCAGGCCAATGGACAGGTCGAGGCAGTCAATAAAACTCTTAAGACGATTCTCCAACAGACAATCGACAAAAATCGATCCAATTGGCACGTTATGTTATATTCGTCTCTTTGGGCATACCGAACCTCTGTGAAAACGGCTACTGGTTTTATACCTTTTCAGTTGGTTTATGGGATGGAATCTATCTTTCCGGTTGAATGTGAAATTCCATCTCTTAAATTAGTTGTTGAGCTCCTTCCAGAGACTTCGAGTCTCGAAGAGCGCCTACTTCACTTGGAACATCTTGATGAGCAGCGTCGAGATGCCGCCACGGTGAATGAGGCTCATAAGAAAAGGGTTAAAACGCAGTATGATAAATCCGTCCGTCCTCGAGTCTTTTCTGAAGGTGACCTTGTCCTGGTCTATGACCAAGATAAAGACTCCTTGGGGGCAGACAAGTTTAAGCCTATGTGGTACGGTCCTTTCATTATTAAACGAGTTTTAGAAAAAGGGTCGTATGAGTTAATCGATTTTGAGGGAAACAAGTTGGCGGAGCCACGAAACGGGCTCTACTTAAATAAGTACTTTGCTTAGTTTTGGCCAGGCAATGGCTTCTTTGTACTTTATGTATATTTGTACATATATCATCGAGAGTTTTTTGATATCAGCACTTTTTGGTCTGTTGTGGCAGGTGTTGATGGATGACTTGGTTTATTTTTGGTTCACCGATGGTGCTAGTCGGCACACTCGGAATCTCGCTTCCGCAGCTTGGGTACTCTATTATCCAACTGGTCAATTGATGGTATCAAGAGGCGTATGCATCGGTCCTGCTTCAAACAATATGGCTGAGTATACTGCTGTTATTAATTTATTATCCGAGGCAATCTATCATGGGATCAACTCGTTGGTAGTGTATCTTGATTCTAAATTGATAGTGTCTCAATTAAATAACATTTATCGGGTAAGGGATCCATCTTTATATCGCCAGTATTTAAGGGTGAGGTTGTTGCAAAGATAATTTACTTATATTAATTATTTGCACATTCCAAGATCTCATAATTGGTTAGCTGATTCTATCGCTAATCAGGCATTAGACTGGCACATCAATCATTCATCACAATAAAATCAAGCATCAAAAAGTCAAACTATATATATATATATATATATATATATATATATATATATATATATATATATATATATATATATATATATATCATAAAGCGTCTCGAGTGTACATATGTGTGTCCAAAAATATACAAAATTGGGACTCAAATGCCCATAATCATGTCCGGCATATCTAATGCCCCGGCTCAGGATGAGCAGCTAAGTATGTAACTATCGCATTGGCCACACGCCGAAAAGTGCGAACCCAGTCACGTGGCATGCCAACCACATGACGCTGCATATCCTCAGGAAGGTCCTCTATGGCAGCCATCAGTACTCGGCAGCTCAGTCTCGCCAAGTATCGTTGCACGTTGTTTAGAGTCCATTCTGTATTAGCAGCCGCCTCTTCGGCTCCTCGGCCACGCCATCCATGCCGCAGGAACCCATATGGTCGTACCGACCCAATGTTTGGAACATGATCATCATATTAGTCATTTGAACCTCATCAAAAATATCTCAAAATTCATCATTATATTTGAAAAATCCAAAAAAAAAAATCATAAAACTAAAAAATTCTTACCTATCTCGCCCCATGCTGCGTTCGGTGGTAACGCTAGATCAGGATCTCCTCGGAAATCTAGCCCAGCATAGGGGTAGTCATCCACGGCAATGATCTACTGATCCCACCAGGTGAAGAAGTCATCATTGAAGGCATTCCTTGGGACCTCCCCACCACCCAGACGTTTCATCAGATCAGGCCACCGGCCCATGCATGGATCGCGTGGGGTGCTGATGGAAACTGCTACCCTGGGGCGGGGTGCGGGAACCTTCTCGAAAAAGAAAGTGCACAGGATAGTCCCATATCCAAATTTTTTGTTCTGTCCCCTCCTGATAGAAGTGAGCTGGCTCTTCATGTTGGCCAGAAGAGGAGTACACCAGTCAAACACAGTAGTGAGACAGTCAACTGCCACGCTCATAGTCAGCCGTGATGCCTGATGCAGAGAGGACGATCCGTTCACTCGAGCTATGGTGAACAGGATTATCCTCAGCGATAAACTCGCCACATGTGTGATGGAAATATGGCTCCCAACCTTCTTGGGATGTCTCGGGCAATATATCTGTACATAGTCCTCTATTGTGAGACTACTCCGTGTCCTGCCCCGGGAATGTACTACCTCTCCCCTTCGGGAAAGGCCCGTGATGAAATAGATATCCTCCACTTCTACCCTGAGTGGCATCTGATCAATCATAAAGGATTCCTCCTCGACGTCCCAATAATCAATGAGCATCTCAAGCAGATGTGTGTTTGCTTTCATATTCAGAAATTTGAAGAATTTAAGCAAACCGCATCCCCGTAGGGCATCTAAAGCTTCTAGATTGTTCATAACTTCATTATCCACCGCTGTGTGCTCTCTTTCACGCCACGTGACAGGCATTCTGAAAAAAAATGATTTGTAACCATTAGTTTTTGTTTAAAATTTGTTCGCGGCGTATACGTGGGTTCCTGTGCACACAGTCGCGTATAGGGCCCGCGTGTACGCGATTTCATATTAACAACCCACGTATACGCCACGGATAAATTTTGGGCAAAAAAATCAACGGTGAAACATTAATCAAAAATCTTAAAACCAGTCACAATCAATTGCAAGCTAAGTATAAGAGTTACCTGGAGGTTTTTGACGAATTTGAATGGTTGAATCTGGCTATGGGAAGTTTGCTCCTTTTGCTCCAAATCCTTTGCTCTCAAACTCAAATGGTAAAAATGGTGAGTCCAAAATCTCTTTTATAAGTTTTAAAAATGCAAATTTTTTTCAAAATTTTATTTTGTTTGGCCTCATGTGACTTTTAACTTGGGAGCTTGAAATGTCAAGATTGGTTTAATTTTCAGGACATTTTGGACGATTTTCAGTTTCGAGACGGTTCCATGACTGCTGACCCGTCATGGCAGGTATTGTTTTCTCACTGGCATATAGGTTAGGGACACCATTTTTCCATTGCATTATCCTACTAGCCTCCATTTGCCGATACATCTGCCATAGGGTCGACCCCATCGTGTTATGGTTTGTAAGCCATCTTCACTCACTGATTCTTTAAATCATGACACGATGGTAGAGCCATCCTTTACATGGGCATCGTAGTTAGCACCTCACTGACATTTGTTGCCCATGCTGCTCCGATTTGAGTAGGCTCGGGAGTCCTCTGTAGTCCCGCCATGACTTATGCGTTGAAGACTCATTCCTCTTTGCTTCTTCGCTTCGTTCTGGCCTTATACCGTAGAGGCTCCTTTGTGTTGAGTTGTACTACTGCATTGCATGTTGACCACTTGCACCTTTTGGCCTAGATCCGGCTTCACTTGGACTCATGTTTAAGCCAACTTTTGACCATGACGACTGCAAAATCAACCTTGCATACCTTTGACTTCTGCAACTTGACACACCTTGACCCGTGGAAGGAACACACCTTTGAGTGTCACTGACCAGTTTTCAACTCCCTGCATTGAGCATAGGAACGTTCCATTCCCAGGAACTAGATCATCTGTTTCACCGACACTCGTTCTTTCCACTATACCATAGCATTCTTTTATTCTTTTTCAAGCTTAACAAAAAAAGACAAAAAAATTAAATATTCCAAAAAAGAGCGGGAACGAGACATTATTTCCATTTATTGTTGGCAGCTAGAGTTAGTCATGTCGCCCTTGAACAAAACACTCAAAACAAAGTCTCCTCCATTTGGGCGGGATTTAGTTTGACTTAGGTACGCCTTAACCTTGTTATTGAGTCAGTTCTCCCCTGATTGGTTATCTCTTCCAATCATATGGAGGGTTCGTTCATGCCTCCTACATGAAGAACTTATACAGAGTCATCATATACTGCCACATAGTCACATTGAGTCATGCTTTTGTTCAAGGGAAGTTAGCCTGAGTCGGCCTTTCTGTGGTGTCTCTTGACTCATTTTTCAGTCGGCCATCCCTGGTTATCAGTATCATGTCTATCATCACATCAGCTATATTGGTCCTTTACTCGTGCCGGTTTGAGAAGGTCCCCATTGACTTCTTGCTGGTGGGTCTTGTCCTTATCGACGATGACACCTTGCTCTGAGGACAGGCCTAGAGCTGCACCCTGGCCCTATTTTCATTATTGATAGGTCACCTTGTGCTCAACATCGATCAATATCATGGGTCTTTGACTGAGTGGTTTCCCTTGTGTTCAACATCAGCTTACATTATCACACATTGGGATCCATACAATACCTTGGTTTCCATTTGACCCTATTGGTGGATGCCTCGCCTCTGTGTCAACTTTCATTATTGGTTGGTTCAGAGGGTTTCTGTCGTGCGCTAGCCACATCTTGTGTACGCCGGAAACGTACTTTGGTTCGGTTACTACATCTCTTTCATCCGATTCCTTCCACATTATTGGCCTACGCGTTACACTCGCGCTAGATTGATGAAGGATGCCTTAATGCCTTCCTTCTAGCGGATCTTTCCCTATCGACTCCGACTCATTGCTCTGGGGCAAAGATCTAGAGTCCATTTGGCAGTACCTTGGGGTTTGCAGTCATTAGTGGTAGATCCTTCGCTATCGACAGTGGGAAACCATCATTGTCTCCTGATCGATAGATTCTCACAGGTGTTCGACTCCAACTCATCTATTCACACTTGTTAGATTGTACTGGGTACCTTGACGCTCATTATCATTATCGGTGAGTAGTCTCGCGTTTGTTAACGGTATACATCAATGACCGGTAATCAAACGATTTCTCACATGGTCGACCTCAGATCATTTATTCCCATGGTGTAGAAATGTACCACGGCGGTCGGTGAAGACCTCAGCTTGTATCAGCATTCATTGGTTCACTTGACAGTTGCTTCTATTGCTGCTAGTTGATACCACTCCACCTTATATGTTGTAGTCAGTCATGGCGACATTCTATATGCTGGCACCTGAGTTTGCAGTGTAGTACCATCCTATTCCATCATGTTCAGTTGGTACCTTTTGGGATTAGTCTTTGATATCAGTGATCCGTTGCATCTTTCAGCATCATTGATAGTCTTATATGTGATATTCAGACATGTACTTGTTCATCATGATCAGATGATCCATTATGTATTTTCCAGTCATTTATACTTATACTTAGTGGATCTGCTTATACTTGATATGCGGACATGCTTTACTTTTTCTGAGCATGGGTGTGCCCACCTCAGACAGTGTTTCTTTCTGATCTCCTTTGGTGGCTTGGCAGGCTAAAATCTGGTGAAGTCCTCCTCGGTTTTTGACAGATTTCCTTTCCATGTACTTGCATAATACATTTCGGCCATCATGTACCCCTTCTGACCTCATATATTAGGGGGCATCTGTTATAGCTCCAAATCTCACTCTTATGGTTTGTGATGTTGCACTCATGGCCTTGGGCAAGCTCTCCTTCCAGACCTGGTCCTAAAATTTAAAAAACAATGTTTTATCCCTTATAAGCTACATTGCCCTGAGTTAAACGCATGTATACGCGGGTCTGTGTATACCCAACCCACGTATATGTATTAAAACACTTAAAAAAAATATAAAACTCCTTATTTTCGGGCGGAGATCGTGGGTTTTACCTACTGATCACCTGTTAATGCCCGTGGCCCAACTGTTCCCAACCAACTCCCAACTAGAAAACTACTTTGGGAGAGGTATAAAAAGACCTCAAAGGGAAGGCCTAAGGGAGGAGAGAAGAGAGAGAAAGGTTATTATGCTGAGATTTTTCCCCTGACCAGGTCTGAAGTCCCTTGTGCCTTCTGCACTTCCCCCATTTGTAAAGGAAACCCTTGTTTCCTTGTGTGTTGATGTTCATCCACCATTTATGACATCATGGAGTGAGTCATGGAAGGAGTTTGTTAAAGGCTTGAGGCTGGAACGGATCCGGAAGGAAGCTTTGCTTGGAGCCTATTGAAGGTGACTCAGGTGAAATTATTCCTTTTTATGTACTTTATTTGTCTATAATAAAAGAAACACATGTCTTGGTTCCCGATATGAATCTTCTTTATGTTTATGATATTCATGTTTAGAATTCATATCTAAATGGTTGTTTGGATTTCATAACTAACTACCTTTATTTATAACATGAAGATGGTTTCTTTATAAGGTTTTGTCCATATACTGTTGTGTTCTTTGGAATTGGTTGTTTTGCAGGACAAAAGAGAAGAAGGGAACTCCAAGAAGGGTTTGGACCCTAAGGGCCTTCTCAAACGTAGGACCTAAGGTACGTCCCCTTTACAATAGAATTTGCTTATAATAGCATAATGGCTGTGTGAATGTGTGTTCCTTCGAATAGATAACTTTCAGTCTACTAGGGTTTCAACCCAAAAATCCCTAGGGGAACATTTCCCTCCAACACTAGTTCCAACTGACGGAGGAATTAGTGGGTGATCCAATAGTGGTGTGTAACCTATAGTAGTGGGGTGTAACCAACATTGATCAACCAGTAAATTGGAGATTCACTCATAATTAACTCATGCATGTCAGATCAGAAAAAGACCCATGTGAGATTGGAGTTCAAGGGCACTATACTATCAGTTGTATAATCATTTGAATTGTACAGGTGGTGCATGAAATCTGAGAAATGCCTATGAGGATTGATTAGTTCATTATTGAGGAATTTCCCAATTAAATATGGGCTAATTACCTAGTAAAATTATTAAGGGAATAAGAGCTTGGTAGGCAACAAATTTGGCTAAGTATTGGCTGGAGCTTATTTGTGAAGCAGTGAGATAGATTGAGATAGTGCAAAGGTTTCTCCGGCTTGAGAAAAGATTGTAATATTCTCATATTTTCATATTAATGCAATATATAGATAGCATGGATTTTTAGCTATGGTTTTCCCTAGAAAATTATTGTATTATGTGTGATTGAATTCTTTCTCTTTTATGATTCATGATTTCATTGATCGTTTATTGTTTTCACTGACGAGTAGAGCAGATTCAAGTCAATTTTTTTAGCATATTACAATCTACAGTTTGAATCTAGAAGGAAATTCTATAGTTTTCCCCCATTTGTGGGGTTTTGCCCTGGCATGGAGCCTATATCTTGTGTCTATTTATTCTATTGTGATCTTCACTATTTATGGTTTGATAATTGTTTGATGAACCTAACATAATAATACTAAGAAGAATTCTAATAATAATCACAAGTAGTTACCAAAGTAAAGAGAAATCACTCTTATATGGTTCCCTAATAGATTTCTCAATAATAAGGATGTTTTTTGGGCTAATCTTTATAAGCTTTGATTTTTTAGGGATTTTTAGCTCCTAACCCCTAATTTTTTGGGGGAATCCACCTTTTCCCACTTTACCAATGGGAGGCAACCTACTTGGAAGGAGATGGCACAAAGGAATTGGAAAATTTCCTGATTTTTGTAATACCCTTCAAAAATTTTGCAATAAAAATCCATTACATAGGGATTCTTTTGATAACTTCTTTAAGAAGTGCCAACCTCCACCACGAGATAGTATTCTATTGACCCAGAGTGAGATGCACACTTCTATCTTTTTATATAGCTAGAGCCAATCAACAAACGTGTAATTGTTAGGGTTGAGATGGAATCCAAATATTTAAATCCATATTTCAAAGGCTTATTTTGGACGAGAAATAGGGACATTATCTCTCAAAGGACAACATCTAACATATCACAAGAATTATGCAAGATTTATTGATGTTTATTACCATACCTATATATTTGTAGAATAAATTGAGCAATGATTTCAAATTAAGAAGATCATCATGTGGACAAAATATGAAATAAAGGATATAATCTATAAAGAGTAAATGAGATATAAATTATTGATCGATTACCTGAATACCCTTGAAAAGGCCTTGAAACTCGATGTATATAAGCAACTTATTAAGGGCTTCCGCTCTTAATAGGAAATGATAAGGGGAGAGGGGACAACCTGACCTCAACTCACAATATGCCTTTAAAAGGTAGATGGGTTTTTATTTAAAAGTACCACATAGGAGACTAATTAAACAAATACCATGATCTAGTTTAAACCCTAGAGTTCTAATCCTAATTTGAGGAGAACTAAATGAAGGAACATTTATCTCACTTGGTCGTATTCCTTTGACAAGTCAATATTGAGTGCCATCATGGGATCATTAGATATATTCATTGTGTTAATGGCGTCCTAAGTGAGGGAGACTACATTATGAATATTTTGGCCATAAATAAACCCAAATTACTCTTCCAATATGAGCCTGATCGTTTAAGATCGACTTTAGGTGACAGGGTGATGATCTTGGAAATAATATCGTATATGACATTAAAAGAGGAGATAGCCCTATATCTTTGAAAGTGAATCTATCATGTATTTTAAGGATTAATGTGAGAAAGGTCTCATTAAGTGTCTCCAATAATTTTCCCAGCTACTTGGATCCTTAACTACTTTTAGGAGATATTCTTTGAGAAAGTCATAGAAATCTATGTAAAATTCCACTAGAAGATTGTTAGGCCCATCGCTCTTATCTCTTTGGAGAGTATGGATAGCTACCTTTACCTCATATTTTGATACATTTTCTTCCATGACCTTATTCATATCATTGGTTAAGACCAAAGGAAATTTTGAAATCATCTCCATGATTTTCTGAATGGGTTACCTACTGAGCTCTTTAAATAGAACTCCAAAGTAGTGCTTGCCTTCACAAGCCTTATCCTTAAATGAGAGAGCCATTTCTCTATCCGACCTATTTATTTATCTGATAGTATTCTTACTTATAGTAAGGGAAATAATGAAAGAAATTTATGTTATTATTTCCTTCCATCATCCATATGGCCTTGCTTTTGAGTCACCAAGTTATTTCCTCCTTCTCTAGTAGAGACTACCTAAACGAATCTAGCTCATGAAGAAGGAATAATCCAAATAATACTCCTGATGTTTTTCCTTCATAAAGATTTATGATTCCCTATTTCACTTATTTTAATTGAGCTTGGGAACTTTTCTTATAGGATAAATACCATTTCCTAGTAACCTTAATTTTGAAAATGTTTATTATGAATTAGGACATATAAGATTCTAAAGGAGAGAAGGGAAAACATTACCATGTATCTATCACGATATTTTTGAAGTCTTATTCCAGAAACTAGGAGTGGTTATATCTTAGAGGGATAGGAATATTTTTTTCCTCCAATACCATCCTAAAGAAGATTGAGAGGTGATATGATAACTCTAACAACCTTGGTGAAAATTCCATGTAAAAAAAGTAAATAAAGGAAAAATAATAACCATGAATGATGAGACACTTATTCCAAGTTGAATGTTGGGAAAAATCCTAGTGACAAGGATCAGTTGTGATTGTTTATGGCTAAGGAAATTGTCAAAGGCAATGAATAAGGCTTTGGAAAGGAAAAAAAGAATTTTTAGCAAATTTATTTATGAAAATAATGGAAATTAGGAGAAAAAGGAGGTCAAAGGTCACAAGTTAGACGTGAGGATGAAAATGAAGGAAAATAATGGAAAATGAAGAAAATAAAGGCTTCATTCATAAAAAGGCTTATGAGGATCAGTTGGTAACCTTTTGTCAGTTTAGTTTTGGAGATCTCCCATTATTCTCTCTCTCATGCCCTTCCAAACTTAGAGTTTTCTTGGAGCACTCTTGGTGGGTGTGCCATACTTGGATTCTTGAGGAAAGAAGGCAAATGAAGAGCAGGAAAGAGCAAGACGGCATCGGGATAAAAAACTAGATCATATTTTCTTGCAAGTACAGATTTCTATGTATGTTTCCTTGACTAGTTTTGGCATGCATGTGGTTTGTTGGTTGTGATCTGTCATTGGAATTGGGGATGGTCGGGGTTGACAGTGGATTTCCTATTCTTTCCATTTCCTGGATAGACATGGTGATTGTGGGTTTATTTCATTATTCACTTTTTGGTTGTTTCTCATGTTTCCTTAGCTTGGGTTGAGTTACTATTTCCTAGAGCCAAGGTTGGACAAACTCTCTGGAGCCCTGTAACATCTTGGTTTGAGTTACTAGTCCCATAGCCTTGGTTGGAAAAACACTATGGGGCCCTTGGTGGGTTGAGTTACTAGTCCTAGAGACTTGGTTGGACAAATGCTCTAGAGCCCAATGATAGCTTTGGGTTGAGTTACTAGTCCTGGAGCCTTAGTTGGAACAAACACTATGAAGCCCTAGATGGCTGGGATAAAGATCAATCTTACGATGATTTTGTGATGTTCAACTGTGAGGTGGAATCACTATTTGATGGGTTGAGGTGGATGGCCTCTGGAAGCCCTCTAAGAGTTTCGATTGATGTGTTCTAAGAGATCCCACATTCATGCTTGGAATATGGCACGAGGGTGAATGGATGAAGAGAGATTTCGCTCAGCAATTCTACGGTTGGGTGCAACATGGAAGTCTCATCCCGGGTTTGGATTTTGCATAATTAATGAAAGGTTAGTTTTCCTTGTATTTATATGAGAATTTTGATGGATTATATGTGGTCTACATGGTTGTACTTTCATGAGTATTTCTACTGCTATTGTGATGGTTATGTATGTGTTTTATGACAACAGCCATGTATGGATTTCACCATGTTTTTACTTGTAATTGAATGATCAATGTATCTATGACCTAATGGATGGAATGGAAGTTGATGTATTGAGGCATCAATGGTTCTTACCAATTCTCAGCTAAGTATGAGACACATATGCTTAGAAATGTTATTTATGCCTATAGATTACATATTCGTGATATGTTTGATGAAATGCCTGTCATGGATAGTAGGGGTCCAGTGAAGGTCTTAAACTAGCATTTTATTTAATATTGTCATTTCCTTGTTAGTTTACTATTATGAAGAGATGGTTGAATTCTGGGCAATGACTTGGGCTCTAGGCCTGAAAAGTGGCTCAAATCCCGAGGACGCTAGCATAACACTAACAAATATAGTCTCTGGATGCTGACAGGAAAGCCTATGAGAGTGAATTTGGGTTTCTGGACGTTGTCATGCCTATATCTTGAGAGCGACTGAGGCTAAAGTTGTCCAAAAGTTCAGTGGGACCCAAGGGCAAGTTTTCTGAAGTGTTGGATTGGTTCCCAAGGGTCTTGAATACGATGTTGAATGTCTGTATGGTGCGTTTCCGTTAGTTCCAATTCCTTGATGTGACTTAGGAGGTAAAATCATATCATAATGTCCTCTTTTTGCATGTTTACCCAGGTTGGCTGGTTGCTTCGGTAGATGTGGGAGGAGGGTGTTATAGAGTGGTATCAGAGCATGGTTCACCCCTCATACTAGATGGGATATGTGGTTGTAATGCATGAATGCCAGTTGCATGTGTGTCTCTCACACTTGATACCATGTGTTTGTTGCATTTGCATGATGTGGATCATTGTTGTAGTCATGTAGAGTTGATGTGTTTTATTGTGGGATACATCACTATGAGTGTATGACTGGTTACATGTCGACTTATGTCGCTTACATGTATCGTTGTAGTTTGTTTGGTTACAATATTGCTTGTTGGTTACATTAGACTTATATGCTTGGTTGAATGTATCATTCTTTCAGGTTTGATTTCAAGTATTGTTCATTCATTCTTGATCATATGTATTTATGCATATGTGTGGAGGGTTATGCATCACTTATGCATGCTCATGTTTGCATGTGGTCAAGTGTATAGTGACATAGTGATGGTCGTTGTCATGCATGAGGTCGTGGTGTGTGTTGTTGTTGAGGTCATGCATTGATGACTCGAGCCTATCTAGAATGATGGTTGCATGGTCATATGCTTGTGTTTTATGTTTCCATATGATGTCATGATTATGTTATACATGTATCATGCTAATTTTTTAATCTTGCAGATGAGGTATCATCCTTGAGCTATGCTAAGGTATGTTGGTTTATTATGATTTGGTTTACCCGACATGATATACCTTGCAAGAAGAAATATCAAATGGCTAGCAACATGGTTGACTACAAAGACTGTCCCTTTGAATTCAAAGAGAAATATGGTGTTGGGAACTCTTCTGATTTGGAAATTACATTGAGAAGATTAAAGGAAGAAATAAGGAGTTGCAAGGAAGATAATAACAGAATCATGTAGGCACAAGAGAAACAAGCATAGGTAAATGCAATGATACTTCAAAGTTTGTTAGACTTGCAGCGACAGGGACCACATCGGATCAGCTACGAACAAGAAGATAGAACTAATAGGGAATATGGTAGTCAGTCGCATGGTGGCCATAGGTCAGATAGAGATGACACAATTAGAGATGGTAGATTTTTGGACACTCTGAATAGGAGAGGGGATAGATGTTGGCTTGAGGGGGCCTGACCCAAGTTTAGCGTTAGTTAGCCAAACAAATCCCTACACTACTGGCCCTTTCGGCATCAACCCACAGAGCGCGAATTGAAGTCTCACCCGAAGCAGTATGGGGGGATGATGGAACCAAGTTTCTGCACCCTTGAGATGGTTGTGATGTCTTTATTCCAACTATACCTGCCTTTGTGCAGGTTGCTTATCCCTCTGCTCTACCCTTCAGTACCTTCGCGAAATGTTACAATCGAATTTCGTGTAGCCCTAATCAGGGGTTGAAGTCCTTTCACACTACTAGGGAAGCGAACTGTGCTATTTCCCAAACTAGGCTAAGTATCTTACTTATCTTATTAACATATCTTAGTTAGCTTCGTGAAAACGGATGTTATTACTTGCGTTCACTTAACCAATACATTTTTACACATCTGCGCATCATATAAGTATTTGAAGTGAAATTCATACCCAATATAACAGATGCATAAATAGGAAATAAAGACGCATAAATTATTGAATACTTCTCTTTATTGATAATCCCAGATGGTTACAGACTTGACTCGCCCTGCGCACTCAGCTGCAGGGTTCCGTGCACTAAGCTGCGGACTTCTAGGCCTATATGCACTCAGCTACAGGGCCTCTACCTATGCTATGACCCAAGACGTAGAATTCTACTTTAGAGCTATCTCTTATACATCATCATTCTTGATTCTTCCTTATCCTCTCAAACTACTTAGAGCTTAGCTCTATTTATACAATCCCATGGTCTGCGGACCATGGGTAGATCTTCTACAGCCGACATTACATTATCAAAATAAGGGTGGACAACCCTATGACTCTTTAACATCTACGCGCTCCACGCCCACAAAATTCAAAGTCTTTACATTTATATTACAAACTTCGACCAAAATATGTGCTCTAAGCCCCAAAAATTCCTTTGGGGGATTCCGCGCCCAACAGGCCCCCAACACAAACATCGTGACTCGCCCTCGAGTCACTGTGTAGGTGCGGAGATCTTAGCGTGAAGACCTCCCAGTTCTGTTTGGGTCCCTGCAACTTTAGCAGCGCACTGAGTGGCCGCCTACTGGAATTCTTCCACGCGCTGTTCAGTGACCGCTACTTCTGAACTGCTGCCCTGAATCCTCTGTTGCATTGCTTGTAGTTGTGCAAGCTTTGCTTCAATGGAGGTTGTAATTGTATAAGCCTCGTCGATCCATGGCTATAGGCGTGCTTTTAAGACCGCTTGTTTATGTCGAGAAGCATCCACCTGTTCCTTGAGTGCCTTTTCGTGTTGCATCAGTGAAAGCCTTTGTGTAAGGGCAACCATCTATGCAGTCCCTTTTACCTTGTCATACTTTTGTTGTATCTTGTGCGCCTCTGTCTCTAGGTGTTCTACAGTCAGGTCCTCCTGCAGGGTGGTTAGGACCTCGAATGTTTGTTCGAAGAGCTGCATGCAGTCTGCCACTGCACTATCAATCTCCGCGATCGTTGTCGTAACTGCGGTGATACGCTGTTCTCTGACCTCTGGCGGAGTTGAAGGCCGAGCCTTCAACTACAGTTCTGCGATTTGAAGGTTTAGCTCCAACTGAACCCTGGCCATCTCTGCTCTTGCGTCGCACACCCCTGTAGCTAACTTACGGACACGCGCCTCCACCGGTTCTTCTACATGAATGGCTAACACTGGGACCATTCGGCAGGCTTCCTCTACAACCTGCATTATATGTTTGTTCTGCTCCATGGCCTCGTTGCGCTGTAAGCCCAACTGCTCAATGTTGATGCATTGCTCGCTCATTACTTGTAGAGTCCCTGGCCTAAAGTTTTGTGGTGACTCCATCCTGTAAGAGGTAGAGGGTCTCCCAAGGGAGCACAACCATGTTCAAGCCTACCTCTTTCAAACTGCTCACCATGGGTCTGTCAGCCTTCATCTCTATAGTAAGTGCCCCATCTGCTAGCACTATCATATTGATCATAGTGCCAACCATGAAGCTGGTGGATACTACGCCAGCCTATAGAGTGTGAACCTGCAACTCCTGCAATTCTGTCCAAAGATCCCCCAATACCAGCTGTTGTTGTTCTTCAAATTGCTGGAGGGCCTCCGCGGTGACATCCCTCACCATTTTGTCGATATCATGTAAATCCCCCTCAGTGAGGGTGATCGGGTCGAACGACGTCTTCGATGCCTTTGTTTTCTTTCGTGGCATTGTCTGCTCGCGTGGCCACGGACGCTTGAGTTGGGTGAACACCATCTGTGGGTCCATGCCACATTGTTCTGTGTCTATATTTGGTTTGGGCGAAGGTGACCTTTGTCCTTCGTGCTCTTCTTCTCTTGTTTTTTGTTGTTCTACCAACTTCGCAGCGTCGTGCGCTGCTTGGGCCTTAGTCGTTGCTTCTTCTTTCCTGCGCTTCTTAGCCAGCTGCACCATTTGAAGCTTTGTCTCTTCTTTCTTGTGCTGCGTGGTAGACTTGTCTATTTTCACCACGGAGCCAGCTAGAGCACGCCACTCTGACAGCCAAGACTCAAGGACTACGAATATTACATCATCGGTCGCCAAGTATGGTAAATCATGCCATGTCTTCATAGAGTCCTTCCACGCCCTGATGAAGACATGGTGGAAATCTGCTTTTAACTTTCCAAAGCTCTGCAAACTATTGTATATTATGTGTGAAAACTGCGGCTTGCAATTGATCCCCATCCGCATATTCATCTCCATTAGCACCTAGAATATCTTACTTTCTTTGATACGCTGTGCATCCTTGGTCGTCCACAGTGAAGCATACTTCACTGCCTCTGGAAGGTCCAGCACGACCAAAGGGAATTGGCTATCCTCGGGCAACTCCCATGCCACCAATACGATTGACAACAAGAGCCACACGTAGTTAAATGTTTTTCCCTGCTCTTGTGCCTTGCGAAAATTCACAAGGAACTCGCCGCATAGATAGTTCACCCAGTTGAACTAGACTCCTTCTACGCATTGGATCGCTAGTGCGACTATTGGCGCGGGCACCTCATCCATGCGACACTTCCGCATCACCTTCCCTACCAATATTTGTGTCGTGAATTTGAATGTAGGGTTGTTAATGTTGGAGATGGCATACCCTCGCTTCTTCTTCTCCAACTTAAACTTCTTCTTCATTGCTTCCACGAGGGCCAATTCGCCACCTTTTCCCTCTGAAATGTTGGTTGGATCCTCTCCTGAGTAAGATATCTGTGTAATCCGGTGAATTAGATGGTCTGTGATGGGGATGGGCTCCTTCAGCCACAAGCACCCATCATGCACCAAGCAAAGCAGCTACCTGATAACGAAGATGGTCACTGGGGCACGGTGGTGGTGCGGCACCCAGAGCAGGTTTAGCAACCCTGGTTCTCCACAACTCTGAGCCATGTCTGCGGCTCCAATTGAATTGTTTCAACGGTCGCGTCAATCCTCTAGCGCATTAGCTTCTCAGTCGCTAAATGTGGGAACTTATCATGGTCTGCAAGGTCCCAATCTTCAAATTTCAACACAAGAACCCACCCCAAGTGCGGTCCCTCAAAGATAATATCGTTTGGGAGCAGTGGAGTTTGCAGAGAGCTCTTTCTCTCATCTATATCCTTCGGCACCTTGGCTTTACCCTTGCACAGAGGAACATATTCAGGTAACCGGGTAATAGGGTCCGCACCCTAGGTTTCAACTTCCATCTCTACATCCTCCTCATCCACCAGGATTTCTTCAAATTCCTCCTCTTCTTTGGCCTCTAGATTAATGACCTTCCCTTTTCCTGCAAGGTGGGTTTTGTCCTCTGTGGGTTTCTAGGCGAGTCGTGCACCAGGATCATAGCCTGCTTATCCTTCTTAGGTTGTGGTGTTCGGGGTGATTTAGGGACCTCAACTATCGCTCTGATGCTCTCTGGGGCTTCTACTTCCACAATCTCTTACGTGGCTTCCATGGGTGTCGACATCAGTCTAGTTAGAAGGTCCTGCGTCTCCTTTGGAAATGTTTCAAACACTAAACTTGCTCTCAAAGCCTCAAAGTTCGACAGGTCCATATACACTTGATAGCGCAACAACTTAGTTCTCAAAATGCCAAGTGTTTTTTGTTGGACAGCCACTTGTAATTTATAGGGCTTTTTGAATTTGAACTCGACCATTCCCCCCACATTTGGCCCATTAATGCAAGATTGGTGACAGATTTTCAAGAATCTAGCCCATAAGGTTTGCCTTAAATGCCCGCCACCCGCTCACTTTCCGACAGACCTACGCGCCAACGCAACTGATCTGGACTTAAGCAGGAATGCAAAAAATTACAGAGATAACCATAAACACAGATATGCAGCGGAAATAATACTTCATTTCATTAATGTAAAATACTAAAATATGCTTACAAACAGTGATGGAAATAAACCAGCTAGGGCGATGGTAGCTTATCTCTGAGAAGAGATGTCGTGGCTACATGCCTCTGAACTGTGTTACAATGAGGCTTGAAGGCCTATTTATTGTTGAGAAACAATGGAAAACCATTCACATCCCAAAACCTAACCCTAGAAGATGAAACGCCAAATTGTGGGCCCCGTTTGGGTAAATTGGTACATCAATTTCCCGAGGTCGTAACTTTGGCATATGATCTCCGTTTGACGCGTACAATAGCTCGTTAGAAAGATCTATCCGAGAACTACCACTTTGGGTGGACCATGTTGCCCCCAAATTTCCCAGAAAACGTTGTTTAGGGCCTCAAAACGGCTCCGAAAGTTCAGGACCCAAAAAAATTCTAAAAATAGTAAACTATGCTACAATTTAGGAAACTGAAAAAGCTGAAAGAGATAGTTGTGGGGGTCCAAATGGGATAGGTGGGTGGCCACCAACATCCACCTGGAGCATTCCTCCCCCCTTAGGAAGCAATGGTCCCCATTGCGTTGAGTTCCTCCCTAAGATGAGGAAGCTTTTTCTAATCTGGGTCTCTGGTGAGCTGTTCTGCAATCTCTGATGTGTCCAGAAATGGTGGGAAGCATGGTCGACGACGGTCCACATTGAACACTTGGTGCAAGCGAAGGAATGGAGGAATGTTGTGCTTCAAAGCATTGTTTCCCATAGCCTTGGTACTGGTGTAAGGACCATGTCGGAGTGGTCTGAGTTTCTTATGGGTTCTGGTAAGGCGTTCTCTTTGTAGATGTAACCAAACTTTGTCGCCCACCTGAAACTTGTGTGGTACCCCTGTGGGTGAGGAGAAGTTGTTCCTATGTTCTGTCATGACCGTATCCCTTTGCTATTGCTGCTGCATGGAGGAAACCTTTGCGGGGGTCATGGATGTAGCAACGATCTTCCCCTTACTTTGGGAGCGAACCAGACAGAAAATAAATTTCCTAGTCTGTGAGATGAGCTTGCTGCCTTTCTTAGCAGTGATCAAAGAGGTGGCGGTAGGTGGGGCTACCTCCGATATCCTGTATAATGAATTATCCAAAGAAATAATGACAGCGCGAGGCCTTGACTCATACATAACATGTCGCCTCCACAAGTATGGTTGGCCTAATAGTACATCACAAACATCCAAAGGTGTAACATCACACAATACCTCGTCTGTGAAGGGTTTGATGCTGTAGGGAATGTGGCACTACTGGCAAACTTTGAGATCTCGTCCTTCGTGAAGCCACCCGATACTGTACGGCTACAGGTGTGGTGTAGTCGGTAGGCCCAACCGCTTCACGACCTCTGCTGAAATGAGGTTCTTTTGGCTCCCACTGTCAACAATGAATTGCAGCGGTGAACCCTTCACCCACATTTGTGAGTGGAAAAGGTGATCCCCCTCCTCTGGGTCTTCAGGCTCATTCTTCTGGATCTTGGCGGTGGCAATGGTGGCGCTGGGATCCGCATCAATGATCTGCTTCCCTTTGCCATTCCCCTTATTGGGTTCTGGCTCAGGGTTAGAATATGCATCTGATTCGGAAGCCTTCAACTCGGCCACCAGCGACTGCTTGGTTTAACACTCACTTGTGTTATGAGTGGGACTCTTGTGGAACTCACACCACTTTCCTGTGTCCTTCTTCGGCTTCGTGGTGTTGTTCTTTTCTTGCGGCTTCGACGGGTTGTCTTGGGTCACCCCGCCTTGGCTTTTCCTTTGGGCTTCGGATTTGCAGATCCAAAGTCTCGCTTCTTCTGTTTGAACTTTTGCTCGATTTTGACAGCGTATCGGTATGTTGTGTCGAGTGAGGAGATGTTCAAGAACTCCATCTCTTCCTGGATGTATCTGTGTAGGTAGCCGCGGTATTTGAGTACTAGATGCAACTCAAAATCATTGATACCCAAATGTGTGCGAAGGGTATGAAAAATGTTTGTGAACTCTGGCACATCTTGGTTTCGCCCCTGCCACAATGTGGTCCATTTGATGTATTTGTCCTCATAGCTTTTGACAGGGTAGTACTGCTCCTTGATGGCATCCCGGAAGTCATTCCAAGTGGGTGCAGCTAAAAATAGTGAGCCTGTACTTTCATCCTTCTGCTCGCAGTAGGTTTCTCACCAGTCCTTGACGTGGGGGCCTGCTTTGAGAAGAGCGAAAACAATATTTTCCCGACTCGAAAATTCATGAACAGAAAAATAACCCTCTAACAAATTTAACCATTTATCTATGGCATCTGCATCTAGCTGACCCTCGAATATGGGGATTTCAAAATTAACTTGTACCTTAAACGGCGTGGCGTTTCCAGAGTAGCTGCTGGAAGCCGATACATCACTTTTGGGCAGTCGCTGAAGGATTTGGGCAAAGATGTCCATCATCGCGTTCCATTGTCGCTCGAGGGCTTCTTCGAGCAAGATTTTGATAGGAGCTCCTGCCCCCTCATCTTTCTTCTCATCCGCCATGGGAGGCCGTCGGGATTTGCGAGGCTGGTCTTGCAAAGGTTCGACCAGTTCAAGCCCTAACTCCTTATATCCCGACCTCGTTGGGGACATGCAAAGAAAAACAGAGAAAAAGCATACCGCTTTGATACCACTGATCCGGACTTAAACAGGAACGCAACAAATTACAGAGATAACCATAAACAGAGATATGCAGTGGAAATAATACTTCATTTCATTAATGTAAAATACTGAAATATGCTTACAAACAGTGATGGAAATAAACCAGCTAGGGCAATGGTAGCTTATCTCTGAGAAGAGATGTGGTGGCTACATACCTCTGAACTGTGTTACAATGAGGCTCGAAGGCCTATTTATTATTTAGAAGCAATGGAAAACCCTTCACATCCCAAAACCTAACCCTAGAAGATGAAACACCAAATTGTGGGCCCCGTTTGGGTAAATTGGTACATCAATTTCCCGAGGTCGTAACTTTGGCATACGATCTTCGTTTGACGCATACAATAGCTCGTTAGAAAGATCTATCTGAGCACTACCACTTTGGGAAGGGAAACATCGATCCATGGACCCATGTTGCCCCCAGATTTCCCAAAAAAACGTCGTTTAGGGCCTCAAAACGACTCCGGAAGTTCAAGACCCAAAAAACTACTAAAAATAGTAAACTGTGCTACAATTTAGGAAACTGAAAATGCTGAAAGAGATAGTTGTGGGGGTCCAAATGGGATAGGTGGGTGGCCACCATTATCCACCTGGATCAGCAACTATCTTCACGCTGTCACGGACCCTATGACACTTCGCTGCTTCGCGCAGTCCTAACATCGCACAGTTCCCGGGTAGTGTAGTTTATAGTCCCGCGCCTCATTTCTGCTACCTGGAGCATTAAGACTGTGCTACTTCCATATAGTCACATCGTCGATGTATGGTTTCAAACAACTACCATTCACCTTTCTTGTGAAGGGTTCTCCATTTAACTTGAGCAGCTGTACGCACCTCCGTTGGTAATCTCCTTACTAATATACGGCCCTAACCAATGCATCCTAAACTTTCCATGGAATTTATCAAACTTACTATCACACAATAAAACTAGATTATTTACCTTGAATGTGCACAGCTTGATGTGTCAGTTGTGCCATGCCTTTTCGCGCTGCTTTTGGACCTGCTGGTGAAATCCAGCCAAAAATCGTTCTTCTTTGAGCTCATCCAGCTGCGCGAGCCTCTCCTCTAAGGCTTCGTGATCCGTCATACCTATGAGTGCTTCTATGTGCAGACTCGGCATGATGTATTCCATACGCATTACAACTTCCACTCCATAGACAAGCCTAAAAGGTGTTTGTCCCATTAGCTTCTTACATGTTTTCCAATAAGCCCATAACACTACAGGTATGTGTAGGTCCCGATCACTTCACTGAGCGTTGCATACCTTGGTAGTGTGTTCTCAAGCACTTTGTTGAATGCCTCCACTGTCCCATTAGCCTATGGGTGATAAGGTGTGCTCTTTTGATGATACACCTGAAATTCCTCTGTTAATGTGTTGATCGTATCATTCAGGAAATGCATACCACGATCGCTTATCAAGATCTCGAACACCCAAATCGCGTCAGTACATGTTCAATTAGAAAATTTGTGGCAATCACGCCCATGCAATTCTTTACCGGTTGCGCTTCTGCCCAACGAGTCAAATACTCAGTCGCAGTGATAATATACCTCGCGCTTGTCTTTCCTTGAGGTTTAATGGGTCCTATAAAATCTATTTCCCACTTTTTGAAAGGTTGCAACATCACTTGTGGATTCAAAGGGATTTCATCCCTCCACGTTGGCCTGCCTATTCTTTGACATACATCACATGCCTTGCAATATGATTTTGAATCCTGATGAAGGGTTGGCCACCACAACCTTGCACATAGAATCTTCTGCGTGGTTGCTCTTCCTGCATAATGTCCTCCCACGGTGCCACCATGAGAGTCCATGAGGATGCTGCTTCATTCAAACTCAGGTACATACCTTCGCAATATTTCATCATTCCCCATTTGTATAGATTCCTAGAAATGACAGAGAAATTTGCCACGCGCACCATTAAATCCTTCTTTTGATGGACAAAGTATCCTTCTGATGCAGTTCTTGTATTATATCTTCAAAATGTCCATTTGCGAAGTGCATAGCAAAGAGCTGCACATCAGGTAATCCTTCCTCCAAATTAGTAGGTTCCTCCCCTGTCTCGATGCGCAACAAGTGATCTGTTCTCGTGTTCAAACATCTAGGCTTCACAACAACTTTGAAATCGTACTCCTGGAACAATAAGAGCCATCTTCAAATTCACCCACCCAACACAGGCTTATTGACCAGGTACTTTAGCGTGGAGTGACCTGTATACATATTAAAGTGGCCTCCTAGCAAGTAGTTTCGATACTTCAAGAGCGCATATACCATAGCTAGCCCCTCGCGCTCAGTGATGGAATAGTTCTTCTCTGCTTTGGATAATTTGCGACTTGCGAACATGATAGGGTGATACAAGCCTTCTCCGCCATCCTGTGTTAGTACTGCCCACAATGCTATACATGACGCATCAACATGTACATGAAATTGTTTCTTCCAGTTCGAGAAGACTAGAATTGGTACAGTAACCATCTTTTCTTTCAATATATCTAGGCTTTTCTTACAGTCATCATTCCAACAGAACATGAAATCCTTCTTCAACAATTTTTCCATCGGCGCGGTGATCTGGGCATAACCTTTGATAAAATTTGTGTAATATCCTGTATGTCCCAGAGTAGCACGCAGTTGTTTCACACTCCTTGGAGCTTCCAAGTTCAGAATCTCTACGATCTTCATGGGGTCTACCATCAGCCCTTGTCTGAAAACCACATGCCCCAATATGTTCCAAAAAGGAATGAGGAACAGACACTTCTTGAGGTTGAGCGCGATCTGGCATCTTTGATAGGTATCGAGCATCAAACACAAGCTCGCTACATGGTGCTTAACCAGCCCAAACACAGTCCAGTCATCAAAATAAACCTCCAGGAACTTATGAATATATTCCTTGAATGCTGCAACAACCACGCACGAAAATATAGCAGGCGCATTCTTCAATCCAAGCGGCATGACAGTATATTGAAAGAAACCCCACTCAATCGCGAAGGTTGTCTTGCTCCTATCCTCCGGTGTGATTTTGATCTGGTGGTACCCCAAGAACCCATCAATGAAGGAATATGCTTCCTGACCACCTACATTGTCCAACACTTCATCTGTGAACGGAGTTGGGAAAGGATCATGCACACAAGCGTCATTCAATTTTCTGAGATCCACGCATATCCTTATCTCGTCCTTCTGCTTCTTCTCTTGCACCACCATTGGACTTACCCAATCAGATTCTTCCATAAGCTCAATGATGCCTGTTGCGAGCATTTTGTCTAACTCTAAGCAGACCTTCTCCTTGTATTTCAGATGTAAGCGGTAACGCCTCTGCTTAACAGGCTTCACGTCACGCTTTAATGTGATATTCATCACTCCTAGATCTATGATTATTCCTTTCAAATTCGTAAACTTGGTCGGGAATAAGTCTTGATATTCACGGAGTAATTCAGCAACCTTATCCACCGTCGCGTCGTCCCAGTAGTCTCCAATCTTTGCGAATTTGGGTTCTGCCTCCATACCAATGTTCACCTGTTTAGTTTTCACCGACGCGGTTATATCAGGGTTCTCAATCTGTGGTCCTTGAACCTTGCAGTGGCCTTCTATTTCTGGAATTTTAATATTCTATGGGTCCTCATCCTCCTCTTCAACAGTTACATTATAACATTCCAACGTGCAACTCAGCTGAGTAGCCCATTCAGGCTGAATCAGGTCTAAAGGCTCCTGTGGTATCCTAAAGATGGCTGCTTTCACCTCTTGTAGCACTTCATCAATACTGTCAAACCCATCCTCAAAGATGAAGGTCATCATGAATCCTTCGCGTAGGATATCTGATTCACCTGTCCCATGGCACCTTGGGATAACATCCAAGGTATTGCAGAACAGGTGCACCCACTCAGGTTGTGGCTTTTCTCCATAGGCCTGCATCCACTTGGCCAGATGAGCGTGCGGATCATCCTGCCCAGCATACTTTTCTGTCAGTCCCATCTTAGGCTTCCCAAATTGTGCTCACATCATTCTCCTACATTTTCACCAATCATCAAAGCTTCCTTTGTGCATACCCCACCATCTTGTGGGCGTAGTGCACAGTACCCAGTCCAAGGCCTGGAAGCGTTTCTTTTCCGGCACCTCCCTTTCAAATTCATCCAAGAAGGTATCTACCTCATTTAGACCATCAAAAGTAGGCAGATTTCTTACTTCTGTCAACACACAACGCAGTGACCAGGTCATCATATTGCAATTCAACGTAGTTACTTCGTGTAACCAATTCTGCCAGCGTTCTACTTCTTTGTCGGAATCTGAATTATAGGAACTGTCATGCTCCCATGTAATCTGCCCATCCATGTTGGGATTCACCCAGTCTTGGTCTCGCGTTGTTATCTTGTAGATGCAATTGAGATCATCATCACTCTCATAGTCGCGGACTGGTTCTGTGTAGCACGATCCTTCAGCAGGATCCAGGGGTATTATTACATGTAGTGATTTATTCTCAAAGGTCATCTTTTACTTCTTTTGGTTGATTACCCCATCCATATCAGTAGCCCAGTTAATTCCCAGGAGCGTAGGGTAGGGATTTCTATCATCAACAATCTCTATTACTTCAAAATCTGTCAACACGCTCACTCCCTCAATATCCATGGTTACTCCCTGTAATCGCCCCATGCGTATGATTTTCTTTTGGTTCGCCATTCTCAGTTGAATCGGATACCATTGCAGCGCAAGTCTCCCCATTCGCTCCCATGTCTATTTTGGTAAAACATTCACATCTGATCCCAAATCCAGAATGACTTGATCCATCTCGTATTCTTCGATCTGTGCAGTGAGTCTCATTTCACGCCCCATCCTTGTTTTATGCTTTCCGATCTTTCAGACTACACGCGGTTCTCCTGGCACAGTCCCAACACATCTATTGATGAGTTCTTGTAACCCTTTCACAACCTTACTGTCATGCAATAACTTCATACATGTTTCCAAGAAAGTTGTGAGCATAGAGGGGTCCATCTCCAGCTCAGGCTTATCTTTGCTTCCTAAAGTGGAGGCCTCAGTGAAGCTCTTCTTAGCTTCCATGAATGTTTCCCGAGTGCGCTCCAAATCAAACTCAGCTTCTTTCGTCGTGGTTTTGCGAACCCAGGTACTGTCTTCCGGTTGTTTCCCCTTATCATATTCGGTCGTGATTCCACTTCGAAGCACTATATTTACGTTCGAATCTTCCTCGTGCAGCTCAGACCTCATCATCTGTAGTTTCTGAGTTGGGGGAGGTGGTAGCGCCCCTTTGTCACATATCCTAGCTATCAACGTAGGACAATATTCTATTTCATAATCAAATAGCGTGCAATACTTGCACGATGGATGCGTTGGATTAGTGAAATCACGGGCATAGTGTCTTGGCCCTCCACAATTGTGACAAATCAACTGTCCTCAACCTCTACTAGGTCCTCCTCCACCTCGGCCTCGTCCACGCCCCTGAAACAAAAACTCAGTGGGAGAACCAACAACCACCCCCAATAAGAAACCCCAACTTTAGGAAGAACCCTAACACTGGAAAGAATGCTATACCAGATCAGCAAATTAGGCCACCCTTCCAGGAAAACTATGTTGAGGGTTCACAGAGCCATGAAGGAGAGGATGACACCCAGATAAACTTATTAGGAATAAAAAATGAATATTTTGTTTTTCTTACTCAAGAAGAACATGAATTATATATGTTGCAACAATTTCAATTAGAATCTAGTGAGTTCTTTGACTTCAAACAGGGTTATGAGTTAGCCATATATGAGGTTCACATACAGTATAGATTAAGAAGTAAAAATAAAAATGAGGCTCCCACTAAAAGATCAGTCCAGACCCAAACTAAAAAGATAACAAAAGCTCATGCCACTAAAATTTTACAAATCCTTCCTTGGGGTACACAGGAGACTTCTACCCCAAAAAATTGTAGATATAACTTCATCCGAAACTCAAACTAAAGCAATCACTCAAAACATTCCAAATAGGAGTAATCAAAACAAAAATTCTAAAACACAGACTGAAATGCCAAGTACTAAAAAACAAGATGAAAACAAACAGACTACATTTGCTAGGGAAGATCTCATCCAAGCAAGCAAAGGTCAACTGCCTTTCAACCTCAAGACTGAAATAGCAAAATTGAAAATATCAGTCCCTTTGACTGAGCTAGTGAAAAATGGATCCTATAGATCACAGATCACATAAACTTTAAATATAGGTGAAGGGGAAGATGCAGTCAATTTGAATGATGATCAACCCAAGTTATTGTTTGGCCCTAAGGTAAATTGTACTCATCAGCAAGAGGAATCCCTCCTTTCTATATTATCCTGAACATTCATGACAAAGTATTACACAATGTTATGCTAGACTCAGGGGCATCCCATAACTTGATGCCAAAAACAATCATGGAGAGACTAAACTTAGATATCATTAGACCATATAACGACTTGTTTTCCTTTGACTCCAGTCAAGTTAAATGCCTTGGCTTGATTAAATACTTATGTGTAACTCTAGTCCAATGCCCAGAAAATATTATTGTGATGGACATAGTAGTTGCAAACATCCCACCCAAATATGGAATGTTGTTATCTCGCTCATGGGGATCAAAATTGCAGGGATCCTTACAATTATATATGTCATATGCCACCATCTCTGTTTTTTGTCAACAAAGAAAACTATATAGAGAGAACTTGATGAAATACATGGTGAGTAGTGTAGAAATACCACAAAACTTACCTATATACTCCATGCATTCTCATATAGACTCCTTCATATTGTACAATATAGACCATGAAAAAAAGGAAATCATAGCTACAGAATAGAAATACAAAACAGCTAATAGTGAAAACGTTTTTCATGAATCACTATGGCATTTGGATTTTGATGGATCTGTGAATATGCTAGGAGCAGGAGCAGGAGTGTGGATCCACAATATGGAGAATAATCATGCCGAAGATCATGCATTCAGGTTAAATTTTAAATTCACAAATAACATGGCAGAATATGAAGCTCTGATGTTAGGATTACAAATGGTTAGAAAACTTGGAGCCAAGAGAGTTTCTATACTGGGAGACTCGTAATTGATTATTAAACATATTAATGGTGAATACTCTGTAAAAAATCCTAGACTAGTTCAATATAGAGAGGTTGTCCTAGATTTGATCAAAGACCTTCTGGAAACAAATTTTGTTGCCATTCCTAGAAAACAGAATATGCAGGCCCACAGTTTGGCTACTTTTGCTAGTACCTGCAAGTTTCCATTTCAACCCAAACATCAATACACTGCAGAAGTGAGACATAGGCCTGTCATACCAGACAATTTGAAGTATTGGAAGATTTTCTCACAGGATTCCCAAATTTATGACTTCATGAATGCTGAAGGTCAGTTTCAGAATTGTAAAATAGATACAGATTGTACAATATATATTGACATAGATAGTGGGATAGATGTAAATATTTTAGATATAGCTAAACCCACTAATTTTAAAAATTAGTAGTAGATAACTTAGAAAAAGTAGAAATAGAAGAAATAATGAATGATGATCCTGAAATTCTTAATCTTAAAAATAATTTTTTGCCTAAGCGATTAGTCCCGTTAGAAGACTTGTTTGATTCCAATGATGTAGCTAGGAAACTGAAAAAGGAGCCTTTGAGAGCAGATATAGAAGAATGTAACATAGGAACTAAAGAAAAACCTAAATTCATTAAATTATCAAAAGCCTTACCTCCAGATGAAAAGTTTAAATACATAAATTTGTTTAAATAGTTTCAAGATGTTTTTTCCTGGAGTTATGAAGACTTGAAGTCTTATGACACCAGCATAATTCAACACAAGATACCTATCAAAGAGGATCATAAACCTTTTAAACAGAAACTGCGTAGGATTAATCCAGTTCTTATGACATCTATTGAGAAGGAGGTAAAGAGAATGTATGATGCCCAAATTATAGCTCCCATTAGATATTTAGATTGGGTTTCAAACATAGTCACTGCTAGGAAGAAAACTGGAGAAATCGGACTTTGTGTTGATTTCAAAAATTCAAACAAGGCCTCATTAAAAGACAACTATCCTCTACCAAAAATAGACCATATCATTTAGAGGGTAGTAGGCTCATCCAGAATTTCATTGCTTGATGGATTTTATGGATATAACCAGATCTTAGTTCAACCAGAGGACCAAGCCAAAACTACATTTACTACTCCTTGGGGTTCCTCATGTATTTGAAGATGCCTTTTGGATTAATGAATGCAGGAGCAACATTTCAAAGAGTTATGGATATAGATTTTGCCAAGGAGATCCATGATTTCCTAGTGATTTACCAATATGACATCACAGTCTTTTCTAAATCTGATAATGAACACCTAGATCACCTGTGAAAAGTTTTCATTAAATGCAGGAAATTTGGTATTTCCTTAAATCCAAAAAAGACACTCTTTGGTATAGAAGAAGGAAAAATGTTGGGACATATAATATCCAAATATGGAATTAGAATCAAATTGAGGCAATTTTGACCATCACCCATTCTAGAAACATCAAAGAATTATTGTCATTTCTAGGCAAAATTAATTTTCTTAGGAGATTCATTTCAAATTTAGTAGAATTGATTAGAGAACTAAATAACATGTTAAGAAAATATTCAACACTTAAATGGACAGTGGAGGAAAAACAATCCTTTGAAGCCATCAAGGAAGCCCTGACCAAAACTATTGTCCTTATAAGTCCTGATTTTCAGAAAGATTTTATAATTTTTTCTTTTGCTTCAAAACACACTATTGCAATAGTCTTGTTGCAAAAGAATGACCAAGGATCTGAACAACCAATTTCATTTTTCAGTAAATCCTTAAGAGATGCCACACTCAAATACAACATAATGGAAAAACAAACACTAGCTTTAGTAAAGGATATCAAAGATTTCAGAGTGTATATTTTGTATTCTCACATCATTGCTTATGTTCCAAACTCAGTAGTAAATGACATTTTGACACAAAATGGGCCTAAAGGAAAGAGAGGCAAATGGTTGCCATAATTTTGGAATGTGACATAGAAATAAAGGCCACTAAACTTATCAAAGGCCAAGGTTTAGCCAAACTCATGGCTGAATCGAACTGTCAGGCCCTAGGTATAAATTTCATTGGTACCCTTGATGATCAGGAAGAGATGGAAACTCCACATATCAGTGAACCTTTTACTGATTCACCTTGGTATGCAGATATCATATTTGTATTACTAAACTTACAAGCTCCTCCTGGTTTAACAAGAACTAAAGCTAGATTTTTGAAAATGAAGTCATTGAGATATTGTATTATAGATAATGCTTTGGTTTGGAAAGACAATGGTGGTATTCTTTTAAATTGTTTACTAAAAGATGAAGCTAGTAAAATTATGCAAGAATTTCATGTAGGAGATTGTGGAGGACACTTGTATTGGAAGACTATTACTGACAAAATTCTGAGGGCTGGTTTTTATTGGCCCACTCTTTTTGCAGATGTTAAGAAACATGTGACCTCCTATCATAAGTGCCAAATATTTGAGGGAAAAATAAATCTTTTACCTTTACCTCTCAAACCCATCTCCATAGAAATTCCATTTCAACAATGGGGGTTAGACTTCATTGGAGAAATACACCCAGCCTCCTCAGCCCAACATAAGTGGATTTTGACACCCATTGATTATTTTACCAAATGGATAGAATCCATCCCTTCTAGACAAGCTACAGACTCTGTCATGATCTCATTCCTAGAAAACAATATCCTGTAAAGATTTGGATGCTCCCAAAAGCTCATTACTGATAATGAACCTGCTTTTAAATCCAAGAAAATGGTAGACTTTTGTAACAAATACCACATCACCCTTAGCCACTCCACTGCCTATTACCCTCAAGGTAATGGACTTGCAGAATCCTCAAACACAAGCCTTGTCAATATCATTAAGAAATTACTAGAAGACAACAAAAAAACATGGAACAAAAAGTTGATCAATGCCTTATGGGCAGACAGACTAACTACCAAAAATTCCATTGGTACATCCCCCTATCAGTTAGTATATGGGATGGATGTTGTTTTTCCATCCTCTTTTCGAGTGCCGGTAATGAAGATCATCCAGGAGTTGCTGGTGGAACCAAATGATATCAGAGAAGCATAAATCATACCATACACTTGCAACAAACCAGAGAAGAAGTACATGTAACATCACAAGTAATCCTTAACAAAATCAAAAATTTATTTGATAAAAAGACTAAAGTTGATGATTTTTACATAGGTGACAAAGTACTTAGATGGGATTCTAGAAGAGAAGACAAGGGAAAACATGGAAAATTTGATTTTCTATGGCATGGACCTTATGTCATTTATGGTTACACAGGTAACAATGCCTTTTCCTTGAGAGAGATAGATGGATCATATCTTCCAGGAGGACCTGTCAATGGTAGAATGTTGAAGCATTACTTTTCCACAAATTAACAATAGTTCACTTTACTTTACCCATTGTATATAACATTGCAGAGTTTAGATTGGAATGTATGGTAATCTTTTGAAGTTGAAGCTCGGAGAGAAGGCCCTGAGCTTTGAAAGTTTCACCATCATAAGTATGAATAAAGCAGAATCACAGAGTAACAGTTTACAAGGTAACTTCAGTCACATTTTCAGAGGCTATTGATCTTAAACGTTATTGACATTTCACCAGGAAATGCCATCCCCATGTGGAGCCACTGTTAGGGTCCTATAATAATAGGATTCATAATTTTGAATTGGTTGTGGTTGGTCTGTAATATTGTACATACTTTATCTTTCTACAAAATGTTTTCCATATTAAAAGATTAAAAAATGTAAAGAGGGTATGTCCTAAAAGAATAATCAAAGGACAAAAAAAAAAAAAAAGATTAAAAAAAAAAAAAAAGTGAAAAATATGAACCCCAAACAAAAACAGATCATGAAAGTGTGCAAATTCAGGTGCCACTACTTTTACTTTTATGTGCAAAATAATGGTTGTGTGTAGTTTGTCATAAATGCCACAGCCCATGATAGTCAAATAACTTAATCTTGACTAATTCATGTTTTAAATTCCATGTTTATAGATAGAAAATAAAGATCTAGCCAAACTGTTTAACCTTGGCAGGTCAATAATTAGGTGTGCTCATAAGCTTAATCTGAGCCATTGGAAGTTATAAGGTTAGAATTAGATAGTTTTCTTGTCAAAAGAAAAGGAAAGAAAGGGTCTGCTAGCTTAAATGCACCCAATAAAATGAAGAAAAAATGTTAGGATAAGTAAAGGGTAGGTAGAAGAAAGGTTGCAGATGTACAAGGTTGTTAAATCATAAGCACATTTATCATGCTTAATCCTATGTTTCAGTGTGCAAGAGCATTTATGAGAGTGAAAGGATGTTCACTAGCTTACTTGATTAACTTCCCCTCATTTCATTTCCCCCCCACATACTTATTTACTAATTTCCCCATTATCCCCTCATTTCTTATAAAAATACCCTTTTCCCTTCATTTTGACCCTTACCCCTTGGTTTCACACATTTCCCTAGTAAATTACCCTCCAAAGGTCATCCCCCTACCCAAAACCCCTTTTCCCTAGTGTGAAACCCATTTCCCATTGAAAAAATCACCTTCCCCCTTATTAATTTCTCTATTCTACCTCAAAAACCCATAAAAACCTCTTATCCTAAGTTTTTATCCCCCCCCTCCGCATTATTTAATTAACTTCTCGATTTATATTTCCCCGACATAAACTTTTTAACCCACCAACCCAGGTGCAGTTAAACAAACCCTGCTACATTAACCCCTGGTCCCACTCCATTAAACCCACTCATTATATTTCTAATCCCCACGTTATTCATTAATTAACTACAATTAGTTGTAATTAATCGCTCGGGCCCCACAAATCTTCACCCTTATTCCCTCCGTGCATCTTGACCGCGTGACAGCCGTCTGATCTTCCACCCCCAAATCTAACGGCGCACATCCATATCGTGCTCATTCCCTCTCCGACATTTACCAGCCCAAGAGCACGCAACATTCACGGTTTTGCCCAAGCCCTATTCTGCTACGTGGCAGCTCCAGGCGAAATCACATGCTCTTAAGGAAATACTGCCTGCTTGCCAAAAGTGGTGCAATGGCCCCTGAAACCGCTTCCCCGCCAAAAGCCAAAACCATCCATTGTTCATTTATGAATTCCGTGCCAAATTCTAATCGTTACTAGTTAAAAGGCTAGATAAGCCCCTTTCAACTCTTTTTGCTCATTTGCACTATGAATAATGCTCAAGCATTCATGTGCCACCCTGAGCCTCTGCAACCGAAATTGACTACCATTTATCTCCCGAACAAGCTTCAGACGCCCAATTCAAGCATCCAGTGCATAGCTGAAGCCACCATACCATCTATAGTCACCATTAAAACTAGTTTGTAGCTTGAACCACCAATTTCCAGGTATTTTGAAGAAAAACCAGAACAACCCTCTCAATTTGAAAGCATACAGTTAATTCAAAGATTAATTAATTGAATTTAATTAATTTTCCCCTAAATTGAAGAATATTTCCACCTGAATACCCAAACCCCTCTTTTGCAAACTGCAAATTACCCTCTCACTACACCAAAGTTTTCAAAGCCTCACTACTACAGCCTATACAAGCCTAATTCACACCTTTCCCCCTAAAAATGGCTTCCCAAACCTCTCTAGACGTGAGACCTATGTCAACCCCTCACCTGGACATCGACCATTTGGCACTAGCAGACAGGGATTTCCAAATAAAAGACACTGCTACTGCAGCCTACCTTCTGAAGCTCCACTGTTGGAGTAAGGATAGATTCTTGAACCATGCCGATGATATCCACCTTTGGGAATCCAATTTACCCAAATACCTATTCCCAGAAGTCCACCCATTCCCTGATATCATACATTTTTGTCATGCCTGCTATATCCCTAGCCAAAGAGCTATTGTTGCCCCAAACCAACAGCTCTTATTCACCATTACACCAAAGTCCATCAACCAAATGCTTCAAGTCCAACCTAGCCCTAATCAGACCCCTCTATCCATTGGAGACCTATTGGACCTATATATCACCCTAGACCTCGTTAAGATAAGGAAAATCTTCTAGACTTTCATCATTGAAGACCACCATACTCCTATAGATACCCCACCTTATGCTGCTACCATTTTTTCAGAAACAGGCAGACATATAATCACCATGCTCTCATGCATCCTAGGATACACCACAGATGAGCATGTGGATGAGGTCATCCTGGCCTTCTTGTCCATTTTTACCCCAAGCAAGCCTCTTTCTATCATGTATAATTATGCTCAGTTCATTGCAGACAGGATGCATGAACAATTCACAAGACTGCCCACTGAAAGAGTTTTCAAGTACTCTTCAGTGTTGTTTCACATATTTTTATATTACCAAGCAGACAAGTTCCCTGTAAGCATCTAGAAGTTGGATACCAAGGGAAAAGAGAGATCAGTAGTCTTCTGGACACCCTTGATCCAGAAATACTCCACAACATTTACATATAAAGATTTCATAGATTCATTTGTATACCTAGTCATGAACATGCTGACTAGTAACACTCAACCTAGAATCAGCCAAGAAATCAAGAGGGTGCTACAGTTGGCTAAGAACAACAAGGTGGGAGACTGGTACTTGTACCAGAACCACACTGAAATCAGGGTTTATGGTTTCCAATTAGCCCATTACAAGTTGCCCAAATACCTCCCTATGAGGATATTTTCACTTGAGTATTTTAGACAAATCATCAACTATGATGAGGTCCACTTCCTATCTGCTAGGAAGAAGACCCAGTTTAAGATGAAAAACCAATTGGGCCCATTAATTTGCAATAACAAGGAGACATGACCAAAAGCTGATAAGATACTACAACAGATGAATTTCAGCAACAACTTCATGTGGCAGTATGACCCTCATGGGGTCATAAACAAGCTAAGACTCAGGGTCAAATTGGGACCTTACATCCACCACCCAAGACCTGACATTGAACAGTTTTCCAACCAATCAGAGTGGTTGGAAAATACTTTGATTGATATGGATAGCACAATTGTGGATGTAGAGAACACACTCATTGATTTAGAAAAGCAATTTGACCTGAGTTCTTTCCTGCAGGTTCCAGAACTATGGGAACCAATGAGTAATCCTCCTGTGTTACAGACCCCAGCCAATGAGGAGAAGAATCCAAAGAGGAATAGGGAAGAGGCATCCAGTTATACCATGGAGACTAAAGATGAGTTGTTTGAACTTAGAAAAGGCCCAAATTGAATCTTGTGTCTGAGCAGGAGGAGAACATTGAATCCGTAGAAATAACTAACACTGAAACAATGGGGTAGAGAAGAAAAGACATAGCTGCATCAGGTGAAACACAACAACCATCAACCTCCAACACTCAAATGATTGAGAGACAACAAAGTGTTGAAGTTTCTTCCTTTGTCATGCTAGCTGATAGAGAAAAGGACATCAAAGACAGGTAGAAAGAAATAAAGATGAGGAATGAGAAGTTGAAGGCAGAGACATATGCCCAATACTTCAAACATACACCAGCCAACCATAGCAAGTTGATGTCAGCCTTTGACATCAAAGCATGAAAGATGCAGGTATCATTTTTGCAACCCATTTTTCAGCAACCAAAGACCTTGGCTCACTATAAGAAGATTGATTTTGAGGTGTTGGCCAGGGATGTTCATCCCATTGACCAAGTAGAGTTCCACAAGCAGGCTGGAGAAATGATTTACTCCACCCTTACAGGAAAATCCATGGCTACACACAGGTTGTAGGATTCACTGAATAATGTAACAGTCTAGTATAAATTGGAGAAGTCCTCCTCACAGGCCAAAGACAACAGGATCAAGTCATTGGAGGACTTGGTCCTTAAGCTGGGCCATGATACAAGTGACATTAAGGCTGCTAAAAGATTGATCAAAAAGAAGAATGAGGATATAACAGCCCTCAAGAAACAACTCAAGCTACCTCATTTACAACACCCACAAACAAAAGAGGTCCTAGAGAGCCAAACCAATCATGAAGAGATGATGGACCTAGTGTTGCAACTGAATGATCAGTTAAAGGAGATGGAGAAAGAATTGGATAGCTTGATTCAACTAAAACAAGCTATCCTCGATGATGCCCCTACAACTGTCATCCCAATAGTTACCACTGTTGTACCTTCTACTTTGGCAGCATCCTTGGCTCCCACAACTCCAATGGCCACAACACTGCCAGCATCTACACCAACTACATCAGCAACAGGGTCTACAGGTGATGAAGCAAACAGGTTGGTCAAAGCAATGGAAGAAATGTCCATTCAAACCACTGAGATGAACAGGCTTAAGGAAAAAGTGACCAGCCTAGAAACATATTACAAACTTGCCCAAATCATGCACAAAGAAGAACAACAAAAGTCTACAAGAATGACTGAAAGAATCAAAAACCCGGAGAAGGAACTGACATTGAAAGAACCTCTAGGTCAGGCTAAGGAGTAATTGTGGGCCAATATCATTGAATCTGTTAATGATATTTGGCCATCCATACAGGTTGTTTTTGAACAGATTGATTTAATAAAGTAGGCTACAGAATCCATTCAAAGAGTCAAAGAAGAACTTGGAGACATGCCAGAGGAAGTTGCAAGGATCATTCACTTCCTCAACTCCAAGAACAAGTATGAGCTACAGGAATTAGAGATACCTGGCAGAACGGGTACAATTTTGGAAGTTAAAGAGTCCTCACCAAGAGGAATTTGATGTTGAACCTGGAGGATAAGTGCCAAACCATGCAATTGGCCATTGACAGATTCATGGTGAAGTTCGAAATTTTGAGGCAAAAGGGTATAACAAATCCCTTGGTTATAAAGAACAAGTTAATGACACAGGAGGACTATAATAAAGAGATCAGAGAAGTAGCCAAAGATATTGACAGCTCAGCCAGGTCAATGTGTATCAGATGAAAGGTCAAAGTAAATAGAACATCCAGCGTGAAGACCAAAAAACAAAGCATATTAAAAGGAAAAAGATCAAAGCCAGCAGAACCTAAATAACAGGGACAACAAGTAGCAGTTCAATAGCTGTCTCTATCTTCTTGCATGAAGATATTTCTTTCTCCTAGAATAGTTCCCAAGACAGTTTGGATATTTTGTAAAATATTTTTGTATAAATACTTCATAATTCGGAGTAATGAAGGTGGATTACTATACATTTGTAGAGTTATTTTGAGCTTAAACCTAAGGGTTATTGTACCAATTTTCAAGTCGACAGATTGGAGCAAATAATAAAAGATTGCATTACAGGATTCATGAGATGAGCTATTGCATTGAAGTATCTTCTTTGTATGATTTTGTTACTTTCTTATTTGTTTCATAAACTTAAATGTTATTTAAATTCGAATGAATTAACTGGAAATTCAACTCATAATTTGTTTAAGTACACTCTGTTTTTCACAGTTAATCATTTATATGTTTTCCTATGACATCCAGATTTGAGAACCCTTAATTGCTCTCCCATCCCAGTTGACCTCTTTCATTTCTCTTCATAATCCGGCCTAACGAACTCTTAATTTCTCCCTAGATCTGATTGCAAATAATTTCACCATCAATCCTTTGAGATTTGTAGCAACTCCTCTATCTTGCCCTGTAGACATTGTTTTTAGAACTTGATCCAGTCCTGTTCGTCTAGCATTTTGACCCCATAGCCCAATGGTAAAAGCAACCCTATGTTCATCTAAGTAAGTGATCCCACCACCCAAATTCAAATCAAAAACCCAAGCACAATCATAACTAGCCTAAAAACAAATAACTAACCAAAGTTAAATAAAAAGTGAGAGCCCTCTATGAGATTAGGAAGGCTAGATCTTGATCTCCAAAGTTGGTTTGTGGTTACCTCTATCATTTATTTTTTTGACAAATTAGAAGAAATTTTGGAGTAATAACAACAGGGCGAAGGAATTTTATGAGCTCAATATGGGATCCATGATAAATGATGAGTACACTAGTAGGTTCTTGGAGTTACTGAGGTATGTGCCTTATCTCACGGAGGAAAAGGCCAAGATTCAAAGGTTCATTAGTGGATTACCGGTTGCATTCAAAGATAGGATCGAGCTCGATGAGCCTAGCTCATTAGAGGAGGCCATCCAAAAGCTAAGGCATTTCTATGAACAATCGAAGCATAGAATTGAGACAAAGCCAAAATGGAGAGGTAATGTAAAGAACAAAGGAAAATGGGACAAAAAGTGAGCAAGACCTCAGGATTCAGGAAACGAAGAGAATGTTGCACCACCTAAGAGGTTCAATGCATAAGATAGATTACAAGGACACATATATGAGGATCATAATACGGAACCCATGCGGTGTTAGACTTGTGGAGGAGATCATCACATGAGGGATTGTCCAAAGTACCAGAGTGGTAGGCCTAATATATACAGTTCACAAGAGGCAAAGACTATTGGAGATGTTGGTCAAAGTATTCCACATATCTATGTAGCACTGGATAAAAAAACAGGTAGAGAATCAATCATCTATCATTGAGATGGATGATAAGCTTTGTGATCAAGTTATTTCTATTTTGATTGACCCTGGATCTAATTTTAGTTATGTTAGTCTTGAACTGGTGGATAAGTGTGGTTTGAGTAAGGAATTTCATGCAGAGTCTAGGTTAGTGCAGTTAGCTACAAGAAAGAAGAAGCGAGTTCATCATTGGGTGAGAGCTTATGCATTTGATTTGAATGGTATGCCGACCGAAACACATTTGAATGTATTGCCATTGGGATCATACAATATGTTGTTGGGCATGGATTGGTTGTATCTTCATAGAACCAAGGTAGGCTGTTATGAGAAAGCCATTGAGTGTGTTGATGACAATGGAGAACCAAGAGTCTTACAAGGTAAGAAGAAAGCTACATTAGTTAGGATGGTGACAACTATGCAAGCAAAGCATAGCCGTGGGAAAGGATGAAGCTATTTGTAGTACACATTTCTAGGGATAAGGGTAAGAAAGTTGAGGATGTAGATGTGTTTAGCAGGTACCCAGTTTTTCAGCAGTTCAAGGATGTATTTCCTGAGGACATTTCAGAGTTTCCGCCTCACAGGGAGGTATACTTTTCTATTGAGTTAGTGCTAAGGGCAGCTCCAACATCAAAAGAATTGTATAGGATGGGCACACCTGAGTTGGTTGAGTTAAACCTGTAGTTGAAGGAAAGTTTGGACAAGGGGTGCATTAGGCTAAGTGTATCACCATGGGGTGCACTGGCACTGTTTGTGAAAAGAAAGATGGTACACTCAGATTATGCATTGACTACAGGCAGTTGAAAAAATTAACTATCAAGATAATGTACCCATTATCGATGATTGATGACTTGTTTGATCAACTGAAGGGAGCATTAGTGTTCTTGAAGATTGATCTGAGATCCAGATATCATCAGGTACATATCAAAGAAGAGGACATTTACAAGACCGCGTGTAGGACCAGGTATGGACATTATGAGTTTGTTGTAGGTCCATTTGGCTTGACTAATGCTGCAACTACATTTATGTGTTTGACGAATAGTGTGTTACGTCTGTACTTGGATAAATTTGTTATTGTGTTCATTGATGATACACTGGTATATTCTAAAAATGAGAAAGAACATGTCAAGCATTTAGCAGCAGTGTTGAGTTTGTTGAGAGAGAATCAGTTATATGCTAAGCTCAGCAAGTGTAGTTTCTTTTAGACTGAGGTACACTACTACTTGGGGCATGTGGTCTCTAAGAAGGGAATTGCAGTAGATCCATAAAAGATAAGAGCCATCATGGAGTGAGTAGCTCCTAAGAATTTGGATGAGGTGAGATAGTTCATGGGGTTCGAAGGCTATTACAGGAGGTTCATCAGGACCTTCTTCCATATTTCTTATCCTATTACATCATTGCAACGAAAAGGTAATAAGTTCGAATGAAAATAGGAGTGTGAGGCTAGTTTTTGAGTAGCTCAAGAAGTTGTTGACACATGCACCAGTGCTAAAGGTTGTAGATGCAAACAAAGAATTTGTAGTGTGCGCATATGCTTGCAAGAAAGGACTTGGTGGAGTCCTTATGCAAGATGGGCAGGTGGTATGCTATGAGTCGCATAAACTAAATGAGCACAAAAATAATTACCCCATGCATGATCTTGAGTTGGCAGCGATTATACATGCATTGAAGGTGTGGAGACAATATCTCCTGGGTAGGAGGTTTACACTGATGAGTGATCGCAGTGGTTTCCGATATCTATTTGATCAACCGAATCTGAATGGTAGGTAGGATCGGTGGTTGACTATGATCAATGAGTTTGATTTTGAGATCCGGCATATCAAAGGTAAAGAGAACAGAGTGGCAGATGCTCTTAGCAAATGGGTACAGGTGATTCACTTAGCAACTATAAGTTCCTATGCGACAGATCTACAGGATAGGATCTTGTGGGCAGGTCAGTAGGATGTCAAATATATGGATATTGTGCACAGGTTACAACAGAGTATTGGTATAGGTACAGGTGATGGCACATGCATAGGTGATGGTACATGTACAGGTACATGTAGTGATATAGGTAAAAGTAGTGGTACAGGTACAAGTACAGGTGCAGGTGCAGAGGAAGTGGACTATTGCCTTACAATAGATGGATTGGTCAGGTTTCGAGACAATATATATGTGTCAAATAGTAGTGAGCTCAAGATGGTGATCTTGAGGGAGTTTCATGCGAAACCGTATTTGGGTCACCCAGGTTATCAAAAGAAACTGACAACAGTGAAGAGATTTTACTATTGGTTGAATCTGAAGAGGGATGTAGTAAAGTATGTGGCTAGATGTTTTGATTTTCAATGAGTGAAGGCATAGTGTAAAAATCTAGGTGGACTGCTACAACTGCTTGTGATTCCAAAATGGAAATGGGAGGTCATTTCCATGGACTTCTTCACATGGTTGCCAAAGACAATGAGACAACATGATTCCATCATGATTATTATGGACATGTTGACAAAGGTTGCACATTTCATTCCTGTGAAGTCTACATTCTCAGCTAGGGATATAGTCCAAGTATTCATCCGAGATGTGGTCAGACTGCATGGTTTTCCGAAGAAGATTTTTTGAGACAGGGATGCGAAGTTCACTTCCAAATTTTGGAAGGATTTATTTGCAGGTTTGGGCATAGATTTGGCCTTCAGTATGAATTATCATCAGCAGACAAATGGACAGATAGAGAGGGTCAAAATGATATTAGAGGACATGTTGAGGATGTATGTGATGCATCAACAATGAAAGTGGGAAGAGTACCTTCCACTCGTAGAGTTCAGTTACAATAATGGGTATCAAGAATCTTTGAGGATGAGTATGTTTGAGGCATTGTATGGGCGAAGTTGCAATTCTCCTATTAGTTGGAGTGATCCAGCTAACAGGGTATTGATTGGACCATATATGTTGGTTGACATGGAACAAGAAATGTAGGTAATAAAGAAGAATCTAAAGGCAACACAGGATAGGCAAAAGAATTATGAAAATCGGAACAAGTTGTTCAAGGAGTTTCAAGTTGGGGAATAGGTGTACTTGCGCATCAAGTCGAAGAAGAGCTCCTTACATATTAGATCATGTGCCAAGCTGGAACCATGGTTTTGTGGACCCTTCAATATCATCGAGAGGATTGGGCCAATAGCCTATTGACTTGCACTACCTCTGACAGTGAAAGTCCATGATGTTTTCCATGTGTCATTATTTAAGAAGTATGTTAAAAATGTTCATCATGCGATTGACTAGTTTGTATTATAGGTGGAACCAGATGGAGAATTCCAATCGGAGCCTCAATGTATATTGCAGAAAAAGGTGCTCATTCTCCGGAACTGAGCAACCAAGCAAGTTAAGGTGCAATGGAAGCACTTTGGGCCCAATGAAGCTACATGGGAGATGGCGGATCAGATGCGGGCTATGTATCCTTCCTTTTTTTTCGGTTGAGGCAAAGCAGTTTTGGCATGGTGTTTTGGTATACATTTTTGTGGTGTTGGTTTATGTACATATGTATATGGATGTAAATAAAACTATGAACTATGTTATAAAGCTCCAATAAGCGGTATGGATGTCATGTCATTATGATGCTATGTTGTTATGTTTTCATGTTGGTTCGATTCCCAACAGGTTGATCATTGTAAATACTGCATTGAGCCGAGTTATAAAGCTCCATCGGCAGTATATTTTGCTTACAAAATTTTTGTGGTTAGAGGTGTTGTTGAACACCAATAATGGTGTTCCCCAAAGGGGGAGGGTTCTATAATAACCCTAGTGAAAATTCCATGTAATAAAAGTAAATAAAGGAAAAATAATAACCACTGATGATGGGACACTTATTCCAAGTTGAATGTTGGGAAAAATCCTAGTAATGGGGATCACTTATGATTGTTTATGGCCAAGGAAATTGGCAAAGGCAATGGCTAAGGCTTTGGAAAGGAAAAATGGAATTTTTGGCACATTTATCTATGAAAACAATGGAAATTAGGAGAAACAAGAGGTGAAAGGTCAAAGATTGCAAGTGAGGAGGAAAATGAAGGAAAATAATGGAAAATGAAGAAAATAGAGGCCTCATTCATAAAAAGGCTTCTAAGGATCAGTTGGTAACCTTTTTTCAGTTAAGTTTTGGAGCTCTCTCATCATTATTCCCTCTCTCTCTCTCTCTCTCTCTCTCTCTCTCTCTCTCTCTCTCTCATACTCTTCGAGACTTATAGTTTTCTTGGAGCACTCTTGATGGGTGTGGCATACTTGGATTCTTGGAGAAAGAAGGAAAAGAAAGAACATGAATGTGCAAGAGGGCATCAGGATCAGTAGCTACATCATATTTTCTTGCAGGTACTAAGTGGCATGTATGTTTCCTTCACTAGTTTTGGCATGCATGGCACATACATGTGGTTTGTTGGTTGTGATCTCATTGGCATGGAGGATGGCCGAGGTTGACAGTGGATTTCTTAGCCTTGGCGTTTCCTGGATAGCAATGGTGATTGTGGTTTTACTTCATTGTTGGGTTTTTGGTTGGTTCTCATGTTTCCTTAGCTTGGGTTGAGTTATTAATTCCTGGAGCCTTGGTTGGACAAACGCTCTAGAGCCTTGTGACAATTTGGGTTGAGTTACTTGGACAATGCTCTACCCTTGGTGGGTTGAGTTACTACTAGTCCTGGAGACTCGGTTGGACAAATGCTCTGGAGCTCGACAACAACTGTGGGTTGAGTTACTAGTCCTGGAGCCTTGGTTGGAATGAATGCTCTGGAGCCCTGGATGGTTGGGATAAAGACCGATCTGATGATGGTTTTGTGATGTCTCACCGTGAGTTGGAATCACGGTTTGATGAGTTGAGGTGGATGGCCTTTGGAATCCCTAGATGAGTTTTGATTGATGTGTTCTAAGATATCCCACATTCATGCTTGTAATATGGCACGAGGGTGAATAGCTGAAGAGAGATTTGGCCAACCATTCTACGGTCGAGTGGAACGTGGAAATCCCATCCCGGGTTTGGATTTTGTATCGTTAATGAAAGGTTATTTTCCCTTGTATGATGAGCATATTGATGGATTATATGTGGTATACATGGCTGTACCTTCATGAGTATTTATGTTGCTATTATGTTGGTTATGTATGTGCTTTATGATAGAAGCCATGTATGGCTTTCACCATGTTTTTACTTGTAATTGAATGATCAATGTATCTATGACCTAATGGATAGAATGGTGGTTGATGTATTAACGCATCAATGCTTGTTTGTGATTCTCAGCTAACTATGATACCCCTATGATTAGAATTGTTATTTACACCTGTAGATTACATATTCGTGATATGTTTGAAGAAATGCATGTCATGGCTAGTAGGGGTCCAGTCAAGGTCTTAAACAAGTATTTGCTTTAGTACTTCCATTTCCATGTTATTTTACTGTTCTGAAGAGATAGTTGAATTCTAGGAAGTGACCTGGGCTCCGAGCCTGAAAAAGTGGCTCAAATCCTGGGGATGCTGACATAACAATGACAATTTTAGTCTCTGGATACTCGCAAGCAAGCCCGTGAGAGCGACTTTGGGTTTCTAGACGTTGTCATTCCTATAGCATAAGAGTGATTGAGGCTTAAGTTGTCTAAAATTTCAGTGGGACCCATGGGCAAGATTTTTGAAGTGTTGGATTGGTTCCTAAGGGTCCTGAAGTTGATGTTGAATATCTGTATGGTGGTTTCCATCGGTTCCACTTCCTTAATGTGACTTAGGATGTTGGATCATATCATATTGGCCTCTCCTCACATGTTTACCCCAGCTAGTCAGTTGCTTGAGTAGATGTGGGAGAGGGTGTTACAATAACCCTCCTAAAGAGACGCAAGACTTAGTAATGAAGGATGATTACAATGGATATGCAAAGATCATAAAACAATCTAGTATTTTTGAAGTCGCTCCTTCATTGGATATGAAGTTACACTAGGTAGTGGAAAGCTTTATTATCTCTATATCCAATAGATGATGTTTATCCAAGAAAGCTAATAAAAACCACTCAATTGAACTTGCCTTGGGTTAGACCCCCATACTTCCCCAATGGAAGAGTGAAATTCAAGTCACCACCTACGAGAGTGTGGTAATCATTCAATACGCTAGACTCTGTGAGGCTTTCCAAATACAAGATCCTATTTGACTAGGGAACATACATGTTAGTGCCTAGATTTACTTCAGGCTGAAAAGGTAGGATCTAGGGCCAACATCAAACCACGCTCAGCCTGGTAGCTAGCCCTACCAGGTCAGGAGAGGGCTCTCTCCGGGTCAATCTCAACAACTAATGATCGATGAGGGCTCGAGATGACTGAAATATCTTCTGATCTTAGGTTAGGTATGAGTACAAAAGAGTTTGATTGAATAAAAGATGATTTTGTTGGCTCAGAGGGAAAGACAAATTTTGGGTACGGGGATTGAGGATCAATCCTACAGAGATCTCAATGGGGCAAGGTAGGCAATTGTTTTGGCACTTAAATCTGAATGAGATGGAAGGAATAGACAGGTGAGGTGTTGAAGAGGGAAATAGAAATCATGGATCCTCCCCAAACAGCTGAAAACATCAAATAACTAAAGCAAACTTCAAGTAGAGCACTGCACTTTCAATGGGTTCTACTTACACTCTTGTTTGTTTAGTTCAGAAGAAAACAAGATAGATAATGGCATACAATCACATAAGCAAATTCACAATTACAAAGAGAAGCACTGTACCAAGATAAATTTCCACACGAATCCCAAAGAGTGCTGCAAATCCTGGTCTCAATTCCTTAGCCAAAATGAAATTATGAGTGTACAATGAAGCTCAATGCTTTCTCAAGAGTCCAACCATGCTAATGACTGAAAAACAACATAATATAGACAAACATAGCTCATCCTTGCCTCTAGGGGTCGAGCTCACATGTTTAGGAGTTGATCCAATTGATTCTAAACTGAGAACTAGAAACTAGGCAACATAACAGCATGCCTCTAGAAACAAGGGAACTGATTCATTCAGTTTCAAACAACCTCTAAACTGATGAATCTACCTCTACAAGTGAAAATATAACATATTTACATCATGATCCATCAATGTTCATCAAATTAAATCACAAATTTTCCATTAGGAAAGTAAAAAAGTCAAACTAGGCAAAGTTGGGCGAAAAATAGAGCAAAACTTGGCCAAACTAGCAAATTTTCCTCTATGCGCCGCGCCTGATTCTCTATGCATCGCGCCTGTTTGGACCCACTTTTGGAGGCCTTCCTGATGTCCAAATGAGCTCCAAGTGTGCTTGTTGGAAAGGTCTATCTGTCTACTTTCCAACCCAAATAAAATTTTTCAATTTGGCCTCCATTTTACCCTCCAAAAGTCCATTCTCCCAACATTGCTTCCTGTGTGTCAAAATAGGGGCAGTGAGGTCATTTTTTGAGTGTTTTTGACCTTTTTGAGGGCTCAAAACTTGCCCAAATTTCTTGGACATAGGTAGGAAAGCATAATTTTCCATGAAAAATCCAAAAATGCTAATTTTTTGTGATTTGGAGGCCCCTAGAAAAAGCAAGCGCCACATGGCGCAGCGTATAGGGCAGAAAAACCTGTTTTTGTGCCAAAAATTTCCAAAATGCAAAAAATTGCTCCAAATTTCTTGAAATTTGGGCTGAGTCTTCTCTATCAAGCATGATGTTGAGCCAAGGAAGCCTCAGCCAATATCTGAAGTCCTTCATCCTCTTTTTTCCTCCTTGATGCTCTCTTCAACTTTGCTTTCAAACTCCTGATTCTCGCTTGGCACACCAAGTTCCGTGACAAGTAATGATATGACAGGTTTCTAAGCATATTCTTTTCATTGATGGCCTTCTCCAGCTTCCTCTCCAAGTGGATATTGACTCTTTCAAGCCATGACTCCCTATCGGCATTGATCTCTTGCTCCAATGAAGTGAACTCCACCCTCCTCCTTTGGGCAGCTTGGCGATTCTCCCGAATGTTTTGCAACTCCTTAATCACCTGCTGGTCCTCAAGCTGCTTATTCCTCTGCTCCAGGTACTGTATAGTCCATTGAGCTCTATCCAAGTTGGTAGACAAGGCATCAATGTCCGCCTGTTGCTCCTTAATGATTTCTCTAAGATTTGTGCTTTGCGGGCCCATATCGGTATCATCACCCTTAATGAGGATGAAATCAGTCTCCCGTTCACCTGACGATCCTTCCTCCTATAGTGGCCTCTTGCCTCGGCCCTGACCCTACTGTGCTAATGATGGAAGCGAGGCCCCTTCCACCCCGGGTGGAGATAACACTCGCTTTGCTGCTGCAAACAACCGTCTAGTGCCCTTCTGATAGGTGATGAACACCGACACACTAGCAGTCTGTGTCTCATGGCCCTCATGCTGATAGGAAGGTCCACCTGTCTCATGCCCAGCCTCTGAAGGTCCCTGTGAAGCTCTGAAAAACTCACGAGAGATGAAGTCATCCCAAGTGATGCCCTGTAAACCAAGCTGATGAACGACCACAATTTTGATGAGAGAAAAATGATAAATACTATTGAACTGCTACTGAGGAGTCTTGTGCTGCACAAGGGTGGTCATCTTCTCTATGTTTCGGCACATGAAGTAAGGGATGTTCATCATCCGTACCTGGGTAAAATGCATCAGCAACCTGATATGATAAGCATATAAGTGGGAGAACCGGCCCTCACAGCTGAAATACTTCATGATGAGTTTCATTAAAGGAGCATATTCATCTTTGAGGTACCAAAAAGGAAACACTCTCTTGAGCTGTCTCAGAAAACCGAGCTTGATGTACGGTTCATAATGCTGCCAATCAATTTTCTGCCTCTTGTTCCATGGCTCTCCAATGTTAGGTATGCCGGTTGCTAGTGAAATGGATTCTGGTGTTAATGTGAAAGTGACACCAGCTAGAGTGGCTTGATCACCATGTAAATGCAATACAAACAAGTGGGCCAACTCATGATGAAACTGAATATTAGCAACCTTCTCACAAAATTCATAACATGACTGATGCCGGAAACAAAAGATGGCAAGAGGGCAGGCCTGTAATTCAGCAAGAGTGGTCGGTTATTCTCTAATGTGTTTTCCACCTCTATGAGGCCTCCTGGGTGCATGTCCCTCTGTAGGTGAGTCACTTTGGGTTTCCTCTTCATAATCACATGAAGGATCTGATGCCATGGCTACTGGTGGACAAACTGTCTTAAAGAAGTAGGTGCTGATATGTTAAACTGTCTTGAACTGTTTTTTGGTGATGTGTTTAACCTCTGCTACCAAGGGAAAATAGTGAAATGAGGGACTGTGGAGGGGTAATTTAGGGAAATATGGAATTAGGGACTGTTGAGGTAGGGTTAGTTAAGGGAACAAGGAATTAGAATGTAGTTTGGGAGTTTTTGTATAGGACTAGGGTTTGGGAATTTACATTTGGGATTTTGGGAAAGGGAACTTGGGATAGGGGATTAGTGAATTTAGGGGGTAGGGGAACTTAGGGAATAATGAAATCAATGAAAAGATGGGTAAGGGGGTGATGGAGGAATTAAAGGATTGACTTGGTAGCAAAACAGTGAATCAAAACCCTAGGCAGCAAGTTTCTTTGAGGAATTTCAAATGGTAGGGTTTGATCTCTTTAAACAATCACCATTCATCAACCACCATGAAGCAAGCACCAAACTTGGATAAAAAACAATGATGGAGGCTCTACCTACTTGTAACAAGACAAATCCACGCGTTTTGGGGCGATTGGAACGAGTTTTGACAGTTTTTGGGCTCTCTGGCTGTGTGCGCCGCGCATCCAACCCAATGCGCCGCACCCGTGCTTTTTTACACTGTAAAATGCGGCCCAATGCGCCGCACCTGGTGAGTGTGTCGTGCCTCCTGCCTAGTGCGCCACACCAGTCAACTTGGAGCAATTTTCACCCAAACTTCTCACTTGCTCACCACAACCACTTTGCTTTGTTTTCTCTTTGCTCTTGGAGTGCAAATGAGCTTTAAACATTTGGAGAAATGATTTATACATGGAGCTTTTCAATTTTAATTTTGCCAAACCCACTTTCATAATGTTTTGCAAATGACTTTATTTTCAAACTCTGTTTTTTGGACTTTTTCACTTCTTTTAAGTTTTGTGATGAACTAAATGACCTGAGCTTTGCTTGTTTGCAGGTGTTGGAACTACTGGGGCTAAGGAAAGAAACCAGGGTTGCAAATGGAGTGATATACAATGAAGAAAACAAAATTTCATGATTTTTGTACAATAAAAGCTAAATACTCTGTTTTTTCCTCAAAACAGAGTTTTGAGGAAAAACACATTTTCGAACACTTGGCGATGAAATTTATTGATGTTGAAACCTCCTCATGGCCTGCTGGTAATTATTGGACACTTTGAAACATTTTTTGACGAAACCCTAATGAAACCCTAGACCTAATTGACAATGAAACCCTAAAGACAACCTTTGCAATCTTAAGATAAAAAGAAGACTGTATATGCTTTTTTAATGAACAAACATGAGCCAACAGGTAGATAACATGAGGGAAACTGTAGGAATGCCACTACCGTCAGATGATCCATGCGCCTAATGGAATGCAAATGACTGGGCAAGACACCTAATATGAAATGCAACAAGAGGATTTGATCTCTGACGGAGGGATGGAGATACTGACACTAACATTACATATTAAAGATATATAACTCAATACTCAAGTTCTTAACTTATAAGCTTACTAATATAGTTGAACTAAGGAACAAAATTACCAAGGCCTTGAAAGAAGGGATCCATCTTGTAAGCAGACCACTTAAAAGAGCCTATACATCCAAAAAGTTTTAATGTGTTATTTATATAAAAATATTCAAAAAATATTTTACATTTTAACATTAGAAATTTTAATATTACTTCATATTTTTAATGTTAATATTAACATATCTTAATAAAATATAATATATTATAAAAATAAAAATATATAATTTTAAAAAATCCATAGGGTTTTAGTCCCAAGGGTTACCTCAATGGGTTGTGTCCATATCGTTCAAGCACCTTTGCTATTGAGAGGTTACGAGTTCAATTCTCTTGACACTCTTGGAGTTAGACTTTGTGGTTGAACCAATAAAAAGTGATTCCTTCGGGTGGATCTGCTTGGTACAAATATTCCATAAATGTAACAATCATCAATCTTTGAGATCAATGAACCACATAGAAAAAAAAATTTCCTTAAAATTTTAAATTATATTACTAAGACACTCCGTATTACAAATTCATATTTCTTCATATATTTATAAAAATAATACAATGAAATTAACTTTTAAAACATAAAGATATTTGAAGCCATATTTTTTTTTAAACTATACATACATAAGGTAACTTAAAATAAATTAATTTTGATTAATTTTTTTATAAGTAGACAAATTGAAATTTTAATTATTTTTAATATTCAATAAATTGAAATTAAAATATTATTTTAATATTTTAAAATAAAAAATATTAATTAATTAAAATTGAATAAGTGAAAATATATTTAAATAATAAAATAAAAAGTTACGATTTGTGCCCAATTTTAATGTGTTTAGTTATTTGTTAAAATTTCATATTATTAATTTAGTGAAGTTTAATAATTACTCTTAGTACAAATTCTCTTCATTCAGATTTACTATTAGATGCTTCTCCTGTCTAATCATCACACATAGAAATCTTTTAAAATGGAATATGAGGAGACTCTGGGTAGGAGAATTCTTTTGTTAAAAAAGTTGGACAAACCTTCCTATCTAAAATCTTATTTTTGACTTATACTACATGACTCATATAGATCCTAGTATTTCACGATTTTACATTGATGCTACATTGCAATATCAAGATTAAGTTACATTATTAATTTTTGTATGGCTAAGGATTATAACACTTAAAGGTTTTTATTCTCAATTAGTTTGTTGAGTTTTTGTGGGTTTTTAGTAACTTTAACTAAAGTTTTGGGAAAATGTTGAATATTTCTATTTTGGCATAAATTCAAAAATATTTTTCCTATTTTTGGAAAATTTATTTCTAATTTTCTATTGGGTGAGTGAGCCTTGATGTGGCATAATTCCCTTGAGGAGGGTGATTTATCTTCAATATTTGTCAGTTCTTGGCAAATCATTTTAAATAAAAAAGACTAATTTTGTAATTGCCCACTCTATTCGTGAGTAGTCTGACATGAACATTAACACTATTATGTCTGACACTGCTACTGCTCTTTCCAGTGATGCCAAAACTGACGGGGTGCTAAGTTCCTTATGCAAGTGAGAGGGTGGGAGGGGGGCGAGGGGGTTGGGGGTGCTGAACTAATTTTTAGACTTCTTAACCTCCTGCTTTTATAAAATATTGTTTATTTTGTTGTCTAGTAATCGAAAATTTAACATCAAACTACTACTACTATTTTGGTGTGTGGAGAAAGTGTGTGCGGGGAGTGTGAGAGAACGGGTGTGCGAGGGAGTTTGTGTCCCTTGCTCTGCACACACATTCCCTACGCACCTTTTCTTCCCAACGCCTTCCCTTAAACTCCACGTCAAATTTGTTACTGCCACCACAAGATCACAAATTTATGTAAATATGTGTCCAATCGCATTAGTGTTTCCTTCCATGGGTTAGTCTATTTTTCAAAGCTTCTGACTGGACGAATCTCAATAATGTCATGTTGTCCAATGCCAATTTATGGCCTACAAGAGCGTTTCATTGCATGAACAACACCATGATGGATTGAACTTAGGTTTTTTAACTTTAGACCATTGTCAGATGATGAACGCCATGATGGATTTATTACGATTGAATTATTCTTATTGCACACACACACACACACATGAAATTTCCTACCTCCACCAACAACTAACAAGCTAAGGATGAACGAGAAGAAACATTCCTATATTAATAGATTGATTGATTGAGTGTCGTACAGAGAGTAGAGCAATCACAGAATTGCCATCAATGGGTAGGTTACGTTTGGGGTCACAAGGATTAGAAGTATCAACACAGGGGTTAGGATGCATGTGCATACCAACGTTCTATGGCCCTCCAAAGCCAAAGCAAGAAATTCTATCTCTTATTTTCCATGCCATATCTAGAGGCGTTATGTTCCTTGACACTTCAGAGGTTTATGGTCCTTTCACCAATGAAATCCTCGTTGGAAAGGTAAGATTGGTGAATGTAGTTTTCTCTTTACCTCATAATTTATATTACCTAAAGCTTACTTGAGTTGATCGAAATTTCACACGCTATTTTTGGTTTTCATGTCATTAAAGGATTTAGGGAGAAAGGTCAATTAGCCACAAAGTTTGGGATCAATTTTGTCGATGGAGAACTAAATATTCAAGGAGATCTTGCATATGTTTCTGTCTTCTACAAAACAAGCATGAAGCAACTTGAAGTGGATTGCATTGATCTATATTGCAACACACATTATACATTTACATATGAAATAGACAATAAGAACCTAACAAATGAAAGAAAGAACCTATGAATAACATGAAACTGTAGATATAGTCAAAGTCTTATACAACAACTTAACATTTTAATCCCATGAGAGATTTTTAAATCTTTTTACTTTTTTACTCCAAAACTGGTGAATCATCCCCCATGGTTGACTTCATCATCTTAAATTCTATTGGTTCTTATAAAGTTTATTTTGGTTGCACATTTTTCTTAGGAGGCCCATTTTAGACCTCAAAATTTCTCTAATGCCAAGGGTGTTAACTTAGTGGTTTGTTCACTTACTGGTTATTTCGGAAGTGTGTAAATTGAAAGCGACTTTATTCCATATTAGTTGTTGCTGGACAATTTGACTTTGCAAGTAGGTTGATGCTTTTCTTGATTGGGTAGAAAAATAGGTTTTTTTGAGAGGGGAGCAAAATCACAACACCTTTCTAGAAGTTGTAGAAACCTCGTAAGATTACACATGAAGGCACTAATGAAGCTTTGGTCATCTCATGAAATCATGCCTTCATGAGCGTGGGAAGAAGAACACCTTTATTATTTATGTTCCTAGAGTGACACATTGAAGACCACTTATAATTGCTTGAGGAGGATGTAAAGGTATGGAGAGAAAACATATGTTGTCAACACATGTACCTCATAGGATGAGGTATGAAAGAAAATTCAAACTTTAAACTTATCTTATCATGAAATTGCACCTACCCCAATTTTCGCGCTCCCTAACATCCATGGCATACATTGTAATAGTTTATGTTTTTAATCACAAATTTATATTTATGCAAATGGGATAACTCATGATTGGAAAATCCATAAAGGAGGGAGCTCTATTTTGGTGTGCGAAGAAAGGGAGTGCAGGAGAAAGTGTGTCTAGGGAATGCATGTGCAGAGCAAGAGACACAAACTCCCCCGCACACCAAAATAACATCTCATTCATTTCCTCTTGGCCATGGTTGGAAAAAAATGTTATGTGCCTAGCCAAGTTTTTTGTTATCATTTATTACATCATTATTAAACTCCATCTTTCACAAAGATAACACAAATAAAACACCATAAAAAAAGAGACTTCTTCCTACACACATTTGGTAAAAATATTTAAACTCTTATGCATTTGTTCCCTTCCCCATAAGTCTTACATGGGGAACAAGGTTGTAACCTTTAGATTCTCTTTTGTTATTAGAAAGGAGCATTATTCCAATGAAACTCTTGCACTTTCTTTGGCCAAGACATCACAAAATGCTCTGTGGGTTATAAATTTGTCTCTCCTATAGATAAAAAATGTTGAAATGTATATTGGGGATCTATTTATGCAAATGATTTCTATGCCTAAATTTAGTATTCTATTATTCTCTACATATTGTAATAAAATCAATTTAAACAAACATATTAGAGAAGCCCACTATTGTTTCCACGTGACACAAATCCCGATAGACTTAGCCCTCCTCCGCATGAAGTCCTTCTTATGCAGGCTTGGTCTCATTCGGGCTTCGCACATTTGGGCCCTGACACCATTTGGGTTCTGCACCTTGCTACCTCCCCACACCCTCCATACTCCATGCCATAACCAAAGTAATAAAATGTGTTTGGGGGTCCACATATTATGGTTTATATTTTATTCAACCACCAAATGTAAATCGTACCGACTGTTATATATATATATATATATATATATATATATATATATATATATATATATATATAGTATATGTTATATATATGTATATATGATACACATAATATACCCGAGTCCACATACCTTTGAGTTGTTATTTATTTTAAAAATATATATATTTGTAGGGCCTACCCCAATTTCCACACTCCTTGAGATCCATGGCACACATTGTAACTATTTATGTTATCAATCACAAATTTATCTTTATTCAAATATAATAACTCATAATTGGGAAAATCCACGAAGGTGGGAGCTCTATTTTGGTGTGCGGAGAGAGGGAGTGCGAGTGAAAGTGTGCGCGGGGAATGAGTGTGCAAAGCAAGAGACACAAACTCCCATGCACACCCTTTCTCCTATGCTCCGCACATAATTGTGTAGAAATTAATAAATAAATAACAAAAGAGATCACACCAAACATATACAATTAAAAGCTAAGGCAGCACAAAAGAATAGGCATCCAGGTTGATCACTAATCCTCCAAAAATTATGTCCACGTGAATGCATTGGAATGCCAAATCTAAGTATGTTGAGAATGGTGTGAAGAAGTCGATAAGTTGAAAGCATAAAGACTTTCACTGCAAGGATTTTACACAATGGAATGAGGTGGATCTGAAGATACAGAATGAAAGTAAGAGATTTAGACAAAATAATATGAGCATAATTTTCCTTTATAATTATGTAATTGTGAGATATGTATTCTTGGCTTGGAAAAAATAGTTGTTTCGAAGGAACACCTTCATATGTCAAGGCACAGGACTAGTCTCAATGAAAGTGTCGTTGTACGAATTGGAAAATCTACGAAGGTGAGAGATCTATTTTTGTGTGGAGAGAAAGGGAGTATGGGGAATGCGGGAGAAAGTGTGTGTAAGGAATGCATGTGCGGAGCAAGGGACACAAACTCCCCCACACACCCTTTCTCTGCACGTAGTTTCTCTTGCACTCCCTACATAAATGCAGACCCTTACCAAAAGAGGCATTGGAGTATATATATAAAATCACCCCGTTGTTAATGATGGAGAGAGTTACTCACTGAAGAAGTGATTAGCAGAGTAGAGATGTATAGAAGAAATGTGTGGAGGCAGAATAACGATAGATTGCAGAAAAAAGTGTTATCAAATAACGACAAAACACACACCCACCCTGTACTACGTTAATCACACCATCATATCAATAAATAAATAAATACCGAACAAAACTATGCTACTTAAAACTCTCACTTAAGTTAAAAACTCAAAATCATCCCATCCTTACCTTTGTGTCATCCAACCAAAAACACATGGACACCTAAGCTATAAAAGCTATAAAAAGACACCCTTATAAAGGGAAACTAATAAAAAGACAGACACAAATAATAGGAAACCTTTATCATGGCAAATTAATACTTAATACAAAATATTAAGGATTTCAATCCAATTATATATGAACATGTATTGTAAAAGTCCATATGCTAAAAAGAAACCCTTATAATGGCAAAGAGATACAAAATATTAGGGATTTCACATCCAATTATATATGAACATGTATGGTCAGTGTCCATAGGTTAATATGTATGGTCAGTGTCCATAGGTTAATAGGAACGTTTGTAAGCTTTGATCTTTCATCTTCCACTGTGGTTCCGAGACATCCCTAAGGCTATCCATACAATATAGAATGTTCTCTGCCATGTTCCTTAAAAAAGGTCCAATGCTTAGTGCCCATTTTGGGTTGTTTTTAATAAGAAGGAGGGCAACTATGCATAGACAAAAAGGTGGGCAATTATGTAGAGACAAAACCTTCCATTTTTATAATGTTGAGTGAGATCGTGGATGATGGAAGAGAATCATTAGGGGCCTCAAAAGTAGAAAGAAGTCTATATTTACATAGATCAACAAATATTTATTTATTATTTATTTTTGGATGGGGGATTGTCTATGATGCTTCCGTGGAAGGCAGGGGAGGGGGTATCATGGGATGAAGAATTCTCACTTGCGTCTTTATGTGGCCAACTCATGACCCCAAATATTCAAAACCCCTGCCAATTTATGTAGAGACCCCATGTCAACGAGGGGCCCGTCGAATTCAATTCGAATCCAAATATAATAGAATGCCATGTGACTCTTACAGACCCCTTTACACAGGTCATTGTGGAGGGTCCTCTTTATGACCCCGCATTGCACGTGATTGACATATGGCTCGCCTCACGTGCAACTATTTTGTGCCATTGATCTCTCTCCTAGCACGCCCCACCGTGTCGTCACCGTCCGATCTAGTGCCCACCACCTTCCTTTTTGTCATCGTCGCTGCCCTTAAAAAGCAGGTCGTTAACATTGATTAATTCATGGCATATATAATATTTAATGTATCGATCAGGTTGAATTATGAATTTTTGATATATATGGTTTATGAGGTGGTACATCTGGGAAGTTGTTAGTTTTCTATCAATTTTACTTTTAAAAATATTTTAGTGGTTAGTTTTTTATCAATTTTATTTTTAAAAATATTTTATGTATTGACTAGGTTGAATTATGAATTTTTGATATATGTGATTTATTAACAGTTACATATATCTAGAAAAGTTACTAATTTTTTATTAATTTTATTTTTAAAAGTACCAACTAGATGACTGAGAATAAAAAAAATAAATTCTAAAACAATTTTAATGGTTATGACTTTACTGGGGTCTTAATAGAAGAAAATGAGTGTAAGTTCAAGATGGAAAAGGAACTCAACAATACATTTCTTGATCCCTTAGGATGGTGGAGTCCATGTCATCAATTCACTATCCACGTTCCTAGGACACCATCCCTTGACCTTTTGCAAAGGATGGCTCTATGTATAGTGGTTGTGATGGGACTGTGGTCTAATCGCTCTAAATGTTGAGTGGTCCCATCATTGTAATATTAAGACCATTCAAGGGTTCCTCAATTAAAACTATGTGCTTCTTTGTTAGATGGGTTCTTTCTAACTTTCGTTTTCATAACAATTTTTCTCCCAACTGTGTATCATGATATTGTTTCATAATGCTATTTTGAAGAGGTAATATATTGTAAGTATTTAAGTATTAATTTAATTATTTTTTGAATTTGAAATATTATATTCCAAACAAAATATTACATATTTGAATATAAATTTAAAAATGTCAAATTTTGAAGTTAGGATAATAATAAAAATAATTTTGATATTTTAATCTCAGTTACTTTTATAATTATGAAATTGGATTATGTAATATATTTTATTATACTTATATATAATTGAGTAAATTTAAAAATCTCATTTTTAATTAAAGTGAATGTACCTCAGTGAAGTCTAAGGCCACGCTTAAATATTCATATTATAAGTACAGTTGGCTTAGTTTCAATATGCTCATTATTATTGCTTCCAGTGAGTAGTTGTCTTTATAAGTTCAAAACTTACTTATTAAGAAGATAATTTTATTTAAAATAATAATAATAATAAATATGATATTTTTATGAGTTTTAATATAAAATTTAAGTTATTAAGAAGTTTGACTTAATTTAAAAATGAAGAGGATAAAATTAAAAAAATATTAACAATATTAAATATGACATTTTTATGAGTTTTAATATAAAATTTAGGTGGTTAATGAAATCATTGATAAGAAAGAGTTGAAATATAAATCTTAATTTTATTTATTGAAACTATTTCACATTTTAATACATAAACATTTTAAGATCGATAAAATTGTAAACATGGCGATACAAAGAAAATTAAGAATGAACACCATTTCTATTTAGCTTAGTTCATCTTTAATAATATAAAACAAAATTTTATTCAATTTCATAATTTAATTACTTTTCATGATTTTCTTATTTACAAAAACCATAATGAATTTAGATCTTCTGTTCCCATTATTTTTAAACATAAAATAACATATTGAATGATATATAGTTTGATTCTCTTTATTTATATTATAAATGCTATGAAATATTAGAGAAATAATAAATATGTAACAATAAAATATATAGTGAAAACAGATAAATCATGATACATGGTTACATTACAAAACCCTAATCATGGAAAAACCATATTGTAATAATCCGGAAAAAACTAGATCATAATAAATCTATTACTCGACCAAAAGACACCTTGCAATCAAAGTTTCCTAGCTTATTTATAGGCTTCATTACATGTAATCCATGAGATCAATACCATAGATCACTAAAACCATGATCTTGAAAACTAGAACTGTAAATTAAACTCATTTGACTCTATGGAAGACTTAAGTTTACCTAACAATCTCTCCTTTAAATTTGACTAGGGGAAATTCTTTGGATCCAATCCAAAAAACCCCAAAGCCCTGTTATCAATATAGATTTTACTAAGGGTACACATGCCTAACCAGGTCTTATAGTTGTATGCCCATATATATGTAATTTAAAAAATTCCATCTACAAAGTTTTTTTAAAATTATTATTGTTATTACCTTTAGGGCTCTGGGAATGACCATTACTTCTTTGACCTACACTTAGAAAGTTACAAATGCCACCATTAGCACAACCTCATGCTGAACCTTTCACTTGCAAATCCTTTAAATGTTTAACGACCTCATTCTTACTCATCCACATTCTAATGTCCATGTAGCTATATGGCATCCTTAAATATAAGTTGGTCCCAACCATCTCTCATTTTGAGATTTCTTCACCACATTCCCCCTTAATCAAGGATTTGAAATCTCTAACAACACCAAGTTGGCATACGAGTACACTAGCCACACCTATACCTATTTAAGTGGTTCATCTCAAAAATTGATTCCACATCCTCTCAATGCATGGGAGGACAAACTTTATGCACTACTCTGCTACAACATGTATGCTTGAATAATAGGGCTTACAAAAAACCTAGGGAATTCAACTTGCCTAAGGCTAGGTTTTACAACTTGGACCAAAATTAGATCTCCACTTTTGGTGACTCAGAAACCCTTATTCCTCATCAATAAGAGATTTCTAGCCACTCACAAACCCTAAGTCCTTAACAATAGGAGACCCACCTTCTCTAATATTAAATATTATGATAAAAAATACAATAGGAATAATAAATATGTAATAATAAAACATATAGCAACACATAAATCATGACACACAATTATTTCACAGAATCCGAACAGAGGAAAAGTCATATTATAATAAATCTATTATTGGGTCAAAAGACACCTTACAATGGAGGTTCCTAACATATTTATAGGTTTCATTGCATGTAATCCATTAACTCAATACAATGGGTCACTAAAAATCTATGAACCTAAAAATCATAAATATAACGATGAAAAACTATGGAAGATTGTGTGATCTCGTTAAGGGAACGAGATCACAAAATGTTCCGAAAATTTTCATCATCACGTTCTTAACTATGAAAATCTACATACTAAAAATTATAATTATAACTTAAATTAATTTAACTTTATGACCAAATTTATTTAATCATAGTCATTTTGTGTTGTCTTGATAGCCTCTTTGGTGGGAGAATAATGTTGTCATTCTAGTTGTTTTCTTGCTATTCATTTTCAATACAATTTACAATTTCATGTTTTATTTTCCAGCATCACATGGCATTTGAAAACATGCTCCAATTAACCCATTGAAACACACTTTTACACACACACACACACAGTCACACCCTAAGCAAACAAACACTTGGTTAGCACCTCCAAGCCAACACTTTTAAACTCTCACATTAATAAATTAACAACACACATCAATCTAAGCCCACTTGGGATTCAGAGAAAAAGAAACTATTAGTTAAGGTAGGATCGACAAGATAGGCTTAAAATAAGACCCATTAATCATTTACATTGAGACATAAAATTTGTCTTTCTAGGGATCTTTAAAATCCTCCATCATCCCACTGTCAAAATCAGAGCGTGACAAAAACCGTTTGAGAGGGGGTTAGGCTCAAGTCACGATGCGAGCAGTTCTCCTCGAGGCTACCCAACTCGTAGGCAAGGAATCTTGTGTCGATGACTTACTACCCAGAAGCCCAGGATTCATGTGCCCCCCGGGACAGAGGTAACTTAGTGGCCATTCATAAGATAAAAACCCTATAGGTGGTGGTTGTGGGAAGTAACCATCCCTCTACCTTACCTCCCCCTAGATCGTTCTTCTTGCAGATATCAGACCCCACAAGTAAGAAGTATTTTGGAAGGCCATCAGAAACATATTACTGGGACTTATTTGAGGAGTAGATAACCTTTAGGCTAAAAGTCATTTTATTTTTATAGGAAAAGCTTTCTTAAATTAGAGTAGCAAAACATTGTAGTTATCTTACACTTGACACCACTACATTAGGTGTTTGCTTTCTCTCTGTTGCTCTTTTTCTTCATCCTCATCCTTTAGCCTTTTGTATTTATCTAATCCTAATGTCATTTCCCCCCTTAAGAATTTATTGCGGAGACTCCATGGTCTTCACCCCCAATTTCCGTTAGGGCATCCCTTAACACCTTCTCAATGAGTCATGATCTCTCCACCTAGTCCGCATACAAACTCTAGTCTTTCTAATTCATCCACTTCATGCTTTGACTCCACGTCCTCTTAGACATGAGCCACTACCATGTTTGGTGTCAACATTGATATTAACATTGGTCCCAACGTGGGCACCAATAGTGGAGGAAATGTCGACGGTAACGCTGGTGATACTCAAGGTTCCCTTCCCAGAGGTAACATTGGAACCTCACAAGGAATGGCTCCTTCCCAACCCCTACTCCCTTACATGGCTGGTTTAAGTCTCCCAAATTTGAATCAGCTTATTAATAATCCTCTTCACCATGACCCGAGTAGGCCACATATGTCAAACAAATTCCCATCAAATATACCAAAATTCGAAGAGAATTCCGGAGAGGATCCCACCTACCATGTCTGCTCGTTTCATATGTGGTGCTCCTCTAATTCTATCACAAAGGATTCCATCCGTCTACGCATTTTTAACGCACCCTCACCGGAGATGCTGCAAATGGTACGTAAACCAACCCCATGCCTCTCATTCCACATTTTCAATCCTTTCCAATGTCTTTTTATCTTACTTCCAATTACCTCTTCATTATGAAACTAATATTGAACTATTGACTGCCTTCCATCAAACTTCTTCCACTCGCCTCTCCAATAATGTCCAAGAATGACGTAGAAGGAAGATCATATGCAAATCTCTGGAATTTGAAGATTGTGTCTACATGAATTGGCTCTTACTAATTCTCTTGGTCCCCATTGGTAAACATGTCGCATCACATTTCCCTCAAACTGATGAAGAAGCTCTCCAAATAGCTTTTAAGTATGATATGATCTATGCCCAATTGAGTTATGTCTATAGTGTCCTCCCTAACCTTCCCAGGTTTGGTGCTTCATCTGCACGGGGGGAATCTCATGTTGCTAATAGTATCATTAGATCAATATCTTACCCTCAATCATATCCATATCCTTAAGCACCTATAGGTTATGGCCAACCTTAGGAGGGCCTCAGTTCCACCTACACTTATCATCCCCCCTGACCCTTCATGTCTTAACTCATACCAAGGAACAAGTACATCTTATGCATTTTCCCAATCACATTAGTTGATGCTAAGGCTAGCTGTTACTCAGCCTGGTTACCAGAATGTTGCTGCACATCCATATTATCCATTTGCACCACCTAATTCTTCATCCCCAACGACACAGGCACCTCAACCTCCCATGACTTAACCACCTCTGTCGCAACAACAACTACCTCCTCAAGGCCAATTCTATGCACAAAAAAATCTTTCCCTTCCCCCCAATCCTAAGAGGATGAATAAGGTAAAAGGTAACCAAAATCAACCACCTCAAGGAAACCAAGGCAACCAAGTTCGTCAGCCTAATGCCAATAAGAGTGAACATCTAATACCGCAACTTAGCAACAGGGAAGATAGCCCAAGTAGAACAAGGCCCTCCAAACCAATAAACCTTATGCTTGTTGCGGTATTTATGGAAATTATCCTCATGATTGTCCCTTTCTCCCTCAGGTCTGTAAAGCATGGGAAGACTAGGAATCTAATTCTAGAGGGAAGCAACCTATGCCTTCTCCCACATCTCCCTCTACACATCCAACAATGCTTACTGACCTATTCGCTCACCATGGATATGTGGCCTCCCATCTTGTCCAGTATCCTCCACCTCCTCTCTCTCAACAGTCAAGGAATGGGTCCTATGAAACTCTCATGATGAATTTTAAAGAGGTCAACCTCTAGACACGGTTGTGTTAATATGGAAAACTTCTTGAGAAGCCAGTGACCAATTCTCAATCTAATGTTTCCACAAAGCCTCATTCGTTACCAAATGGTTCCTTATAGACCCATTTTCCTAAGCTAGAGGTTTTACAAAATATTGCCAAAAGTTTGTTACGTCGAAATGATGCCCATTCTCATGCAATGCATACTTACATCATAGTTGATGACTTAGTGCAATCTCTTGTTGTTATGTCAACATTAGAATTCCTCCATACATGCCCATCTCAACGAAAAGCTATATTATTTTATTTAGGTGTTTTGGACCCTTCACGTGATTGCCAGATCATATTTGATGTTGACACCGCAGATCATCCTCGCCTCCCTCCATCTGTTGCTTTCCAGATACATGTCTCCATTAAGAATGTCCTTATTCAATGATGTATCATTAATGAAGGCACATCCACTTGCATGATGGACGCTACTGTCTGGAAACAACTTGGTTCTCTTGACCTTTCACCATCCACGATCAATCTTCGTGTGTATGATGGTCACCCCTCACAAGGGCCTTGGTCTCTACCAAAATTGTCCCATCTCGGTTGCTAGAAAATAGGCCATGGTCAATGTTGAAGTTATTGATGCCCCCCTTGACTATAAATTTTATGTATGCCATGAAATCGGTTGCATCTTTTGTCTTTCACACCATGAGCTTCCTTCACAATGGGAAGATCGTCACCATAAATCAATTGATGCACTATGATCCTTAATCTCAAACATCTCCTTAGAATGCCATATCTTCGATGGTGGGTAAAAATTCCATGCCTTCCCTGACCGAGATCTCTCCTGGGGTCTATAAAGATTCCACATTGCTTAGGGCATATTATGGCCCACCGCATGTTCCCACTTAGCCTAGATCTTCTAGTGTTTTAATTTTTCAAGAATCATGGGAAACCAAAAAGTAGTCCAGTACGTCTTCGAGTAACCAACTCCCCAAAAACCTATTTCTCAAGACCCATTTAGTCCCTCGGGAATAGTTCCTCCTGGCCATCATCCATTTGGTCAAATACCTTTCTTATTTCCACCACTCAACATCTTTTCAACCCTAGTGATGGCTATGCTCAGTCTCCCTAATATGACTTTGGGTATCCAACTTTGGTACATTGATCCTCCTATAAACACCCCTCCTAATCAACTCAATCCTTACATGGCTTTGACTCCGAAACATCCAGTTTCCACCACCCCTGCCTCTGCTTCAATTCAACGACAACCTCAATAGGAAGCTACTCCTATTGTGAAAGCATCTGGTGAGGGGGGAAAGCTCGAAAAAAGGGGGGCAAGGACAAGGAAACCCAAGCAACAACCACTCGTAAAGAACCTAAGGATACTCCTCCATGTGCTTTGTGCAATGTTCATGGTCATTCCACTAACAATTTCCCTAATCTTCCCTCTCTCAAGAGCATGATTTCAAAATACGAAATTCAACTAGACCTTAATGTCCCCAAGGTGCAAGTCACCTTACCTGAAACTTCCAAGAAAAATAAATCTTTATGCACAAATCATCCATGCACTTTGTGCGATACATACGAACATTATTCACACCATTGTCCTCTTCTCGACTGTTTTCATGAGGCTCTATCTGTTATCCACGAAATGGATGCAGCTCTTAGTGACCCTTCTCCTTCTCTACTTGTGTCCCCTGGCACCACTCCCTCACCAAGGCAGGAGGCTACTCAAACCACTATCGTGATTCCTCCTCTTGATATCGAAATGACAGACACTTCCATACAAATTATTTACTTGTCATCATCCATGGGATCGACTTCTTCAAACTCCTTGGGAGCTTCTAAATATGCTTCTTTAGAACCATCCTCTGAAGACACTTTGGTCTCAACATCGATGGATTTTGCATCCACTTGTCATCTATCTCCTCTTCTAGATGATGCATATGTGAACCATGTATCCCATGATGATGATTGGTTCAATCACCCCTTACTTCAAACCCACGAATTTGAACCAAATCCACCTTGTGGCCATTGCATTTCCACACAATGTTTGGGTAAGGGGACATCTAATTTTTAGGCTCCAGGAAAATAAATTCTCCCCAACCCTCATAGTTCATCTTGTAGTGTCAACTCTAGTACCATTATTCTTCCCATTCTGAATAACTTCTAGAGTCTCATACCACTCCCAATCACCCTTGTGATGATCCATTTAATCATTCCTACATATTATTTCAACAATCCAGTCCCTTAGACATTATTGTTGTTCAACCTCAGTGTCATTTAGATCAACATCAATTCATTATATCCGAAGCCTCTCTTTGGTATGGTGACACCATGTACACCAACCTATAAATTCAGTCAATTTGACTCATAGATGCAATACCAAGTGAGACTGACAATCCACCATTTCCTTTCTCCAATTATATCCATCCACTCTTCCCATAAGCATACAATCATAACAATAAATGGCGATGACATGGAAAGTGCATAATCATATTATGTACATTCATACAAGTGTTTGGAATCCATTATTCTAAATACATCTGACATGTCCATAGCATGCTACATCCACAACCTGTTGGGGGCATCATTCCCACCTTTTCATACCCGATCAGTCCCCGCAATCATCTTATATTGGGGGGAAGTATCTTATGCTTCGGGGCATGATGAATCCCTTTCTACCTTCTCACTGGATTAATATCAGTCTGAGAATAGGCCTCAATGATATAAGTATGGTAAATTATCCTTTAATTAATTGAATAGTTTGTCCTACTGGTCTCTTCGGTAAGCAATATACACATCACATATTGTAGATGATTGATACCATACATTCAAACATTCAAATCTATGTGATTCCACACCTTGGTTTAATGAATCATCTGCACAGTTGGAAAACTCTCACTAAGCTCTATCATGCGTCTTCCTTTATTTTTGGTAATTTAAAACTTCGTCAAGAAGCCATTTTTTCCATGAGGTCTCACTTTTCCACCTCTTAAAATTGAATCTCTTCATATGCGTTGTTGATACTTTAGCACCACTTTTTTTTTGTGCCTGTCAAATTATGTGTCGAGTTTTTTCATGCGTAACCACTATTTACTCATGTTTTCATGGTCCCCTCCCTTGTGTCAGCTTCACCGAGTCACCCTTGTTCACAACATTAGAGATCAATCACCCTTATATCTCATGGAGTCTGTTCAACATCCCATTGAGTCTTGTTACAATATATTATTTCCTATGTACGTTACATTTATCTTGTATTGCTCATGTTTGGCCTCCAACTTTCCTGATTTGTCTTTAAAAAACCTTTGTTTGAGTAATTAGCCATCCCCTATGAAATCGTGTTAGTCGCTGACAAGTCAACCTTGCATATTATGTTCTGACAAGGGAAGCCATAAGTCCACCCATCACCTTATTCCCATCATCCTCCCTAGTGTCAGTCTCTATCAATCACATTGTTATATTCCTCTATCATTTGTTGAGGACTCCGTATTGCCTCAACACTGGTGGACCCTCCCCTATCGACTTCAACACATTTATTCTAGGAGAGTGTTCTAGAGGGTGGTGTACCTTGGTTCCATCCTTCATCATTTTATGGTGCCTCAGATCAAGCAAATAGAATGTGCTCGAATCCATCTCATTATCACACGATCAAGAATTGTATGCTTGATGGTGCAGTGATTTAGCATATTGTCCCAACATTCACCGAGTGTGTGTGAGATGTTCCAAACCTCATGAGGGGGTGGCCCTTCAGGTAGCCCCCCGCATGCCCAATGGTTAGCTGATCATGATACAACCTCAAATGAAATTCCGTAGATTTGAGTGGCACCATTTCAATCGATCGCAAAACCCACAACATGAGCCCCTCCTTCATATGGTTCATTTAGATCTTCAGAGCCCTTTCTTGTTCAATAGGGCTTCTTTGACTGTGATCTCACCCTCATATCATCTTAGGGGCATTCTGTCCTATGTACTCAGTACAAAAATATTCATTATATCAATCCTTGCCTCTGTCTTCCAAGCACATATGTATATGGGATTTATTATATCATTGTATTATTTTTTGGCTCATTGATGCCAACACATTATGTATCTTGGATCATGTATTATGTTGCTCAGACCCACATTGTTGGGCGCACCATTACTCTTTGTATTGAGTGATCTCGAAAGTTATGGGTATGCCTCCCCCACCTCATTGAGATCATGTACACACCGTAAAAAATACTTCTATTTGACAAGTAGGTCTCGCCTCCTCTGATTTTAGTTCTTCCCTTCACTACTACAACTCTCTCTCTCTCTCTCTCTCTCTCTCTCTCTCTATCTATCTATCTATATATATATATATATATATATATATATATCCTCTTCGATGTCTCATGAAAGTGGACCTACAATGTATTTTGGTCATATGATGTGCTCTTAACACTCATACATTGGGGGCAATTTGTTATCACCTAAAAAGTGATCACCTAGACATTTTCCACTAAAATGATCGAAATACACCATGTAGTATTGGTTCTACACATAAAACCCACTTTCACCTTAGGAAATAATTTAGGGAACCACTTTTCATAAATTATTTCTATTTACCCGCTTGAATATAACCCATACATTCATTTAATTAATTTCATGTTATTTTCATATTTACCCATTTAGTGAAAATAATTAAAAATATTTTCACTCATCCATAAGAATAATTAAATTAGTCATTATTTATTTATGATTCCTTAATCATTTAACTTCTCTCCCATGCAATAATTATTTACTAATTATTTCTAACCCTTTTTTACTGTACCACCCAGAATAATTAATAATGAGTTGTCTTTAAGTGCGATCTTTTGGAAAAAAATCGGTTTTATTTTCCAATCTAATTTCTCTAGAATCTAGCAAGATTCATTGAAATCACAAGTTTGACAGATGAATGCTTCACAATCGAAGTTCCTTGGGGTTTTTAACTGGGTTGAATCCATATATGTAGTAGAAAAACTAGTTTAAGCAACACAAATCAAGATTTGACCACAATTTGTTTCATCAGATTTCGACCAGAAATCCGTCGGAAAATATAAAAAAAAGTCACACTTAAAATACTACTCCATTAAATAAATCATTATTATTTATTATTCCTTAATTATTTAAATTTTCTCCCCTAAGATAATTATTAAATCATTATTTAATAATTATCTCTAACTCAATTTGACTATATCTCCTTAAAGTAATTAATAAATCTTTATTATTGTTAATTAATTTATCATTTTTTCTTGATTAACTCAATCGTGTTGTCTTTATGTTATGAAACCAATGCACAAAAAGATAGAAAAGATAGATGAACGCCTTAGAATTCAGCCTCTTCGAGGGGGCAACCTCCTTTACATTACACAAATGAACAATTCTTGGATGATACAAATGACAAGACCTCCTTTCTATATATAGGAGTCTAAAGGGTCATAATATAATCAGAGCCGACATAACAATAATAATGTAAGGGCACAACAATAACAATAGTGGGCTTCTATGGGGCACAATCATAACAGTATTGGGACTACATGGTTACAATAATATAATAAGGGGGTTGTACTAATAACAATAAGGGGTTACACTAGTAGTATAGGGGCCTATCATGCCCCTCTCCTTCAAAAAGTGTTGTCCTCAATGTTTGAGTAGTTCTTGATGCTTCTATATAAAATTCTTGTCCTCCCATGTGGAATCTTCAGCGGGTAAGTTCTTCCACTTGATGAGATACTCTGAAATTGATCGATTTTGTAGCTGTCAAGTCTTGTTTGTGTGACTGCTCTAGGTTCTAATCTAATTTTTCCTTCCTCTTCAAGTTCTGGAAATATTGTTTGAATTGGGATCTTCTGCAACTTTTGAATGAGTGGCCACACTTCTTCGTCCTTCTTCCATTCATCCCTTGATTTGTTTATCCAATTTAGTTGGATAATAGAAATGGCACAAAACAATGCTTCCACATCCTCATCCTTTCTTGAGAGTGCATCTGCAACAAAATTTTGCTTTCCTTTTCTATAGATGATGTCAAAGTCATAACCCAGCATATTTGTGACCCATTTTTTCTGTTCTTCTAAAGATAATATTTTATCTAAAAAGTATTTAAGACTATCATGATCCATTTTTACTTTGAAGTGTCTTCCCATCGGGTAAGGTCGCCATTTCTTAAGTGCATGTAGTATTGCCAACATTTCCTTCTCATAAATAGCTTGCTTGAGATGTAGCCATAAAAATACCCAAACACCTACATCAAAACATTTTTCACTGTGATGTTGATCTACCTGTTGTTTCATTCAATTCTGCACCAAAGTGGCGTTATACTTTAAAAGTTGGAGAAGTTGTTGTTGATGCTCGATGTGATCTTTCACTGCTTGAACCTTTTTCTTATTGATATGTCCTTCTATCTTTAGAGTTTGAGGTGTGGTAATTTCTTCCAATGCTTTACAAGATATGGTTGGATTCATTTCTTGATGCTCGATGTGATCTTTCACTTCTTGAACATTTTTCTTCTTGATATGTCCTTCTATCTTGATAGTTTGAGGAATGGTAATTCCGGCCAATGCATTACAAGATATGGTTGGATTCATTTCTTCTTTCTCGATGTGATCTTTCACTTCTTGAACCTTTTTATTCTTGATATGTCCTTCTATCTTGAGAGTTTTAGGAGTGGTAATTCTTGCCAATGCTTTAAAAGATATGGTCAGATTCATTTCTTCTTTCTCTAGGGTTGGTTCCTGCTATATATCCTCTTCTGTTGATATTTCTTGATCCTTTTCTTCCTCCTCTTCATAATCTATTTAAAATAATTTCTTCTCAGCACACTTATGACCTTTAGTGCATTTTCTATCACAATTGTAACAAAGCCCTTTTTCTCTTTTTTCTTCCAATTGTTGTGTGTCACCCTTGTAGGTTGTGGAAGGATAGGAGAAATAACACTTCCATGTTTATAGTTGTGAGGGGTAGAATTCATTGTTTCCATAATTTTGATTTCCACTTTTCTTGCCAACCTGAATGCCTTCTCCAATGAATTAGGTTCCCAAAGACGAACCTCATGTCGAATATTATCCTTTAAAGTCCCTATGGAGACATCAATCCTCTGCTTCTCTGGAATATCATTTTCCCTTATATCCAATTTTTGAAAGTCCTCAATATGCTCTGCCATTGAACACTTTTGTTTGAGATTTATCAATTGGCTAAAGAATGTGTTTCTCTTTGTATCCTCATAATGTGCTATCATTTCCTCCATAAAAATTGACCACGTGACAAGTGGTTTACGAGAACAAAGCCCTTTATACCATAAAAATTGATTCGGTTCTAAATAATTAGATGTAATACATACATTTTGTAACAATGGTACACCATGTAGATCAAAATATTTCTCCATCTGTAGTATCCAATTTACCGGATCCTTGCCATCAAACTTCCTCATCTCGCTTTTTCTTGATTTTAGAAGCTCGATCTTGAAACAACTGTACCTCTATAATTTCAGATCTTCCAGTTCTGAAATCGCAGACTGCAGTAGTCCTCTGTGTCCTCTTTCCAATGCCACCAGTCTGATCGAAATTGGATTCTCCAAGAAAGAGCTATGCACAATCTCCCAAGATGACCTGATTATACCCCTTTTCATAATAACAAACTTGTATGACATGCCATGTGTCACTTTTTTGACCTTTATATCTAAAAAATACACACACCAAACTACAGTCTGTCCTCTTTCTGTAACTTCTTACGAAATTTCAATCCGATGCTTAGAGAGAAAGTTATGATGATTTTCCCAAGGTCACATGTTTAAGATGTAATTTGAGAGTTTGCAAAAACCCTAACTTCCTCAGATAATATATCCGAAAATATAGCGATACAAGATCTTAAATTCGGACCCAAGGTTCAGACCAATTTCTTCTCAAATGGGTTTTTGTTTTAGCTTCTGAAACTTCGTAGCGAAAATTCCACGATGACCTGTTTTAGATGAAATTCTAGAGTTTGCAAAAACTATAAATTCCTCAGATCATATCTCCGAAAATATAGCGAGACAAGCTCTGAAATTTTGACCCAAGGTTTAGCGAGATTTCATCTCAAATGGATTTTCTTGTTAGCTTCTGAAACGTTGCAAAAAAAAAAAGTTATAGCGAAAATGCCATGATGACCTGTTTGGAATAGTGAAAACCCTAGAATCCAAAGCTTTGATACCAAATGTTATGTAACCATCTCACAAAAAGATAGAAAAGATAGATGAACGCCTTAGAATTCAGCTTCTTCAAGGGGGCAACCTCCTTTACATTACACAAATGAACAATTCTTGGATGATACAAATGACAAGACCTCCTTTCTATATATAAGAGTCTAAGGGGTCATAATATAATCAAAGTCAACATAACAATAATAATGTAAAGGCACAATAATAACAATAGTGGGCTTCTATGGGGCACAATAATAACATTATGGGGACTACATAGGTACAATAATATAATAAGGGGGTTGTACTAATAAAAATAAGGGGTTACACTAGTAGTATAGGGGCCTAACAAGCTTTAAGTGCGACTTTTTGAAATATTTTCCAGTTTCTTTTCCGATCTAATTTGTGTAGAATCCGACAGGGATTCATTGAAATCACAAGTTTGATGGGTGAACTCTGCACAATATAGGTGCCCTAGAGGTTCTTTAGGGTACTAAATCCATATATCTTGTCAAAAAACCAATTTAAACAACACAAATCAAGATTTGACCACAAATTTTTTCGTAGGATTTCGACCAGAAATAAGCTGGAAACTCCAAAAAGTTGCACTTAAAGACAACTCCTTAACTCAAGAAATCATTATTTTTTGAGTTAGTCCACTAAATACAGATTTTTGACCATTTCAAGAACCTTTTCCCCTCTTAAATATAATAAAATGTTCCTAAAGACTAGCTCTTGATTTAGTTTAATAATTTTTTATTATTTTTATAGACCTAGATCTATCCTATCATTTTATTATAAATAGAGAGGTTTTTCCTCACTCTCGACAAATGACCATTTCATCGTTGTTAGTATCGTCTTATGACTCTTGAGCTCCCACTTTTAGTTCTCTCATCCTCTCTTTCTTCTATCCATTGCAACCAATGAGAGAGAAACCAGTCTGCAGCAAGCGAAGGGAATACAAAGAACCCTCCCACGGAGGAGGACTTACGAGCCCAAGTTTTCATTTGTCTTTCTCCACCAGGTGTAATTGTTTCTTGATTAATAAAATTTGTTCCATTGGGTGTAACTTATGTGATTTTCATTTTACAATTATGTTTCTGTAATCATTTTCTTTGCAAGGTTTTATCTAACTATTTTTACAAATATGAATTTGTGAGCTAAAGATTCCGAAGTTTAACTTTCTTGTTAGTTGTTAGGGATATCCATCACCAATAGCTAAAGTGGATATTTTCGGTACACCTTCTAGAAATTTCCATACTAACATTTATACTTTAAAAAATTACAAAACATTACAAAATTGTTTTCCCACTTTACGTTTTCAACAACACTAACTTCAAAAATTCGATGTATAAAAATCTATAAAACTAATAAATGATAATTAGTCTACAAAGATGTCCATTTTTATAAATTTTTTTTGTTTATCTTTTGGACAACTTACATGCATAAAATATTTGAAATTCACATTGGTGACCACTTTGTCCAAATGTGAATAAAGAGATAGAGATGTCAAAGTATTATGTATAAAAGAAAGAGGTTTATATCTATGAAAAATATTTAAAATAATTAAATTAGTGATTTAATTTTAATAATATGATTTTTTTATATATATTTATATTATTATTTTATATATATATATATATATATATATATATATATATATATATATATATATATATATATATACTTGAATTATTTATAATTATATATTGATAATATATATTAAAAAAATAGTTTTCAGTATGATTTTGGTTTGTAGGTTATTAATTCGTTCCCCTAGGGACAAATGAGCTTTTAACTAATCAAATGTAATTTAAAGTCATATTTCAGGATTAAAAAGTCATATTTCAGGATTAAAAAGCCATAATCATAAACTTGCAGAAATTTTTCTGTAGCATTTAATTTTTATTTAAAAATAAAACACGATATTACATTATAATTATAGTTTATTCAATAAACACAGCTAATTTATAAATTTACAATCAAAATTTATTCAAAAATACACATTTACAAAACATTAATAGTATTCAATTAATTATTTAAAAGTGATAGTTTATTTAATTTAACTTTTTAAAATATATCTAGATAAAATTAAAATAATATTCTCTTATTAATAAAATTTAATTTGATATATTAAATGGAAGTATATATTAATTGTCATTAAATATTCTAGATTTTTATAAGTTTACCATTTCCATGATATAAGAAGATTTATTTATAACTAATTTTTTTTAATAATATCTTTAAATAAATATATATGTTTTACTTTATTATTTTTATGTGCAGTTTAAAGACTTGGTGGCTGCTACATCCATAGAAACTATCCGAATAGATCCACTCAAAGGGACCACTTCCAATTGTTTCACTTGTTAGAAATGTGTTGTCATTGATGGCAAAGGTGTTTAGGATGAAGATAACAACAAACACCAATGCAAGAAGAATGAAGAACAACTCAAAGAATGGTAAAGGAAAAGTTGGGAATGATGCAAATACTTTGTAGTCATTTCTATCCCATAATATCTCTTCAAACATAGCTAGGATCCCCATAGATGCATAGAGCTCTGAAAGAGCTTTCCATTGGTATATGGAAGTTCAAAAATGGCCTCCTGGATCACAAGTTAGAGCCAGTCAAAGCAGGAACCCCCAAAGTTAGGATTGCAGAGCTATTATTAGTTTAAGCATATGTTGGAGAAAGCTATGAATGGTGACACAACCAAACATGACGGATTTTTAGCGGAGGGACCCGAGAGGATAGACCTCAGAAGAAACAAAAGTAGTGTGCAGAGGTTTAAGCTAAGCATCTGAGGTCTAGGGAGTCGGGAATTCAGGAGCCATGGACCCGGGATAGTAAGAGTCGGGGATCTGGTGGAATAGTTGACATACAACCCCGAAGAAAACTTCCCAAGAAGAAATAGGAAGTGCACATGGGCATTTGAACTGGGAGTCCGGGGATTCAAGACTCCTGAGAGTGGGGAAGTTGAGGTATAAAAGGCTTCAAGTTGGTGGTTTTATTAAAAAAAATTAACAAAGGAAATTGTGGCCAAACCAAGGTCTAGGACCCTTTTCTCTCTCCTCACGAGAAGACATATGGCGCAAGGTGATTGGCTCATGGATGCACAGGTGGATGATGACATCAACATGATGTGGCAATACAGAATGGAGGACACGTGACAGATGGATTTTGTGCTTTTGGGTACACTAGACGACCAAATATAGGTGACACATGTTAGCACTCAGATGGTGCCACATAACGTTGGTGATGTCAGCGTGATGTAAACCAAAAGTTACTTCCCCAAAAAATTTCGTTAGTGCGTGCAAGAGTTATAACCAGGGAGCTAAGAGTTGGGATTCAGGAAAAAGGAACAACCCAGAAGAAACAAAAAAACTTAGAAGAAAAACCTCAGAGGAAAAGAAATGGCACACGAAAAGCATTATCTGGGATGACAAGATTGATACATGGAAAGTCTGCCATATTTGGTTGAATGAGTCGATAACTTATAATTTTGGTGTTGTTCACCATATTTGGATGAATGAATCAAAAACTTGTATTTGGCGGCTATGTGAAACATAACATCAGAGCGTAAAAGAAACAAGCATGAATGAGTTGGAAGTGGTAGACTAGAAGAATAGACAATTAAGTCGCAGATTTGGCAGCTACATCAAACTTGGTGATCCGCTAGAAATAGAAGAACCTCAACTAAAACCTATAAAAATTCTAGAATAATAAATTTGCAGTGTGGATGGCAACAGAGGAAACATCGACCAATGTGCAGCAGAGGAACAAAACTCAGGATTGTAGTTGAGAAATTGGGGAAAATGCAACATTGTTAAGTGAGATGTGAGGAGAGCTCTATGTGAGTGTGCGCGTTGTTGTGTGAGGCCAAGTGAGCCTATTCTGCAGGGAAAGGTTGAGAGTTCCTTAGTAGAAAAAAGAGACCCTGTGAGAGGTTGTGTTATTGTATGGGAAGATGTCGAAGGTTCTTATGCAGAGTAAGAAGGTTGAGTGAGCTTGTGCTGTGTGAAAGGCCGAGTGAGCCTATGGATAGAAGGGGTCAAGTGCTAAAGGGATGTTGTTGAGAGCATAAGGCTGAGAGCTAAATGTATGTTGTGAGAGCAAAGGGCCAAGAGCAGTGTGGTGTTGTGGTGTTGTGGTGTGAGAGGCTGAGAGAGCCTGAGGAATAAAAGGTCAAGAGCTAATTGCATGCTAATGAAGAGAAAAGAAAAAAAGTGTTGTGTGGGATGTGATGAGTGACTGTTGTTGAGCAGAACAATAGGCTGCAATAGAGTGAGCAGAGGACGGAGAACATAGCTAATATCAGGCAGTGTTGTCCCCAATTATAGTGAACATTAATTCCTATGTGAGTGTGGGTTGGAGCCTACATACAGGAATTTAGTGCTTCCATCTCTAGTGGGTGCTTGAGAAGGCTTGGGGGTTGATGCCTCCTGCAATTTGGTACTTGCATAAATCGAAGGCGCTGCAAGTTGGTGCTTACAAAAAATATGTGAAGTTGGTGCTTCACGTGCTTCTTCTAGTAAGCTAGACAAGTGTCTACAAAAGGAGGGAGTTGGTGCTTCCTGTTAGTGGGTGCTAGCAAACAATCAAAGGGAGTTGGTGCTTCCTGTGAGTAGTGGCTCACAAACAAGATTGATGTAATAGAGTAGGGACTCTTATTTTACATCAATCACAATAACAAGCTTTGGTGGATTTTTTCCCAAAAGTGTTTCCACATAAAATCTCTATGTCTCATGTGTATGATGCTCATGGTGTGTGCTTGTATGTTGATTTCATATTGCTGCCACTTGATATGTTGTTGATGGTTATATGGATGGTTGTCAAGTTTAAATAAGAAATATAAATTGGCATAAAAAATATAATTAGTCTTAATACTGATTCACCCCCCTTCTCAGTGTTAACATTGTTTCCAATAAGCATCCCCTTAGAATTTGGATCCAACTTAGGGGTGTTTAGCTAGAAGAAAGATTGTGGTGTTGTTGGCCTATGGTTAGGTGGAGAGTTGAAGTCCCTCCTTTAGATACCAACCATTCAAAATTATTTAGATAAGTATAATGACATGCATTAATTAACTTGGGTAATGAAGGTGTCATATATGTTATTAACATGTTTATGGTTCAACATTACTCATGGAAGGTTATTTAATTTATTGTATGTCTATGGTGGAGAGACTGTCTTGTATGTCTTTATGGATATGATGAACACATGGTATTATATGAATGTTAATATTATCATGATCTTGAGAGTTGTTATATGATTATGTCTCGCCATATGAATTCTCTCTGTGATCCTATTAATACAAGTGTTTTTCACTTATCTAATATATTTTTGGATTGGGTGTCTCACAACTTTACTTGAGACTATATTGTGTGTTAAATAAAGACTCAAATAGAGCTAATAGCCACTTATTTCAAGAGAGATATAAGGATTCTCTCGTTGTGCACACATACATATTGTTTCATTGTTTTGAGTTTCATAGAATAAGCATGATCTATGGTTTTCATGTGAAATCTGGCCTTCATATCCATTTCTCTCTTTTTCTCGGGATTTGGTGTAAGTTAGACCTATTGATGCCATGAAATATCTTATACTCATGGCATAACATTTCTGGAAGCTCGACTCTCTAAACTGGATTCTTGTCCCTAGAATTTGGTGTTATGGGAAAATGCTCATCCTTAAGGAATTCTGATTAAATTCCTTGAATTTCCCCTCCTTACAGGTTTGGGTAGAAATACAGGTCTCATCTAGAGAAAAATGGTATTTTGGTGGACTATGCATCTAGGTTGAATAAATTTTTCTTTTTCATGAGTTAATCACATATGGATGGGAGGATATCCAGTTTGATTCGTGGTTACATCCGGTATTCCATACATCTAGCTATAGTCGAGACACGTACATATGAAAAGCCTTGGATAGGGTTGGGACTAGATCTTCATTGAATATGCACATGATATGGGTATTCGAGAGACCAAGGCATGTCGACAATGGAAAATAGTGTGCACCCAGATTTCCTTTTGAACTGGATATAATGTGCTCTTGTTGCATGATGTGAAAGGGAAGGACCTAGTGGGTCCCATGTCAATCCCACGTGGTAGTGGCCACATGGATCCATGACACCGCTTATCGCCTCTTTAACTTTGTCTAACTTTGAGCATTATGGTAGTGATTAACATGAGTAGTATGACTAGGACATGGAGTTAGGCCCATTCTTAATGACTTGTAGGGTGACATGGAGGCCATGTGGGTGCCACATGACCTTACCACCTTCCAGTGCCCGCTACTAGACGTTTAAGTGTGTAGCATGAGTGCAGTTCTAAAGGAGAGACCAAATCATCCATGATTTTGGTGTGGAATATTTCCATTTCCCACTTCCCATCACTCATCATTGTAATCTATATGCAGTGTAATATAGGGCAAGTAGTTGCAATGGGGTGGCAACATAAAATGTCATGAACTTTCTTATTGTTGGGACCATCAACTAATGGAATCTTCTGCCACTCATCGGATCACCGTTGGATATGAGCTTGGCCATATCTATGACCCTTATTCACTTTGGGGTCCCCTTTGTCTATTGGGAGTTAACGAGAGGGGCGACGCGGGGGGGGGGAGGTGGGGGGGGATCGACATGGGGATACCCATCAAGGGTCCCACATTTTATAAGATTCCACCTCATGGTAGAATAATTGTGGAAGGGGTCGATTAATGGCCTAGATTGACCTCGAGGCCCCCCTAGTCTACCGTGAGTTAACAAGTGGGGGGGGGGGACTGGAAACTATCAGTTTAAACTCACTCTGGTATTTGAGAACCTAGAAATGGGCATAATGGGTAAATATCAAAAAGCACAATGGGGAAGGTCCAGGTGGGGCCTGCACTTGAGCTGACATGGAAATTCCACGTGGGTACCACATGGAGAGCCAATGCTAATGTGGCCTAATATGATTGGCTAAACTTCAACAGATCATAACATTCAATTCAGGAGTCAGTGATGCAAGAGCATCCGGACTTAGCCAGCAATGTGAAAGTTTGTTCACATGTTGTGGCTAAATAAGTTGAAATTCATTGACCTAATTGGTCAAAAGGCAGTTTTACTGAGAGGGTTTGATCTCTCAAAAAATGAATTGTATTTCATTATTGTAATAAGTTAGAAATTGTCTTATTTTAGCCTTAAATATGAGTTGTTAGTATAGGTGTGAGATAGAGCTAGAAATTAGAAGATTTGTTGTTAGATCGATTAAATTAGAGATTGATTTGTTAGATACAGTTAGAGTGATATTCGTTGGATAAAAAGAAGGAAAATGTAATGAGAGAGGATGATGGGTGGAGCGAGAGCAGAAAGATAGTGGGTGGATTGTATTTTTGAGACAGAGGTCTTTATCTGTGTAATTAGGCCTAAGGCCGAGACTCTATAATTTGTTTATTATGAATAAATCAGTGTTGTGGGCATAATTATATAAAACAGCCCGTGGAGGCCTCAAATTCTTGTTTTTCTCTGTATTCGGATGATATTGGTGTTGGCTCTATGTTTTTCATACTTTATAATAGAAATATTGTGTTAAAAGATCAGTCGACGAGTTCATTCCATCGTTTTGGTTCGGCAAGTGGAAAACCCAAAATACACTAAGTATCAGGTGCAAAACGCATTCGGATTTAGAATTCGGACTTCAAATATTATGGGTGGAAGTTTTTAACGCTATCGAGTCCATGGAACCCACATCGCATCGCTCCAATGTAAAAGAATTGACTTATTGCATCGCCGAATTCTGAAATCGCGACATAACCAGATCTGAAATGTTATAGAGACAGGTTGATAGTCTATCGGGTCTGCAAGCGATATTGCATCAACGCTTTAAATCGCAAGGTGTCTGGCAGTTGGACTTTGCGACTTGCGATCAGGCGATCAAACCTCAGCGGTTGGATCGTGATCAATTGCGATCGTTGGATCGTTGGACAAACCTGCTACAGTGATGGTTATTGGGCGCATGGAAAGCCGTAAGCGGTTTTAAGTGGTCCGGTCCCAATTCCATTGAGGATATGCCACGTAGCAAGGCGGAATAGAATGAAACCATATATCGGGTGGTTAAACCCCTATATATTGAACCACCCAAAACCTTGGACAACCGTCAGATCTCGCAGCTCCAGATTGACGACCATCAACGCTCGATGCGTTGACTTCCCCGTACGATAAGCGCACTAATAAACAAAAGGTAAATATCAATGCTTTTAGTGGGTTTTCAATGTATTTCGGTTAAAAGGGAAAGCAATCAAATATAGTTAAAAAGGGTGATCCACGGGGTGTTTTGGGGTTTTTTTTGGAAATTTTGCTTCCGGCTGCGTCATTTGTGGTATTAGAGCAGAAGAGAGGGTTGTTTGCAGCGAAAATTCCGCCAAGGAGAGGAGCTGGAATTGGTCGAGGAAGACCAGAAGCGAATGCAATTCTATTGGAAGAGGTACGGAGTCTGTGTGTGTGAATGGAGACAATTGAGACAGCCCAGAGAAGAGCACCTGATGAGGGAGATGAGAGCTCTTCAGAAGAATCTGCTAAGGAGGAGGTAGACGAAGATAATGAAACTACCAAAGTCATCAAGATGCTGGTGAAAGTAGGAGGAAAACCTAAGGTGGAAATCCCTATGTATGAAGGGAGTCTGAACGCAGAGGAGCTAATGGATTGGATCAGATCCTTAGACAAGTACTTTGACTATGAAGAGGTTGAGGAGAAGAAGATGGTGAAGTTTGCAGTTACCAGATTGAGGGTCATGCAACTATCTGGTGGGACGAGGTACAGACATCAAGAATGAGGAAAGGGAAGTCCAAGATCAAGCAATGGGATAAAATGGTAAGTAAAATGAAAGCCAAGTTTTTGCCTAAAGACTATTATTTGAATATTTTTAAACAACTGCAAAATTTAAGGCAAAAAGGAATGTCTGTTAAGGAATATACCGAAGAATTTTATAGATTGAGTATTAGGGCAGGACATGTAGAGGATGATATGGAAAAGGTAGCTAGATATATAAATGGCTTAAGGTATGATATACAAGATGAGATTAGCTTGTTAAGTCTGAAAACTATTGAGGATGCCTATCAAGCAAGTTTGAAGGCAGAAGATAAAATATTGAGGAAACAGAGTCAAAGGAATAGAGAAAAAATCTCAGCATGAGGTAGAAGAGCTACCAGATCAAGGGGACAACAGCATTAACAGGAAGCGGGAAGCTCAAGTAGCAGACCACCACAAAGGGGAGAATCCAACAGAGGAAGATTTGCGCCCAGAGGAAGAGGGCGAGGAAGAGATGCTCGGTGTTATGCATGTGGAGAATGGGGACATATGTCATGGGATTGTCCTCATAATAAACCAGCAAGTTAGAGGAGTGCAAATGTGGCTGAGGAAAAGCCAAAACCACCTCGACTTATGGAAAAGGAAGAGCCCCCTGAAGAAGGTGAATCATTGTTATTAAGAAGAACTTTGCTTAGAGAAGAGAAGGAGACTGGAGAACCTGCATAGAGGAAGAATTTGTTTAGAACTACCTGTAAATCAAAAGGTAGGTGTTGCAAAGTAATAATTGATAGTGGAAGCACTGAAAATCTTATTTCTACAAAGATGGTGGACAAGCTCGGGCTAGCAAAGACCATGCACCCTACTCCTTATAAAGTGTCATGGATACAGAAGGGACATTAGATTATTGTGATTGAATAGTGCAAGGTGGAGATACAAATTGGTATGTATAAAGATGTGATATTATGTGATGTAATGCCCATGGATGTATGCCATGTATTGTTGGGAAGACCGTGGCAATTTGATTGAAAATCTATTCATGATGGAAGGAGAAACACTTATACTCTGGAGAAAGATGGAACTAAACACACATTGTTGCCATTGAAGGACGATGCTGACAAAGGAACACCTGGAAGTAGTGTTATGCTGATAAGCGGAAAGGAGTTGTTGTAGGAAGTAGTGAAGAATGAGGAGTTACATTTTGCTATTGTGGGAAGACCAAAGGTAATTTTGACTTCCACAAACTTGGATGATTTTCCTGAAGAAGTTAAAGTTCTGTTAGATGATTTTGTTGATATTATTGCGGATGAGTTGCCGAATGCATTAACACCGATTAGGAGTATTAGTCATCGTATTGATCTAATACTAGGAGTAAGCTTGCTAAATAAAGAAGCATATAGATTAACTCCTCAAGAGAATGCAGAAGTTGGAAGGCAAGTGCAGGAGCTGATGGATATTGGGCTGATCAGAGAAAGTCTTAGTCCATGTGTTGTACCAACAATACTCAGTCCAAAGAAAGGAGGAGACATTATTTGCTGCCAAAAGAATTCATGTTATATTCAGACAATCATGCCTTATAGTTTATCAATAACCAGCCGAAGCTAAATCAGAAACATGCCAAGTGGGTAGAATTTCTGCAAAGTTTTACTTTTGTAATAAAGCATAAGAGTGGTAAGTCAAATAAAGTAGCAAATGCATTGAGCAGGGTAAGTTTTATTATGCAAGAATTCAAAGTGGGTGTTGTAGGATTTGAGGAAATGATTGAAATGTACAAGGATGATGAAGATTTCAGAGATATCTACACAATGTAGAAATTTTGAATAATATGACACATATTCACAGAGATTATCCTCATTATACACGTATAAGCGGAACATGCATAATACATAACCTCCTCTACGTTGATCATCAATTTACAGAAGCAGAAACATTCATAGGCATACATAGAAGCATCAATCACACATATCAACACAGTATTTTCCCGGAGAAAGCATCTCGCTAAAAACACCAACTATCTGTATATTATAGTGATTGAATCATGTAACAATACATAGTACAATACTCCTCACAAGTACTCAGTACTATCTCCACATGCTACACACAATACAGCTCAGATCTGATCTCCAAATCTCCCCGCTGCTTGCCTGCCTCCACTGCTCAATACTTGCTCAAGAATTGATGAGAATGGTTTACCAAACTCGTATTTGACCTGCAAATAATCACTCACACTGTGTTGGACGTGAGCACAGGCTACAATTCTTGGTATTGGCCAATTCATTGGCATACTCAATCCCTCTGATTGTGCAAATCATCATGCACAGCTATAGTCACAACTGATAGCAATCTGATCCTCTAACACCTGTCCCTGCTGAACTGAACATGCACTGACATGCAACTGAGTTAACTGATGTATTCTATAGTTGCATTATGAGTTAATAACTTGTGAATTAATTAATAACTAATTCACCCAACTCATCTCTAGTCTATTTTCCAGTTAGACTAAATACAACCAGTTTAACAAAGCTAAACTGAACACAACTCCATCAACTGCACCTCCAGTCCACTAAACTCAACTCACTTGAGTTCTAACTGAAGTCCTGCATGAAAATATTAGTCATCCCATAGGTAACCACGTATTTCCTTCTAGGATCTGCATGTACCACATCCGTAGCTCATCCTGAAGTGCTCCAAGAGAATAAGATCAAGTTTATAGTCCAAATATTATTATGAGACAATAATATTTGACTTTTCTATTTTTGACAGCTAGTCTAAAAATAGACTTTGATCACTCATACTGTGATCACCCATACTGTGGTCACCCATACTGTGATCACCCATACTGTGATCACTCATACTGTGATCATCCCTGTTGTGGTCACTCCTGCTGTGATCATCCTTGCTGGGATCCAAAAATAGAACTTGCGCCATAATTTGCTTGCGGGCCCACTTAGTGAAGGCGACTCTTTTCACTAAGCTCCATCATCTTGTTGCAATCTCAACAAGCATTTCTTGTTGCACACTTTTCAACACTCCCTCTCAACAAGAAAGGCTTCCTCTCAAACCCGATCCTGTAACTCTGGAATGTTCTCCATGCAACACATCTGGCCGGTCCACTTGCTCTGTCATCAAAGTCTTTGACTGCTATTGCCTCTGTCGACTGAAGACTCTGCATCTCTGTGCTCTTCAGTATCTGACTGCTCTAGCCTTTGTCACTTTGATCTCTGACTGCATCTGTGCTGCTGCTGGTTCTATCTCCCAGCATTGCATCCGCACTGCACCTCCCAACTGACCTCCCTGTTGGGCTAGAAACACCCTCTGATGCTGAAGCTCTACCTGCTGCTGACAAGTGCTCCCTCTCTGACATTTGCGCTACTGCAAAATATCCATGCATCTCGCACCATTGCACACCTCTCTGTGCCACCTAGCACTGTGCAAAACACTTGTGCCTCTCGCATTGCTGCAGCCTGCTAGCTATGCGCTATCCTGGGATTCCCTGCACTGTCGCTCTCTCTGCCGCTCCATCCGCATCTATCTCTACCCAATCAGTCAGTTCCTGCTACTACACATCTGGGGCTCCCGTAGCAAGGTCTCATCCAAGAGGTTGGGTACCTCAAGGATCCTGCCCCTCCTCCTTGGGACGATCACTCTATATCGCCCCACCTCCTACCTGGAGGTATGGCTACATGTGATCCCTCAGCCCACCTGGCTCGAAGTTTCCCCCTACTGGAGGTCTCTACATGAGTAGATGTCTCTACTTGATCTCCTCTCAGCTTCCCTTGTTGTGGCTCCTCCACAACCTCCTGAAGCTGCTGCACCAATCGTGGCTCCTCCATAATCGTCTGAGACTTCTTTTGGCTTTGCATGTTCAAAGGTAACATACCTTCCCTCTCAACCACCAAGTCTCCATCAATTGCCTCGCTGCTCAAGGCTTTGCATGCATCTTGAACCTCAAGAGCATACAGGTTCTTGACCTGTGAACCCTCCTCATGACAACGAAAGCATCGCACTTTCGATTTGTCAACCTTCTTTCCACCACTGGAAGAACTGGATTCGGAAAGAGAACCCTTCTCCTTCCCCTTCTTCACCTTACTCGCTAAGGCACAGTTCTCCTCATCCTGCATGGATGAAGAACCGTCTCTGGTGCTTTGTCTAATCTACTCCTGCACAAGATCCAACCAAAGTCTCTCCCATCCTGGCAGTTTCTCCCTTCCATTCACCGAGTCCTGGTAGCTATGCCAACTCTTAGGAAGGTCAAGGAGTGCTAGACTCACCATCCTCATCCAACAGTCACCCCCACACTTCCCAGCTCATCCCGGCATTGGATGAACTTCGTGAGTTACCTGGTCATACTGTCTCCATTCTTACACTTAATGTTTCTGAGTTTTATCTCTTGCTTTGGAATTAAATTCGAATTCCACCAGCACAAAACTCAACCGCTTCCGATCTAGAATTCGTGAGAACAAATTATTTCTTGTACATAGATCGACTGTATGGGCATTCATCGGATATCTCACCTTCCAAAAGAAGGATGAATCCAGAGGATACCTGGCCCGATTACAGACTCTGCCTAAAGAAATAAAATGTAAACACTTTCTGAATAATAGATCCGATGATCAATCCTCGCTTGATATCCTGTAAAAATCTCTTCTACAAATCAAGTAGCTCTGATACCATGTAGAAATTTTGAATAATATGACACATATTCACAGAGATTATCCTGATTATACACTTATAAGAGGAACATGCATAATACATAACCTCCTCTACGTTGATCATCAATTTACAGAAGCAGAAACATTCACAGGCGTACATAGAAGCATCAATCACACATATCAACACAGTATTTTCCCGGGGAAAGCATCTCGCTAAAAACCCCAACTATCTGTATATTATAGTGATTGAATCATGTAACAATACATAGTACAATACTCCTCACAAGTACTCAGTACTATCTCCACATGCTACACACAATAAAGCTCAAATCTGATCTCCAAATCTCCCCCGCTGCTTGCCTACCTCCACTGCTCAATACCTGCTCAAGAATTGATGAGAATGGTTTACCAAACTCATATTTGACCTGCAAATAATCACTCACACTGTGTTGGACGTGAGCACAGGCTACAATTCTTGGTATTGGCCAATTCATTGGCATACTCAATCCCTCTGATTGTGCAAATCATCATGCACAGCTATAGTCACAACTGATAGCAATCTGATCCTCTAACACCTGTCCCTGCTGAACTGAACATGCACTGACATGCAACTGAGTTAATTGATATATTCTATAGTTGCATTATGAGTTAATAACTTGTGAATTAATTAATAACTAATTCACCCAACTCATCTCTAGTCTATTTGCCAGTTAGACTAAATACAACCAGTTTAACAAAGCTAAACTGAACACAACTCCATCAATTGCACCTCCAGTCCACTAAACTCAACTCACTTGAGTTCTAACTGAAGTCCTGCATGCAAATATTAGTCATCCCATAGGTAACCACGTATTTCCTTCTGGGATCTGCATGTACCACATCCGTAGCTCATCCTGAAGTGCTCCAAGAGAATAAGATCAAGTTTATAGTCCAAATATTATTATGAGACAATAATATTTGACTTTTCTATTTTTGACAGCCAGTCTAAAAATAGACTTTGATCACTCATACTGTGATCACTCATACTGTGGTCACCCATACTGTGGTCACCCATACTGTGATCACTCATACTGTGATCATCCCTGCTGTGGTCACTCCTGCTGTGATCATCCCTGCTGGGATCCAAAAATAGAACTTGCGCCATAATTTGCTTGCGGGCCCACTTAGTGAAGGCGACTCTTTTCACTAATCTCCATCATCTTGTTGCAATCTCAACAAGCATTTCTTGTTGCACACTTTTCAACACACAACAATTCAGAATCCAATGAGCCATAACAAAAGTCAGTGGTTGGACTACCTCATTCAAGGAGGCCTATTATTTAAAAGCAACAAGTTGTGTATTCCCAAGTGTTCCATGAGGGAAAACATAATAAAGGAGAAACATAGTGGAGGATTATTTGGTCATTTTGGACAAGATAAAACCTTCGCTTAGGTGAATGCTTTTTATTATTGGCCAAAAATGAAAACTGATGTTAAGAAGTTTGTTGAGAAATGCAGGATATGTCAGCATGCAAAAGGAAGGAGTCAGAATGCAGGACTGTATCAGCCATTGCCAATACCAAATTGACCGTGGGATGCAATTAGCATGGATTTTGTTATGGGATTACCAAAAACCCAGAGAGGGAATGATTCCATTTATGTTGTAGTAGATAGATTTTCTAAAATGGCACATTTCATTGCATGTAGGAAAACTAGTGATGCAACACACATAGCTAATTTATTCTTTTTAGAGATTGTAAGATTACATGGGTTACCTGTAAGTATTGTATCTGATCGAGATACCAAGTTTGTAGGGCATTTCTAGAGGACTCTTTGGAAGAAACTGGGAGCTAACCTTAGTTTTAGTTCAACATACCATCCTCAAATAGATGGACAGATTGAAGTAGTGAACAAGAGCTTGGGGAATATATTAAGAAGTTTAGTATATCAAAATCCGAAACAGTGGGATTTAGCACTAGCTCAAGCTGAGTTTGCTTACAATGATACTCCAAACCAAAGCACTGGAATGAGTCCATTTCAGATTGTCTTTGGAATGCATCCAAGAGGTGTGTATGAGCTCAGGAATTTGGGAAAACAGGAAACCAGGAGTGCAAAAGCTGAAGAATTTGCAGAACAGATGCATAGATTATAGGAAGAAGTCAAAGGCAAATTGCAGGAAAGCAACAACAAATATAAATAGAGGGTAGATCTAAAAAGAAGAGAGAAAGAATTCCAAGTGGGAGACTTAGTAATGGTGCATTTGAGGAAAGAGAGATTTCCTACTAAAACTTACAACAAACTGAAAATGAAAAATATAGGACCTTGCAAAATTGTGAGAAAATTTTCAGTGAATGTATATGAGATTGAGTTGCCAGAAGGGATTGGAATATCCCCCATTTTTAATGTTGCAGATTTGTATCCATACAAAGAGGCAAAGACAGAGTTGCAAGAGGAAACTACAGGGGATGAAGTTCAAACTATGAACTAGGAAGAACAAATGCCAAAGAAAACAAAGAAGGAAGTGGAAGCTGTTTTGGAGAAGAGAGTATCCAAAAGAACCAGAGGATAGACTTATTTCCAATATCTAGTCAAATGGAAAGGAAAACCAATGGAGGATGCTAGTTGGTTGACAGCAGCAGAACTACATAAGTATGGAGTAAGTCCTGAAAGTTTGGAGGATGATTCTTTTCTTCCCCGAGAGTCTGATGCAGGAGCATCCGAACTTAGCCAGCAATGTGAAAGTTTGTTCACATGTTGTGGCTAAACAAGTTGAAATTCATTGACCTGATTAGTCAAAAGGCAGTTTTACTGAGAGGGTTTGATCTCTCAAAAAATGAATTGTATTTCATTATTGTAATAAGTTAGAAATTGTCTTATTTTAGCCTTAAAGATGAGTTGTTAGTATAGGTGTGAGATAGAACTAGAAATTAGAAGATTTGTTGTTAAATCGATTAAATTAGAGATTGATTTGTTAGATAAGGTTAGAGTGATATTCATTGGATAAAAAGAAGAAAAATGTAATGAGAGAGGATGATGGGTGGAGCGAGAGCAGAGAGATAGTGGGTGGATTGTATTTTTGAGACAGAGGTCTTTATCTGTGTAATCAGGCCTAAGGCCGAGACTCTGTAATTTGTTTATTATGAATAAATCAGTGTTGTGGGCATAATTATATAAAACAACCCGTGGAGGCCTCGAATGCTTGTTTTTCTCTGTATTCGGATGATATTGGTGTTGGCTCTGTGTTTTTCATACTTTATAATAGAAATATTGTGTTAAAAGATCAGTCGGCGAGTTCATTCCATTATTTTGGTTCCACAAGAGGAAAACCCAAAATACACTAAGTATCGGGCACAAAACGCATTTGGATTTAGAATTCGGACTTCAAATATTATAGGCGGAAGTTTTTAATGCTATCGGGTCCGTGGAACCCACATCGCATCGCTCCAGTGTAAAAGAATTGACTTGTTGCATCACCGAATTCCGAAATCGTGACATAACCGGATCTGAAATGTTATAGAGACGGGTTGATAGTCTATCGGGTCCACAAGCGATATCGCATTGCCGCTTTAAAGCGCAAGGTGTCTGGCAGTTGGACTTTGCGACTTGCGATCGAGCGATTAAACCTCAGTCGTTGGATCGCGATCAAGCACGATCATTGGATCGCTGGACAAACCCGCTATAGTGGATGGTTATCAGGCGCATGGAAAGCCGTAAGTGGTTTTAAGTGGTTCGGTCCCGATTCCATTGAGGAGATGCCACGTAGCAAGGCGAAATAGAATGAAACCATATATCGGGTAGTTAAACCCCGATATATTGAACCCCCCGAAACCTTAGACAACCGTCAAATCTCGCAGCTCTAGATCGACGACCATCAGCGCTCGGTGCATTGACTTCCACGTACGATAAGTGCGCCAATAAACAAAAGGCAAATATCAATGCTTTTAGTGGGTTTTCAATGTATTTCAGTTAAAAGGGAAAATAGTCAGATATGGTTAAAAAGGGTGATTTGTGGGGTGTTTTAGGGTTTTTTTGGGAATTTTGCTTCCGGCTGTGTCAATCAGGTTGAGATAAAATTTATACCACTGAAAAGCTCTCGACAAGTTGAACGTAATGGTGGTATCAGAAATTAATTTTGCAAATTTTGAAAACGAGGATTTTGTAACTTTGTCTTCCTAACAGGCCTTGGAGGTCAGGTTAATTCAATAAGTAACACTTCTCGTAGCTCGAGATAGTTCAAGGTGGTGGAGGGAGTGTTTCAAAAACAAATAAACCAATATCAATTAAAGAACTATGATTACCTTGATGTGAATGGTATTCTTGGAGGAATTGATCATTTTGAAGGAATCAGTTTGCTTTGGATGCTTACTTGAGGAATTTCATAATTTTGTTGCTTTCTTATTCCATCACTACTTGCGGGGTTGATCGAATTTTGTTTTAATTAATCCTCAATTTCATTATTGTTGTTTATGTGGTTGGTTTGACCAATATTTTTTTTATCTTTGGCTTTGTTTTCCACTCTATTTAACTAATTGTTGGTTCCTTTAAGAAAACTGGCATAGCTCTTAGGTTCTTCTATCTTTGATGTGTTTGCACCTGATGCTCCCTTAACAAATTCATGATAATTGATTGATGTTTTAATAAAATATGATCTTTGGCTATTAAATATATTATCCAAGATTTCAAAACTCCTTCCAAACTTTCACTGATAATTTTTCTTTTCAATATAATTTCTCAAGGAAACAATATCAGCTTCTAATTTCTCACAATGTCCTTCCTTTTCTCCCAATTGGCTTGCTAACACTTCGTTCATTTTCCTTTCTTATTCTAATTGAGTTTTAAGGACAAAAACATTTATTTGTTTCATAAATATCATGATCCTTATCTTCATAATCTTACAATAATTTCTTCTGAATTTTGTTTATTATTATGAATCTCTCTATCTCTTCTAGAGAAGCGGAGAATTCACCTTGAATGTCTTTGTTACTTCCAATTTATTATTTTGTGTTTATCTTGTCTTCCTATTTATATTTGTTTTTTTAATTAATAGTTTGATAATTTAGGACAAGAAAATCATATTCATCATCATTTCCTTCATATTTTTCATATGTACATATAAAAGTAAAATGACCTTCATTACCACAACTAAAACAAAGTGGAAGATTACCTTTTCCTTTGTTGGTTCCTTTTGAGATATATTGCACTGCATTTGATTTCTCTTTTTGATTTCCCAAGGCCATGAGTAGGCATTCCTCTTGATAATCATCATATGCATCATCATCACTATCTTCTGATGAGCTATTATCTTCCTTGGAATAGAATCTTCTCTTCTTAAGAGATCTTCCCTTCTTATTTTTAGGAAAATTTCTTCCATTTCTATGTTATTTTTCATCATCACTATTTTTTGATCTCCCATATGGACATTTTCAAGCATATTTACCTATTCTACTGCACTTAAAACATTTTAATGGTAGCTTACCTTTATATTTTCCAAAACCTATTATCAAATTTCTCACTAACTGAGTTTTTTCTTTATCTAATTTAGGATTGGAGTGATCATGGTCCTTGTGTCCTTTTGTTTTCTTTAATTCTTTCAAGGTTTCTTCCTTTAATCCGGACTTATATTTTCCTATTCTTATTTCATATGTGATGAGTATTACATGTAGTTCATCCATCTTCAATTTTTTGAGATCTTTAATTTCTTTAATTCTTGAAAATCCTCAATGGAAGAGATATCAATACTTTCTAAATAATTGTTTATTCTTCAATATTTTCACCCAATCCTTTAATAGTGTTCACAACTTCATCTACTTGAAGGAAAAAATATGCAATGTCTTCTTCTTCATTCATATTTAAACTTTCAAATTGTATTCTATGAGTTTGAAGTTTATCCCTTTTTACCTTTTCATCTCCTTCATAGATGCTTTGAAGCTTATCCCAAATTTATTTGGCAAAGTCACAATGCATTACCTTGACAAATATCGAATTAGCAAGACCACTTAAGATGGCATTTGTTGCTTTGGAATTATTTACATAAACATTTTTCTCATCTTCATTTTTCAGAGGAATTGTTGGAACTTTATAGCCTTCTACCACATAATGTCATACATCAAAACCAACATACATGATATGTGCTCTCATCCTTATCTTCCAAAAAGTGTAATTTGTTCCATAAAAGGTAGGTCCTCTATTATCCTTGTTAGTTATAAGATTTACCTTTCAATGGTTAAACTACTTCTAAAGGAGCCTACTCTTATACAAATTATTGGATTCCCTAACTATTATACTGTGTTGTCTCCTAGATTGTCTGTAGTGACAAGAAACAACCCAAAAGACATCCAATGAAGATCTAACGATCCTCGTGCTCTAAGTTGGATATCGACCCTCTCCAACCACAGGGGGTCTTCCCTGTGTTTGATGTTCTCTATGAAGGAATAAAAATACTACAATAATAATATCCTATGATTAATGATAGGTAGGATTATAAATGAGAGAATGTTTCAACAAAATATAGGTGGTAAGGCTTATAATATGTGAAAATTGTTAAATAAATAAATCATTAATGACTGAAATGTAAATTCCAAATATGCATCGTGATCCATACATAATAAAAGTTAGAACATTCTAGTTTATATATATATCTAATTGAAATGTGTAGTAAAATTATATGATATCATGTCCCTATATCATTTCAATCTACAACAAATAAATCAAAATTTTGACTTAAATCTTTCTAAATATTGTATATTTAAGAAATATTAAATCAAATAAATGTATGAAGGATTAACAATGTGATCATATCACATCATCATTAATCGTACATGTATGTGAGTAAAAGAACATAAAGTAAAGAACAACAAAGTAAGATAAATAAGAAAAATAAAATGTATTGGTATTTAAATGATACGTGTCAGGAAATTATAGATATCATGTATGAATATAATTCCCACCTACAACATGTTACTCAAATTTTGATTTAAACCCTCTAAATAGTATATCTTTAAGAAGCATTAAATTAAATGTGTATGAAAGATTAATTGTATGATCATGTCAAATCAATAATCATCCACTTTTACTAATAAATACAATTATAAAGTAAACAACAACACACAAAAGAGAACACAATCAATCATACTACAATATATTAAAATCTCACAATCATAATGAAGCAAGCCACTACAACATGTACATTATGCCTTTAAAGCAATAAAATTTCACGTCCAAAGCCTACCATCCCATGATATAATGATTTTTTATAGCCTTTTTATCTTTATAGGAGTTGGTTATTATTTTGTTTCGAAACCTCCTATAGAAACCATAAGATAAATATTAATTACATTAATGATTTCTCCTTAAATCCACATAATTAAACAAAATGCATTATCCCTTTGTTGAATTATCTATGCTCAAATCGTTAATCTCTTTCGAATTTATTTTCCTGCATCATAAAATAAAAAGTAGAGCTACTTTTTAAATGCTCATTAAAAATGAAATGAATAAATTATTTTTTCTTACCTCGTCAATATCTCCCCAAAATATACCCATTTACATACTTGATACCTTATATACAATAATTTGATTTTTCTTTGATTTTTAACTCTAGTAAATATCAGTTAAAATTTTCAAATTGCAACCTTAAAATATGAAATGCATTTCACGTGAACAAGCCAAAAATTTCAACATTGTTAAAATAAACTTATGGAAAAATAAATTTACAATAAAAAATTTAAACATATAAACTTTATTCACATAGATTTTATAAAGAAGCAAATCAATTGGTTAATCAAGGTACTGGAATTAATTTTGGGTTTATTACGAATCATTTAAGCAATGTTGTTCAGGTGACTAACTCCCAACCATGTTCACAATTACCTTTTTAATTTTCTATCTTCTAAATAAACCTGCCAATTGTTTGGGCTTTTACTTTGAATAATATAAATATAGATTTAATAATATGTTTTTTGAGCTTTATAAAATACACAATTTTTAATAAACAAATGTTATGCCCATCAGATGACGAGGAGACAGAAAAAATGCTCGAGAGTTTGGATCCGATGGTGTAAGGACCTGCGGTTCCTAGGCATGCCCACCCGATGTGCGACCAAGTTCGGCGATGAACGAAGGTTGGAGGAAAAGTGCGAAGTGCGAGTCCTTGACAAGTGCGCGAAGGATATGTTATAATAACGCATGAAGGAGGATGAGCGAAGTGTTTATAGGCGTGGGGAGCGAAGGCTCAACCCACGGGCCGACCTCATGTATTGTAGTGGAAATGCATTGAAGTGTTGGCCGACCAACACAAAGGCAAGAGACCAAACGATATGTGAGGGCGTTGGCAAGTCGGCTTGGGCAGCCAAGACTTGCCCAACGCACCATATATAAAACATGCGATGAAGTTTCATTTGGACAACAAGAAGTCGCTCAAGTCTTCTACGAAGAAGTGCGAAGTAAAGGGCCGCAACAAGAAGAGAAAGGCGCAGGTCATATGCGCCCAACTCTTGGGCAGCTCGTTTAGGCAGCACGAGTCTTGAATGAAGGCGAGAGGCGCCGGTGCACGGGTGAAGGCACCGGGCGCCCGCAGTTGGCATGGGTTCTTGGGTAGCTCGGGTGAGTGCCCGCCCATCGTGTGAAGACAAATGCGGAGGTGGAAGATAGGGGACTTGGGTGAGGTCGCCCGCCCACCGTGCGGAGGTAAACGAAGGGTGACTCGGGTGAGGTCGCCCGCCCATCGTGCGAAGGTTCGGTTGTGAAGTTTGGTTGGCAGCTCGTGTGAGGGCGCGCCCGCCCGACTTGGGCAAAGAATCTTGGTTATCACATGGAGGTGTGAGAAGTTGTAATTTTGGCTAAGTATGAAACTTGGTGTTTCCCAAGTATACTTGTAAGCTTTGTAACGTTGAAGTTGTATAATAATATATATTCGGGCAGACTCATTGTTCAGGGAGTTGCCCCTCCCTTTATACTATGCAATTGTGTTCATCGTTTATAATTGTTGATGATAATGAATGTGTATGGGTGTTCATGGTATAAAGGAAACATAATAATTACTTGGTTGAGAAACACAAACTAAGTAGGACAAGTGGTTAGGTGTAGTCCATGAACATAAGTATTGGTGAAAAGAAAGTGTTCGGTGGTGCCGCACCTCGCCAAGAGCGGTTGAAAGACTACCACCAGCCTGGGGGCGTGACAGGTGGTATCAGAGCTAGCAGCTGATTTGGGTATTAAAGGTTGAAGTTGCTACACACCTACACTAAAGTGCAGGTGGTATCAGAGCAAGGTTGCTCGTGACGAAGTGACAGGTGAAGAGCTTGACAAGTGGTATTCAGGGTTGAAGAAGCTTGGAAGCTGGTGACAATGAAGCAGGTACTTGCAGGTGAAGGGAGCTATTTCACATACAAGCGGAACAAGGGCTGGTTCAGGTTGCAGGCAACTTGGTGAAGTTGTTGGATGGTCGATACTCGATCACAAAGAAGGAAGAAGGAAGCAGAAATGGTAGGTGAATCTCGTGTTGGATCGAGTGAATCTAGCCACATTGCGACCGAGGCTTGGATAAACAAGATACTAGAGAGAGTGGAGGCATTGGAATCTTACTGGACTACAAAGATGGATCTAGTCGTGAAAGAGCTAGAGGATCATGTGCAGTTGAGGGAAGAGTTCGATGAACTCCGAACTCGGCATGACTACACTGATCTTAAGTTTACACAACTTGAGAATGAAGTCAGGGAGATTGCAGAAGCAAGGGACAAGGGTCTGGCAGAGATCGTGAGCTTGCAGAAATCTCTTGATGGTGCAAATGATGAGATCGCGGTGTTGAAGAAGGCCGTGAGACATAACTCAGGTGGAGGAGTGTCTCATGTGAAAGTTAAGGAACCAGAATCTTATGATGGTACAAGAAGCGCAAAGACTCTTGGTAAATTTCTCTGGGATATGGAGCAATACTTGGAACGCTTGGGTCTATCTAATGATGAGACAAAGGTGAAAGTGGCTGCTCAATTCCTGACAAAAGATGCTAAGATGTGGTGGAGAAGACGGATGGATCAGATTGCCAATGGCAGTGCTGATGACATTACTTCTTGGGATGATATGAAGAAAGCTTTGCAGGCTCATTTCAGTCCTCAGGATGAAACGTGGGAAGCAAGGATGAAGATTAAGTTCATAAAGCAGACAGGGAACCTACAGAAATATCAGCGGGAGTTTGAAAGTGCGGTTCTGGAACTTCTTGACATGGCGAAGAGGGACAAGGTGTTCAACTTCATGATTGGGTTGAAACCTTGGGCATGCAATGAAGTGAAGAGGTAGAAGATTAAAACACTTGAAGAAGCTTTTGCTACTGTGGACAAGTTGGTGGAGCATTATGATGAGACTTCTGATGAGAGGAAGAAGAAGTTCAATAAGCCGAAAGAGAAGAAGAAAAATGAAGCTTCAAAGTCGGATGAGAAGACAAAGAAGCCATTGAAGTGTTGGATTTGTGCTGAACCACATACGGTGAAGAATTTCCCTTCTAGATCGAAAGTGGCTGCTGTTGCACAATCTAATGCGAAGAAAGAAGAACCTTCTGTGGGGATGATGCAGATTCTTGGTGTTGCTGCTACTACAGAAGTGGTCTCTCGAAGAGATCCTGAAAGGAATAGTTTGGAGTATGTTCGGATGAAGATTGGGAGTGCTGATATACTCACTATGGTGGATAGTGGGGCTACTCACAACTTCATGAGTGAAGATACTGCGAGAAGGATTGGGCTGAAGTTTGTACTAGTGAAGGCACAAATGAACACAGTGAATTCTCCTCCTGATTTTGTTCTTGGTGTAGCTAAAAGAGTGGACACAACACTAGGTGAGTGGACTAAGAAAGTCGACTTCACTATAGTGCGGATTGGTGACTATGAAGTTGTGCTGGGGATGGAATTCTTGAAACAATTTGATGCTATGATTGTTCCACATTTCAAGAAGTTGTACATTTACGATGGAAGGGAAGATGTACCCATTGGTGTTCCAACCATTGGTGTGACAAGGCCTGATTGTAAACTAGTAGTGATGCAAATGGAGGATGAGAAGCGCATGGAAGACATGAGTAAGCGGTTGTCTACTGTTGAGGCAAAGCTTACCAAATAGTCATTGGTCATCAATACACTGTCCGATAGTATCTTGGATTTGTCAAGAAGGCTAGAAGCAGTTGAGGATGATGATGATGAGGAGGAGGCTTATGTGAGGCCGAATTTTCGAAAGGAGGTTGGGGTCACTTATCTACAAAGGATGGAGATAGAGAATCCTAACAGATGATTGAGATTATTAGTGAGGGTGAGCCTTCAGGCTCTACTCCCTCCACATCTTCTTAGATGACATAGAAGATGGAGCTCATTGTTAGCTGCTCATGGCAGTGAGTCCTTAAAGCAGGTTGAGCAAGTATGATAGATGGTGCAGGGATGGTTTGGCATCAAGCATCATGACATGTTGCAGATGGGATGGAGTTTCCATGGACCTAAGCAAGGGTGAGATTCTTGGTGAGTCCAGGATGCGACAGAATCCGAGATAGACTGGTGAAGGCATAAGGATGTTTACTCTCAATGGCTTGAATGTGATAGTTGGATTAACTACCCAACTAGTTCAAACATCGGGTCCAGAAGTGCACAGAGAGGTGTTGGCATCAGGCAGGTAAGGAGGACAGTTCACAAGATGGGACGACACATGATGGAGATGGAAGTTCTACATATGTTACAGGGATGTTTGCAGTATGTGGAGGAGTTGATATCATGGACTAAGGATGAGACAGTTATTGATGATGATCTTGGTGGATGGCTACCAGGATGGGATGTTGTCGAGGATGACAATGATTTCAGGTGGAGGAGGATGTAAGGACCTGCGGTTCCTAGGCACGCCCACCCGATGTGCGACCAAGTTCGGTGATGAACGAAGGTTGGAGGAAAAGTGCGAAGTGCGAGTCCTTGACAAGTGTGCAAAGGATATGTTATAATAACGCATGAAGGAGGACGAGCGAAGTGTTTATAGGTGTGGAGAGCGAAGGCTCAACCCACGGGTCGACCTCATGTATTGTAGTGGAAATGCGTTGAAGTGTTGGCCGACCAACATAAAGGAAAGAGACCAAATGATATGTGAGGGCGTTGGCAAGTCGGCTCGGGCAGGCAAGACTTGCCCAACGCACCATATATAAAACATGCGATGAAGTTTCATTTGGACAGCAAGCAAGTCGCTCAAGTCTTCTACGAAGAGGTGCGAAGTAAATGGCTGAAACAAGAAGAGAAAGGCGTAGGTCGTATGCGCCCAACTCTTGGGCAGCTCGTTTAGGCAGCACGAGTCTTGAACAAAGGTGAGAGGCGTCAGTGCACGGGTGAAGGCGCCGAGTGCCCGCGGTTGGCATGGGTTCTTGGGTAGCTCGGGTAAGCGCGCGCCCATTGTGTAAAGACAAACGCGGTGGTGGAAGATAGGGGACTCGAGTGAGGTCGCCTGCACACCGTGTGGAGGTAAACGAAGGGTGACTCGAGTGAGGTCGCCTGCCCGCCGTGTGAAGGCTCGGTTGTGAAGTTTGGTTGGCAGCTTGTGTGAGGGCGCGCTCACCCGACTTGGGCAAAGAATCTTGGTTATCACACAGAGGTGTGAGAAGTTGTAATTTTGGCTAAGTATGAAACTTGGTGTTTCCCAAGTATACTTGTAAGCTTTGTAACGTTGAAGTTGTATAATATATATATTCGGGCAAACTCATTGTTCAGGGAGTTGCCCCTCCCTTTATATTGTGCAATTGTGTTCTTCGTTTATAATTGTTGATGATAATGAATGTGTATGGGTGTTCATTGGTATAAAGGAAACATAATAATTACTTGGTTGAGAAACACAAACTAAGTAGGACAAGTGGTTAGGCGTAGTCCATGAACATAAGTATTGGTGAAAAGAAAGTGTTCGGTGGTGCCGCACCTCGCCAAGAGCAATTGAAAGACTACCGCCGGCCTGGGGGCGTGACAAATGGGATCCAAAGGTTGACATCGTATTTAACGGACGACTTTTGTTTATATTGGACGTGAAACTACTATTGAGTTATCCTAGTGTTGTGGTCCCATGGGTTTCACACGCTTGGAGTGGACTCTTATGTGAATCAAATACTTTATGAGGTGGAGTTTTGGGTATATTTATTAAATAATATATTTATAAAATTGTAATAAAACACTTTTTAACATTAGCTTTATTTTTAATTAAGTGCGATTCATGCATTTTGTAAAGTAGGGTTTTAAAATATTTTTGCTTTAATTCATTTTAATCCAATTTTAGTTTCCAGTCACTGATTAATTTCCATGCTCTTCATTATTCATTCAGATAACTTAATACATCTCCAATCAGTCCCCCTAAATTATATATAAAAAATGAGGATTGGTTACATAAAATTTATATGATAGTTTTAACGTAAAATAAAACAAATTTATTTCATTACCTCATTCTCTTACGTGGCTACATAGTCATTTTCTTGAAATACCTTTCAAAGAGAAATTTCTAGGTAAATAATACTCTTTATGAATTCATGTTTATGTTAAAGTTGTATCTTAAATTAAGTTATATATGTTAATATCCTGGAAAAGTGGAGAACCCCAGTAAAAATCAAAATAGGTTTTGTGTTTTCCTTTGATATATAAGTCATTTTCCAATTTTATCAAGTCAAACAAAAAGAGAGAAAAGTTAGGAGGATAAAGAGGGATGATTAAGTTTAGTATTTGGTGGAGAGCCAAGAGGGAGTGAAATGTGATTTTGGAGTCTGACATATCCAAGGGTTGAAAATTAATGAGATTAACGACAATAAAACATATCGGTTAGAGAGATGTATGTGTATTAATTCTTGTTTTGAATCCTAAGAGTATTTCCCACATGTAAATGTCTTAAAATAAGGAAAAAATCATATCCCTAGCTAAAGTGATTATAAAAATAATTTTATTTTAAATTATAATTCACTTTGAGGAATCTTTAAGAATTTAACCCCATGTATTTTTTTTCTATCCCAAACACCTTATTATTTGTTTTATGGATCATGTTATTTTATTTATTTAACTTAGAATAACAATAGTGTTATTTAGGATTATATATATATATATATAATGTATAATAAGTTAAGGGTAAATAATATTATGACTAAGCACACTTTGTGGGGGGAGAATGATTTTAATTAAACTTCAAGAATTAAAGTATAATTTATGTGTAATGGGTAGGTTAGAATATAAAAAATTAATTTCAAGAGACAAAACAAAGCTAGCAGTAACATGACAAAGGTTCATGTGAGGTAGAATTTATATAGGTAGCCCAATTTTAAAGAGGGTGAAATTGGGCTACATCGTACTAGCGGGGAATGAATCGGTATAATGACAACTTTTACTTATTTAATGTCATTCAAACATCATAAACTGATAAGTAACACGAGATATACATGGAAAACCTTACGGGAGAAAACCACAAAACTTCTTTATATGAAATATATTGTAAGCACCAACTTACTATTACATGAATTTGTAGGCAAGAGCCTATAGGAGACACCAATCCCCTTTATTTATTTGTAGGAACAAACCTATAGGAGACATCAATCCCCTCTATTTATTTGTAGGCACCAACCTACATTAGACATCAATCCTCTTTGCTTCATTGTAGGCACCAAACAACATGAGACACCAACCCCTCTGCTTCTTTGTAGGCACCAACCTACAAGAGACACCAATCCCTTCAAGTTATTTGTAGGTGCCAACTTACAAGAGACAACAATCCCATCTTCTTATTTGTAAGAACCAACCTATAGGAGATACAGATCTTGATTTTGCAAATATTCGTAGGCACCAACCTACTCGATTGAATTTGTTTTCCTCTTCACAAAGTTTCTTAGTTATTTATGCTTTCACCAAGTCTGATTGTTGTTTATATCTTTACCAATTCTATTAGTTTATTTTGCTTTCACTAGATCTATTTGCTACTTCTTTGTTCACCAAATCTACTTCTTCCAAAACTTGTTACTTTTGGCTTTTTAGAAAGAATGAATTTTCACAACATGCCACGTATCCAGTTTTTCAAATTTGGTTATTAAATTTCTTCCTCAAGTACTTAGATATCTCTTCTCTGTCTCATCCAAATTTCACAATATGAAACGTCTCATAAAAAAAGTTATAGAAAAATGTCAACCTGACCTATTTGAAGCGTGTTTAAGGAGCATTCAGGAACACTAACTTCCTCATATTATATATTTGAAATTATACCAAAGCAAGGTCTAAAATTTCTATCACAAATACCTAGAGATCTATTCTTTGTTTCCTCCATATTTTAAATTCTGAAATATCAAATAAAGAAAGATACAACAAAAATACCAAGTTGACCTCTGTGAATAAGATTTCAAGAGCATTCAAGCAGCCTAACTTCCTTAAACCATATCTCCTTATTTATAGAGAATCAAGGTCTGAAATTTGAACCACGGGTATATGAAGATATTCTATCCATATCCTCCAGGTTTTACATTTCGAAAAATTCAAGAAGAAAATTTATAGCGAAAATTCCCAGATGACTCGTTCACACCATAAATCACATTTTTGCTTCCACCTTTAAACTCCAAGAATCACCTCAAAAGTTATTCCTTGGCTCCTTTTGCGACTTCATATATCTTCTTGCTTGGATTATGTTTAAATGAACTCATATTCCATTTATTTATAGTGTTTTTATATTTACGTTTGGGATGGCTTGTAAAACTAGTCGAGTAATCCTGCATGTACTTTGGTTGGCTCATCGTGACGAAAAATAACATATCTCCTCATTCCTATATAGTTAGAGGGAGTGTCATATACATACGAATAATATTTCCAACTATATATCCTATTCTCCCATTTGATCTAGGTAATTGGAGGAAAATGCTTCAAATATAGGATATCTAAATGGGGCATCGAAAGTCCAAAATAAAAAAGTTCAACAATCTTTATTTTTTATCTTGGATAGAAGTATTCTCCCCCTATGTTTGACATTGATGAAAACAATATTTCCAACATTGATTGTGTGATTATGATAATTTGGATCTTGCTCTATCTATCCATCCATTCCAAGTTTCAAAATTGTAAACATGGGTAAAGATTTGTTTACATCAACAGAGGCTTACTCTTCATGGTTGGGGACGAAATAGTGGAGAATCCTAACTTTAGTTTCCTATGGTATTATGAGCTAAATATATTTGAAGGATAAATAGTGAAATATTGATTTGTATATTAGGCACCTGTTATCATTTAAGTTACTTCATCCTAGAAAAATTCTTTATCGAGGAGTGTTTCAAAAATAGTTGGGAAAGTTGTTTGGTATATGGAATTAGTTTGAATAGATCTTGGCACTTCTTGCGATTGCCTTCACTTGTAAAAGTGTGATTGATGAGCATGACAACTGAAGAACAATGTTGAGACGTGTGTGTGTGTGTGTGTGTTGTGTGTCTATATATATATATATATATATATATATATATATATATATATATATATATATATATATATATATATATATATATATATATATATATACATATATATAGCAATTGCTTTATCTCAGGGGAGGTAGTGGAATAGTTTTTTCTTATTGAAAATTTCATTACAAGGATAATAAGTCTAAGGGAAAAGCACAAAATTGCTTGGATGTTTCAATATTTGTACTCTATGATTATTTTTATTATATTTATGGTCAAAGATTATTAATTTTTTTAAAGGAAAAAAAATTATTATTTTTGTCCAAAAGTATTCTTTAAATTTTGTGGACTAGAAAGGAGAGAAAGATGTAATGCTACCTCCCACCCCCTTGTATGATCTTGGGATTCAGGAGCTGTTACTTTTTTTCTAACCTAATCCCTAAGGTCTGTTATGAGGATGGAATTAGAAAAAACCTCATTTCTGCAAGTCTGCATAATTTAAACTATGATTTCATTATTGCATTTAGCTTGTCAAGAGCTTTCCGACAATACCAATTTTACCTTAATTTGATTCATGGATCAAAAGTTACGCTCTATTAAAGTTTAGCCTATCAAGAGAGGCCATGTTAGCATCCTAGCCACTAGGCATGGTTCCACCAGCACTCGTTTGACTGGCTATCTAGCATTCACATGTGTCTAACTTTACCTCCCACCATTGTTGGTGGCACACCATTCATCACAAGGAGTATAAATCTCAAGGTAATGTCATTGAACAAGACAAAAATCCCTTGCTCATGCCCTGTAGCTTACAATATTAAGGTAAGCCTACTCCTGGGAGTTACGGCCCAAGGCTTAAGGTCTCATCCTCTCGATTTAAACAAGGTAACATATACATGAATAGTTGAATATGTATTCATTTACCTACTATCTGAGTGCATCAATGTAACCATAAACACATAAATACACATATTTCATGATCATAAGAATAAACAACAGAGTTCAGGAAGACATCTACCCATAAATTTAGAGGACATCACTCCAATCATGGTCATATTAGCGAGCTTCAAAGCTTAGGAAATCCTTTATATTTACAACACACAAGATATTGCATTATTCACAATGCAATAAGATTCATCACAATCCATAAGATAATATATGTAACCAATGTACACTTATTTGTGTGTTTAAATACAAAAATTGAAGGAGGGACTGTAAATCTCCACCCAACCATAGGCTAGCCACACTACAGTATTTTTGCGGCCAACCACCCTTAAGCCAGATCCAAAGTTTGAGGGGATGTTTATTCAGGGAAATTCACATCCAAGGCTTAATCACACAACTAGGAGAAGGAACTCACTGTCTAGGTGGCTTGTCAATTGTTCTCCAGCAGTGAGCACCACATTGACTTTCTTACTCTCTGAGTTAAAATATAAGACTCCACCCAAGGCTCAGTTGGGGTATTTTCTTAGTTCCAAGATATTGAACCCATGATTTAGGTGGTTTATCAGCTCAATTTTCAAGGTAAGCATTGTAGGAGTTTGTATCCCACTGTCTAGGTGGTTTTTCAACTTAGCTTTCACTAAGTGGTTTATCAACTTCCTCAAAAAACACTTCGCAGTTTAAAAATTATTTTAGCAAGCACCACAGTGACTGAGCTTACTTTCCTAGTGGTTTATCAGCCTTCCAATAAGCACCTTAGTGGTTTATCAGCCCATTCAGAAATCACCAAGTGGTTTAACAACTTATCCTACAAGAACTTAGTGATTTATCAACATAATCAACAAACAGAAAGTGGTTCAATTCTCAATTGAGCCTCCCACTATCCATATAGTCTTAGACACACAATCCAGAGCCTTCTCGTCACCATATACATAATTTCATCTAAATCTCTAGGGAAATCTCATCCATGTTCTAATTTTCTTCATTTCTTACATTGTTCCTTAGTTGTCTTCAATCTTTTTGTGCTCTCCCCGATCTTTCACTTTATCTACTTCTTTCTCGTCGCCTTCTTCTCCTCTCTCCTTTTTTAATAATTGTCTCCCTCTTTTCTTCACATTTTTGACTCACCTCCTCGGATTCAATCCATCAGAAGGATGGCGATGAGTGTTGTCCTTTTTACTCCTACACCCACTGCAAAACTTCAATATTTTAGCTATGTCAGCACAAATGTTTCTTGTATGGGCCTACTCATAGCACACCATAGGCAACTCAACAATCACGCAATAGGAAGCTCCCTTAGATATTTGGATCCATATGTCCCTCTATTTAGGCCAGTCATCAATTAATTTTCACATAGATTCATGTACATCTATAATTCACATAATTGTGTTTACATAAATGGGTGTTATGAAAAGGGGTTGTTACAAACCCCACCACCTTAAGGGAACACCATCCTCATTGTTCTAAAAAAAAACAAAAATTTAACCACTGAGCTTTATATTTAGAACTTTTACCTTTTTTTACACAGTAAACAAAAATGGTTAAGATGCTCTCATTTGATTTGTCATTTTCCAGGTGGCTTTATTTGGTCCAAAGTGCTTCCCTTACACTTTGACCTACTCTATTTCTTCATTCTTGAGTGTTGTATGCCTTCGGTATAATATGCACAATTATTCTAGTTGGAACACTCCCTAAGGTTCCACCTGTATCACAGACCAATCAACAATATGAGTGGTGCCATGTACATAATTCTTAAGTAAAGAAATTTGGAAAACATCATGTTCTTTCACTGTGGGTGGTGTTATCTCAAAATCAGGCCCTGGAAGGCTGCAGACCAGGAAGACTTCAAGTAATTGTTTCAAACCAATCTTTTAGCTAAGGCTTAGCCTCCTTAGCCTGAGAGGGCTCTCTCAAAGGATTAAAGGTTTTTGATTATGATCAAGATGGCTAACTCTTTGTGAAACAAATAGGAATGAAAATGGTGGAAACAAAATTAACAAGCATCCATTGGGCTTATGGAGTCATATGTGATTTAGTATTAACAGTAGGATTGGCTTTGCATAAAGTCAAGGCATTCAGATTTCAATATAGGTAGAGCACACCAAACACAAAGAAGACAGTCAACGAGTACATGAAGGAAATTAGAACACTGCAAGTGATTTCTAAGTAATCAAATACTCATAACACTGTAGATAACCTGAAAAGATAACAAAAGAAACTCATATATTGAACTCTATATGATTCTTGAGAAGCATAAGCCAGTACTGTATTACCAAAAGAAACAGAGTCTTTATATAAGCTTAACAACAGAGCTTTTTTACATAAACTTCCAACCCTGATTACATTTCCCTTTCTCCTATATATAGACCTGACTGAGATTCCTCCTTAAACATTAGGGGAACTCGAAATATACTTTTAATGACACCTGTTTAACTTTTAACTACCTATTTAATGCAACAAACTTCAACTAGACTTTCTAGAGGTCTAAATCAAGTAGGATTCTAACACCATGTTATGCTAATAATAGCCTTGATTACAATGGTTCTCGTTCTTTGACATCTGGTTCCTTTTTAGTTTGGCTGTGATGAATGTTCAAAACTCCATGCTGGTCTTCAATGCCACATCTTCTCCATTGTCCTGAAACATAGGAAACTACCCTTGCTCATCGGTCTTTAGTTTGCCTTACAATTTTCGAATCCAAAGAAGCATGTCCTTTATCTTTGATTATCCAAAATGTAACAGATGGCCACGTCCTTGATGTGCTGTCCACCTCCTTTATGTGTAAAGGCAAAAGCTCTTTCAAGCTATTTTGACATATCTTGAACAGTGGTAAATGTGCTCACTTTATGACAAAAAATTTAAAGTTGGATTCGAATCCATATTTTCTCCACCTGTCTTGACCTGGTTGAATGTTGAAGCTTCAGATGATGCCTTGTATATATTCCCCTTTCAAATTTCCCGCTTATGTTTCAAAACCGGTTGATTGCTATTGGATTATTTAGCTTCAGCAGTTTCGTAGCGCGCTACGAAACTGCTGAGCTCTAGTCATCACCTTCAGCAATTTCGTAGCGCACTACGAAACTGCTGAGTTGTTTCAAAAATCACAGTTTCAACCCAAAACTTTGCTATTTGAGCACTTTTCTGTTAAAACATTCTTTCAACTGTTTCAAGACCTTCCAAAACTGAATGGGAATGTTTGAAAAGATTATACCAAGCAAAACCATCAAAACTTTGAAACATATCCTTACTTGAAGTGAGATTTCTTTATGAAGATTCTTTTTGCTGGTACAATAGTATCTTTAAGTCTTCAATTTGTTTCTTCATTACTTTGATCCCATACCTGAGGTTTGTATTGACTTTTCTAATAAATTGAGCTTCTTTTATTGTAGGAGTAGTCCAACTACGGAATTGAACATTAAAATCAACCACTTCAGGAATTTGAAATGTTTGGTCCTCCCATCGAGCCTGCATTTGGTTGAAATAAGCCTCCTTAGCTGCAAATTTCCTAGCAGCTTTCTTCAATCTAGCAACCTCAAAGTTGTCAAATTCCAATCTCCTTTTCAAGTCTTCCACACTACCTTCTTCTTGAGTGGCAACTGTTTTTCCTTTATCCTTTCTTTCATGAGGCCGTGTCACCTCCCCTATTTCATCAGCTCTTGGTGGCACCTCCTGTACTTGTTTGAACTTCCTTGTTATGGGTCTCCTGGGCTTAAAAACAAATTGATCAACTTGATCATCAAACTTGAGTTTCTTTGAGGCTTTGACCTTCTTAGCCTCCTCTTTTCCTGATTGTATCAACTCAGCTTGAACTAGTGGGGACTCTTCAATGTCAATTGCTTGCAATAAATCATTTAAGTCTCCCTTTGAAACAGGGCTTTCTTCAATACTCACTGACTTACCTTTTTCTTTGGCCACCTGGCTCCTAGTTCTTCTTCTTTGAACTCCTCCACCTGTGCTTGATTCATGTGCAGTTTCTTTGACTTGAGTTTTTTCTTTAATTGACTGCTGGGGTGTATCCTGAATAGTCAGTGGCTTGGTAGACTCTCCAACTTGTTTCCTTGCTTTTAACTTTGAAACCCTCTTGGCTCTTGTTTCTGCTTGAGGACTGGTTGTTGTTGAAGGTTCTTTTGCCGCTTGAGGGCTAAGACCGGTCTTGCTCTTGAAACCGGACATGAATATGAATGTGTCCCAGTCTCTGCCTACCCTTTAGAGTTCATGCAAAACCATTAACTTAACCAAGCCATGGTGGAATAGTGAAGTCTCACAGGCTTCTTTTCTTAGTTGCACCTTGTCACACATTTTACTTAAACTGCGGAATAAATAAAAAGGTAGATCAATAGATGTTTTCCCTGTGAAATGCAACAGCAGTTTAAAATGGTATGAATACACTTTGTTATATCTCCCTTCACAGGTCAGATACTTCTATATACAAGTAAGCAATTGGGCATATGATTCTTTAACATAACTTCTAGGAATAGACTTGCTCAAATCTGAGTTAATGAACTCCTGCTTTAGAAATTCTTTGCATGGATTCATGTCAAATTTGAAATTCTTGAACCAATTTTCTTGCCCTCTTGGAATTTCTATAACTGTGGATATCATGTCTGGTGAGACCTGCAATTCCAGCATGCCAACCTTTGAGTTTAGCCCTGTGAAATTCAGTGCAAATTCCTTAGTCACTTGTGCATGACCTCCCTGGAGCTTCTTGCAAAAATTCCAACATCTAGCTTGTTTAAATGCCTATTCGACCTCTCTGTTCTTCAAGGTTATATCCAAACCTTCAGGCTCGTTTCTCAGACATTTGCCTGATCTGTGGTCTTTCCTTTCTGCCGATCCCTCCATGAAGATTCAGAGAAATGGAGGCTGCAAATGCTAGCGCTGCTCAAACTCCAAACTTTGCCTCACTTGAATGGCTGCCTCGCTTGATAGCTGCCTCGCTTGATAGTTGCCTCGCCTGATGATGATGTTTTCAAATTGAAATCTAGTAGATTTGTTTCTCATGCAAGGCCTACAATCATCATTAAAACCAAACATACCTGGCCTTTCTTGGAACTTGTATTTCGTGTGTACCAATGTACCTAGTGATTGCAATAATGGAGATAAGCGGTTGGAGATGATATATGGAGTGCATAAACTGACAATGAATGACGTAGCCATAGATTAACTTGACAGATTTGACAGTTGGGAAAGATTCACTGCGGAATGCACGAATCTCTGATTTCGCAGCGCGGTCAGTGTAAATTTTGAATGATGCGCTGCGAAATCACCTAAAACCTAACGCGCTGCGAAAACACCTAAAGGACTATTGCGCTGCGTAATCACCTAATGGACTTTTGCGTTGCGAAACTGCTAAACAGGATTAATGCACTGCGAAAACACTTCAGAATGGTTACATGTGCTACGCAATCACCTAAAAAGGCTTTGTGGTACATAATGATTTTTAAACCAAACTGACACATGGCTATGAGATCGGTAATGAATGAGGGTGACCAGTGATAGATGAGAATACATGCTTGACTCAAGACCTCCTAAGACTCAGACTCTAAGGAAAAAACGACATCAAACTTATACTAACACTGACCTTTATCATCAAGCTAGTATGAGAAATTTTTGCATTAGAATTCTTAAGTGATAACAGGTGGTAAGGCCAATCTATAAGCTACTAGTCCCCCTCTTTCCAAAATCTAAAGTGGTCCACAAAATCTGGGTGTCAACTTAGCACAAGAATTCACTTTTAGTAAGTTCTTCCTTGGTCTAATGAAAAAATACACATTCTCTCTTATTTGAAATATGAATGAAAATTGAAAATACACCACAATTTTCTCCTGCAATATAAAAAAAATTAACACATTGTTGAAATTATAGCACCATTAAGAAGCAACAAAAAATGTTCTTTAGTGCAAAATAAATCAACCTCTAATATAGCATTTAAAACACAAAAGGATGGCCATGAAACCATCCCACTTCACTATCTCAAGCATTATTATTCTATATTTATATATTTTGGGAATCATTTAATATATCTCGCTCATGTTTTGGTCATCATTTATGGGGTATAAGTACTATGAGGTAAATTAAGTAGTGAAAGAATTAGTTCCTCAAGTTCTGAGAAAATTGTGGTTTTTTTAGAATATATAAATAGTGGAGCCCTCTAATCACTTCCTCTATTTTATAAATGGTTGGGATTACTATTAGTGCATTTCCTCTCATCAATAAAATTAACACCCTACATGGAAAAATGCACAACTCATTATAAACCCTTTATATATCCATTAACTAGGTATACATATATATATTTTTAAATGCGTATTGAAAATTAAAATTGGTTGGGTTTACAATAATAGTGTCTATACTCTCATGAAAATACTTCCTTAACACTATGTGTGTGTGTGTGTGTGTGGTGATGATGATGATTAACATCCACTAAGACCAATGCGATCTATCAGACCTTAAGAAGAATAAGAATCTAATTGTAATTCTTTAGAACCTTATTTCTATGCTAAAAAAGAAGGGAAAGAAGCATAACAAGATCACTATAGTTGGGATGACTTAATAAGTCAAGAAGATTGGAAGTGTGACAGATGTTAGGGAAATGAGAGTGGATGTAAGTAAGGGCATAGGAGTGGGCGCAAGAGTGTGACTTCAAAGCTCACGACAATTAGTTATAATCTTAGTGGTGTTCATCTTTTTCTCTGACCTGGTCAAAAAAGAAAGATAATTATGGTTCTCAAGGGTGGGGTTGATCACCTCCTTATAACATCCTAGCTTCCTTTTACCCTCTAAATCCTTATCATCCCATAGCTTATCCTTAAATTTGAAGGTGATAGTATTTTTGACATTATCTTTGCTTCCCAAGATGATCTCCTCATTTATCCCCCAATGGTTGAGCGGAGACTGGGCATCCTTATGCCACCCACGCTTGAGGTGAAGTTGGGGGTTTTGACTAAAGTTAGAAGGAATTTTAGGAATCCTATTGGGTTTCATGTTGTAAAGCTTCTTCTTATACACTAGATACTTAAACATAGCCCTACTTTCAATAGGGGAGAGGCCAACTTCGATCAAGAGGATAAGATAGGGAGTATTTCCCTTAATCTTGAGATTGTAGGTTATTAATTACTTTTGAATCATCTCAATCTTTCTCCACGAATCTATGGATATATTGCAACCCAGACTTCACAACCGTATAAGACAACAAGGGTGATGAGGGTCTCAAAGAGGAACCTTTTTTTACTCCAAATACAAATATCTAAAACCTTACAATTGTTTTCAAGCTCATAATAAGCTTTCCAACCTCCAATAATCATTTTCTCAATGTTGTTATTCCAGTTGAGCTAATAAGGAAGGCCAATACCCAAATATTTATATGAAGAGACATGTTCCAAGCAATTGTTATCACATATGAAATTTCCATGGGTGATCTTTTTGGATATAATTATCATGATTTTAGTCTCGTCAGTGTTAACTGCCATACCCATTTTGGAGCAATAATCATGAAGAGTCTTAAGTTGCTTGTCCAGGTCCTCATGGCTTCTAGTAAGAAGAACGATATCATCGGCCTAGAGGATAAGAGTAATGATAATACCAACAAGCTTCACCGTATGGACAAATAAGCTTCTACCTAGAGGTGGGCACTTGGTATTGGTATATTTTGGAATGAATTTTAGGACGATTAATTGGATTATGGGATGTATCTAGTTGGCAAGTTTTGTGATTATCATCAATGGTCATCCCTCCCCATTTTTTAATGCTTATAGAGGACTCAGGCAGGGATGTCCTCTTTCACCCCTCCTCTTTCTTTTGGTCATGGAAGCTCTCAACAGAACTATACATGATGCCATTGATAAAGGAGAGGTAAAATGGGTCAACATCTCTAATATTGTTGCCATATCCCTATCCTTTTGTCAATCATGTTTTCCTTTTTATTTCAGATAACGATTGATATTTTCAGGCTCTAAAGCGCATTCTAGATTGGTTCACCTTGATTATAAAAGTGGTCATTAATTTCAAAAATCATGTATAATCCTTCAAAATATTTCAGGAGTCCCTTCCTCTTGCATTCACAATCTCTTCCACTTTCAGGCCAAAACCATTGATGAAGGTGTCAAATATTTAGGTTTATGTTAAAAGCTAATAATTATAGATATGAGGATTGGCTTTGGATTTACAAAAAGGTGGAAAAGTGCATCATCGTCTCGATGAATAAGCTTCTAGCTAGAGGTGGGCACTTGGTATTGGTATAATTTGGAATGAATTTTAGGATGATTAATTGGATTATGGGATGTATTTAGTTTGCAATTTTTGTGATTATGATCAATGGTCATCCCTCCCTATTTTTTAATGCTTCTAGAGGACTTGGGTAGGGATGTCCTCTTTCACCCCTCCACTTTCTTTTGGTCGCAGAAGCTCTCAACAGAACGATACATGATTCCATTGATAAAGGAGAGGTAAAAGGGATCAACATATCTAATATTGTAACCATATCCCATCTCCTTTTTTGGATGATGTTTTTGTTTTTATTTTGGACAACAGTTTATATTTTCAAGCTATAAAGCGCATTCTAGATCAATTCACCTTGATTATAAAAGTGGTCATTAATTTAAAAAATAATGTATAATCCTTCAAAATATTTCAAGAGTCCCTTCCTCTTGCATTCACAATCTTTTCCACTTTAGGCCAAAACCATTGGTGAAGGTGTCAAACACTTAGGCTTTATGTTAAAAGCTAATGATTATAGATATGAGGATTGGCTTTGGATTTACAAAGATGTGGAAAAGTGCATCACCGTATGGACGAATAAGCTTCTATCTAGGGGTGGGAACTTGGTATTGGTTAAATCGGTCCTTGAAATCATTCTAGCATACCGAAAATCGATTTCTCTGGTCCCCAAAGGAATAATCAATAATATTAGAAAGCTTAGTTTTAGGTTTTTGTGGATAGGTGAAGCTGACTATATAGGGATTCCTCTTGTGTCTCAAGCCTCTGTAGCCAGAATAAAATATAAGGGGGGTTAGTGCCTCAAGAATGAATATATATATATATATATATACAACCAATCCCTGGTTACTCACAGTCTTGGGCGTTTCACCAAAAACACCTCCCTTTGAGGTCGAACTCTACAATCTAAGTATTTAGGGAATAAATCACTATTGGAATGGTATCAAGATCCAAACAAATCTTGTAAAAATGTTTCCATTGTATGGAGAGCCCTTACTAAATCCTTTCCTTTTGTTGGAGATTGGGTGGTATGGTGGATTAGGAATGGAAAATCTGTGCAAGCAAGAATGGATCCTTGGGTTGGGGATGGTGAGAGATTCAAACTATCCCCAAATTTCATTTATTTGATGAGGGTTCTAGGGATAATTATTTTAGCATATGTGAAGACTGAATCTGATATTCCATTAAGAAGACAAGCTTGGAAATCGACAGAAGATATGGCTCTCCCTAAGTCGGGAGCTACATAATGGAATGATTATGTAAGGATGTGAGTTTCCTCCCTCATTTGTCTAGTTGAAGACAACCTAGATTGTTTGATTTGGTCAAAAAATCTTACTTCTGGGGAATACACAATAAAACTGGGCTATGAGGTCTTCCTTGAAAATACTTCTGAATAGCCTCATAGGTGGTGGTGGTAGTACATTTGGAAATATAATGGTCCTATGAAGTGTAAAATATCTTTGTGGTTGGCATTATCCAACAAATTGTTGACATGGGATAATCTGATAAAAAAAGGATGGTATGGGCTTAATCATTATGCATTATTTCATACGAAAGTTGAATCAATCTCAAACATATTTATCTCTTGTCCTTACATAGGTAGGACCTGGAGTATCTTATATTCAATATTTTCTCCCTCATCTGCACAATGGAATAAATCCTTTTTAGAAGATTGTACTCAAGATTAGGTAGTAGATCACTCTATGCAAAATTTCTAGCCTTTCCTTGCTATATTTGTAAATAATATTTTGTGGGCTCGAAATTAAGACATCTTTCATGAAAAACTTGTCCCACTGAAGTGACAAGTGGACTCATTGAAAAATAGGTGAAGGAATTATGAACTAAGCCTAAGAATAGGAAGACTCGAGTTCCAATTATGCGAAAATTGGATAAATAGATTCCATGGGGTTTCTTTGATGGTGCTAGCCAAGGAGATCCCCAAAATGCGGTGTCAAAGTGGTATTACATTTAAATCAAAACCACCATTACCTCCTCAGATATGCTCCTAGTTGTGGCTCCAATATGAAGGTTGACTTTACAGGTCATTAGACACTCTTGTATACAGATCGACATCTTAGTATAAAAAATATGTAGGTCATGGGTGATTCCAAGCTCATGATATATTGGGCAACAAAAATGCAGAGTTAATGTAAACCATATACTTCTGGAAATCACTCTTGAGATGGAGATGTTTGAATGGACATTTTTTTCTCATATTTATAGGGAATTGAATAAACATACTAACAAACTCTCCAAGGAGGAATTACAACTTCTGGCTGAATCTTTTGGACAATATGAGTTATGGGATGATAACGAAATAAATGGAATGAAATTATATTTTTAAAAATATTGTTCATTAATTTTTTTGCAGTATTGTTTGAACTTTCAAACCATGGAAATGAAAATTTTCTTGTACAAATCATATACAAATAATACCTCTTTAGTAAAACTATCAACTTAAATATACAATCTTTATGGTAAACATTATATATATTTCAATAATAAAATATAATTTTTTTCCATATATAATTTTTATTTTTTATTTTTAATAATAAAATAGTAAAAATTAATTAATATCTACAATAACCCTCATATAAAGATGTATAATTATGATGATTTTAAATACTAATTAAAATTGCTTATTTGGTTCAAACTAGTTAGAACTTAGACCCATTGTTATTGTTTTGATATATACAAGTTAACATTCATGTTATAGAATGATGCTAATGCTTGGATAACTTAAATATGGACTCTAAACTTCTTATCATCGGGGAAGCAATGTCTTATAAAATATGTTTAAGGAAGAAGATGTCTCAAATCTTCTATTGTAGAAGACACAATGTTTTCAAGATAGAAGATATTTTAAACGCATGGAATGTTTTTTAAAATTTGGATGGTTTATGTAGTGTGATATTTGAAATTTTATGTAGTGATTTGTAAATAAGAGATTTATAGTTTTTTTATGAGTTTTTTTTAGATTATATTAGAATTTATTTATGGTTTGAGAAATTAGGAGCATTTAAGTTGTCAAAATTATTTAAGGAATTTTATTTTTCTTCATAAATAATTTTATTATGAGAAATTTTGAGGTTTAAAATAAGTTTTTTAAGAAAAATAATAAAATAAGAGAGATAAATTTTCAAATAGTAAAAAAAATATTTTTTAATTGTATTTTTGACTTATCCCTTTATAAGTTTACTCAAAGAGCTAAGAGATGGGTTTCTGGGCTCTGACGTGGCCGCAGGCAGGCAGGTGGCGAGCGCGTCTTCCTGCACTTGCCCAGAAACAGTTCTGAATTAATCCGCAGTTAAACAGGGTTAATGCGATCACAGTCACCCTGTTTATTCAACCGGACGACATCCGTCCCACCTTTCTCGGGCAACTAACTCCTGTCTGGCGGTTTCGAAGGCAGTTTAGGTCAATGGAAGACATGGAGTATGAAGAGGAAGCGATCGACTATTCACAGGACCCGTATGAAGGTCAGTCTATTTTCTGCGGCCGCGGTGTTAACCCTAGCACTATTGAATCTGCACCTCCTCAACCGGCTAACTCTCTGGCCGCTGCGCTCCCTGGATCCTCTTCGTCACCGCTGCGTTTCGGTTCTCTCTCCCTGGAGTCCCCGGGTCTAGACATCCCCCCTCTATCCCCTGGCATGCTCAATCTTCTCTCCGCTATCACGCCTCCCTCCCCCAATTTCGATCCGCTCCCCTCTTTCAACCCGGTGCCTCCCCAGAGAGCGCCTCACCCGGACTTGGCAAACCCTAACTTCCTCCCTTCGGGATGCTTCGACTCTCCTGTTATTAACCCTAAAGCGGCGGCTCACCTGAAGGACTCGGGATCAGATCCATTAGCGGAGCACCCATCGGCGCCGAGAACTGGAAAGCGAAAGATAAAGTGCGTGAAGAAGTCCTTAAAGGATCTCACCATCACCTTCGGCGAAGATATTCCTATGGGTGAGGTGGTGGAAAGGGCCAACAGAGTACTCGTTGGGCATGTGAGAGGGAGGGCTTACTCAGCAACCAGGCTCACGAATTGGGTACAGGAGATATGGGGTGGCATTCTACAGGAGCTGCCGGAGGTACAGAGCTTGGCACGGGGATGGTTTTCCCTGCATTTTTCGAGAGCAGAATACACAGATCTGATCCTGGCCAAATATTGGCACATAGAGATGGCCCCAGTTCTCCTCAAGCGCTGGTCTCCATTATTCGACCCGGAGAGGGAACAAATTGGGGCGGGACCTATCTGGGTACGTTTACCCGGTCTACCTCTACAATTCTGGTCTGAAGCGGTGTTTATCAGGATTGGTAATGCCCTCGGAACATATTTGGAATATGATAAGACTTATGTACAGTCAAAGAACCGGGCACTGGCAAGAATTCTGGTGCATTTGGACACAAGGGAGGGCTTGGAAGAAAAGATCACTCTGAAGTGGAGGCATTACACCAGGATCCAGATATTGGATTATGAGGGGGTACCGTTTCGTTGTAGAAGGTGTCATAAGGTAGGGCATGTATTCAAAGAATTCCCTCTGCTCTCGAAATCATCAGATTCCATAGGCCCGCCCTCAGCTCATAAAGGAAATGCTCCAGTGACGGCTTCACAAGCCCCTGTTTCGGCTTCGTGAACAAGATCGTTGACTCCCAAGGATCTCAGTGTGGGAGGGACGTCGAAGGAGGCTGGAGAAGCAATCAGGATGCCCTCGCCACCTATGACCCGGGCTCGGGCTGCTGCAGCTGCGGAGGTAGCTCGGAATTCGGGTACATCTTCTTCTTCCCCTTTGATATCTCCTACAATCTCTAATTCCGTTGTTGCTCCTTCGGTAGCTTTTGTTTCTCTGGTTACTTGTTCCATTTCACCCCCCCCCCCGCCCATCAATGCACCATCCTCTCCTTCGGTCCATTCCTCTTCACTTCCTTCTGAGGTAGAGGCCTCGTCATGCCAGATACTGCCTCACCCTTACAACCTGCGGTCAAGGCCCTCACAGGGTTCCGACTCTCAATCTGGGCTGGGGGTGGTCTACCCGGGACCCCCTGCCCTTACAACCCGGGGTCACAAATCTAATCTATCCAAAGCTATTCAGAAAGCTGGAGTTGAGGTAGTAACTGGCAAACAATCCACTATGGAAGGGGTCCTTAGAGCACTGAAAGCCCCAGAAGGGGTTCCACCATGAAGTGCCTTTCCTTTAACTGCAGAGGTCTGGCTAGTACCTCCAAGAAACTAGCCATGCGGAGGTTGATTGAAAATGAACCTATTGATATCCTTATGCTGCAAGAGACCTTGGGCAGTGCTGAAGCCATTGAGCACTCCCTCGCCGGCCTGCGACCTGGATGGCATCACCATGCGCTGGATGCCATTGGTAGGGCTGGAGGATTAGCCATCGGATACAATCCTCGGACAATAAATGTATCTGCCACCTGGGGGGGAGTGGGATACATAGGCATGGATTTCTTCTCGGCGGAGTTAGGGGAGACCTTGAGGATCATCAATGTATATGGTCCATGCCAGAGGAGGGAGGAATTCTGGCAGAATTTTCTTGGTACAAACTTGACATCTATTGACCAGCTAATAATCGGGGGTGATCTCAACTTCTCAATAGGATTCGGGGAATCCTGGGGTTCGCTCGCACAGATAGACCCCTTGTCCAATTTCTTTAAAGACATCCTGGAACAACATCATTTGGCTGATATTCCCATGAACAAGCCGATGCCTACTTGGAGGAACCGGAGGATAGGAGAGGCTGCCCTGGCTAGGAGACTTGATAGATTCATGATCAAGATCCCCCTTCTCCAGAGACTGTCCAGATACAGACAATGGGTAGGGGCAGGGGGTAAATCCGACCATTCCCCTATATACTTGGAAATTATGGGACCTGAAGCCAAGCCAAGGGCTCCTTTTAAATTCAATCATATCTGGCTACAAGATGAGGAATATATTAAACTAATCAAAGACTACTGGGTGTCCCATCCTATATCAAATCACAGGACGGCAGCAGAGGGTTTCTGTCATAATCTTTCAAAGCTTAAACAAATAACCATGACTTGGGCCAAAGAGAAGAAGGTCAAAAATGATCGGAAGATTCTGGACATAGAATCAGAGCTGGAAACCCTGATGGATGACAGGAATCTTGGATTTTCCTCAGCTGAAGGAAAAAACAGATTGATAGAGCTTGAGATGCAGAAAGACAAGATCCTCAAGGAAAGGGAGGAGGCATGGAGATTGAAGAGCAGGGCTGTATGGTTGAAGGCAGGAGATGACAATACCAGATTTTTCCAGAATTATGCCAAAGGGAGGAAGGTCACCAATACGATCTGGAAGCTGCCCCTTCCCAATGGTGAATCGGCAGACAATTTCCAAAAACTCTCCAGACTGGGTACATCACATTTTCGGAATTTATTCAAAGCTCCCCAAGAAGCCAACCTGGCAGATATTATTCATGTGGCTGGTCTCTTTCCCCGGTTTGTAGGTGAAGAAGAAGCAAATGAACTAAGTGCGCCGGTTACCCTGGAGGAACTGGAGGGGGTATTGAAGTGGTTCAAGAAGGATAAAAGCCCGGGACCAGACGGGTGGTCTATTGAATTCTATTTGGCTTTCTATGACACAATGGCCTCGGACCTCCTCCAGGTCGTGGAGGAATGCCGCTCATCAGGATGGATGTACAATGCTATCAATACCACCTTCATAGCCCTTATTCCTAAGAATGACTCCCCTAGCTCTTTTGATGAGTTCCGTCCCATATCTCTCTGCAATTGCCTCTATAAGATTATTTCAAAAATCATTGCCAATCGTATCAGACCTATTCTTTCTCAGCACATACTCCCTGAACAATTTGCTTTTCTTGAAGACCACCAAATTCATGAAGCGATTGGTACTGCACAGGAAGCCATACATTCCATCCGAGCTCGTCGTCTAAAAGGTATCATTCTCAAGATTGACTTAGCGAAGGCTTTTGATCGGGTGGACTGGACTTATATTAAAATGTTGCTTATCCATCTGGGCTTTCCTCTGCCTTTCACAAACTGGATAATGGCATGTATAACCTCTCCCACTTACAGTCTGCTCATTAATGGTTCCGCCTCCCCTTTTTTCCATGCTGAAAGGGGTCTCAGACAGGGATGCCCTCTCTCTCCGCTTCTTTTCCTTCTTGTAATGGAAGGGCTGAGCAGACTCATCTATCATGAAAAGCAGAATGGCAGATTATCAGGATTGAAGATTACTGATCAGTGTTTCTTAACACACCTACTATTTGTAGATGATGTTATCATATTTTTGGATGGAAGTGTTCGGGATTCGACTACCTTTGACAAGATTCTTGCCTCTTTCTTCAAGGCAACAGGCATGATGGCCAACCACACAAAATCAACTATCTCCCAGGTCTTTACATCTGCTCAAGAATCCGAACTGGCCTTGCAGCGTTTCCCGTATAATCCTCGACCGTTGGATCAGGGGTTCAAATATTTGGGTTATTGGATCAAACCGACGGGTCACAAGATTGCGGATTGGACTTGGCTGATCACAAAATTAGAAAATCGGATATCGCACTGGAGCCATCGCTTCCTATCAAGAGCAGGGAGGTTAGTTCTCATTAAATCAGTCTTGGAGGCCACACCTGTTTTCTGGATGGCCTTAGCCTGGATACCCAGAGGTATTCTCGCTCGTCTCAGGAAAATTTGTTGTAGATATCTCTGGAATGGGAAACAGGACAAAAGAGTTTTTGCTTGGATCAGTTGGGATAACATCTCTCTGCCAAAAAAGTGGGGAGGATGGGGCCTAAAGGACCTCACACACTTTGCTCACGCTCTGGCTGCGAAATTGGGATGGACTTTGCTTACAAAGCAAAATCTCTGGACAACAATCTCGTACCACAAGTACATCTGGCCACTACATCTCATGGATTGGATCTGATTACCTGGGTGGAACAGAACAGGTATATCTACAGTATGGAAAGCTTTATTGTACTCGCTGCCTCTCATTCGGAGCCATCTAACTTGGAGAATAAATGACGGATCCAGGGCTCGTATTGGTATGGATCCATGGACAGGAGGTGGCGGGAGGTGTTATCTCCCACATGAGCTCGTTCAAATACTTGAGCAGCAGAATACTAGAGTTATAGCCCACATAGCGGATCAGGAGAACTCTTCCATATTTACACAGGCATGGAAATCAGCAGCGCAGCTAAATCTGCCTCCGGAATGGCATCAAAATTGGGAGGATTACACTAATGCATTAAGTGAGTCTCATATTCGCATTAAAGAAGGACCAGACGAGCTTATGTGGGATAAGGCAGAATCTGGATTTTATACCCCTAAGGAAGGGTACCTGTGTTTGATTAGGAACAAAAAGCCAGAAATAGTGCAGAGCTGGTGGAAGATCATCTGGCAATTAAAGACCCCTCCCAGAACTAAACTCTTTTTCTGGTGCTTACTCCGGAACAAGATCCCCACTGGGGAAGCGCTCATGCACAGATCTGTGCATGGCCCCACTTGGTGCATTCTATGTAAGCAGCAATCAGAATCAACCACTCATCTTTTTCTTGCATGTGAAATTACTAAATAGATATGGAAGATGGTGACAGAGGAGCTCGGTATTGTGAGTAACTGGGAGAGTGAAAACATCACTATAGCATGGGAGAATTGGTATCAGGCACACTCCGGAACAAACTGTGTGTGTCTTCCCCTTATCATTAGCTGGGCAATTTGGTTGGCGAGGAACAAAATGATTTTCGAAAATGGCTCGATTCGCTGGCAAACTGTCACCGCCAAAATCATCGCAGCATACCATGAACTGCCGGCAATTACCCCTCCTCGCACCCGCAGACCAGCCGCCCCGGATCCCATTGACCAATCTATACCATGGGCCTTTTTCGATGGAGCTGCACAGCAGCATGGATGTGGCGGGGGGTTCATTCTATATTTAACAGCGAATCATCATTACAAAGTGAAGATGGGCTTAGGCATGGGAACAAACAATTTCGCTGAACTCATAACCATCAGACACCTTATGCATTTTGCATTAAATCATGACTGCAGAGATTTACAGATTTTTGGGGATTCAAACATTATCATTAATTGGATCAATCTGAAATCTAGATGCCATGCACACACACTCTTAAATATATTGGATGAAGTGATGCACCTCAAAGCACAATTTAACATCATCATTGTTCGTCATATTTACAGGGAACACAATCACTGTGCCAACGGATTATCCAAGGAAGCCACGCACATACCAGGAGGACAGTGGATAATCAACGAACAGAGGGGCAACACTCAGTATCAACACTACCACAGGCCCTACATAGATCAAGTCTACCCTCGGGTGGACGACCATTGATTTTGCCATGTATATAAGCTGATAAATAGAAATCTAGTAACTTATGAGCAGCATCCTGCGAGATGCAAGTATATATTTTGCTTACTATACATACATCCTGCGTGGTGTTTATTTTTGACATTTTGATACAGTATCATCCTGCGTGATGATTTTTTGATTATGATATAGACATGTACAGGAAGGACCATAGACTTTAAAGTCATGAAGGAATCCGCATATGCTGAATAGCATTTACTACATGTAATTTTTCACCATATAATGAAAGATTACGATTTTTCCTTGGAAAAAGTTTACTCAAATTTCAAGAATAGATATTCGTTAGATGCAGAATTAAATTCCACATTCAACACAACCCCACTATGCATATTTCTCATAGACTCATACTGAGATAAATTAGAAATACATTTAAAAAAGTGTTTATCTCATAGTGGGTATATTAAAAGCATTCAGAGTGGATGTTCATTGAATGTGGAATTTAATTCTATATTTGATGGGTGTCTATACTTGAAATTTCTATAAACATATAAGGAGATAAGTTAAAATTACATTTGAAAAAAAAAATAGTTTTTTTTTGCTTTTCCCTTCAAAAATATTTACCCTTAAGGCTCACATCATCATCTTGAATCATATTGATTCTTTTAAAGTCGATTTTGATAATACTTTTTATCTTTTTAGTCTTATCTTTTACCTCAAAATTCCCCTAATAATGCATCCATTTCATAATACCAGTGTGAGTGCAAATTCCTTTGCAATACTACTCAAAACTAGTTTGTAAACTATTTGTTCTCAACATAGTTTTGAGAACAAAAATATCTTCTAGCTTAAACAAAATGTTGTTAGCTTTGCAATACCAAGGTCAATATCAACAATTGAAAAGAAATTTTATCCCATACATATTATAAGTAAAACCAACTTTTACTCAATGGAGAACATCCCAAAAAACATTATCATTCATAACAACAATATCTTCAATATTAACCATTAAAAAATAAATAAAAGTAAATTCAAATATGGTGCTTTCACCAATAAATGGAATGTCATAAACAAGGATTACACAAACGACTGAAATACACTATTACATTTATTAAAGTGAGGATGAGATAACTATACTTGTTAAAAAATAATCATCGAATAAATATCGAAAAAGATTGATAGAAGACACATTAATTGAGTGTTTGGTTGATTAAACCATCTATTAATTGGATGTAGTCCACACTTAACAATCCACCAAAGCCGGATGAAATGACCTAGGCCATTCGCGGAACTCGAAGGAGTGAGAGAAATGGCCTACCAAACGATGTAAGAAGTGAGACATGAGATATGGTGTTTTTTCCATTTAATTTTGATTGCAAACCTAGAAGTACTATACCAGATAAATATGACTAATTTAATTAGTAAGGTGAAGTTAACTAAATATAACCAGCATAATGTATTACAATTGATGATTTTATATTAATGGCTGCTATATCATATTGCATTAACTTAACTATAAATTTCGATAGAAATGTGAAGTTAACTAAATATAACCAGCTTATTCCACTAGCTCATATCATATTAATAAATATGGCTACTATATCATATTTCACTAGCTCAACCCACGTGGAGGGAGAACAATCGGGCTCCCAACCATCCGAACTTGAACCTATATCTAAACTATTGATAAACATTGTTTAATAATATGAAGTGGTTATTTTCAAAGTAATAAATATTAAATGAGTTGTTCCCATAAGTATTTAATTTTCTCAATATATTTGGGTATAATGGTTATTATTACGAGGGGAAGGAGGATTTTATGATTTTATGGAAACATTAAATTTAATTAATAATATACAATTATGTGTATGATGAAATATTTTTAATAATATATTATTAATATTTACAAATTATTAATATTTAGTTTCAAGGGTTAGTTTAATTGGTCAAGTTTCTGTTGTTAAGTATCTCGCCAATTAGAAGGTCACGGGGTCAATTCTCCTCTATGCCCTTGGGGTTAGGTGCAACTAGTTTAGCTAGCGAGATGTGATCCTTTCGGGTTGATCTACCCAAATTTTCACTCATTGAAAAAAGAATTATCAATTTTTATTTTTTTTAACTAGAATGAGTAGTCTATATATATATATATATATATATATATATATATATATATATATATCGCACCCGTTCGTGTGCATAATCGGGATTTTACATCATATTTTCGAGCCTGCTAAGGGCTTCTGATACATCCATTGTTCCCCATCCCTTCCCATAGAGTTTTTTTCCCATGCTTCTTACAAACAATTCTCATTTCTGGTATCTTATGGCTATACAATCGACATAATTGACATAGTAAATATATACATTTATAGTGTGTCATTCAAAAACATTTTGCAAAAACTAAGTGAGTGAACAAACTATTCTTCCATTGGCGTTGGACTGTTCAAATCCAGGCCAGTGAATTCTTCTTCCTTGCTCTTGTTGCTCTCCTCCATCTTGAGCTTCAATAGCTCAATTTGCTGACGCAATGCATCCACCTCGTCTTCCAACTATTGAATGCACTCCTTCTTTTCCAATTGTTGCTCCTGCATAGCCAGAGTCTCAAATTGTTGTTGTTGGATACATCGTTGCAGAATTTTCAAACCTTCCCAGATCATCAAATGCTCCTGCACATAGTCGTTGCAAGACTTCTTGTTGTTGCCGCCTTCCCTGTCTTTTCCATCTCTCAACCTCACAGTCCTAGGCCTGCAGCAACCCCAGGAGTCAGTCAGAGAATTGTTCTCATCAGTATGCACGCTCATGGTGTTGTCCTGAATGCCACAGATGCCCCACTCCAGAATGCCACAATCCCGTAATTCCAATATACCACAGACCTCAAACTCCAGAATGCCCACGAAGTTCTACTCCAGAACCCCCACTTGACGCTGCTTATCCACACAATTCTTGGCCTCTCTCAGACAACCATATCTCTGTAAATCGATACACAGAGGTAAATCGAGACTCAGGTTCCCTTTGCGACATCAAACTCCTCCAGAGACCCCCCTAAATGTCGATGCTTTGACCTAGAACCCGCAACAGATGCTCAGAGTCCCAGGCTTCAGCCGCCAAGCCTTCACAGAGGCCACCTGAGAAAAGATAAGCCTTAACCCATAATAGCATAACAAATTGTTACTCTTTAAATAGAAGTAGAAGTAGAAGGTGCAAGACTGGACATTGATCTTGTACTGAAGATCGGTACTCATGGAGTTGGGATCCCCATGCTCCTCCTTAATTTCCCAACTAACAACCATAAATTCCCAGCTCTTCTCCTGTTCGTTCATCCTCGCCCAGCATTTCTTCCCACGATCGGCCAAAGTAAATCTAATAATAGGAAATAAATGTTTCTCCCAATCTCCCATTAACATGGCTTCGATTGTACTGGAACGTCGGCATTTGCAACATCAATCATGTCATGGCGACTAGATTCTCATGAACTGTGATCACTCCAGCCCAAGTGTAGTACCTTCATAAAGGACGCAAACACGTTGCTACAACAGAATAAGATAACCTTCGCCATGAGGCACAAGGACAGGATGGGCCAAGCAAGGGTCAATGTGGCATGTACTAAGAAGTGGGAGACTGAAAGAAAAGGGGGAGGGAGCCATAACAAAATGGAGAAGAGGTGGAGCGATAAGAGTGAGATGAATAGTGGGGTGAGAGGAAGAAAGGTGATGAAGGATAGGGAGGATAGGTAATAATGGAGAAGAGGGAAAGGGGTGGAAGGGGCGGAGGCGAGAGGGGGGAGGAGAGAGAATGAAGCGAGGGGTGGGGGAAGGAAAGCTTAAGACCAACCAACCTTGCAAAATCCAACTTTTTTTATACTTTCTAGCCTCTTGGGTGAGACAAGAATGTCATCCTTAGACCAATATTTAAAACCCATGAAAATATCAGGGAATGCATACCGTTTCCTCAACCTGGTTCACTATACTTTTTTCTTCCTTCAAATGCCAAGCCAAATTTTCTTGCTTATCTGCTTCCTGGTTATTCACTCTTAGGATATGAAAATACGACACAAACTCAAATAACGGAATCAACCCTTAGGATCTCTTAATTATTTTATTTAGGTTCATATTTTTTGTTGATGAACAATGGTTCATATGCTTTATGATCAACATTGAGTCTCCTAAGACCTGGATCTTTCTAATGCCCTTTTTTGAGCCAATGTTAGACTGCAAAAAAAAAAAAAAAACCATAAGCTTCAACTTGGTTATTTTTCTTCCTACCTAGGCCCCAAGCATATCTGTATTCAATGATTCCTTCAAGATTAATGAGAATCCCTCCCCATCTTGCCACCCTAGGATTACCATTTAAAGCTCCATCAAATTGAAGGGCCCATTTATTTGAAGATCTAATCCATTCCATTAGCTCCTCAGAAGACAACCTTAGAATCCACTGGGCACTAGAGGGGTTACGCTTGGCCGAATGCTGAGAAGCAGGGGTGCCAACTAAGCAGATTCAATCTCATCCAGGGAGGGGTCCAATTCTAGTCTATGCAATTCCATACACGATGAAATGGCTAACATGGTCGTTAATCTGACATAAGGATGGGTATTTTTTAATATAGATTTGTTCCTTGATAGCTATATTTTCTAACATACATACTTAGGAAGAGCAGACTAGATGTCCTTGAACTTGCTTTTGGCCATAAGGAAGCCTAAATAGCATTTGGACCAAGAACTAAATAACATCAGGAGGTCAAAATGTCATGAGGTTCTGCTGAATAGAGGGCCAAGTACCACCAATCAAACTTCCTTAGCCACCTGAGAGTGGAGAAAGATATGGGGAATAGACTCCTCCAAGGAATCAAATATCGGGCATCTTGATGGGCCAATCTGACCCTGCTTCTGGAGGTTCTCTGTTGTGAGGATCTTTTTATGAGATAGCAGGAAACAAAAAAATTGACCTTTGGAATAACATTCGTTTTCCATACTTTATTCCAGATGGAGGATTTAGGCAGGACCTTAGAATTAAAGAGAAAGTGTGAATACCCTTCCTTGACAGTGTAGTTGGCATTTTTCCATCCCCACTTATCTGTAACTGTGAGAGCAATGGGGGCACATCCTCTTAGTTTCTTTATTAGTTTATCTCTTTGGTGGAGAAGAGCCTCCGAGATGTTGTTTATCTTCCATCCCTTCCACCCTCCTTGTTGATTCTAATCTGATATCTGGTCCAAATTTTCCACCCCTCCTTGTCTCATGAAAGATATCAGATCCACCAGGGAAATATCCGAACCCAGGGGCTGGAGGCCCAGGATCGAATCCGAGAAAATCTTGATGGAGGCTCCATTCCCTGGGACTTTTCTTCAATTTTTATTAATGGTGTCCATGGAGGAATTGATCAACTTCCAAATGGGAAGCCCAAGCCTGGGTCCGCTCTTCTCACTCAGTCATTTTTCTGAATTAAATAATTGGCCCTAATCACCTGAGTCCACCATTGATTTGGATTCGTAATCATATTCCAATATAATTTTTCTCCCATTTCCAGATTTGCTAACCCCGGGTCCCTTATTCCTAAGCCACCATGTTGTTTCGAGGCTCTAACCATTTTCCAATTTACCAAATGATACTTCTTGGTTTCTGTTCTCCCTCCTTCCCACATAAATTTCCTTATATACATCCCCATTTGATGTAAAACGCTATTGGGGGCTTGCAAGGCAATAAACTGATACAAAAGGATTTCCAATAGGACTGACTTCACTAGAAATTCCCTTCCAGCATAATTGAGCCATATCCCTCCCTAATTTACAATTTTTGTTGTCATTTTATCCCGAACTATTTTCTAAGCATTAGGAGCACCGCTTATTAGGAATATATGGAACCCTAAATAATTAAAATCTTTCCAATATCTGACCGCTTTAAACCCTAGAATTTCTTCGATTTTCCTCTCATTTTGTTTGGTGATATTCCAGTAGTAGATTTTGTTGTTACTGTCATTAGTGGATCCCCTTGGCACACTAAGGAAACTGTCTAAAGTTATTTTGAAGCGCCGACCAATTTTTACCAAGGCTCCGCCATCAAAATTGTATCATTCACAAACTGCCCATGATTTATACTTTTGATACCTTCTTTATACCTTTTGCCCGAAAGGTTAAGAGTTTCTCTTTCATGTTCCAATTTACTACTCAGGGTATCCACCATGATGACGTATAAGAAAGGGGAGAGGGGACACCCTTGATGAAGGCCCCTCAAAAATTTGAAGAAGCCCACCACCCGGCCATTAACTAGAGGAGAAATCCAAGGGGAAGAAATACAAAGGCTGATCCATCTAATGAATGTATCATCCAACCCCATTTTCTTGAGGACTTTTATCAGGAAACCGTGCTTAATGCGATCAAAAGTGTTTTCCATGTCCAACTTTATGATCAACTCTGTGCCAGCTAGAATCAAGAGCTTATTGGATAAAGATAATATTGTCAAAGATTTGCCTACCTAGGACAAAATCCCCCTGGTTATCGGAGATCAAAGAGAGCAAGAGGGGCTTAAGCCGAGAGGCCAAAAACTTCGATAATATTTTGTATGAGACATTACAGAGGGAAATTGGACAGAATCTAGAGAAGGAGGAGGGATTCGATTCTTTGGGGATCATAGCCAAGAAGGAAGAGTTTATGCCACCCCCCATGGCGAATCATTTTGAAGAATATCCCACCAATATGCATAGGTCCTTTTTTGTGACTTCCCTTAAGGATTGATAGAAGTTGGCCAAGAATCCATCCAGACCAGGAGCCTTATCAGGGGGAAGGAGAAAATGACCCTCTTGATTTCCTCGACTGCAGGGGGGGATATTAGAGCTCTATTCATTTCTTTCATCACCATCTCAGGGATACCTTCCAAGAATAAATATTTGCTTTCAAGATCACTTGTATGATCTCTTGTATATAACTTTTCATAATGCTCTATCGCTGCTCTCTTAATTTCTTCAAAAGTCTTGATAGTTTCCCCCCCATGATTGATCTGAGTTATATTATTTTTCGATTCTCTGAACTTGGCTTGTTTATGGAAGAATTTTGTGTTTCTATCCCCATCCTTCAACCAATTATTTCTAGATTTTAATCTCCAGTACTCCTCTTCCCTCCTAAGGTTTGTGTGGAGGGTCTTAAATATCTCTGCTTCTTTCTGGAAGTCTGCTTCTTTTACCAGAGTTGATTCCATTTGTCCCTAGATTAATGCAAGTTTTTCTTCCATCTCTTTAATATTGTCTTGTGTCCTTGATTTGTTATCCTTTATCCACTTTTTAATGTCACCTTTCAGACTGTGAATCTTGGACTCCCATATAGTTATTGGGCTTCCCTCAATCCACCCCAACCTAGAGAGGGAACCCACATTCAAGAAAATGGGGGCTTCCAACCATAGGGGAGAATAGTGAAAGGGGATAGGGCGCAAATCCAAGGGCTTGGAAATTATCAGGCTGATCGGTCGGTGATCAGATCCATACCATGGTAGAATAAAGGATTTAAGGCTGAAATTTAGTATTGGGAGATTGTCAGTGGCTAGGAATCAATCCAGTCGGGACGTAATGTGGCTCACTCCTACTCTTTTATTGGTCCATGTATACAAAAAATTTTGAGGCTTAACATCAAAGAGGTTCAAAGTTAAGATGAGATCTTCCATATGCTCTTGTAGGGCATCATGAATAGTGGAGCCCCCTCTTTTTTCATGACTTCCCATTGTTGTATTGAAATCTCCTCCAAGAATACAGTTATGTCCATACTCTGTACCCTTTAACTCCATCAGGGATTTCCAACAATCTTTTTTTTCCCGAAAGTGAGTGGGCATATAAACATTGATCACTGTGAAGATTTGCTGCTTTTCTATAAAATTAAAAGTAGTTTCTATCCGGTGAGTAATTTTTAGAGCACTTACCAATTGCAATTTCACAAGGTTCCACATCATGCAAAGGCCTCCTGATGCTCCTCTTGAACTAACTATTTCAAGATTGTTGCTACTCCAGATCTTATTTTGGATTGATTTGAGAGTCTGCTCATCTAGTTTAGTCTCCTTAAGGAGGGTGACATATGGTCTTTCCTTTCTGATTAGGGATTTCACTTCCATTATTCTTTTAACTGTTCCTAGTCCCCTACAATTGCCAAAGACTATATTCATTAATCACTTTTTTATGTTCCCTGCCCCCTTACAAGGCTCGTATTATTTCCTCCTCCCCCCCCCCTTTGTTCCCTTCTCCTGTTAGCTAACGAGGGATGTGTTGGTCTCCCAACTCTTTGTCTTTTTCTATTTTTTCCCTCATGACTTCCTTATTTGTTTTTATTCATGCTTTTTCCCCTTTTCTTTCTAGTTTCTTCATCCTTGCATTATCCAATTTTTCATCTGCTGAACTCATCTACGTGGATGGCCTCGTACCTTCCATTGATGTATGGAATCCCTCCACCTCCTCCTTTTCATCCGATGATTCTTCCGAACTGCTATTAGTGTCCGAGCTGGAGCTCGTTACTTTATGACTTTTTGGGGTTTGAACCAAGGGTGTTGACCAAGAGGCAGGGGCCTTCTAAGAGAAGGATGGTGGGGTGGGGAAGGGGGTATGGAACATTCAATAGCTGTAGCAGAGTCCAAGACCCCAAACTTATTCTCTGACACCATACCAGAGCCACCCTCAGTAGGCGAGCCTGAGGCAGGCGGGTGGACAAGACCAACATCCTTAGAGACCGGAACAGAGCCAAGGGAGCCTACGAGGGACGAATGCTTCGAGGGCTTCCTCCACTTAATCTACTGGAAATGCTCTTTAGGATCCAAACCTTTTGGACAACCCTTAATAAAGTGCCCATACTCATGGCATAGTTTGCATTTAAAGGGAAGTTGGTCGTAGTCGACTTCCTGCACGTGCACCCAACTATCCATGCAAAGATTGACAGTTGCTACGAGAAGTCCACCTCCACACAAATACTGGCACAAGAGAAGATACCATCTTTCGGCTCTAAGTAGTCAATGTACTTCCCCATGGAGTTCTTGATGAGCTTGAAAATCACATCATTTCATCAGTGAAGGGGGAGGTAAGGCAACTTCACCCATACCAGAACCGAGGATGAAACATCACCTTCTGGGTTGAATCTAGCACTCCAATGATCTAGATACAGCCCATGAGCCCCCATAAAATATGTACCACTCCTGAACACTAAATATCTATCTAGCCTCTTCTCAAAGTAAAAATTATAGAAACCTTTTCCACAGAAGGAGGACATTATCCGTCCTTTAATAATAGGTTTCCAGTTCTTCTCGATCTAGGCTTTTACCGTCCTAGGGGATGACCAAAGGCCCATAAACTAGCCAATGAGACCCCGATAAACCAGCTATAGGGTGCGGGAGTGGGCCTAAGGAGCACAAATATCTATGTTGGGGATCTCCTCCACCTTCTTCACAAACTTAGAATCACCCTGCTTACTGAACTTTGGGGCTGAAGCAACCATAATATTGAAGGTCGTAATCTCCACAAGCAGCGGTGCTGCTTGGGAAGGCTCCAACATTAAAGAAGCCAACACTACCCAGGAGGAGTAGAATCGGGCTTCGAGAGGGCACCAACAAATATTCTACATGCTCCCAATGAGAAGAGCCCCACCCAATGCGCCAAACAAATAGGCTAGAGAGGCCTAAGCTCAACCAAGGGTGTCACGCCCCCAATTCTTTTTTCGTTTAATTGGCCAGGTGCAGCACCGCCTAAGTAGTTAACATGTTTCATTGTTATCTTACTTTACGAACTACGCCTTAACATTCATCTTCATTCATGAATAAACATAACATTAATGTGCGGAATCCATTAACATTATAAACATCAACAATAGAACAGCAGCATGAACACATTCATATGCAAGTAAATCTTTTATTATATAAGAGAATATTTTTACAAGTGACCGAGAGTTATACTCGACCGGCATTACAACCGAGTCGGGTTCCCACCCGTGCACACATGCACGGTGGTCTCACCCTCCTACCCAATATACACAATACACGAGCTTTTTGTCAAGACGGGCGAGCGCACCCGTGCACGACCCTCACCCGAAATACAACCCAAAGCTTTGTTCAATACTTCAGTAGGTGGGCGCCTTAGTACGCCCTCCACCCGCACCTTCAACCATCCAACCTCGTGCCAAGACTTCGTATAACCGTGCCCGGCGGGTTGGCGCATAACCTGTGCCTTCACTACTATTATACCTCCTTCGCTCGCATCTTTTGTTGTTGATCGAAGACCGAAGTGCAATGGTTCAAATGGCAGCTCAATCGCATATTTTATATGATGCCTTCGTGTGGAGGTCGCGCCCTCAGTTGATCCTCCATCCATTTCCAACCGCTGCGTCTATGCAAACAATACAATGCCATTGTATGCGCGAGACCGCCCACCAACTCACCCTCCGTTTTCTTTCGCTCCTCGGTCGGCTTTGCAAGACGAGCTCCCCAACTCGCACGTATAAACATGGAACACCAACCTGCCCGCGTATAACATAACGCCTCATCCTTGGTCGCCCCTTCGCATGTTTCATGACTTTGGCTACTTTGCACGGTGAGAGGGCGCGCCTGGTTGGTTAGCCAACCGCGGGGCGTTACATCCTCCCCCACTCAAAATCGTTGTCGCCCTCGACAATCCTGACCTCCTCAGTAGCTTTCTGTCATACTTCTCAATCTTCTTCTTCCATCTCCAAAGTGAGTCCTCTGATTCCCAGCTTTCCTCCTCCAATGCATTCTTCCATCTGACAAGAAACTCCCGTTTCATGTGGCAACCAATCCCTGTAGTCCTGAAGCTCAAAATCTTCTCCAACTCCAATCTGGCTTGTACACAATCTCGGATGGTCCTCTCGGTGGTTTAGCTCTCTCTAGATGATCAGTATCAAGTTTGCATCTCTTCAACTGACTCATGTGAAAAACCAAATGCTTCATGTGCATATGGTGCGGAAGCTCCAGCTCATAAGTAACTTCCCTCGCTCTCTTCTTCACTCGGAATGGCCCCTCATACTTCCATGTCAATTTGCTCACAGTCCCCTTAGGTACTTGAAATTGCTCTCCGGTTATCTTGAGAAACACCATATCTCCCACACTGAAGTGTACATCCCGTCTTCCTCTATTTGCCCATTTCTTCATTCTCCTTGCAGCTTCGTGCAAGCATAACCATGCCATCTCCAAGGTCTCATCCCAAGCCTTCATGAATTTCTTCGCATTAGGACTCCTCAAGAAACCTCCTTCCACTACGGTATGCAGTGTGACTAGAATCTATCCATTCACCAACTCAAATGGACTGTACTCCGTCGCATAACTCTTTTGAATGTTGTAGCTAAACTGAGCAACATCCAAGAGTTCAAGCAAATTCTTCTAATCAACCACCACATAATGTCTCAAGTAATCCTCCAACAATGCGTTGATCCTCTCGGTCTACCCATTTGTCTGCAGATGGTAACTTGAACTCATCAACAACTCTATCCCAACTAACTTGAACAATGTAGTCCAAAATCTGGCTGTAAAATGTGGATCTCGGTCTGACATGATGCTTAATGGCATCCCCCAATACTTCACTATGTTCTTGAAGAATAACTCCACAGTCCACTCGGCTCCACAAGGTATCTTTGTTGGAACAAAGACAACATACTTCGAAAAACGATCAACCACGACCATTATCCCATTATACCCCTGAACCTGTGGTAACTGAGTGATGAATTCCATCAAGACACTCATCCATGGTCTCTCAAGAATCGGTAAGGAATGCAATAGACCTCCTTGCCTCTGAGTATCCGATTTTTCCTGCTGACAAATGATGCACGTATGTACATGCTCCTCTACATCATCCCGCATCTTCTCCTAAAAGAATCCTCTTTCCAACAATGTCAAAGAATGACGCATCCCTGGGTGGCCAGCCCATGGCGAGTCGTGGCACTCCTTCAAAAGGTGCCTCCTGAGCCCAGATGACTTTGGAACATAGAGCCGGTTTCCAAAGAACAAGAATCCATCTCGAAGAAAGAACTTCCGTGTCTTCCCCTCCTTCACCTACTTCACTATAATCTGCGCCTGAGTATCGGTCTTAACACTTTCCTTGAGTTTATTTTGCATCTCTTCAAACATCTGAACTCGACTCCTACTCCTAGCTGCCCGACCTTCTCCTTCCTCCAATGCTGCCAGTAGTCCCTTCCTGTTAAGGGCATCTGCTACTGCATTGTGTCTTCCTAGTCTATACTTGATAGTCATGTCGAACTCTACCAAGAAGTCCTACCAACGAGCTTGCTTTGCAGAAAGCTTCGATTGTGATGCAAAATAACTTGCTGCAACGTCGTCCGTCTTGACAAAAAATGGCTTCCCAATCAGGTAATGCCTCCACACACATAAACAGTGAATGATTGCAGTCATCTCCTTCTCATGGACCGGATACCTCTGTTCTCTATCCTGCAACTTCCGACTCTCGTACGCCACCGGATGCCCATCCTGCATAAGAACCCCTCCTATGGCAAAATCTGAAGCATATGTGTGTACCTCAAACGGTCGCTCGAAGTCTAGCAACTTCAGTATCGGTGTTGTAACCATCCTCCTCTTCAAATTTTCAAATGCCACCTGACATTTATCCGTCCACTTCCATCTCTTGTCTTTCTTCAATAGGTCGATCAATGATGATGTTACCTTGGAGTACCCCTCTACAAACTTCCATTGGTAGTTGGTCATGCCCAAAAACACCCTCATCTCATGGACATTCTTCGGTTCAACCCAGTCCTCGATCGCCTTCACTCTGCTCGGCTCCATCCGTATGTACCCTTGACCAACTATATGCCCAAGGAACGGAATCTCAGTCTGAGCGAGCATACACTTAGACTTCTTCAAGTACAACTGATTTGCCTTTAGTGCCTCGAACACCATCGCCAAGTGCTTCTTATGATCCTTCATGTTGTCACTATACACCACTATATCGTCCAAGTATACTACTACGAACGAATCCAAGTATGGTTGTAGGACATCATTCATCAAAGTGAAAAACGTAGCAGGAGCATTACACAACCCGAATGGCATAACAAGGAATTCAAAACTACCATACCTCGTTACTATCGCGGTCTTCTTCTCGTCTCCTTCAGCTATCCGCACCTGATAATACCCATGCCTCAAGTCCAGCTTGGAAAACGCTTGGGCCTTCACAAGCTTGTCAAAGCAATCAACAACCAATGGCAAAGGATACTTGTTCCTTACCATCTGCTTGTTCAATGCACAGTAATCACAACACATCCATAGCTCATTCGAATCCTTCTTTCGCTAGAAGAATACCAGAGCACCATAGGGGGACCTTGAAGGTCTGATGAAACCTGCATCAGTTAACTCCTTTAATTGTTGTTTCAACTCCTCCAACTTGGGTCCTGACAATTGATAAGGTGCTTTAGCCGGGGGTTGCTTTCTTGGCTCAAGCTCAATGCTATGGTCCACTGCACGCCTTGGTGGAAGCTTCTTTGGTAGCTCATCAGGCATCAAATCTGCATATTTGGCCAGTACCTCAGAAATCTCGCCAGGACAGGCATCCCCACTCCATCACCTTCGACTCCCTTAAACATCACCGCATATGTCTCCATATCTAACTCCTTCACAACCTTCTCCAAACTCAGTGCAGAAACATGCTGCACCTTGACTTCCCTCCTTTGCCTATGAGTGGGAAAAGTCCAAGTTTGTGACTGTCCAACCAACACCACCTGATCACAGAAGGGGACAACAATTTCCTTGTTGCCCTTCAAGAAATCTTGCCCCAATATCATATCGAAGTCGTTCATCTCCATCACTATGAAGTCCAACTGACCCTTCCAGTCTTTTATCTGCACAGGCACTTCGTGTGCCAAACCTGCCACTTTAGCTCTAGAGTTCATCGCCTTGACTTCCACATTCGATGGGAAGATCATCAGTCCAACCTCTTTTGCTAACCGTGTCGTCATGAAGTTATGAGTGGCCCTCGTGTCCACCAGAGCTTGAATGGTCTTGCCATGAACCATCAAGTCCATGAAACCCAGACTAGTAATCCATGATTTCTCCATAACTTTTCCCTGCATACATGTCTGTTCTCTGCTTCTGTCAAGCTTCTTCATCCCTGAATCAGCTTCACCTGTCATGAGCAACCCTGCTCTGATACCACCTGTCACGCCCCCAATTCTTTTTTCGTTTAATTGGCCGGGTGCGGCACCACCTAAGTAGTTAACATGTTTCATTGTTAGCTTACTTTACGAACTACGCCTTAACATTCATCTTCATTCATGAATAAACATAACATTAATGTGCGGAATCCATTAACATTATAAACATCAGCAATAGAACAGCAGCATGAACACATTCATATGCAAGTAAATCTTTTATTATATAAGAGAAGATTTTTACAAGTGACCGGGAGTTATACTCGACCGGCGTTACAACCGAGTCGGGCGCCCACCTGTGCACGCACGCACGGTGGTCTCACCCTCCTACCCAATATACCCATTACTCAAGCTTTTTGTCAAGACGGGCGGGCGCGCCCGTGCATGACCCTCACCCGAAATACAACCCAAAGCTTCATTCAAGACTTCGGCGGGCGGGCGCCTTAATACGCCCTCCACCTGCACCTTCAACTGTCCAACCTCGTGCCAAGACTTCGTATAACCGTGCCTGGCGGGCGGGCGCATAACCTCCGCCTTCGCTGCTGCTATACCTCCTTCGCTCACACCTTTTGTTGTTGATCAAAGACCGAAGGGCGATGGTTCAAATGGCAGCTCCATCGCGTATTTTATATGATGCCTTCATGTGGAGGTCGCGCCCTCGGCCGACCTTCCATCCATCTCCAACCGCTGCGTCTATGCAAACAATACAACGCCATTGTATGGTCGGCTCGCCCATGGCGCGGGACGGCCCACCAACTCGCCCTCCGTTTGCTTTTGCTCCTCGGTTAGCTTCGCAAGACGAGCTCCCCAACTCGCCTGTATAAACGTGGAACGCCAACCTGCCCGCGTATAACATAACGCCTCATCCTTGGTCGCTCCTTTGCATGTTTCATGACTTTTGGCTACTTCGCACGGTGAGAGGGCGCACCCGATTGGTTAGCCAACTACAGGGCATTACAAAGGGGGTCGAGGACCCGTAAAAAGGACCCAAATAGACAACTGTAACTCAACCCTTCACTCCATCACTAAATCATCGCCACCACTCTTAGAGCTCTTTCGCAAGTATGCCAAAAAAATCCAAAAATAAATTTATTATTAAAAATATTAAATAAAATAATAATAATAATAATAAAATCTAAAAGTAAAATAATTTTTATAAATCTTTAAATATATATTAAATAATATTTTATAATTAATAAAAAATAAATAAATGCTATACATATTTTATAATATTAAATATTAAAGTAATTCATATAAAATTGTGCTCACTAAAAACTACAAATATATAGTAAAACAATAAAAATATAATAAAACACGATACACCACACGTATGTATAACATCATAATAACAATGATGTGGCTTTACCTTTAATGTCTTACACACCACTATGCTTCTAGTGGTAAAATCAACAATTATCTTTTAATTTTATTAATTATATATCAAAATATTTCATTAATGAATCAGAGATCACAACATAAAATTCAAGTATATGAATGGATGACTAAAATAAAATAAAATATGTGAATGAAATTTTTTTGGGTTAGGTTTTTAAATAATTTTTATAAGATTATTTTTTTTAAAGTTTGGTAGGATTATATTTTCATTATGTTTATTTTTTTTATGGGGGATAGCACAAGATTTGAACTTAAAACTTTCAGTTTGGTAAGACTTTATTTGTACAGTAATTATCAATTAAACTATCCAAAAAAACTCCATAAAATTAAATTTTGAAATCAATATTAACACATAATTTTTTAAAAACCAAATTTAAATAAATTAATAATTTTGAAATTAATACTAACACATAATTCTGTGACAATCAAATTTAAATAAATTAATAATTATTTGAGAATCAAATTTAAATAAATTAACATTTAAAATCAACCAAATAGCACTACTCCACTCCACTAATTGTTTCTCAATATTCTTTTCCACCGTCTACTCCTCAATGTTATACCAGGTTAGCTTTCACACTTTGATAACATCGTACCAAACTATCTTTGTTATTTTGTAATTTTCATATCTCTATGAGTTTATGTTTTTATATGATTAAAAAAACTAAAACAATGATATAAAATGTTTATATGATAAATTTAATTAAATTGGATTAATTCAATTTATTTTAAGATAAATAAGAAAATGATAATGAGTATTCTCATTTAAATTTAAATATTTTAAAATAATATAGTAAATTATTAACAAATATATTATTATAATAATTTAAAATTTAATTAATTTATTTAAATTTATCAAATATATGATTTAAAAATAATAATAATAATAGCGACATAAAATGTTATATAAATTATCAAATTTAAGATTCATTTTTATTTATTTGTGAAAAGATACTTAAACTTCTGAGAATATAGTCGTAACATGATAACAATCAGAATATTCCAACCTCAGATCACATGAATAATTTTTAATTAATTTTCAAACACGATATATTTATAATTCAATTGAATAATTACTGAATGCCATTTACATGGTTATATTCTTAATGGTATAATTAATTTTTATTAATATTAAATCAAACTAATAGAGCCTCAACTAATTGGGTATGCGAACATGCGTTTACTACTTTTTATTGACACCTAAGATGGATAAACTATTTGATTAAATTAACTCCAACCTACTCACTCACCCACCCTACTTGAACTCAAGATAATGATGAAATTTAATTTAAGATTATTTAACTAAATAAAAAATATAATAATACATTAGTGTCATTATAATAGGAATAAGTTTGATCGCATATCGATAACATTTAAATATATAATTTCATATGAAACTACAATAAAAAATTATAATTTTATAGTACTAGGTCTAATATTATGGAACCTAAAAAAAATCATATGATAGAGATAATAACATGGTTATGAACATTATATAAAGTTAATTATAATTTTATCACGAAGTTAATATTCCAATTCTATAAAACCGTAAGGTCACGACTCACAAAATCCTTTTAATTTACGAGATTTGATCCCATTACTAATTATTTTGTTTCATTTATGAGATTTGATCCCATTACTAATTATTTTGAAAACAGAAAACACTTAATTTCTCGGACTAAATAATAGTTGACATTTTGAGCAGCCTTGTGGATGCGGTGGCCAATTTTTCTTTGTTTGTTATTATTTTTAATATCTATTTAGAGATTCACTCATGTGCTTGAAAATGGTTATGATTGTTGTTGAGTTATTTATTAATTAAATTAATACCTCTAAGTGCAGGTAGCTAGGCGCACCTTAAAAGATAAAAAAATATTGGCATATATTATCTTTGGGATCTCAATAGATTTGTTATATGTGATTATCAATTCAACCCTTATTTTGCATGTCCTTGAAATTCATTTTATTTTGTGTGGGGATGGTCTTTGAAATTTGATAAACAACTCATGTTTCATAACCAGTGTTTTTCTTAATATAAAGCATTAATATTTTATTGCAAAAGTAAATGTAAATCAAGAAAACAAGTCTAAAGATGGTCGTGAATAAAGTACATACATAATATATAGTAGTATCATCGTTTTGATTCTTGAATATTTATAGAGAGAAGCATAAAGGAAATGTATTGATATCAAAACATCAGAGTCGCCACCATCGCCTATAGAGAGGAAACAACCAAAAAAGCCCATAGAACTACAAAAGCAAATGTTGAACCTCATGTCCATAATTTTGTACAAAAGAGGAAACAACTTTCGCCAAACAGAGAAGTCCATCAAACTTGTAGAACAATGAGCCGTAGAGCAAAAGGAAACAACCCATAAAAGCCATAGAACTACCATATCAAGAATTGTCATATCAAACTTCAACCTTCGCACCCCACATTATGGTACCAAACACCAAGGAGACGACCAACATAAGAGGAAAACAGGGTTGGCACCCACAAGCATCATCAAAGAGCAATAGTCGTTTAACAACAAGTTTAAAGAAACATTCACAAAGTACTGCTCTTAGCCACCAAGACTCCACATGTCATCATATGAGAACCACAAAAAATGTTCATTAGTGCCATGTCACAACAAAAGACAAAACTAGAAACACATGTATAAAACTTAGTCTGAGATATGAAGCGTGGGATCTAGAGAACTAGCAAATGGTGTATCAGTTGGGACTCCAAGAGGGTTAGTTAGATCCCCCTAGGTCGAATCGAACACCACATTGTTCTCCACATGACTCAGATGAGCGTCTAGATCATTAAGTTTGAATTTGATGTTTTGTAGGATTCTCTTAATGTCCTCCGGTTTAGAAAATGTATTGTAAATGTGAACTTACTTGTCCTTACAAACCAAGCATAATAGAGAATCCATTTGTTGATGCATAGAAAAATAATGTAAGAAATGAAATCTTATTTTACGAGATCTTCCTAGGTCAGGAACACATTTAAGATCATCACCTCCAACCTCTGAATAAAAGAAATATAGCTACACCCTAGACTCCTTTGATTCCAAGAGTAAGATTTCCCTCCACACCTTCAAAGGCACTGAATCGAAATATTTTGCAACCGAATCACATGCAAATGTGCGACCCCGTTTGAGGCCAACATAACCAACTCCACCCCTGCGACTCACCATCCGTTGATGGGGAGGCATGGCTTCTAAAACCAAAGAGAAATATAGACAATCAACTAACAAACCATGATCGACAAAACAAACAGATGGACGAACCACCACCCCATTGAAGCCCAACTGAAACACGATGAGGTCGTCTCGTAATATTCGCAACAATGGACCCAATTCAAGGGTCGAGTGCAACTCACCATATAGGGGAGGCATACACTTCAGAAGAACACACTACCACCAGAACACCACTAGACAGTTTGGACAACCCAAAAAACCTAACTGCCCAAACCCAAGTCGATAGACCCTAGACTGCAGAGAATTGAAGACACCAAACTGAAGTGGAAACATGAAATTCATAAAATGGTAAACAACACCCCAATTCACCAACACCAGACACAACGAAGGAGTATACAAGAGATAAGTACTCAGAACCCAACTTCTAAGATAAATTTTTACCGAGACAAGCAGGGAAGTCTAGAATTTAAAGGCACATGGAAAAATTGCCTAGAGACTAGCAACCATAAACCAACACTGGACAGGGGTATGATCTACCTGAAAATTTAGAATATGAAAGAGGTGACTTGGAAAAACAACCACCAACTCAAAAATAAGCCTTTGTGTTGTGGTATGCAGAAACAAGATGAAATACATTGACACACCCACCAAACCACCTTAAAGAGAAATTGAAAAAAGAGAACGCAACGTCGCCCACCTCTAGGAACTAACACCGCAACCAACAACTCAAAGAAATTATATTGCAGACCATAGCAAAAGCACCTCCCAAAAGCACCATAAAACCATATACAAGGAGGAGAGGAGTGCACCTCACCTCCACTGCAACACACAACATAACTTCGCCACCCCCACACACATGCATTTAAATCGAAAGACGTCAGGTGTAAAGCCCAAATCCACCCACCGTCCTCCACCGTGCCACATCATTCCCAATGAACAACAAATGTACACCTTCATCTCCCCTTCCAAAGTTCCAAGAGACTACTAAATTACACCCCATCGGGGATGTTTCATAACTAGTAAATTTTACACTAGAGGTTTTTATTTTTAATCATTTATTTTTATATTATAGAGCTTCGAACTTGTTAAAAAGTTAATCTTGAAAATTCGATTAGAGAAATATATTTTTAATATAAAATTTCCATAGAAATAAATAATATATATATATAAATAAAAATAAAGTATTGTTTAAAAAATATAAAGCGAAAAAAGTTTGAAGCATCACAAATATCTATATCCATTCCTTTGAAGAAGTGACATGGTATGAAATCAAATCATTATATATATGCTTAAAAATTGGATTATAAGAATATATTTTGAATATAAAATTTATTAAAATAAATAATTTAAGATAATTTAAACGAAATCTAATTTTTTTCATAAAATCAAAATTAAATTAAATATATATAGAAATAGATAATTGAAGTTCGCATGAATGCCTACTCGTTTCTTTTTACAAGGATAAAGGGAAAAAAACACCTAAAAGAAGGATAAACCTATATATAAACCTAAAATTTATATATATTCTCAAAGGTGGCTACAAAGAAGGTAAAACTAGAAAAACTTAAAGCATCACAAATATCCATATACATTCCTTCGAGGAAGTAACAAGGATATGAATCCCATACATTCCTTTGAGGAAGTTATAAGGATATGAATCCCATTATGTGAAGTTGATCCAATACTTCTTTTGTTAAATATTATATTTAATATTTTTTTTTTAATATTTAATATTTGACCATTTAGAATAATGGAAAATTACAATTTATTTAATTAATTTTAAAATAGTTTTTTTTATTAATGTTATAGAAAAATGTATGAATTTCAAATTAATAAAATGAATAGTTATTATAATATGTGTAATGGAGATGTGTAATTTTTTTAAAATTATTTTAGTATTAATTTTTAGATCTCTTTTAATATTAGGCTTAATATTAATTTATTTTAATTAATATATTTTAATATCAAATTTCTTATATTTATATAAGAGAAAATAAAAATAAAAATAAAAAATCAATCCACATCTTAAATATTATTATTTGAAAAAAATGTGTAATTTATTTAGGGTGTTGTTAAAAATAAGGAGATGTATAAGTTTTTTAGGTTTACAATGGAGTTTATATATATATCTATCTATATATATATATATATATAATGAAGTGTTAAAAGAAAATGATTTTTTAGAAGTGAAAATGTTTTTTCAAGGTTTATATTCTATTGTATATAAAAAAACATTTTAATGCTTAATAAATGTAAATTTACACTAATAATATAAATTTCTATTTAAATTCATGATAAAATGATATGATTAATTGTGAGGATTATTGAGCTAATAAGGTCATTGGAAATGTACCCTTAAATCAAAATGAAAATGTGAATGAAAGAAAAGCATTAAATTATAATTAACATGCTATTAATCTTGAGGATGTCATTATTGTTTGTCTATTGGAATTAATTTTTATTTTTTAATAATAAAATAAACTAGCAATTGCTAATAGGTTTTTTAAATTGGAAAAATAGTATGAAAAATAGAAAAATGGTATGAGGAACGCATTTGTATATATGTATGCCATGTGCCATATGTATTGGAAAATTTAAATTTTATATAGATATGGTAAAATATGATATTTTAGTTTTATAGATCTTTATTATATATAATAAGTTGTATATATACATATATGTCAAACTAAAAACACTAATTTGATATACTTCTAACAAAATACTAAAAATAGAGAATAACAGTTGTTGGAAACCACCATTTAAATTCAATTAAAATGATTGGATTATAAAATCTACAATCTAAATTATATTATTAATTAATACTTTTTTTTTTTCTAAAAATTAATTAAAATTTATTTATAGTGTATTTTAATTTACATATGAATGATAAGTGGTGCTATTTTAATTTCATATATAATCCAAATTAAAATACAGAATAATGAAATTTTGTAATGAAGATTAAGCCTTGGATGAACAAAGGCCATAAAAAGGCTTTTCAAAAGGCAATTATGTGTACATTTCCTCCAATGAAAACACAAAGATTATCTTAAACTGTGGCATACAAGAAAATGAAAACGCAAATGGAAACAATAGAGTTGTTCAAAAACTGATAATTGCCTAGAAAAGTTGAAAACTAAGCCCTTGAATAGTCTGCAAAAGGAATATCCAACCAATCCACAAAACTGAACAAGACTAGTAAATTCATAACAAAACTTTTCCACCAGTGCTTAGTCTAAAGAGCCCACAAATTAGCTCAGAAAATAATGGAAATTCTAGCAAGATTATGACAAAATCTGGCAGAAATTTTTGAAAATATGGGTTATAGTTGTCAAACTTCAGGGTTTTGGGTGCCCCAGGGGTTCTTGATGGTGTTGAATCCATTTCCACCATTCAAACACTCCAACATTTTGATTTTTTAAATATTTTTTTACCAGAAATTTGTCATCCAGGAAAATTTGCGGCGTCGAAGATGTTTCATTTCATTGGGATAAATATTAAAAGCAACGTTTTGATGATGATGAGAAGAGCCAATTAATTTGTGCCCAATTCTAGTCTTTCCAGATTGGAGCGAAGAATTCCACATTCAGGTTGGTGTTTCCAAGTATGCAAAGCCTACAACGAAATTACAGCAGAACAAAATGTGAGGAATTGAGAATAGTTTATGCAATCCAAGCATTTTGGCACTATTTCTTAGCTAACTTCTAAGTATTTATGTAAGCCATTAAGCTCTTTTATATTTAACTAATAAATCAGTACTACATCGAAGGATCTATAGATAGCTACTACTACCAGAAGAATTTATTGTAGAGTTAAACTATATTTAACTAAAAAATATTATTTATTAGCAGCTTTAATATATCTATTGTTTCAGAAACCATTACAAAGAAACAAGCATATCAATGTTTAGGAAAATGAAGAAACTAAAAGGAGCTAAACTAATATGTAGGCATTATTCTATATGAAATAAATAACTATTGTGCCCCAGATACTACTCACAACTTCACCATCCCTGATAACTATAGATGTCGATGTCATAAGTTCTTGTATCTTGAATTTCAATAGGTGATGAAGGCACCACCCTAAACATGCATATAGATCAATCAACTAATTCACTGAAAGAGTTGTCTTCTAAGAAATGCTCAGTGCCCATCTTCAGATTGGTCGACCAATTCACATTAGTTCAATCCAGGATGGGTTGATAAGGTTTGCATGATTAGTCCAAATTACATTCTTAATAATACAAGTCTCGTCTTGAGAATTGACAGAATATTTCAAGGTTTCCTTCCAACCAAATAGCCAACATGTTTTCATTGACAATTCAAAATTCTAGCTGCACCCAGATGAAGTGAGCACATCGATGCTCGTTTATCCTACAAATTAAGATTGATAACTTCCAAAGCAAAGTTGAGACATCCAAACAGTTGGCTTCTCTGCCATTGCAGAACAAAGAAGGTAAATCCAATGCTTGGTGCTTGGACATCCCCATGGGATTACATGATACCTCAGATTGATTTGGAATAAATTTCTAATGACAAGACAAAAGTGGATTTTCCTTGAATCTATAATCATATATGCATGATTTGAATCCACACTTAGTAGGTAATATATCTAGTGCATCATGCATGTCTCTTGCGAGTCCACCCACCCCTTTTCCAAAGGAGAATGTTACTCTGACTCCTATGTCTTTAAAATTTTGTGGCAAGACATTACATAATTGTAACAACACAACGATCAAAATATTATGCCAGGGAATTCTGCAATAGCTCTAACTAAACTTTGGAGCAATGGTAAAAAACTTAAAAATTTGAAAACACATTATTGCCAACTTGCTCCCAGTCTCTATTGGGATCAGAGACAACCCTGTCAAATCCTTTTGTTCTTGTCTTTCAAATGGTGTATATTGATCATTTTGGGAGATGTGAGCCAACCATCTAAATTGATGCTCTCTGATAAAAAAACTATGTAGCTCCACAAAATTCCATAGGAGAGGAAGTCAAGAACAAGACATGACTTCAGGAGTGTGCTCGATTTTAGCAAGCATATGTTAAGGAAAAGAAGCATATGCATTCATTGGCCTCTAAGAAATTTTGCCAGCATTGGTGTCAAAAGACTAATTAAGGCCATGAAAATACTTTGAAGCTTTCAATAACCACTACCTAAATGGAAGTCAATACCCTACAAGATTTGTGTACACAATTGATTCAAAATCTCAGATCTTCATTGCACAGATCCATGGGAAAAATCAAAGAAAAGCATTCGAGACAAGCATCACAAGCTACCATTACCTGCATACTCTTATTATAAGAAAGAAGATAAATTTGGAATGCTAAGCAGCACATATTATTCTCTTACTAAACAAGAATGAGCTTAGAATTTGAGAGAACCCTACAAAGACTACTTGCTGAAAAATCCTAACTGATTATTGAGGTTTTATAAGGATTTTACAAGTCTCGGGGTCAATTTTACAAGCTTGCTTGTGTTAGTCTAGCTTCTCACTGACTTGAAAATTTAGCAGGCAGAAAATGTAGCTAGAGTCAAAATGGCTGAAAGTTCCAGGGAAATGAAAGTATTTCGCAAAATCAATACAATTCTCAGTAAAGGAAACTTCTTCCTTGGTTGGTGCGCATGTAAGATATGAAATTTCACCCTATCCTGGTTGTCGTTTTCACTTAGAAAAAAGAATCAAGCAATTCAAATTTCTCTTAAAAGGTGAAACTAAGACCAGATGGAACAATGGAATGGAAAAATGTTGGTATTTTGGGTTTTCATAACAACTGCAATGACAAGTCTAGCTTCTGCTCATATGATGGGAAAACCAATCTAGGCTCAGAAAGATGGGCATCTCCTTTTCGAGCCCTTTTCCAAGAAGAACCTGTTCCTCAGCAATCAAACATTTCAGAGACATCAGCAGGAAAGAAACTTCCAACATTGAATTGATTTGCAACAAGAGGGCAAACCCATCCATCTAGTCATGTTCCTCCCCTTCCTTGAAGAGTTGCAGAGTGAGCTCTTACGGAGAGACCTATTCAGAATGCTTGAAATTGGAGTAAAATCAAAGGACGGAACAGGTGGTGAGGGTGCTAGGCTACAAAACCTCTGTTGAATGTTCATATGAGATTTTTGAGCTCTTCTCACAGCAATTCTCTCCTTCTTGTGAGCATTCTGGTGTCCTCCCAATGCCTGAGAACTGTACAACTTCCTAGAACAAAATAAGCACGGGTAAATGTGAGCTTCCAAAGATCCCCACTGCACAGAGCCCATGCTTTCACCAATTGTTTTCGAGACCTTCCCCAGACCTCTCAAAGTAGATTTTGCAATTGCCAAATAAAATTTTGTCTTGCACTCTAAAAATACTACCATGCAGACAAAATAGGAAAGCCCTCTCCAAGCAGTTTTATTTATGCTAAACCCCCAGAACTAGGGATGTCATCTGTAATCTTGCTCTCGCAATATATGTAATGTTGTTCTTGTTTAGAAAAGAACATAGAGGTATAGAAGAATAGACCTGTGTGAAAATAAATCAAATCCATTTTCAAATTTAAATAAAAATGTAGGGCTATCTACTGTGATATTGCAAGTCTTTTGAGATAGAGAAGCCCTACAACAATTGCAGGAAATGGATATGGGCAGGCCACAAGGTCATGCTTGAATAACAAAGATGAACTAAACTGTCTGACGCAGTAGAGATTCTTCTGACTTCTGTTCAACTTCCGGGACAAAAGACTGCGGGCACTCGAGCTTTACTGGGGCATGCGAGGGATGAATGAGAAGGTCGTTGAAAGCCGCAAAATCATTTCTCAGATAGGCGTTGAGAAAAGAAACCATAATTCCACAACAAAACCTATGCACGAGTTTCTTTAAGATGCACCCGAGTTGTCTTGTATATGTAGTAAAATCAGAGGAGACCAGAATTGGTGGTCGCTGCCATCGATAGAGTCTTCGTCGTGCAATTGTGCACCATAAAACTCATGTTCAATGCCATAAACTCCACGAAGAATTCAAACAGACTCTCTTCGAACTTCGGGAACTTCGGCATAAAAATGATGCGCACTACAAGTGGAGTGCAGAGCAGAAAGGTGCGTAAAAATCTCTACGCAGATGTTAGACATACATTAGAAGTGTAGTAGAAAACCAGAGGTTGACTAGTTAAAAAAAAATTCCTATCGACTTAATTATATTATTTTTAAAAATGTACCCTTAAATCAAATTGAAAGTGTGAATGAAAGATATAAAAAGTATTAAATTATAATTACAATAGTACTAATAGTGAGGATGTCGTCACTGTTTGTTTATTGGAATTAATTTTAGTTTGGTAATAATAAAATAAATTATATTATTCTAAAGTTAAATAATATAGTGATAAAATTACTAGTTTTGTTTTTATTTTTATAAATTAGTAAATTATAGATATTTTCATAAGTTGTATAATTTAATAAAAATTGTTTTTTAGTTTGGTTTATTCTCAATTTTAAAATATTTTTTTATTGAAACATGGTTTTTAGTGTAATAATTTTTATTTATTTATTTTCATAAGATTAATAATAATAAAGTTACCAGTTTATTCTTAATTTTGGATCTACAAGTGTGGAGAGATATCAATTTTTTTCACTATAAAAGAGGTTTTCATCTCAAGATATTTGATCTCTTCGATACTTGGTAGATCCCAAGCTAAGATGGATCTAGATTGGTTTAATTTCTCCCTTTAAATAGGCTATATTCCACATGAATACCATGGGTTCCCATAAACCCAGAGCTCAAAAACCACCGTAACTTGACTAAGTGACCGAGTCAAGTTTACATTAACTACCGAACAAAAATAATACTGATAACATGGAATTTTTATTTCTATTATTTTAGTTTAAAATTATTTTTATTTTAGCATAGGGTTATTTTTATTTTATATTCTTTTAAATTTTAATTTAATTTAATTTTTATTTTTATATAATTTGACCTAGTTAAAATGTCAAACATGATATTACATTACAACATCTCTACCATATTGGGCCAGAGAGCAACTCTCACCGCAATATTTTTTATTTTCAAACTTAAGGTTAATGATCTCCTTGTACTAAATCAACATTTTTTATTTGAATCTTAATACAACTGTTTAATTTGGCTCTAACAATATTATTAATGTTGTTAATATTCTAAAGGGCATTCTCTTCCACTATTCGCCAAACATAGAGCAAAGATGTAGCATCTCTACTTCCACCCTCTCACTAGCTTTGAGTGTCTTTCATAAATGTTTGTTACTGTGAAAGATAGCTTGTATTTCTTCATGTTAGCCAACTTATGACTATACAATAAGTACTTTATCACATCTTTACTCTCCATGGGTGAGAGACAAGCATCTAAAAAAAATAAAACAATAGGGTATGACATATTCCTTTTGATTCTAATATTATTAATTATAAAATACTTTTGAATTTGCTCGTTCTTCCTCTATGTCTCCCTAGATATATTTCGCCTCCAAACTCCACAACCATACAAAAATTGGGATAAGAAGTGTGTTAATGAGAAACTTCTTTCTTTTCCTAATCCAAGAACTCAATGCACTTGCAAATATTGTTGAGACCAAAGTAAGCTTTCCAACCTCCAGTACTCATTTTTTTCAACACTTGATCTAGATTTATGAAGGGAACAAAATTAAATATAGATTTTAACTAAAACACAGAGATATAATGAAACTTGACTTCTATTAATAAATGGAAGGTGTTGAAGCTACAAAAATATAGAGTGAAACAAATAGGTTGAATGGCGGTAGCTTATCACTGAGAAGAGATGTGATGGCTATGCACCTTTGATAGAGTGAGTTACAATGAGGTTGAAAGGTCCTTTTTAACATCAAAATCAATAAGGAAACCCTAAAAATTCAAAAACCTAACCCTAGGAGATGAAACAAAAAAAGCCTTGTGGGCCCCATTGGGATTAGTTGGTACATCAACTTCCCAACGTCATAACTTTTGCACACAATATATGTTTGGTGCACTCGGTAGCCCATTGGAAAGGTTTGGATGAGAAATACACATTTTGACTGACCTAGGTTGTGTCTATAACTATAGGGATCCCTACCATGTCAAAAAAACATAATTTAGGGCCTCAAAATGGCCCTAGAAATTTAAGACCCAAAAAACTATAGAAAAGTTGCAAAGATGGAGAATTTTATTTTGAGCCTGTGGAGTAGGTGGATGGACACGGGTATCCACGTGGATCAACAGTACAATTCTAATTTATCTTATGATGGATGTCAATTCCAAGATAATTATAGGAAGAGAATTCTTCTAAGTTTTGATTATCATAAACAAAATTAGGGTGCGTGACATACCTAGACTTAATTATTAGTAAGCTTATTTTATTAGTGTTCAAAAACATCTTAGAAGTAGTGCATAAGCCTTTAAGTATTTATGTTTCTTTTCAAACTTAGAAGGGATCATTGCTAAAAAAGTACAATGTCACCCACATAAAGGAGGAGGATGATAATGAGTTCTACAAGCTTAGTATATGTAAATTCTTCTTATTCTAGGAACTCTTCTAACTTGTCCATATAATTTTTGAAAAATATTGGGGATAAATGACAACCTTACTTGACCCTTATATTATTATCAATTCCTTCCAACTAACCCTCACTTACTTTAAATTTGGAAATGATCTCTCATATAACCTTATTGTTGTAGCTTAACTCAAAATGTACTTTAATATATTCTAGACCCTTCCAAAGGTCATTGTTGATCTCTTTCCTTTTAGGGAGAAGATTCAACCTCCTAGGGCATTCTAAAAGAAGTTATTAAGATCCCCTCTTCATTTTTATAGTGTTGATACTCTTTCTCCTCTTTTTCAATATACCTTATCAAACAATAAAGTCAAGATTTCATTTATTTACACATATGAGTGGACCATGTGGTTGAATATTTGAACATGCAATAAATATATTATAGTGGAAAAATAATGACCTCACATACAACAAACATAATAGTTACATTCATTCCATCACATCCATCCATTCAAGTAATGAGAGATAAATTTGAAGCGGGACTCATACACAAAAAATAAGATGATGACCCAAAAATTTAGAGAGCTTTAAATGATATCATTCGTTCAAGATCACAAGATGCATAGGAGAAGCATACATGAGTTCTCATTGCTTAAATAAAGTACGAAACCATAAACGTTGTGAATCCTTGGATTATCTCTCTACGAGAGTCAAAAATATTACAAATTTGATATTCAAGTTCAAATAAAATGTGCGCATATAATACAATAGAATTGTCTTGATACTTAGACGACTAAAAGAAATGCATTTATCCCAATGTACTGGGATGGGGCTCCTATGAACCAAATAAAATAATAGTGGAAATCTAGAAGAAAAATAGAAATGTCGGTAAAGATTGGATTTATAAATTAACAATACACCAATAAAGTTGGATAATCAAATATTGGCATGAAATAAAGGGGAATCCTTCAAAAATAAATGCACTCACAAAAAATAGTAGAGAAACAGTGTATGGAACTGTGTCTCTCCTCCTTTTCTAAGGTTAGGATCTTCACATATATATTTGGGATTTCGAACTTTTCAAGTATAACCACTTCTTGGTGGTTATTCTATATTAGCGATCTATGTTAATGATATTTTGAGTGATTCTTTAATGTACTCCTTCTGTGATGGAACCATGATGTCTTGCTTAAATCAAAGTGAAAATATATCTTCTTCAATTTCTTTAAATTTAGAGTGAAATTGTTCAACTGGTTCCATGTGGTCTTAATCATTATTTATGAAAGTAACTAACACCATTTAATTTCTTCCTCTGAAAAAATAATGATATTGTCAAACTCACTAGCTTGTGAAGCTTTAATTATACTCAATTATGTGTCCAATTGCTCCTTAGATATAAGTATAGACTCTCTTATTATTTTTGGTCTCTAAATATCTTCAATAATTTTTAGTGCTTTAAGGAATGCATTACTTTTTTTCTTCATTAATCTTTGTATAATTGGAAATTGAATGTTGTGGCATTTGTATCATTGTAAATCATCCTACTTACACTTGTTTTATTCTATGATTTAAAAGTAAAAATTATTGAGTTCTATGGAAATCACCTAAACTTGGCACTTGCATAACAAAAGTACCTAATAATTTTCATAAAAATGTTCATCATGTTCCAAATCCCTCTAAAAATATTCCATAAATCTAGAGATTCACTATAACAAGTTTCTCAAATTTGAACTAACCTTTTAGGCTTCCGAAACAATACTTAGTACTTATTGATGTTTTGTGATGCAGGAGCATCCGGACACCTCAATGAAAGAAAATTAGAGAAAGAGGACAGGTGGAAAACCACATGGACAGCCAGGCCAATCTTGAACAAGATTCGGTTAATAAACTAATTTTAGTTAAAAATCAGTTAAAACTGAATGTACCTAAATGTATGTATAACAAGAAATGAAGGATTCATGGGGAAACGAAGAAAAAAAAAAGAGAAGAAAATCATGTGTGAGAGAGAAGGCAAGATGTAGTCGCTGGAGATTTTTGATTAAGGCTGAGATGCCTTAAATTGTAATCTGAGACTGTAATTAATGAAAACGCATTTGTGTGAATTGTGTCTTTATGTGTTTTTTTTGGTTTTCTTTTCAGTTGAAAATGAAAATATTAATGCCACAGAATAGGCATGTCGGTGAGCAAGATTTCGATTTTATTTTCGATGAGGTTCTTTTCAGGCATTTTGCTGATAAATTCAAGGAGCAATATCAGATAGACGTGCCAACTAATGTTCGAGCCAGTCAGAGATTGCGGGCTGCCTGCGAGAAGTTGAAGAAAGTCTTGAGTACTAACCCTGAGGCACCTCTCAATATCGAGTGTTTAATGGATGAAAAAGATGTTAGGGGATTTATCAAACGGGACGAGTTTGAACAACTTGCACAACCGATGCTCGAGCGTGTGAAAGGGCCCTGCGTGCAGGCTTTGATTGAAGCAGGAATTGTTGGACTTAAGATTCCTGTGTATCAAGACCTTCAGTCATTGCGTGGGCAGAGAGTGAAGATCAAGGCGGGCCATCTTCTGAAGATGAAAGGAGCGCTTCGAAACGCGTTCAACAGAAGAATGCAAGCTGGCCATAGCACAGATGATCTGGACGATGACTGTGTCAGATTTATCAGGTAAGACTGAAACCAATGATGGCACAGCGTGTTACATGAATGATGCAGTTGAAAACCAGATCATGTAAGATCAATGCTAGATTGAAGGCCGATAACCGATGGACAAAGCGGTAGCAAGAAATCCGGAAGCAGTTGCCTGGCGAGAGATGACTTTTATTGTGGTTGGATCAGTAGAAAGTGTTGCTCAGTCATGTTGAGAAGACTGTGAGGATGGTTTCATGGGCCCATAACCCACAGGTCCCAAGATCGAGCCTGTAAAAACACTGAAAATGAAGAGACCCCAGAATTCGTTCTCATCATTTTGCACTTTATATAATCTCACTCCACTAAGCAATTTGGCAACCTTATTTAGTCATGCTAATTTCCTAGGTGCACTCAAAGGAATTTGGTCTAGAGCGAAAATAGTTAATGGATATGTGTACAAAGGTCTAGGACTAAATAGATCCTTGAGTTCACTTATTCTTCCTTTTAATCTAATATTTTCTAGTTCCTATTCTGAAACAAAGTGAGCAAGAGTGTCTCCAATGTTCATGTGCAATTTGAGGAATCCTAAGGGTCTAACTCCAAAAATATCCACTTCTGAAGTCCAATTTTAAATTATTTTCTTATTCTTGACATAAACCTTTTCTAATTGCAACTTTTTTTCTTCCTTGTTAAACTAGGTGTTATGCATAGTTAAATACTGCTCTTCAAAAACAATTGGTTCCTTTCAAGCCAACTCCTCTACTATCTAGTGATTTTAAACAATTTGTAATGCTACCTAGTCGAGTACAACGACACTATCAACCTTTATATTAATAATATTTCTTGACCCTTCATAATTATATGTATCTTTCTTACTTGTGATTCTCTTTCTTTTATATTGTTTTATTGTGCGTGTTCTTTGTATGTCAATATTGGGAGGCTCATTTTTATCATATTTTCTAGCACGTCCTTCATTATTCTATTCTTTGCTTCTATTTGGTTGTTCTTTCTTCTAGGCATAGGAGGAACTCTTGTGTGGTTGGGTAGAGAAGAAGATTGGACATTAGTTGCATTTCTTCCTCTTTGTCTTGTTCTAGTCTTTTCACATTGAGTATTTGTAATAACTTCAGTGGTTAAATCATCATTGCATACTCACTTTTATTTCTTCTTAGGAGTATTTGGGTCAATGTCACCAATTCCATTTATAATCCTTATAAAATATTAGTATACATCCTAGATTGCAAATTTTCAAGAAATAACCCTTCAGGATCAAAACCTTTGAGGGGTTATGCTTCCTTCAGGTTGAATGCATTAAGCATTTTAGGGACTTCTATTAGAGGAACTTCTTATTGTCATCTTGAATACATTAAAGGGTATGGAAATGAAGTGTCTCTTTTTATTTTTATCAAAAATAGTGGACCATGTCTTGTACTGCTTGCATACTTTAGTAACAAAATATCGATCATAAAAGAAAAGGTCATTCATCATATCCATATAATCTGATGTAAGAATAGTATTCGTCTTTCACATAAATTCCCTTTCCTTTAAGGAAATCTTGTTCTTCTTGAGTTATTCTTGTTTATTCTTCTCTGGTCAGCATATATCTAAACTCCTTAAGAAATTTATCCTAAATAAAGAAAAAATGGAATGGTGCCTTATGCTCCAAAGAACTAGGTGCCAAAATTGGATGGGTTCATTTTCAACATATAGATTAATCCTACATCGTAATCCTTCACCACTATTAGGACCAAATATACAATCATAAACAAACTTATCATGGAGAAACAAGCTGCGTGCGCGCTCTGCTCCTGGCTTGATGGATTCAACCTCTGAGCACGACCCTTCCCTTTGGCTCCCAGGGCCTCCTGCTCCTGGGGCTTGTAGCCCTTGACTGGTATGCAATGGAACATGTGGAGCCTTCTCTTGAGGGTGAATCGATTCTAGTCCCATCTGCCGGAGCTTCAACTCAGCTGGGAGAAAATGCAGAAGCCTTTGCCTCTTTTCTCTCCTCCTTGGGACCGTCTCATCCCAGACCATCCATATTAAAGTTTGTTAAGAAAATCGATGAAATACCCGAAATAATTCTCCCTCCCTCTCTTCCGCACAACGCAGCTCTGTTTCTCTCTAAACACGGTTTGGTGGGTCAGTTTACTGGTCTCTGGCCCTCTCCCCGTTCGATCCTCAAATGGTTTGAAAGAAATTGGGCCTCATCTATCATGGGGAAAATCTCCAGCAGATTTTGTGGAAGAGGATATTTTACCTTCCATTTGTAAACGAAAGAGGACAGAGATTTAATCTTCAGAAACAACACATATTTCAGGGATTCAAGAGGGCTTTATCTCAACAGATGGACTTCGGACTTCGATCCAGAGTTGGACGTGTCAAATGCAGTGCCAGTATGGGTGAGGCTTCCCCATATTCCTCTACATTGTTGGGGAGATGAATCTATAAAAGCAATAAGAAATGTAGTGGGGAAATATATTTATGGAAGTGAGCCAAAGGAAAACATTCATGGCCGCGCAAGAATATGTGTAAAAGTAGATCTGTGGAAAGGATTTCCGGAAGTAGTCAAGATTAAAGTGGATAGTTGGATTCACATTCAACAGCTAGACTATGAAAAAATTCCGTTCAAATGCAAGGTATGTCATGAATATGGTCATTTTGCAAATAGATGTACTAAAAATCAGGAAACAAAAGAAATAGAAAACCAGGAACCAAAATGGGAGCAGGTTAAGAAGAAAAAGTCAGCATCCAAACCCAAACCTCTTATGTTTCCATTATACCTCTCTCGACCCTCCCCCCCCTTCCCCCTCATCCTCTCCTACCAGGCCTATTTCATCTAATGAACCCCCCTCTCCCTCTGCCCCCCTCCCTCCGTCTTCAATCCCTCCCCCCTTATCGGATCTTTTGGCCTCTAATCCCTTTGGCTCCCTTGCAGACCTTGATCCCCCTTCCCTCCCCCTTCCTCCCCCCTCTTCTACCCTTCCCCTCTAACCCCTCCCCTTCCTCGCCTATCCCCTCCCAAAGCCCTCACCCCTCCTCCTTCGACCGAATAATCACTCGTACCCTCTCCAAAGAGCTCCTCTCCTCTCTTGACCACCCTAAAAGGGTAGGCAGAAAAACCAACAGAGAAATTAGAGATGAAGTTGCGACAAAGGAAATGGCTCTGGGCACCCAACAACCTCTGGATACTTTCCTGGAACAAAATAAGGAGAAAATCACACACCCTAACAAAGGGAAAGGTCCCTCTACCCATAACATCAAGTGATAATGAATATAGTCTCTTGGAATTGTAGAGGAATGGGAAGTATGCCAAAACTTGAGGCAATAAAAGATTTAGTAACCTCAAAGAAACCATATATCTTTATGATTTAGGAGACAAAGAAAAATGAAAATGAAATGGAAACAATGATACAAAAAACAAAAAATTATCAAGGAACCTCAATTCGAGCGATCGAAGCCTCAGGAGGAATATGCAATCTATGGAAAACTGAAAAATGGGAGCTCATTCAGGAAAAAAAAGAGTTGCACTCGATAAAAAAGGACTTGCAAAACAAAACAAAAAAGGAGAAATATTGTATTATAAATATTTATGCCCCAAACCACTATAGGGATAAGGAAGTATGCTGGTCCACCTTAAAAAATTACCTTATGCAGGACCAAATCATAGGATTAATAGTACGAGGAGATCTCAATCTGGTACTGAGTTGTTGTGGCCACCAACAACTCCACTTCTTATTTAGATGTTATTCCTAATACTAAATAAGTGGGGACCCTTAGTTAAAAATTTAAAAATCAAAGTAGTGTTTAAACTTCCTTTTCGAATAAACTTACCATCATAAGCTTAGGAAGCCCCCCTTGAAAAATCTAAAAATCTAAGTTTCATGATAAGGTAAGACAAAAATCTTTCCTTAGGAAATATCACATCACAAGAAGATAACGGGATACTACCTTACAAGTCGAATTCCAATATTGCGAGATCGCGATAGGCGATGATAAACAAATATCGCATCGCATACATCAAGCACAACTTACGTTGAAACACTTTAATTTGCCGATATACAATGACGCCAATCGCAAATCGCATTTCGCAGAAAACAGGTTAACAAAGATTGTCATATGTAACGTTTCTGCGATCTGCGATATTGCGATTTCGCGATACAGCAACAATGCGATAATGCGATGTCACGAGCAATCAACTCTGCGATGTTGTGATTTTGCGATATTGCGAAGCAAATCGCAAAATCGCTTCATCGCATATCTTTTGGGCTCGTTATTCAAGAAAAGTATTTTCCATAAGCTAACACCTGGTTATGCGCTTTAATGCTAATAAATGAGTTAGTTGCCAGTTATTAATGGAATATGGGTTCGTGCTTATCGAAGAATCATCTCACATAAGGTGGTATACTTTATGTGTCTGCGACATTTAAAACTTTCCCATCACCCTTCCTTGTCATTCATTTTCACTTCACTTGTGAATTGCAGGAACGAAGAACAGAGGACAATCCAAAGCAATACGCATGATAAAATGGGAAAGAAAAGTAAAGCTCCGAGCTCTGAGTAACAGAGACGCGGGAATTTCCACATGGGAAGGAATGTATAATCTGCTTGAAGAAGAGAATCCCAGAGTAATGGAAGTTGCTGCTACCGCGGGCTCAAATAGTTCTTCTGAGGCATCCATCACAGAGCTAGCTTGCTCATTCTTGCACCGGATAACAGCAAGACCCAAAATTCTCCCATACACAAACATGCTCAAGTGGATACTGGACAACATTGATATCAGAAATAGACATTTTAAGACAAGGGGTCAAGAGCTTACAGAATTATTATTTTTACAAATTTTGAACTTTATATCTGCTGGAAGGAAAAAGCGCAAAAGGCGAATAATGCATCAAGGAAATCTGGACCAAGAAACGAAGGCAGTTTCCGATGCGCGATTAACGCTAATCACGCATTGCTGAGAAAAAATTCTTGAAAAGTAAATCTGCTAATTGCCCAGTCACCTGCAAGCCCCGAAAATTGCAAGAAAGCAACGATAGAGACAGATTGGAAACAGAAAGCTCAAGAAAAGGCAGAGGCAATCCAAGGATTAACCAAGTTGAACTGGGATTATTACTGGGCATACTTGGTAAAGCCACATAGCCAGTGGATGACTATCAAGTGCATCATTAATTCAGCTGAAAAGATGGCGCCAGCTCTTGTCGATTCGGTTTTCTCAGCTCAGCTAAAATTGAAAGTTGGCCTGTCGACTCTTCTCAAACAGATGCTGCATGCATGCGATTTCAAGGACCAAATACAGAAGGAGTTTAATTTTAGATCCAATTTTAGTTTTAATTTTGTTTTATTTTCCTAAAACGAGGACGGTCATTTAAACCGCATCCTACATTTTTGTAATAATTTATTTTTAGATTTAGTTAGTAGTATTTAAACCCTTCTCATGCATTTAGAGAAGGGTCCGGAAATTTATCAAAAACTTATCCCCAGAACATGCACTTCTGTACCCTCTGAGGAGGTTTTGATGAATGAATGGAACATGATTTATTGATGTTTGCATTTGATACCTGCTACTGATGTTGCACTTTTGTACTCTTAGTGGATGTTAGATCAAGAAGAGATAAATCGTTATTGCTTGAAGCCCATGAGTAGGACTAGTTATAAATGGTATTTCTATCTCTTAACTATTTCTGCCCTTGTGTTAAAGTGATTTTCATGTTCAGTTATTTATATATTGATGCATGAATGCCTGAGTTATCATTTGGCACTTTTGTACGGTGACAACTATTTATTTATGCTTAGTGTATGAATAGCTTATTATGCGATATGTTTATCACAACTGTTTCGTCTAACTTTTTATACGAAGTAGTTCATCTTTATTGAATTCTTTTCTCATAACATTTGAATGATCTTTATCACCAGTTGTTATTTGAAATCATTTTAGATCGCATAAAAGAAAGATTACACCCCGGGTTAGTGTAGATTTAGATATTTCTGTTTATTAGAATACAATTTCATTGTTATTAGATTAGAATTAGAGTAGAAGTATTCCATTTAGAAACTGTTAGAAAGGGAAATATCAATCCATCACACACACACACACCGAAATTGGGACACTGGTCCCATATCCCCAGTCAGACCCACTATACCAAACGGAAAAGGAGCTGCTAACCAAGGTCCGGACCAGGTGGGTATCCCTCTTGTTGTAGACCCGATTTTCGGGGCTTCAACATATTTGGTGCTAGAAGGAGGGCCTCGAACTGTGAATGGCAAGCAAATCTAAATCTAAATACCATTATGAGAGTAAATCGTCCTCACCATCTCCCCCGACTTCTCCATTGCATTTAGAATCTTTAAATCCAAACTCAGAAGTCGCTGGAGCAACAGCCGCTGCTACAAACCCTGACATTTCAGAAAAATCTACTATTGAACCCCCTGAAGTTGAATCTTTGATTCACAAACTTCAGTGATTTTCAATATCTCCTCAAAAGTCTGATAAATCTCAAGGCAGTGTGACTTCGCAATATAATCCTACTCATCCTCTTACCAGGTTAAAGAGTGAAAAGTTTGGTGTTCAGCCAACCGAATTACCTCTACCTACTAGGAAGAGAGCAAGGAAGTCTCATAAAGGATCCGATAGCGAGATTCTTTCATCATCGTCATCCATCTCAACCTCTTCACTGTGAAGTCAACCATCCACTCCTCCAGTTCAGATCATTGTCCATCAACCTCCTAGAACTTCCTCAACTCCTTCTCAATCATCTGGAGTCGTAATATCCCCATCTTCTCAACCGCAAGGATCATCTTCTGCACTTTCTTCTGTTAGTACTTCAGCGATGGCCCAAACTCCATCGAATAACCCAGGGGCAGTCTTAATGCCTACACCCTTGAGTCAGTTACTGGCCCATCCTGAAATATGGCTACCTAAGTTTAATCCTGAGGCAGGCATGCTAGCGGAAGAACATATAAATAACTTTATGCTATTGATAAATCTCAATGGAGTTGTTAATGAAGATGTTGTTGTTCGACTTTTTCCGTACACTCTGCAAGGAACAGCCGGATCATGGTATTTCTCATTACCATCTGGATCTATTACTAGTTGGAACATCTTCCAAGAACAGTTTCTGACCAAGTTTGGTGATGACAAGTCTATAGTGACACTGATCAATGACTTGTCCAACCTTAGGGCCGAGTCAAGAGAACCTATCAAATATTTCAACTTACGTTTCAATAAAATCTTAAACAAAATACCTACTGCTTCTCAGCTTAGTGAAGAAGTGCGAAGTGAATGGTACATTACTGCTTTACCATCAAACTTAGCAATCTTTGTTGATAGGGCTAACAAAACAACCTTAGTTGAAAATATGAAAGAAGCGATAGCAGTAGAGAAACGTATTATGGCCCTAGAAAAGAAAAACGCGATAGACGAACGAAAGTCTAAGAAGGTGTCTTTCAAAGAAGATCCCAAGAAAAAACAACTGAAAGATCCATTCGATTTAGAAGGGTTACAAAAAGTTTTGAAAACCATGTCTAACAAAATGGTCGACATTAAGAAACAAGTAGTAGAAACTTCTTCTAAAAAGTCATACAGGCCTTTTAAAAGAAATCCTTCAACTGATTCCAAACCCCCTAACGCTATTTCAAATGTTGAATAAGAAGAAGAAGAGGAAAACGCTACTGAAGAACATACTGATGAAGAAGCAGTTGTAGAATTACAAGGTATGTGGGATTTCATCCTCCCAGATGAAGAGGATCAAGAGGTATTCCCGGTTAGTACTCGCAGCAGAAATCAACTTGATCCTCCTCAACCTACACCTAAGCCAAATAGCGCAAGCTCGATGACTAAGGATAAAGTCGCACCCAAGAAAACATCACCTAAAGCGAATCAAACCAGCCCAGTCCAAACAGACACATCAACTCCATCTAAAACGCTAATCGTTTCAAATGAAATGGAGTATAATATCGTAGAAGACATGAAAAAGACTAGGGCCAATATTACTCTTTTTGAATTGAGCAAGTTAAAACACCAGCAGAAAGTACTTTTGAAAGAATTACATGTTGTACTAGTTGCACCTTTACCCGCTACTGTAATCTCTCAAGCTTCCCATGATATGGGAAGACCTCCAATTAATACGATGAATAAGGTTGATCCAAATGATATCGCATTAATTGGAGGAAGATCGAGATCGCATACTCCCCCATTTCTCCTTACTTATGAAATTTTCAATAAAAACGTGCATAATTGCTTAGTCGATTCTAGAGCTTCATCGAATATTTTACCAAGATTAATTTGTGCAAAATTGAATGTTCAACCACAGAAATCCGTTGTACGCATAGTTCAGCTAGATCAATTGCAAGTCGAAGTGATTGGCGAGTTAAATCAGGTTACCATAAGGCTATCATCCAACCCAAAGGTATGTCAAATTATCGACATTTTAGTTGCTGATATTCCTGAATTTTATGGCTTAATTCTTAGTAGAGATTGGTCAGAAAATGTTGGGTCCCTATAATACTAGTGATTACCCCATTACTATTGTAGTTATACCCCTTATTTATATTGTTGTGCCCCCATTGCCCCCATATTGTTATTAATGTGCCCATAGAATCCCTCTATTGTTATTTTTGTGGCTTTATATTATTATTGTTAGGTCGGCTGGATTATATTGTGACTCCTTAGACTCCTATATATAGAAAGGAGGTTTTGTCATTTGAATCATCCAAGAATTGTTCATTTATGTAATGTAAAGGAGGTTGCCCCCTCGAAGAGGCTGAATTCTAAGGCGTTGATTTATCTTTTCTATCTTTTCTTGAGCTGGTTTCATAACATTTGGTATCAGAGCTTTGGATTCTAGGGTTTCGCTGCTCCAATCAGGTCATCGTAGAATTTTCGCTATAACTTTTTTTCTGTGACGTTTCAGAAGTCGCAAAAAAAACCCATTTGAGAAGAAATCGCACTGAACCTTGGGTTCGAATTTCAGAGCTTTTCGCATGATATTTTTGGAGATATGATCTGAGGAAGTTGGTCTTTTTGCAGACTCCTGAATTACACTCAAAACAGGTGACCTGGGGAAAATCGTCATAACTTTCTTTCTGAGCATCGGATTGAAATTTTGTAAGAAGGTACAGAAAGAGGACAGACTGTAGTTTTCTTTTATATATTTTTTAGAGTCAAAGGTTGAAACAGTGACACGTGGCACTTCATACAAGTTCGCTCTATTGAACTAGTCTATAATCAGGTCACTACGGGAGATTGTGCATAACTCTTTCTTGGAGAATCCAATTTGGATCAGACTAGTGGCATTGGAAAGAGGACATAGAAGGCTACTACAGGTCACAATTTCAGAACTGGATGATACGAAATTACAAAGATACATCAGATTCAATATCAGGCTTCTACAAAGTAAAAAAAGGTGTGTAGTTTTTTTTAATTTTTTTTAATTTTTGCATAAGCTTGGTTTGAAGGAATTCAAAGGGCATAGTAAAGCATTATTATCGGTAACTGATGCCCCGAGGAAAGAAAATGCAAACACCTAGTAAGGAACCTGAAAGCTCTAGCATGACTCATGAAGAAGAGGAAGAAATGCTACATGATATATCAAAATTACAAGAACAAGTGCAACAAATGTCACGCTCACAAAAGCTAACAGATGCTAAGATAAATGGCGTGGAATCTAAGATAAAGGGCATGGAAGCTAAGATGGATGATCTGAAGGCAGATTTGAGGACAGATTTGAAGACAGACATGGCAGATTTGAAGACAAATTTGACAATTTTTCTACAAGAAATACTTACTAATGGTGAAAAGGTTGTAAAGGAAACTCATGATGTGAACAAAAGAAATGTTAATCATGATTCCATAGACTCTAATGTTGGATCGAAGACCCACCATATTCCAAAAATCGATATGAGGAAGTTTGATGGCAAGGATCCCGCCACATGGATATTACAGATGGAGCAGTTCTTCGATCTCAATAATGTGCAAAACACACAAAAGGTATGTATGGCAACTTTATATTTGGAACCAAATCAGTTTGTATGGTATCAATGGCTTTGCTCTCGTAAACAATTTATCACTTGGGAAATTTTTACGGAAGAATTGATAGCACATTATGAGGATACAAAAAGCAACACTTTTTTTAGCCAATTGATAAGTCTCAAACAAAAGGGTTCAATAATGGAGCACATTGAGGAGTTCCAAAAATTGAACATAAGGATAAAAGATATTCCAGAGGAGCATAGGATTGATGTGTTCATAGGGTCTTTAAAGGATAATATCCAACATGATGTTCGCCTTTGGGAACCTGATTCATTAGAGAAGGCATTCAGGTTAGCAAGAAAAATGGAAAGCAAAATTATGGCAACCAGGAAGCATACCACTCACAACTATAAAGACGGAAGTGCAGTTGCCCCTAGTCTTCCACAACCTATAAGGTTGACACCACAACAATTGGAAGAAAAAAGAGAAAAAGGGCTTTGTTACAGTTGTGATAGCAAATACACTAAAGGTCATAAGTGTGCTGAGAAGAAATTATTCTACATAGATTGTGAAGAGGAAGAAGAAAAGGAGCAAGAAAGGTCAAAAGAAGAGGATATGCTCCAAGAACAAAGCCTAGATGAAGAACAAATAAATCCGACCATATCTTGTAATGCATTGGCGGGAATTACCACTCCTCAAACCATCAAGATAGAAGGACAAATCAAGAAGAAAAAGGTAATAGTGTTGATTGATTCAGGAAGCACCCACAATTTTATTCATTGTAGGGTAGCAAAAAAATTGAATTGCTTCCTATATCCAGCACCAGAGTGTCAAGTGATGATTGCAAATGGAGGAACAATAAATTGCTCAGGAAAGTGCCATAATATCAAGCTATCCATGGGAGAATATGTATTGACTAGCCCAATGCTTTCCATTCCAATGGGAGGTGCTGATGTTGTACTAGGAGTCCAATGGCTACAATCCTTGGGTACAATAGCTTTTAATTTTCAAGAACTTTTCATCAAATTTTCTACGGAAGGAAAGGAAGTTGAATTAAGGGGTATTGCAGGGAAACCAGGAAAGATAATCAGCTCTAATGGTATGACAAAGCTTCTAAAAAAGGAGCAAAGGGGTGTAATTGCACAATTATGTTCGCTAGATGTTTCCACATTAGAATCATCTATTTCTCCAGATCTCCAAAAAGTCCTAGACAATCATTCCAAGGTATTTGAGACTCCCAAAGGTCTCCCACCTATGCGTGATCATGATCATGCTATTCATCTGATTCCAGGAAGTGTTCCTCCAAACATCAGGCCGTACAGATATCCCTATGTCCAAAAAAGTGAAATTGAACGTATGGTTGCAGAAATGCTAGAGGCTGGTATAATTCAACCGAGTCAAAGTTCTTTCTCTACTCCAGTAGTATTGGTGCACAAGAAGGATGGATCATGGCGCATGTGTCCGGATTATAGGGAGCTCAACAAGCTCACTATTAAAGATAAGTTCCCCATTCCTGTCATTGATGAATTACTGGATGAATTGCATGGATCAATTTACTTCACCAAGTTGGATCTTCGTTCAGGATATCATCAAATCAGAATGAAGATTGAAGACATTCCGAAAACGGCATTTAGAACTCATGAGGGTCATTATGAATTTTTGGTCATGCCTTTTGGCCTTACCAATGCACCTTCAACATTTCAAGGTTTGATGAATTCAATTTTCAAACCATTCCTTAGAAAATTTGTGTTAGTATTTTTTGATGATATACTTATCTACAGCAAGTCTTGGAAGGATCATGTTGAACATGTTGACAGGGTGCTACAACTATTGGAGGAGAAACAATTATATGCCAAAAGATCCAAATGTTTTTTTGGAGTCCAGGAGGTGGAATATTTGGGTCATATTGTATCTCATGAAGGAGTTAAGGTAGACCCTAGCAAAATTAAATCCATTAAGGAATGGAAAATCCCCACATCCATAAAGCATTTGCGCGGATTTCTTGGGTTGACAGGGTATTATCGCAAGTTTGTTAAGAATTATGGGAGAATAGCAGCACCTCTAACGACATTATTGAAGAAAGATGCATTTTCATGGACTCCGGAAGCAACAAAGGCCTTTGAACATCTTAAAGAGGCAATGTGCCAAGCACCGGTCTTAGCTACACCGGACTTCACAAAAACCTTTATTGTGGAATGTGATGCTTCAGGAAATGGAATTGGTGCTGTTCTAATGCAAGATGAAAGACCCATTGCTTTTGAAAGTCGTCCAATCAAGGGAAAGTTTTAAGAAAAGCTATTTATGAGAAGGAAATGTTGGCAATACTCCATGCACTTAAGAAATGGCGGCCCTACCTAATGGGAAGACACTTCAAGGTAAAAACGGATCATGATAGCCTTAAATACTTTTTAGAACAAAGATTATCCTCTGAAGAGCAACAAAAGTGGGTCACAAAGATGTTGGGTTATGACTTTGAAATCATCTACAAAAAAGGGAAGCAAAATGTGGTGGCAGATGCACTCTCAAGAAAGGATGAGGATGTGGAAGCATTGTTGTGCGCTATTTCTATATCCAACCAGATTGGATAAATGAAGCAAGGGAGGAATGGAAGAATGACGAAGAAGTGTGGGCACTTATTCGAAAGCTACAACAAGATTCCAGTACGTCTGATACATTTAGCTGGAAAAATGATTCGTTATGGTACAAAGATCGCTTATACCTCTGTAAGAATTCCCAGCTAAAACAAAAGATTCTTATGGAATTGCACACTTCTCCCTTAGGAGGGCACTCAGGATTTTTAAAAACTTACCACAGGGTTAAGAAGGAATTTTTTTGGGATGGCCTTAAATCAGATATTCAAAAGTTTGTGGCAGAATGTTTGGTTTGCCAACAAAATAAAGTTGAAACAATTAAGACACTGGGTCTATTACAACCTTTATCCATTCCAAGCCAACGTTGGGAGGAGGTTTCAATGGATTTTATCACAGGTTTACCCAAGTCTGAGGGAAAGAGTGTCATCATGGTGGTAGTTGACAGACTTACCAAGTATGCACACTTTTGTGCATTATCACATCCATTTAAAGCCAGTACAGTTTCTACTGCATTTATGGAAACAATTCAAAAGCTACATGGAAACCCAAAGATTATTGTAAGTGACAGAGATCCCATTTTCACTGGAAATTTTTGGACAGAATTATTTTCTTGTCTTGGTACTCAGTTAGCTCATAGCTCATCTTATCATCCTCAATCTGATGGGCAAACTGAGATAGTAAACAAATGTTTGGAAGGATATCTTCGTTGCTTTGTATCTGATAAACAGACACAATGGGTCAAATGGTTGCCTCTGGCTGAATGGTGGTATAACACTTCCTTTCATACAGCAACAAAAATGACCCCATTTATGGCACTTTATGGGTATCAACCACCATCCATCACATCATATTTAAGAGAAAATTCTAAGGTTCAGGCAATGGAACATCACATCGAACATCAACAACAAGTCCTCTAACTCTTAAAGGATAACCTCGTGTTGGCACAGAATAGAATGAAACAACAGGCAGATCAACATCGTAGTGAAAGAAGTTTTGATGTAGGTGATTGGGTATTCCTACGGCTACAACCATATAAGCAAATGTCCCTCAAGCAAGCTAAGAAGGATAATAAATTATCACCAAAGTATTATGGTCCGTACAAGGTGTTGCAAAAGATTGGTACTATGGCATACAAATTGGAGCTTCCTGCAGCTTCTCGATTGCACTCAGTTTTCCATGTTTCATGCTTAAAGAAGGTTATAGGCGACAAGCTCCCAGTTCAAATAATATTGCCAGAACTTGACGAGGAAGGAAAAATTATATTAGAACCGGAAGCAGTTATAGAAACAAGAACGCGACAGCTATGAAATCGATCAATTTCAGAGTACCTTATCAAGTGGAAGAACTTATCCGTTGAAGATTCCACATGGGAGGATGAGAATTTTATGCAGAAATATCCAGAACTACTCAAGCGTTGAGGACAACACTTTTTTGAAGGAGAGGGGCATGTTGGGTCCCTATAATACTAGTGATTACCCCATTACTATTGTAGTTATACCCCTTATTTATATTGTTGTGCCCCCATTGCCCCCATATTGTTATTAATGTGCCCGTAGAATCCCTCTATTGTTATTTTTGTGGCTTTATATTATTATTGTTAGGTCGGTTGGATTATATTGTGACTCCTTAGACTCCTATATATAGAAAGGAGGTTTTTTCATTTGAATCATCCAAGAATTGTTCATTTATGTAATGTAAAGGAGGTTGCCCCCTCGAAGAGGCTAAATTCTAAGGCGTTGATTTATCTTTTCTATCTTTTCTTGAGCTGGTTTCATAACAGAAAAACTTCACGGATACTTTGATACCGACTAGTCTCACATGTGGCTGCCTTATAATGGTAAACCAAACCAAATAAAAGTTGAACGCAAACGACATCATAAATACATAGTAACAGAACTTGAGGGAGAAAACGAACCAGTAGCATATAATTCTAACATCATTGGCAACTATTCAGTAGATTCTTTCCTAGGAAATTTTAATGCTCATACTTCACCTTACTTAGAACATTCTGTTTTATCTCAAGAAGAAAATTTTTCTCAAACAGATAGTTCTAAATGCATTAATTTTATAGATAGTCCTGTAAATAAATCTTTATTTTGGAAATTATTTTTTGATGGTTCTAAGTCTAACAAAGGAGCAGGAGCAGGATGCGTATTAGTAAGCCCAGAGGGAGATAAAAACATGCTAACTTGCAGACTCGAATTCGAGTGCACCAACAATATCGCAGAATACGAGGCTCTAGTCCAAGGATTATACAAAGCAATTGGATTAGATATCAAATACCTGCAAGTTTTCGGAGATTCTGAAATTGTAATTAGACAGGTACGTAATACTATACACTGTTTATCAGGTCATTTAAAGCATTACCAATCTTTAGTCCAAGATCTGACTAAACATTTTATAGCATTTAATATTTCATCAATTCCCAGACTCCATAATGCTAGCGTAGACCTCTTAGCCAACGTAGCTTCCAAGCTCATTCCTTCAGAAGATTTTAGCCCTGACCGATTTTCAATTGAGTTAATTTTTAGACCATCTATTCCTGATAACATTACAAATTGGAGGATTTTCAACGACAATCCTGATACCGTGAGTTTCCTCACATCTGAAGGATCCTACACCAATCAAATAATTGACGTAGACCAACATGACCAACAATTGCACCAGGATAGTACTAACAATGCTATACCTAAATCAGTAGTCAAATTAGAAGACCTTTATGATTTGAAATATCGATTCAAAAGATCTACTAATTCAAAACTCCAAAGTTCAATTTTGAATCATGAATTAGTAAACCTAGGAACTGATGCCAAACCCCAGAATATCAACCTAGGCCTTGGCCTAGCCCCTGAAGAAAAATTAGCATATATTCGTCTCTTGAAACAATACAAAGCTGTCTTTTCTTGGAATTACGATGAACTCAAAACATATGACACCTCCATCATCCAACATACTATCCCAATGATCGATAATGAAAAACCTGTCCAACAAAAGTTGAGAAAAATCCATCCAAATTTAGAAAATCAAATTAAAACTGAACTTAATAAGTTATTGAAAGCCAAAATAATCTTTCCCATTAGACATTCTAAATGGGTCTCCAATATGGTACCTGTTAGAAAGAAAAATGGAGATATTAGAATCTGCATTGACTTTCGAAACCTTAACAAGGCCTGCTAGAAGGATAATTTTCCCTTACCTCCCATGGAACAAATACTGCAGGCAGTCGTGGGCTCAGAATTAATGTCATTCTTGGATGGATTCTCAGGATACAATCAAGTGTTGGTTCATCCCGACGATCAATTAAAAACGACATTCAGAACTAAATGGGGCACATATGCATATCAAAAGATGCCATTTGGATTGATAAACGCGGGTGCCACATTTCAGAGAGCCATGGACATTGCATTCAAAGGGTTAGTTAATAAATAAGTGGTAATTTATTTGGATGATATAACTGCTTATTCCAAGAAATGAAATAACCATCTCAAAGATTTAAAACAAATATTCCAACATTGTTTAAGGTATGGGATTTCGCTTAACCCGAAAAAATCTTTTTTCGCATTGAGTGAAGGAAAACTTCTTGGGTTCATAGTGTCAAAATCTGGAATTCACATTGATCCTGACAGAATCAAGGAAATTTCCGCAATACCCTTACCTCACAACAAGAAAGCCATGCAATCTTTCCTTGGCCAGATTAACTTTGTAAAGATATTTGTTCCAGGCTTTTCAAGAATTGTGTCTCCTTTACAAGCCATGATTAAAAAGAACACAAACTTTAAATGGGGCCAAGATGAACATGAGGCATTCAATCTGATCAAACAAGCAATTATCAAAGCTCCATCTTTAGCAACTCCAAATTTTTCGGATCCTTTTATTTTGTATACATTTGCCTCAGATAGGTCATATGCTGCAATACTCACTCAAGCAAATCAAGAAAAGGCGGAAGCCCCAATTGCTTTTTTCAGTTCCAATTTACAAGGAGTTGAATTGAATTATTCAGATGTGGAGAAACAAGCTTATGATGTTTTCAAAGCAATTAAATATTTCAGACCTTTTTTACTCAAAACACATACCAAGATCATAGTACCATTTCTAGCGGTAAGAAATCTTCTAGTACAGAAGGATGTGGGTGAGAAAAGGGCCAATTGGGTTACTGCCTTACAGGAATACGACGTAGAAATCAAACGAGAAAGTATTGTAAAAAGTCAAGGCTTTTGAAAAATGTTGGCCGAAGCATCGCTAATGTCCGAAAATCCATCTGAATAGGTACAAGTGTATGAGGTAAGCCTAAACAATGTTGAGTCATTATATGCTGATATTGTTTATTATCTAAAGAATGGATATGCTCCTCCAAACCCCGATCATACCAAGAAAAGAGCCCCGAGGTTAAAAGCCAAACAACATCAGCTCGTGAATGATGTTCTTTTTAGAATAAATTATGATTCTGTTCTCCTTAGATGTCTTGAGAAATCTAAAGCTGAAAAAGTCTTGCAGGAACTCCACGATGGGCCAGCAGGCGGACACTACGCTGGAGACGCTACTGCTCATAAAAGTTTACGTGCAGGCTATTACTGGCCCATGTTATTCAAAGACACACGTAATTACGTGAGGAAATGTCAAGTCTGTCAAACTGCTGCTGGGAGACAAAAGAAACCATCCTTGCCACTGCAACCAGTTACCATTGAACAACCTTTCGATCAGTGGGGATTGGACATAATAGGTGAGATCGTTCCTCACTCTTCTAAACAGCATAGATACATCTTACTTTACTAAACGGGTAGAAGCAGTTCCACTCAAGACGGCTAACGTTGAAAATATCATTGAATTCATAGATCAGTTCATAATCGCCAGGTTTGGATTGCCTTCCGCTTTAATGTTTGATAATGCATCATATTTTTCTGGTAATGCAATGACGGAATTTGCACTCAAAAGGGTTTCAAGCTTAAATAATTGGCCAATTATTATCCACAAGGGAATGGATTAGCTGAATCTACAAATAAGAACTTAATTAGAATCATTAAGCGAACCATTGACCAAAATCATAAAAATTGGCATAAGTCTTTAATATATGCTTTATGGGCAGATCGAATAACGCAAAAGCCTCTATCGGCACTTCTCCCTTTAATTTAGTTTATGGGAAAGAAGTGGTTCTTCCAACACATATGGAAATTCCTTCTTTAGCCTTAGTTCAATATATTGATGAAGCACCAACTTCTTCTTTACAACTTAGGCAGTTGGAATTAATTAAATTAGAAGAACAACGAGAACGGGCTAAGATAACTCATGCTCATCATCAAGCATTAGTGAAAGCCTCTTTTGATTCCAATATTATATCCAGAAAAGATTTTCAGATGGGAGATCTAGTTTTAAAATGGGACAAGGCTCATGAGGAAAAGGGAAAACATACAAAATTTCAAAGAATGTGGCTTGGTCCTTTTCAGATCATAGAAGTCATAGGTTCGTCTACCTTCATGTTACAAGATTTAACAGGGAAAAGAGATTCTCTACCTGTTAATGGTCAAATTCTTAAGAAATATTTTCCATGGAAGATCATTCTTCTATTTTTGTAAAGTAGTTGTTTTTCTTTCCATAATAAAATTGGTTGTGAATGGTTACATTTGACATTCACGAAAAAGACACAAATTCTCTTCTAGATTTTGTTTTTTCGCTTGTATAAATAGAATTCTTTCTAAAAAATTAATCATTACTATTGAAAGATACAGTTAAAGACTATACGCCTAGAAATGATATTAGTTTCAACTTTGTAAATTTTGATGAAAAGCCACCTTTAGTTAGAAATCGTTTTATTTCAGTCAATGAAAGGTATCAATAACAAAATGAAGATTCTCTGTAGAAAGGCTCTTTCCAAAAAACTCTATCATTGTCATCCAGAGCTGTCTTAAGAAAATAATGACTTCCTCCCCACCTAGGAAACTACAATATTCAGAGAATGATCCAAAGATACACTTTAACTTAAAGAGTGAGAGGTCTCATCACGAGCCGACTTATCATGATCATAGATATTATAGCTTGCTGACTTTGCCAAATACTGCATACCACAACAGGGCAATGACTCAAGATTGTTGCAATCAAAAGACAAGGGGTCTCATCACGAGCCAGCTTGTTCAGCAAAGTTATAAATCAGTGAATGATTGTGTCATGAATTGTCTACCAAACCAAGACATTGCTCTTTAAGAATATAAAGAAAAAATGAAAGCAGAAAGTGTGGAAATGGATTCTTCTTTGAAAAGTTGTAAATTTTGCTAAGTAGGATACAGGATCATTGCTAGATAATAGGTACCCCTGTCAAAGCTATAAATGCTCGCTGGCAGTAGAGGCTCTACCTATGACAAATGAGCATATTTAAAACCGATTTACAGAGAAGACTTTGTTTTTATCTTTATAAACCAAGTAATGACTGATGTAGATACAAGGACTAGCTTGAGTGAGTAAATAATCAAAGTTGGGAAAAAGAAGAAACGAAATATCATTAATAGGCAAAAGCATAATGTACTTAGTCTTTCTATAGTAAACTTTAATTTTCTGGAAAATTTTCTGTTTTGGAAGTTTTGAAAATTCAAAAGAGCAGCAGAGATTACTGGTTCTTCCAAGTGAATCACCAATTGTTGTGGCCACCAACAACCCCCCTTCTTATCTATATGTTATTCCTAATACTAAATAAGTGGGGACCCTTAGTTAAAAATTAAAAAAATCAAAGTAGTGTTTAAACTTCCTTTTCGAATAAACCTACCATCATAAGCTTAGGAAGCCCCCTTGAAAAATCTAAAAATCTAAGTTTCATGATAAGGTAAGACAAAAATCTTTCCTTAGGAAATATTGCATCACAAGAAGATAACGGGATACTACCTTACAAGCCGAATACCAATATTGCGAGATCGCGATAGGTGATGATAAATATCGCATCACATACATCAAGCAAAACTTACGTTGAAACACTTTAATTTGCCGATATGCGATGACGTCAATCGCAAATCGCATTTCACAGAAAACAGGTTAACAAAGATTGTCATATGTAACGTTTCTGCGATCTGCGATATTGCGATATTGCGATTTCACGATACAGTGACAATGCGATAATGCGATGTCACGAGCAATCAACTCTGCGACATTGTGATTCTGCGATATTGCAAAGCAAATCGCAAAATCACTTCATCGCAGATCTTTCAGGCTCGTTATTCAAGAAAAGTATTTTCCATAAGCTGACACCTGGTTATGCGCTTTAATGCTAATAAATGAGTTAGTTGCCAGTTATTAATGGAATATGGGTTCATGCTTATCGAAGAATCATCTCACGTAAGGTGGTATACTTTATGTGTCTACGGCATTTAAAACTTTCCCATCACCCTTCCTTGTCATTCATTTTCACTTCACTTGTGAATTGCAGGAACGGAGAACAGAGGACAATACAAAGCAATACGCAGGATAAAATGGGAAAGAAAAGCAAAGCTCCGAGCTCTGAAGAAAAAGAAATGGTGCCCTTGTATACAGACACGGCCTGTAATAGAGACGCGGGAATTGCTACATGGGAAGGCATGTATAATCTGCTTGAAGAAGAGAATCCTAGAGTAATGGAAGTTGCTGCTACCACGGGCTCAAATAGTTCTTCTGAGGCATCCATCACAGAGCTAGCTTGCTCATTCTTGCACCGGATAGCAGCAAGACCCAAAATTCTCCCATACACAGACATGGTCAAGTGGATACTGGACAACATTGATATCAGAAATAGACAGTTTAAGACTCGAGGTCAAGAGCTTACGGAATTATTATTTTTACAAATTTTGAACTTTATATCTGCTGGAAGGAAAAAGCGCAAAAGGCGAAAAACGCATCAAGGAAATCCGGACCAAGAAACGGAGGCAGTTTCCGATGCGCGATTAGCACTAATCGCGCATCGCTGAGAAAAATTTCTCGAAAAGGAAAGCTGCTAATTGCCCAGTCACCTGCAAGCCCCGAAAATTGCAAGAAAGCAACGATAGAGACAGATTGGAAACAGAAAGCTCAAGAAAAGGCAGAGGCAATCCAAGGATTAACCAAGTTGAACTAGGATTATTACTGGGCATACTTGGTAAAGCCACATAGCCAGTGGATGACTATCAAGTGTATCATTAATTTAGCCGAAAAGATGGCGCCAGCTCTTGTCGATTCAGTTTTCTCAGCTCAACTAAAATCGGAAGTCGGCCAACCGACTCTTCTCAAACAGATGTTGCATGCATGCGATTTCAAGGACCAAATATAGAAGTAGTTTAATTTTAGATTCAATTTTAGTTTTAATTTTGTTTTATTTTCTTGAAATGAGGACGGTCATTTAAACCGCAACCTACATTTTTGTAATAATTTATTTTTAGATTTAGTTAGTAGTATTTAAACCCTTCTCATGCATTTAGAGAAGGGTCCGGAAATTTATCAAAAACTTATCCCCAAAACATGCACTTCTGTACCCTCTGAGGAGGTTTTGATGAATGAATGGAACAATATTTATTGATGTTTGCATTTGATACCTGCTACTGATGTTGCACTTTTGTACTCTTAGTGGATGTTAGATCAAGAAGAGATAAATCGTTATTGCTTGAAGCCCATGAGTAGGACTAGTTATAAATGGTATTTCTATCTCTTAACTATTTCTGCCCTTGTGTTAGAGTGATATATTGATGTATGAATGCCTGAGTTATCATTTGGCACTTTTGTACGGTGATAGCTATTTATTTATGCTTAGTGTATGAATAGCTTATTGTGCGATATGTTTATCACAACTATTTCGTCTAACTTTTTATACGAAGTAGTTCATCTTTATTGAATTCTTTTCTCATAACATTTGAATGATCTTTATCACCAGTTGTTATTTGAAATCATTTTAGATCGCATAAAATAAAGATTACACCCCGGGTTAGTGTAGATTTAGATATTCTTGTTTATTAGAATACAATTTTCTTGTTATTAGATTAGAATTAGAGTAGAAGTATTCCATTTAGAAACTGTTATAAAGGGAAATATCAATCCATCACACACACACACACCGAAATTTGGAAACTGGTCCCATATCCCCAGTCAGACCCACTATACCAAACGAAAAAGGAGCTACTAACCAAGGTCCGGACTGGATGGGTATCCCCCTTGTTGTAGACCCGATTTTCGGGGCTTCAACATGAGTGCAGAGGAGAAATTCAAGGGAATATACAACGCTGATCCATATAGGGAAATGTTAGAATCTATTATGGAAGCATGCAAATTAATGGATATGCCTCCAAACAATGGAAAGTATACACGGAGCAATAAAAGAACTGGGAAAAATAATATGAAGGAATGTTTGGATAGATTTCTAATACTTCCATTCCCTTCAGCATGATTAAATCCAAAATCATCCACAATATAACATCAGATCACAAACTGGTGGCTCTCACCCTTGGGAAGTTAGAAAAACTTGGCCCAGTTCCTTTCAGATTCAACTCCACTTGGAATGACAGTGAAGAAGTTAAAAATACCATTGTTGAAGAATGGACAAAATCAATTATTGGCTCTCCTATCTATGTTTGGGAAACTAAATTAAAAGCCCCGAGGAGAGAGTTAAAACAGTGGGCAAGGATTAACCAACTAGAAACACAAAGAAGAAAGCTAGAAATAACAGAAAAAAATTGATAGAATCCAAGTGGAAAAAGAGCAGCAAGAGGAAATGCAGGAGAGCATATGGCAGGAAAAACAAGCATACTAGGAGATGTATAGACAAAATAGAAAGGAAGAAGAAGAGTGGTGGCTAAAATCGCGAAGTCTATGGCTCAAAGCTGGAGATAAGAACACAACGTTCTTCCATAATGTGGCCAAGATAAGAAGAAATCAAAACCAAATATACAGTATAAAAGATAACGAAGGCAAAGAAGTCAGAGGTCAAGAGGAAATAAAGAAGGAGGCTTATAGATACTATAAAAATCTATTATCATCCCCAGCAGCAAATAACAAACATGAATATTATCTTCAGCATATTCCTAAGAAAATTAGTGAAGCAAAAAACAATGAACTCACAAGAGCAATTGAAGAAAAGGAAGTTGCAACTGTTGTTTGGGATTTGCATCCGGATAAGGCCCCAGGCCCAGATGGGTTCCCTATTTCCTTCTATAAAAACAACTGGAGCATTATTAAAAAATATTTGATAAGAATGATCAGAAATGTTTTTGGGAAATTCAAGGTTGGAGGATTCACAAACTCTTCCTTCCTTGCCCTTGTTCCAAAAGAGTCAAATGCTAACTCATTTAGCAGATTTAGGCCCATTTCTTTGTGTAAATCCTCCTACAAAATCATAACAAAAATTTTGGCAAATAGAATTGAAGTATTGCTTCCATAAATAATATCAGAAAACCAAGGAGGATTGGTCCCAAAAGACAAATCCTTGACAACATTCTAATATTGCAGGAAGCTATGCACTCTAGCCTCATGAAAAAAGAAAAATGAATGATTGTCAAATTCGAAATGGCTAATGCATTTGATAGGGTTAGCCTGGGTTTTCTTGTTGTTGTCCTACAGAGATTTGGTTTCTCAAAAAAGGCAATAGATATAATAAAAGCCTGCATTGTGGGCCCTTGGATTGCTCCATTGGTCAATGGAAGACCAAGTAAATACTTTCAGAGCTTAAGGGGGCTTCACCAAGGTTGTCCTCTCTCTCCTTTCTTATATATCATAATGGAAGACTCACTAAGCAGAAGTCTTGAGAAATGTAGACAAGATAGGACTATCATAGGATTCTCAATCTCTCCTGAAGTTAAAAGAATAAACCACTCCCTATTTGCAGATGACACCTTAGTCATGGGAGGGGCCTCCTGCATAATGGCAAGAAGAATAAAAAAGGTACTAAACAGTTTTTTGGAAGCCTCTGGAGGACTACTAAATAACCAGAAATGCATAATCTTTGGATGGAACACCCCTTCTCGCACTCTCCAAAAAATCTCAAAAATACTGGAAATCCCATTCCAAGAAAAATGGAGCCATTTCCAATATCTTGGATTCTCGATCTCAAAATAAAATTTGAAGACTCAAATATGGAACAAGTGCATTGAGAAAATGAAACAAAAATTGCAGAATTGGGGTATGATCTGGCTCAATATGGCAGGAAGGGTGGTACTAATCAAGGCCCTACTCATCGCTCTCCCAATTTACCAGTATGCAACAATACTAGCACCGACAAGTATACACAAACAAATGGAGCTAATATTCAAGATTTTCTTATGGAAAGGAGGTAAAGTGGGGACAAAGAAGCACAACCTTGTGAAATGGGATGAAGTAACTATGCCACATGAGAAAGGTGGGTTGGCAATAAGACTCCCTGGGATAATGAACTTGGCTCTAGGAGAAAAATTAACATGGAGATTTATAACAGGAGAGAATAGCTGGTGGAAGCAAATCCTGGAAGCAAAATACATGAACCAAAATAGAACCCTCTTATTCAGAAAAGGTTATCCAATCAAGCCTTGCTCCCAGGTCTGGAATCTAATTAAAAAAACTGTTTCCCTCATCAAAGAAAACTCTTCTAAGATCCTTGGTAATGGTAAACTCATCAAAATATGGAAGGATAGAATAATGGGAAATCAGCCTATAGCCTACCAAGAAAATCTTTAGGACCTGAGAAGATGGATGAAAACAAAAGGAATCATTACTCTGGATGACATATCTCTTTGGAGAGATGGAGAACGGGGAGATTGGAGGATTCTCCACCTCCCTCATGGCCTGGTCCCTTAGTGTAAGTCACTAATCTCACATCTGAAGGGGGCAACTCCTCTAAGTCTAGACTCAAAATATTCCCTTCATTGGGATCCTGATGGAGGGGATTTCTCAATCAAATCTGGATATGCTACCTTACATCAGCAAGGAAATCGAGACTGGGATTACTGGAGGGAGGCATGGAAAATAGAAACACTGCCAAAAATCAAAGTTTTCATGTGGACGCTGCTTAAAGGAAAAATACTAACTATTGAGAATATTAAAATGAAAGGTTATGATGACCCATCATGTTGTGCTATGTGTCAAGGAAGTGAAGAAAATATTCAGCATCTCTTTGTGGAATGCTCCTTTACCAGGGCCTGCTGGACAGGACTAGTTAGTCCCTTGGAGGTTAGTATTCTACAATCGCTGCCTTTACATGAACTATTATCAACATAGGGAAAAAATATCCATATTCCTTCAAAAATAAAGAAACAGTAAAAAGATATTGGTTGAGTCTACCCTCATTTATGTGCTGGCAAATTTGGTTAGCAAGAAACCAAAGGATCTTTAAAGATCGCACCCCAAATACCAGAACAGTCCTGGCTAAAACTTGGAGCATGTCATCTGAATTCATCAACTCTAAAGGAGTTAAAGCAATAGATGTCAAACACATGCAGCATGAGGAAAGAGTCTGGGTTGAATTCGCGATGAGAAAGCATAAAAAAACACACATTAGCAAATCTCCTAATAGCATGCAGAATTAGAAAATTAGAATAAAAAAAGAGGATTTCAAAACTTGGACAGAAAATTTAAATAGGCCCTGCTTACTGTTCGATGGTGCATCTAAGTCCAACCCAGGCAAGGTTGGAGCGGGAGGTATACTTTTCGACCCAGGAGGGAAAAATCTTATTACTTATGAATGGGGATTAGGAGAACTATCCAACAATAGGGCAGAAGCATATGGGCTCCTCTCGGGAACAAAAATCTTAACGCAATGAAATATGAAGAATCTGAATCTGGTCATAATGGGGGACTCTTCAATAATAATCCAATCGATGGTGGAAAGCAGAAGCCCTAAGAACAAGGCCCTGAGACAAATAACAAAAAGGGTGGGAAAGAAATTGTAGTTTCTAGGTGAAGTCACCTTCAAGCATATCCTTAGAGAAAATAATCGTACCACCAACATTCAGGTGAATCTGATTGTCAAACGTCCTATGGGAGAATCTAGAATTGATAATGTGATTTCTTAGAAATCGATTCCATAGGATCTCTTGCCTCAATACGCAAAGAATATCAATCAAAGAAAGAACAACAAGGTGGGAAACAGTCACTTCAACTCGAATGGTTAGATCTCAGAAGATCAAGAAATCTAAGGACATCCCCAAGAATAGACAGGAAATTCAGTCTACGGCTATCAAGCGAACTACAACTACTCAAGCTTCCCATGAAATGCAAATATTTTCTTCCCTGATGTGGCAAGCTGCGCAACAATATATTCACCCCCTCCACTCGTCTCATTTTATTATTGCCATTTTCGCCCTCCCTTTCTCTCCCCTCTGTCTCAGAAGTTGTAATCCTTTTTTCTATCTAAGTCGCTAGGCCCCTTTGGGGTTTGAGCTTATCTTCTTTGTTTTAACCTCGCCTCTCTCATTCGCGCAACTATGATGGTTGTTTTCTAGATCGTATTGCCTTTGTGCAGCTCTAGTGATCCTTGCCTTCGCGCAACTCTCGAGGCAGTCTCGAACTTTTTGCCTTCGCACAACTTTTGTTTCCCTTGCCACTGCATAGCTCTGGTGGCCCTTGCCTCCCAGATTCTTTAGCTTTCGCGCAACTCTTGTGGCTTTTGCTTTCGAAGTCCCTCTCTCTGGTAGTTGTGGGTCTTCGCAGGACTGGCTAGAGGTTGTTTTTGTTTCTTCTCTCTATTCTTATTTCCCCTACTTCTCTCTATTGGATCGGTCGCCTTCTTCCTTCAGGAAAATGGAATGGAACCCGCTTGCAGATGTTCCAAAGTGCGAAAATTGTGCAGTTTGTCGAGCTAACAAATTCATGATTGAGCAGGTCAGAGAAATGGTCAAATAATAAAAATTTGAAGAAAAATCTAAAAATTCCTTCCTTAAGAGACAAATGGAAGAGTAGAGGAAAGAAATGTCTGTGTTAAAACAAAAGTGTAGGCATTTGGAGGACATGATCAATTATCTGAAGAGCTTACTTATTAATTAGACAGGAGAAAACTCTAACGTTCAAAGTAGCAAGAATTGGCCTCAGCCCCATAAGGAATCCTCAGTCAACAAAAATTAATTGTAATTGCCTCATTCTTCTCTTTTCTACAAAGTATTTCCACTACTAGTTTTTTATGTTATGTAGGTGTAAATTGTTGTTGAATCAGTATGTAAGTATTTATAAGGATAGTGCAATTAGTAACCTCAGAAACAAAAGGGGAAGAGCTTGGAAGATAGGGATTGTTTTCCCTCTGTTTCTCTTCCAGGAAACCTTCTCCCTTGTTGGTTTGATGTAATGGGAGAAGTCTCCCTTCTTTTCTTTTTTGGAATAGAAATCCAGTAACCGAATTTGTTAAAAAAAAATATGCAGTCATAAAAAATATGTGAGTTCAGGTAACTAGCCAACTAGTAGGAAATCTCATTTGAGATTACATCATCCCAATTAAGCATAGCTTCTTTTTAGAAGGAAATGTATAAGACATATAAAATTGACCCAGGAATGTGACTTGTAGACACTTGTCCCATCAAATATTTGAATATACATAAAAATCCTCGATAGTACGACTTTGCCAACAGAGATATATCGATGGTTGAAAGATCAACCAACATTTGAGTAGATGGAGTCACGAAGTTAGTTAGGAAATTCAACCCACCATGCTTGAATCCATAAAAGAATGAACATCAAGAAGCTTGAGACTTTTGTTGGGTTCAAGCTGTTAGAGCATCAATAAAAATAAAGTGAATTAGCAAGACCAATTTCTTTCCTTCCATTGCTACTTGAATCAATGTACTTTTTCAATCAAGTTGGTAAACACAAAAGGAAAACCAACTTCCTGAAATCAAAAACTTTAGGGACATATCCATATTTCATTAAACCAATTGTCCAAATCTCATTCTTAAGATTTCTCTCAGGATTTAAGCTCATTAACCATTGATATGCAACAAACCAATGGAAATCCTTGTCATGATGCATGAAGGAATTGTTAGTATCTCCACAAAAAGGATATTTTCTTCATCTAGATGCCATGCTCCTTATTTTTCCAATGCATTTTGATATATGTGACACTATCACTCATGAATTATGAAGCTTAAGTTATTTAAAGGCTTAGTTCATGAATATCATTTACTAAAACATCCTTTCATCATATATTTTCTTGTTTAGGACATGCACAAACCATTAATAGATTTATTTTCAAAGATAAGTGCTTCATGGGAAATTGGGATAATTATTCCACATTAAACTTGGATTACCACCTTTTCCTCGTGGATCATAATTTCAATGACCCTCTAAAAGTACACAATGTGGGATGATAATCCAATTCAAATTTCACTGAGTGTGGAACATAGTTATACATGATAAGTGTTTTCAAGTATTGATGTGCAAAGGTGTAAAGTGTGCAAGGAAATGGGATGTAAGGCTCTTCGCACAACCATAACGAGCACATGGCTAAGTGCAAAACCTGACTTGCGAGGGAAATTTTTCTATGTGAATTAAGGTGAAAGGTTCTGTACAGAGTGTGGGAAAAGAGTTTTGAAAAGGAGAATATCTACGTAGCATAAGGAATCTCACAACAGTTATGAAAATGATTGTGTTGCACAAACAAGAAATTCCTTTTGACACATAATGAAACTATAAACACATAGTGGATCATGAAATGAAAAGAAAAACTTGTGGGGTGGCGGGGGGTGGGTTTGCATACATGTCTAAACTTAGAAATCAAAAGTGATACATGAAAATGGATCAATAGTTGTTTTATATTTTCTAGTAACTAGGATGAGCCTAGGCTAGGGCTAACTTCTCTATTGGATGGAAGAATGATCTAACCATAGTGGAATGTTATCACCGGGAATGTGCAAAGCTCAATTAGGCTTGGACACCCCTTGGGATAGTTTAATTCCCCCAACGGCTTCCATCCTCAACCCCTCCTCATAAAATTTGAACCTAAGAACTGGTGAAGACTAAACCCCACTCAAATCAACTAATTTATGCTTCATAAATGAAAATAGATCAATAATTATTTCAAAATATCATATCAAAAAAATTCTAAAATTAACATCCTATATAAAATTGTATTTTTAACACTCTTTATCCTTAAATAATTAAATAATTTAGAATTAAATAATAAATTAGAAACCAATCTACCCTTAACTCTATTATCATAATCTCACAACTAGGTATTTTTCTTCTAACTCTATTATCATAATCTCATAACTAGTGTGTTTTTTTTTTTTTTTTTTTTTTTTACTTACCACTTAACCAAAATAAATAAATAAAAAACCATAATTTCCTATAATTAAAGAGTTATTTTATCACCACCTTTAAATAAAGAAATAGTAAGTTTTTTTTAAATATAAAACATATAAAAACTTTGTTGAACTGTTATATTTAAAAATTATAAATTCGAGCAATAAAAAGAGAACCATCCATTAAACTTGTTTTTCTTGTCAAACATAATCTAGTGTGAATAAATTACTTAAATAAAAATAAAATTGAAATGTATGGGTTAGTTTTGATAAATGAGAAGCACAATGGGCCTGGAGTATGCCCTAAAACTGCTTCTGCTTGGCTAAGAGCTCGTCTTCCTCGGACGTAAGGAAACAGGTTAACGGCCCAAGACCCAGAGGCATCTGGCAGGAGTGAAAGTCTGCTCCCTTACGGACCACCAGCGGGTTATTTCAGGTGGCGTGGTTTTCCTTGATAACAGTGATGTGTCAACTGACATTCGCGGATAGCAACCAGAGATGGCTGTCCTCACTGTTGGTTTGACAAACTGAGTTTGATAGGTTTTTCCACCTTTTGAAAAAAAAAAAAATGAGAAGCACAATAAAATATAATTGTAATCGTACCAATCTTGATCTATCGTAACCAAAATAAAGTACATGATTTGTCATGGATTAACGAACAATATATTAATTTTTTTTTCAAAGGAATAGTATATTAATTATTGTTTATACATATTTAATTATAAAATTACTATCAACATATTATATTTTGATTTTTAATATTGTTATGAAAAATTATAAATACTTTTAATTAATAAAATGTATTTATTAGGGTGATAGGTATGGGTGGTTTTTTTTTTTTTTTTCTTTTTAATTAACAAGATTTATCTATAATATGGGTGGTAGACATGTGTGGAGTTAGAATAATTAGATTTTTAATTCCTAATTAGTTTTTTTAATTAATAAGATTGATCTATCATAATGGGGTGGCAAGTATAGGTGGAGTTTTTTTAGATTTAGGAGAAACAACTAAGAGCACCTATACTTGGAGCCTAGGAATTTTCTCTAACAATCTAGTACAAGCATCTCTTTTCTTCAAGGAGTTCGAATCACAACCTCTCTCCAAATATCCAAGTTGATCATAGTGGGAGATTCGCTTATTGTAATATGAAACATGGTTCTTGAAACAAACCTAATTGACTACAGGGTGGTATTGATTCTCACTATGACTAGATAGGTGCTCTAGGGTGAGTCTAGGGCATCTTGAAGTTTAAGTTGTGTCACACCTTTCGAGAAAATAACAAACAATGGATTTTCAAGCAAATCTCACCAATAAGGAAAAGTAGGGTTTTATTAAACATAATGGAAAGCTTTATTACTACCCTATTCCTTAAGCATGAATGGACTTTGAAATAGTGCCACATCACAATTTGAGAACCAAATCATTCCCATGGATAATATTTCATTTTTTTGGGAAAGACACGAGGGCCTCACATCTACTACCTCATGTCAATCCAAGGTTTCAAGTATGAATTAGACACCCTTGATTTACACGAAGCAAATGGAGCAACTATATTGGGGTTGTAGGGAAACGAAAATCTCCATATTTGAGAGTCAACTAGATTCTTTTGTGTCTAGAATGACCAAATTGTGAGAGGTTTTGGGTGTAAGGATGGCATGCTCCACAACTGTCTCTCGACTCCCTCTCTAGATTTAGGTACCATCTCCTTATGGTTTTGTGTTCTTTCCTCCTACATTCCATATCTTCATGTGCAAGTTTCTTGGTGACCTTCCTAGAAGTGGCTTATTGGCTAGATGAGTCTCATGGTGGTGGTCGGTTAACTTGGTGGCTTCGATGGTGGCATGCTCCCAGTTCATGGTGGAGGCTTGTTGGCTTGATAATATCTTCTATGGTGGCTTGCCAGTCTAGTGATTTTCACAAAGCTAGTCAATAGCTCATATCTATTCACCAATAATTTTCTTTGTTGAATCGTAGGGGCCCTCTACCCTAGAGACGTTTTGGCTCGGCATTTGGACTAAGTGGGGACCTCAACTTCCCCCTTGTTTTGATTTGTTTCGGCTTCTCGTCTTGGGCTTCCCTCATCCCTTGTCATAATTATTCCTCGTGGGAACTAATGCATATCAAGGATCAATTGTGGGCCAACATGCAACAACATGACTCCAAAATTGAGGACATATGGGCCTCTATCCCCTCTCTCATACAATAGTTGCAAGAAGAAGGATGATCAACCTAAGAACAAAGATCCATAGTTATGGGTATTGTGGCTAGTCTCAAGAGGAAGGTCTCTAAAGTGGAAGCTAAATGCATCACTCTTTGCTCCATTATATCCTCATTGTCTTAGAATTATGCAAGTAGACTCTCAATCATCCAAACAATTATGACATCAAAGCAAGTAGAGGAAGCAAAGTAAGCCAACCTTTTAAACTTCAATATTCCAACAATAAACTCTTCTATACGATTTGGAAAAAATAATAATAAACTTTAATATATCACCTCTTCTTCCTCTACATGGAATGTTTCATACCTTTTTAAAAACTTTTTGAAAATTTATACCATTGAAATTTTTTAATACCATTAATTTTTTTTACTCTTTCTAAATATATATTAGCTGGTTTTTGACATCTTTAGTCAACAAATTAATTATATATTATAAGCAAATTAACCATGTATTATGACCAGCTTCAATGCCGAGCAATCTCTATATAATATCACTTACTAACATTAGCCTCAACCTCCTTTTTAGCAAAATATACTACGAAATAAAAAAGAGATTGATCTATCATACGTTCCCTCGTGGGTTAAATAAGTTGACATTTGAGCATCCCCATGCATATGGTGATCATCTTTACTTTGTTTTATATCATAGGGTCGTAGGCAAACCGTACAGGTTAAAGAATATTGGCATCTATAATCCTAGATATGTCCACCAATCTTAATATACGTGAGAATAATGTAATTTATATGCTTCTAAATTATATAAATGTCTTAACATTAACCAAGGTCAGAGGTGAAAGAGAAATATTCAATCGTATAATTTTTTGAAACTTAATCAAAGTCAAAGATATAACGGAATTAATATATTCTTTATAACTAATGACGTTAAATTTGATTTGTTCCAACGAAGTTTGTATACAATATGGTGATACATATATAGATACACACGGTGATATATACATAGATACACACGGTTGAATTAAGAGTTGAAGTGTTCTTCAAATTGATTTTTTTTTTATAATTTTTTAAATGAGTTTTGTTCGGTTCTTGATTCTTCGAGATCATTTTTGGGTTAGTGTTTTTGCCATATCCTGAATTTAAATTAATGGCATCAAAATATTTTATGGATCGATTGTAAAGTGTTTTCAATTTAAAAAATTGGAAATATCAATTAATTTTGAGAGAAAGGCTTTAAATATTCTTCCCGTGTTTCATTTCAAAGTTCCATAAAATTATGTATAAGAAAGAGTTTCATCGAATAGAAATTTTTTCTATCGATCATACTACTTTTATAATTGAAATATAAAGTAAAAATACATAGTTGTTCCAAGAGGATAAAAAAGTTGAAACCTGAAACATCAACAAATGCTTGTACCTCTCACTTTGAAGTAAGTGGCTTGAATAGGGATCCAATCATGTCAAAGGAAAAATCCTTTTAGTTGCCACTTATCATGTCTAACATATTTTAAGAGATGAAGAGGGGCACTAATTTGATAATTTAAACGGACTCTTTTGATAAATTTAAGAGTATTGCATATGGTAGTATAGAGTTTAGGGTAGTATGATTTGTTTTTCTTTTTGTAAATTAAGTTATAATTAGAAAGTTTGAACTTTGTATTTCTTAATTCTTATAAATTTCACATTACTTCGATCACCAATTGAATTGTCCTCTAAAACAAAATAATTAATAATTAAATTAAATTGTAATATTAATTTATTATACTTTATAATCTTACATCTAAAATTAAACAATTAACTAAATATTTAAATATAAATATTAAAAATTATTATCAAAATTTTAAAACAATATATATATATAATTAATAAAAGAATCCCTCCACAGAGTTAATTTTAATTTTTTAATTCTAATAAAAATATGTTTGGTGGATAGTTTTATATTTTAATTCATTACAGCTCATTACATTTTATTAAAGGCATATTAAACCCGCTTTGTAATTATTAGTAAATGAAGTATACTATGATATTTATGTATTATTGTTTTTAGAAATATTAATATGATTTATTGAATTAAAGTAAATAAAATATATTGAATTTTAAATATATATGTTATATAGATGATAATTTATATTATAGTTATATTTATATATATGATATGAATACAAGTCACAACATTAGCTATAAGTATAAGTAAAAGCATTAGATATGAATACAAGTCACAACATTAATTATGAGTATAAGTAAAAGCATTAGTTTGTTAATAATTATATTGTTTTTTATGCCATATTTATATAGATAGGGATTTGGTATTTATATACAACTTGAGTGGGCCTAATGGTTAAGAGTGTGTGTTTCCTCTTAAGAGGTCATAAGTTCAAAACAAGGGGGGTAGGGTATGTATGCCTTCGTAGACTTAGCAGTCAAATCATTCTGTGAAGAGGGGTCCCTTGTCTCACAAACAAGGGGGTCTCACACACCAATTTGGTGTTTAGCTTGGTCGTGACCTTAAAATTGATAATAATAATTAGATTATTTACTTATGTGGGGTTTATATGATTTATGAGGTGTATATTAGTTCATTTTTTGGGGGTTTATATTCCATCTGGTCTCAATTTCAAATGTCATGGGGCGGGGGGGGGGGCGCGTTGTGGGTGGGAGCCAATAGTGAGGGATAAAAAGTGTCTTAATGGGCATCAAGGCTAAAACGAGCCTCACACAATCTCATTGTCAATATCGCAAAGTTAGGAAGATCATTCTTCAATCCAATATGTGGGTTGGCACTAACCTAGGCTTAGCTTAGATTTGAAAAATAAAATAAAATTAATAAAATTAAAAATTTGTTTGGTAAAATAATGACATTCCATAACTAAAACAAAACAAATAAACATTAGAACTTTACTGTTTAGAAAGGCTTAATTGATCATAGTCACAATAGGCATGATTGGAATTACTTTCTAAGTTCTCTTTTGCACTTCCCTCCTCTCAAGAGGACTCTAAGGTAAAGGATATTCTAGCATTTTCCTAGTTGTGTTCATTGAAAAGTTTGAAGGGATTTCTATTAGAACACATTTAAACTTCAAGCTGTTGATTCGGTTCTATTTTTTATTGAGATCCTAATTCCATCACTTCTTTGTTTTGTGGTTATAATTTATTTTTTTCTCCCATTCCCTTTGAAATATGGCACCTTCAAATGATCTTGAACAATTGTGCCAATGTTGCTAGTTCCTTGAGCTTGTCAGGTTCACTAATTTTCTTGAATCTCTCCATCATCCCTATTGATTCATTTATCAACATGACCTTAGGTTACTAGAGAAGAATATTATTAACTATTATTATTATTATTGTTCCTAGCTATTAAGGTGGTTGTTATGGTTGCCTTCTTCTCCTAATGAATACTTATTGTGTGAGTTGTTGTTTCTCTTAGAAACTATTTTAGGTTAATCTCAATTGGTCCTCCTTGTAATCCATCATAAAATGGCCATATTTGTTGATTTTTTTTTGTAAGTCAAAATTCTATTTATTCTTCAAAAATATGTACATTGAGAGTAGCAAAAAAAAACAAGTGGTCTCACCCCGGCCATGTTTGTTAACCACAACATACAACATATGACAAAAGTACAAAAAGGAAAATAAGGACATCGTCCAAAACCGAGAAGGCCAAAGGCACCATAACACAAGTAAAACCTAGAAAACACATGTAGTCATGCTAGTCATCTGACATGATGGAGGCTAGATTGTCTGGGGTTGTCCCAGGAGGAGGCGGAGTTCGAAAAGAGAATTAGACGTGCTCCTCGAAATGAGCCATCCAGGACTCCAGATTTTCCACCTTCTCTGATAGCAAGTTTTGTCGTCGCCAGACCACCACAATACGCTCCCGGGCATGGCATTAAAAGTAGTGCAATTTATCCAAGGTAGCTCCCAGTTCCACATGATCCTCTCGTTGGATCCTTTAAGAAATTTCCAATCACTCCAGCAGGGATTGAATCAAGTCTCTACAATTTTCCAGGCATCAATGTTGAATGACCCTTGAACCAGGAACCGAAAACTATGTACCCCCTTGTCGTCTTGAGCCGTTACATTGTCGAGCCCCGCCCCTCATCAGTGTTCGCGACGATCGAACCTCGTAGCCCTTCGTCGAGCTGTCACACCCTTGACCACTTCGCACACTAGCCACTTGTCGACTTGCCACCCCAACGAGCCACAACAACCTGCACCCCCTGCTCTATGTTCTGCAATTGAGAATCCCGGTCCCCGCGTCCCGCCGAGCAGCGCTTTGGATGGAGGCAGGACCACCCTCTTCTCGGGGCTGGACGCATCAACTTTAAACTAGTAGATTCACCTACAATGCAGATACCCTCCAGGCACGCCCGACCGACATCCACTAGGCACACCACACCCAATGCAAAAACCAACAACCTCCAAGAAAGGGTTGCAAACTCGCACCAACCGAAACCACACGACACCGCATATACTCAAGAGATCTACCACCCCACCAATTTCACCATCCCAAGCTCAAACACAGAGAGGTACTGAAATTTGAATAGTTCGAACACAGGAGGGTCAGAACAAGAAAAAAAATTTCCCACCACACTTTGAGGACCTCCTCCCCAACCACACCAACAACAAAAGATCACTTCTACCTCCAATATTCTTGTTCCTTGCCCCCTGAAAGATGTAGAAATCCTCTTGCAGAGAATCCAAACAACCCAATTATGGGCCTAGAAGCCAAAAGATGAAATCCATCTATAGAACCACCACCCCTCCTAGGAGCAATGTCGCCTATGCAGTCCACTCCAACCATCGAAAGGCCTGTAACCGCAAAGCACCAATACACAAATCAGCTAGAAGCTCCTGAAGGCCAATACCACTAGGAACCACAGTCGAAAACCACTAAAAAAACACCATTATAGTAGGAAAGTTATTTATTTACAAAGCTGACAGCCTGGGGGTGAACCGCGTTTCTGGGGGTGCCACCCTGCCCAATGGAAGCAACGTTGATTCCTTCTCCAGCGAGCAAAGAACGAGGCAAGAGCATAAAGTGTAAACGAAACATGATTGAAGTCCCTGTTGACCACCCTCGATCTTAGAATGGCATCTCTTGTGCTGGTCGAGGCACTACTAAATTCCACACGTATACCATTACTCCTCCCCTTACACCAGGTGAAGTGAGAGGGCAAGGGGCACAACCCTTGACCCGGGTGCCAATTGTTGGTCATCATGGGCCACAAGGTGCCTCGTGCACTACTCCCAACACCCCCAGCGAAGAAGCTTCTTCCAATGCCACTATTTGACAAAGATCCATCAAGTGGGTGTTTTGTGATTGGGGGGGCCAAACCTAGAGGAGATCCTACCCTTGATTATCACTTCCCTAATTTGCAAGGTTATTAGTCACTTTATTCCCTTCATGATCTACATGTTCTATGATTATATATTCAAAGGAGGAAATCCTGGAGAGAATATGTTCCCCTATCAGTTCCAGTCGCCGACTCTTAATAATTCTATTTGGGGGGGTCCGTTGATGAGTTTTTGAATCATGGTTATAGAAATATGGGAGTCCCTTGTGACTTGGAGTTTTTCCACCCCCATATTTGTTTCCATGTGCAGACCTCTCTCCAATGCCATATATTTTGATAGATTGTTTGTGGTGCTACCACAGTAGGCTGCATAAAATTTCACCGCTTTCCCCTTGTCATTACAAATTATTCCTCTTAGACCAACCGACCTAGGGTTTCCCTTAGAGGCACCATCAAAGTTGAGCTTGAAGAATCCCTTCGGGGGATAGAGGAAGGAGGCTGAAGAGGCCCCCCGCATTGGAGGGCACCGAGCTGGCCCTGGGTCGAAAGAGTCCTAGTTGAGATCGAGGGCAGACAAAATAACACGCTCATTTCCTTTCACTTTCCAGTCCTCCTCCAACCATCTAGAAATGGAGAGAGTCTCTTTGATATTTTGAAGAATTGTCTTCCATACATGATTAACTTGAAAGGCTTCTGAGTGAAATACTACCCTGTTTCTGACCTTCCATATATTCCAGAGGACAAAACCTTGAGAAAGGTACCAAGCTCTGTTGACAATGGGGTTTTTAAAAAGTGTCCATCTCCAAGACTCTAGAGATTCTCTCAGGATGTTAACTGATCGATCAATTGCATCGAACACAATAGAAATGCAATCTGAGACCTCCATCGCCTTTGGGAAGAAATTTAGGAGATGTTTAGTTGTTTCTTCCTCTTTGTTGCATAGAGGGCACCAAGATGGGTGATTAAAGCCTTTTTTCCGAATTTTGTCCCACATGAGGAGTTTGCCTTAGCCTGTTAACCATAGGAAAAATGAGACTTTTGGCCATAAGAGGGAGTACCATATTCATTTCCATAAGGGGTTTAGATCTAGATTCCCTATAGATGATAAGATCGAATAAGCTTCTTTGAGAGAGAACATACCTTTCGAGAGGTGACCCCACCGCAGCTTGTCAGGCTCCCCGTTATTAAGAATAGGACGCTGATATAGAATCAAAGTGAGAGCTTCCTAGTCTAGAGGAGGATCATGGGCTAGCTAGTGATCTGAAGATTTCCACTCCCTCCATTTCAACCTCGGGATTGTGTCCTTCCAAAAGTCCTTAACATGATTCACTCCCAACTGAGTTGTAAACCTTCAGAGATATTCCAGGGAAAGATCATGATCCAGTCTGGGGTGTTGCATCCATGCCTCCTTCCGGAATTTGGCCTTACAGCCATTCCTGATTTCCCAGAAACCGTGATCTCATATGAAGTCCTGGTGAGATTTTTCCCAATTCCAGATCGAGGAGCCCGATGGTAAACTGTGGAAATGATTCAACGGATCCTGCCAAACTGCGACTCGATATTTGGATGCTCATAGATGTTTCCAAATCTCTTGTCCTCCCTACAGCCATCACCACCATACTTTTGCACTGAGGGTGTGCGATAAAAGTTTAGGGTCCTTTAAGCCTAGGCTGCCATGAAGTTTTGGTTTACATAGTTTTTCCCAGGCCACCAGGCCCATTTTCCACCAATCTGCAGTTTGTACTAGAGAAATTTCTGGAATTTTACTGTGAGATCCTTGTAGATGCTTCGAGGAGCTAGGAGGACTGAGAGATGATAAATGGGGATAGCCTACAGAACCGCCTTCAGAAGAACAAGTCAGCCTACTGAATTTAAAACTCTGAAGGTCCAGCTTGATAATTTCTTGTTAATGCGAGAGAGAAACTCCTTCCAATGGGTAGTCTTGAGAGAGTTTGACACCAAAGGGACTCTAAGGTAAGTGTTGGGAAGCACTCAAATTCAGAATCTGAGGGTCTTGGCTAGATGACTTTGCACTCTATGGTGAGTGTTGAAGAAGAAGATATCAGATTGTCACCATTGATCAGAGTGCCTAAAGATTACTGGAAGAGTTTCAAAATGGATCCAAATTGTTTGGCTTCTTGTAAGGTAGGTTTCCCATACAGCATGTTATCATCAACAAATTTTTGGTGGTTGATTTGGGGAGCCTCCTAGGAGATCTTGATGCCCTGGAGACTCCGAGATTCGGCTGCCACTTTAATAAGTCTGCCCAGTCCTTCTGCTGCTATAATAAAGAGAAAGGGTGATAGGGGATCCTCTTGACGAAGCTCCCTAGACTTGCAAAGGGTTCGGGAGGGTGCTCCATTCAGAAGGATGGAATAGAAGGGGGTATAAATCATGGATTTAACCCAACTAATCCAAGGAAGAAAAGCCAAAAGTAGCAAGGATAGAAAACAAATAATCCCAGTTTAAATGGTCGTAAGATTTTGAAAGATCCAGTTTGATAAGAATACCTAGGGATTGGGATGAGGACAAAGAATGCACCATCTCTTGAGTCACCGGTATTCCATCCATTATTTTCCGCCCTTCCATGAAATTAGTTTGTTCTAGCTTGATGATATTGTGAAGGAGGGGTTTTATCCATCGAACCAGAATTCCTAAAAGAATATTATAAATGACGTTACACAAGGCAATTGGTTCAAAGCCACCCAATTCTAGTGCCACACCTTTCTGGGGATGAGTGTTAGGAATGGAGCATTTAGCACTGCCAAATCCATTATGAGCGTTAGGATTCTTACACTAGCTCTAGTATCTCGTCACCCAGAAACTTCTAACCTACTTTGAAGAATTCAGAGGGAAAGCCATTCAGACTCGGGGCTTTGTTCGATGGGAGAGCCCGAACCACCTCTTCCACTTCTGCATAGGATATTTCTCTCATGATGGCCTCATTTTGGTCTTCCGAAATTAGATTCGAAATGCATTATTGGATTCTATATATAACTTCATGTCTATACTCGGCAGACTCTATGAACATAGTCTGGAAGTGGGTGATCAGCTCTTCAGAGATTTCCTTTTGTTGCACCAACCGTCAATCGTCCAAACCATTGAGGGAGAAGACCTGGTTAAACTGCCTCTGCTTCAACATAGTCTTGTGGAAAAATTTTGTGTTGCGCTCACCCTCTTTGAGCCATTGGATGCGTGACTTCTGTCTCCATAGGATTTCCCAGGTTTCCGCCATTGTTCCAAATCAGTTATAAAATGACCCTCCTGGGCTATGAGGGCATCAGTTCTTCCTTCCAATATGATTTGTTGTTGTATTGCGCCCATGTCTTCCTCAATCCATCACTTTTCCTAATGAATATTGCTGAAATTTGATCGATTCTAGTCTTTGATATTTCCTTTTAACTCCTTCAACTTTAGCTGGAATGTTTCCATTGGGTTACGACTCGTCACCCTGCTTGTTTTCCACCATTCTTCAAGCTTGGCCAGGAATTTTGGTTTTTCAAGCCAAAATGATTCAAAGCGAAACAGGCAGTTGTGAGGAGCCATTCACATATCGATATCTAGGCAGATAAGTTAGTGATTTGATCCCAAGCATGGGAGAATCGATGCTTGAAAAAAGACATCTTGATGGAGGATGTTGTCAGAAATAAGAAAACGATCCAGTTTTGAGGCTATTTGATACTTACCTCCCCACTGGTTGTTCCAAGTGAAGGAGCCATTCTTGAAATCAATGTCCTCGATGCCTAGATCTTGGATGGTTTCCTAGAATGCAGAGGAGATCGGATCCAGCTGCAGAAGTCCTCCTTTTTTCTCATTGAGATCTTTTATGAGGTTGAAATCCCCAGCTAGGATCCAGTTTGTGTCCCCCGAGAGTTTCTTTAGGTGTCACAAACTGTGAAGGAAGCCTTCTTTCGACCCTGGAAGAGTAGGGTCATAAACCCTGGTTAGCCAAACTTTGTCGAGGGAAACAATACATTCAGATTCGCCCGAGAGGGTGTGGGGGTGGGCTATTCAGCTTCCAAAGGAGATGGATCAAGGATACTAGAGGATACTCAGGCCACCAACACTACCCCTTGCGTCCAAAGTGTTAGAGAATCAAATATTACAGAGCAATGGAACACATAAAATATTGCAGAAATACAAACATAGAAAACGCATAAAACAAGAGAGACATAGATATACATGGTTCACCTAGTTTGGGCTACGTCCACGAAGAAATAGTCAGTCCTTATTTTTATATTATCCAACAAACTAAAGAGATACAACCTACAATAGATCTGTTGTAACTCCCTCTTCACTCTCAATCTCCTCTCTCTTCCTCACTCAGAATACAGATATACATAGACGCAATACAATTCCCTCATATATAGTGAGGGGTTGCCTTCTAGGGCAAAAAACCATAAATTAAACATAACTTCTACCGTCAGATCTCCGCCTAATGAACGGCCCAGATTGACTACGAAATTACAACATTTTACAAGGCAATTTTACATCTATTCTTAGCTTCAGGGGCGCTGCCCCCGATCCCCCTGCCAGGGGGGGCTCCCAAAGGTCGCAGCCGCCCCCCCTGGACCCCCTCTACAACGAATATTTTACGGGTGGCGTTGCTGCTCCATTACGAACTGGGGTCCAATGTGGCGATACCTTTGAATACAAAAGATAATCAGGCTCCACACCTAACAAAAAGCCATGCACTCTGCCAGAGGCCGGCTTCTACTAGTAATATTTATAAGTCCTTCCTGTGTTACTTTGGTTTCTTATAGGACTACAATGTCTGGTTTCTGAGATTGAATTTGTTCCTTCAGATACCTAAACTTACCCTTGATGTTGAGACCTATTATGTTCCATGATAGAAGCTTCATTGAAAGGGGGTGGGGGGAGGGGGATAGGGAGGGATCGCTGATAATATTATGTCAGAACATTAATTTGTCCTAAGTTGACTAAGATCACCCCTGCTTCTTGAATCACTTCACTAGTGGGTCGTCTGCCTTTCTTTCTGGAGCCTGAGCTCAGATCCATTCGACGGTTGGATGAGTCATCTTCTTGAATAGAAAAAGCCATTTGAGGGGGAGGGGATCTGCTGCAACTTGGTATTTCTCCCAGTCCTTGTAATTTTGTTGGAATTTCTCCAACTGATCTTGAGGGATATTCATCGATCCATCTTTAGAACAATTTTGTAAATTAGTGACCATCAGCCTTTCATCATATTTGACTTGATCCATCTTCACATCATGTTCTAAAGCATGGTGTACACATGTGAGGACTTGTTGGATTTCTTTGTTGTTGGGCAACATCTTCGGGGCTTTGCGTTTGATCGACTATTTATTCTTAGGGTTTTCAACCCTTGACTTGACCTCCATCGCTGCTTGGGATTGAGTCATTATCACAGGACCTGCAGGTTGGTCAGATTCATTTTGATATGCTAAGAGGGAAAAGTGGTTCCCTAAAGGGCGAATTGGGGCCGCTTAAGTGTTGCTAGAGGGGTGGATAGGGGCTACTTGAGAGGGCCCTGGCAGTCAGTTGGGATATGCTTGAGAAGTGCTTGCTGGAGCTTGGGATGATGGAGTTTTACATGGAGGAGGGCGTTGCCTCTAAACTTCCTAAAATTCGTTTGAGGAGGGAGCCACTGTGAGAGTTGAGGCTTGCTAAGGGAAGTCATGAAATAGGTGCCCATATTCATGGCAGAGCTTGCATTTGAAAGAAACATTCTCGTAGTCCAATGGCTAGGACCAGATCTCATCCTGGTATTCTATTTCCATCGATTCTGGGAGAGGCTAAGATATGTTCATATACACGCAGATTCATGCATACGAAGAAAACCGCCTGCGTCTTGTGATCTCTGAGACCTGGAAAAAGTATCCTATGGAATTACCAATGGATTCCAAGATGTGCATCTCCCAAAATTCCTCTGGAAGGGAGTATAGTGGAACTGAGATGGGGGCAACCAAGAATTGTTCCTTTTCCTGGGTTATAGCAAGGTTCCTAGTGTCTCATGAATAAACCAACACTATTCATGAAATAAGGGCCATTGTCTAGGATTCACTTGAGATCATCCAAATCTTCAAATATTATTGTGAAAAAACCCTTTGCTCATAGGAGAAGATCCAAAGGGTCTTTTGGCTACCATTTAATTTGGATCCAATGTTGGATATCTGCTTGTTTGCGCCAAATGCCCATGAATTTACATATTAATGCATGACCCTGCATAAAATGGCGATATTGCTCGAGGAAATTGCTTGGAATCAACACTCGGGGATTCTTGGTTTATTTTGGAAGGAAGTGGCCTTGCATGCATGACTGCCATTACGAACTTAAGTTCATAGAATCGGATGGTTTTCCTTGTTGTTGGCCGGAACTAGATAAAGGATCCGTGGGAGAATGGTGTGCACCAGAGAGGACAAATTTGGAGGGGGTGGATCCCCCTCCTCCAGGAGGCCCCATCACGAGCCCTCTCAACTTGGAGGAGACATCAAAGCACTGTAGTTTTTAACCCCATACAGAAATTACCTGCATACGAATTCTAAAAACACAGAAAATAAACAATGCAAGAGCATAACACATCAAACACATATACTCAGAGATTTTCCCCTGGATCCCAAAACCAGGACTACCAACTTGATTTTTCATTATGTTCCTTTCAATGTTACAATACATATTTATACATGCCGAAGCATCCAATACCATGGACCGAAAACCATCGTGTCCAAAACCGTGTGCAAAAATCATGCACAAAACCATAGGTAGGTTTGAGGGGGGTTACCGGCACCCCTCAAACTCCCTGTGACCCCCCCTCTATGCAATTGGTGCAACAAAGGGGGGGCAAACCCCTCGGTTAACTACGTGGGCTAGTTGTGGAAAGAATGTAACACAACCCAACATTCTCCCACTTGTTGTTTTCTTTCCACAGGGAGCCACAAGAGCGCTTATTCATTTATCTAGCCCTACAACGCCCATTTTTTCTCTACACCAAGAGAACTTCTCAGAGCTCACAGATTTTGTCAATGCATCTGTAGTATTCTTCAAAGTGTCCACCTTTACCAGCAACACCTTTTTGTCTTCTATCATATCCCTCACAAAGTGATACTGAACATCAATGTGCTTTGTCTTTGAATGATATGAAGGGTTCTTTGCCAAGAAAATTGCACTTTGGCTGTCATTGTCTATCCTTATAACTCCCTGTACTAACCCCATACTTGAACACAATCTCTGCAACCAAACAACTTCCTTACTTGCATGAGTGGCTGCCATGTATTCTGCCTTTGTAGTTGATAGTGCCACTATAGATTGTTTCTTACTCATCCAACTGAATGCACCTCCAAATAGGTTAAACACATACCCACTTGTAGATCTTCTCTGATCTAGATCTCTAGTCCAGTCTGCATCAACAAAGCCACGAATATCCAACACTATGTCTAATCTTGGTCTTCCTTGGTAGCACGAACCATAATCACTAGTGCCACGCAAATACCTAAAAACTCGCTTCACTGTTGTCCAGTGCTCCTTCCTTGGTTTTGACATAAACCTTTTCAATACTCCCACTGCATGTGCAATGTCTAGTCTAGTATAGACCATTGCATACATCAGGCTACCGACTGCACTTGCATATGGAACAGGGGACATGTCCTCTTCCTCTTCTTATGTCTTGGGACATTGTTCAACAGATAACTTCACACCTACAGGAATAGGAACCCTCACCGGTTTACTATCCTGCATATTAAACCTCTGCAGTATTGTCTCGACATACTTCCTCTGGTTTAACCAAAACTTCCTCTTTTCCCGATCTCTTTTAATTTCCATGCCCAAAATATAGTTTGCAGCACCAGGATCTTTCATGTTGAATTTGGAGGACAATTGGGTCTTCAAATCCTGGATAATTTCTTTGTCATTTCCAACCAGCAAAATATCATCCACATATAAGACCAGATAAATAACACGGTCACCAATTAATTTACAATACACATAGTGATCTGCTTTGCTTTTGGTGAAGCCAAGTCCCCGTATAAATGTATCAAATTTCTAATACCACATCCTTGGTGATTGTTTTAACCCATACAGAGACTTCTTTAACTTGCATACCAGTTCTTTCTTACCCTTCACCGCAAAGCCTTCAGGTTGCTTCATGTAGATTTCCTCTTCTAGATCCCCGTGATGAAATGTTGTCTTCACATCCATCTGTTCTACCTCAAAATCAAAAGCAGCAGCAAGAAATAAAAGTAATCTAATAGAAGTTACCTTGGCAATAGGAGAAAAAATATCACCAAAATCAATTCCTGACACTTGGGAATAACCTTTTGCTACCAATTGAGCTTTGCATTTCTCCACCTTTCCTTCTGCATTTGTCTTCTTCTTGAACACCCATTTGCTGCGAATGGGTTTCCTTCTAGCCAAAAACTCCACCAGATCCCAAGCCTCATTTTTGTGAAAAGATGCCATTTCATCAACCATGGCCTCTTTCCAGAGTTTTCCATCCTTTGAATCTACTGCTTCCTTCACAGTTCTGGGATCATCGTCAGTAATAGATAAAGAAAAATTTGAACAGAAAGCAGATGGACTATACCTTTCTAGTTGCCTTCTTTCTCGAACTGATCTTCTCACACCTAGAGTTTGTGGCGCTTCATCTTCTGATTCCTCCTCTGTTGTAGAGTCTGATTCTTCCTCCTTAAGCTCAAACTCTATCTTCTTAGGTTCCTTTGGTTGGACTTCATGTTTAATAACATGTTTTACCTCTCTGAACACCACATCTCAGCTGTAAACAACCTTCCTTATCACTGGGTTCCAAAGCTTATAACCCTTTAAACCATCCTTATACCCAATAAAGATGCACCTTTCAGATTTACTATCCAACTTGGTTTGTTTCTCCTTTGGAACATGTACATATGCATCACATCCAAATACCCTCAGATGTGAAAGAGAGGGTTTCTTACTAGTCCATACCTCTTGTGGAGTCTTATCCTCCAACGTTGATGAAGGTGATCTGTTGACTAGGTAACATATTGTCTCCACCACCTCTGCCCAGAATTCCTGTCTTAACCCGACACCACTGAGCATGCTTCTTGCCCTTTCCATCAACGTCTTGTTCATTCTTTCTGCAACTCCATTTTGCTTAGGTGTGTATGGAGTAGCTTCCTGTTGTGCTATACCACACTTCTTACAGAATTCTTCAAATTCATTACTGCAAAACTCTCCACCGTTATATGTCCTCAACTCCTTTATCTTCTTCTCTGTCTGGTTTTCCACCAGAGACTTAAATTCTTTAAACCTGTCAAAGACTTCAGATTTGTTCTTAAGGAAATATATCCATGTATTCCTTGAGAAGTCATCTATAAATGATACATAGTACACAGACTTACCCAGTGATGGAACCTTCATAGGTCCAAAGACATCACTGTGCACAATTTCTAATATCTGTTTCGCCCTCTTACCACCAGAGGTGAAACTCACCCGATTCTACTTCCCATATACACAATTTTCATAGAAATCAAAATCCAGAGAGCTATTACTCATACCTTCTAACATACCTTTACCATGAAGTATTCGAAGGCCCTTCTCTCCAATATGTCCAAGCCTTTGATGCCACAACATTGTCTTCTCTCCAAAGACCACTAGATTTTCTGCTCCACTTTCAGGAACCATAGAGTTGTTGCATCCATCAATAACAGTGCTACCTTACAGCTTGTATAGAGTTCCAATCCGAACTCCCCACATCAATACGAGTGCTCCCTGAACCATCTTGCAGGTATCCTTCTCGAACACTATTTTTACACCTGCATCATCCAGCTTGCTTACAGAAATCAGATTTCTGGCCAATGCAGGAATATGTAGAACACCCGGATGTGTTCTAACCCTTCCACCTTGCAACTTCAACTTTACTTTTCCATGACCAATGATTCTAGCCTTCCTATCATCCCCTAAGAAGACATCACCACCATCATATTTCTCATACTCACAGAACCACTCTCTATGGGGAGTAAAGTGAAAGGATGCACCTGAGTCAATCAACCATGCCTCATGATCTACATGTGTACTTGAAGAAGCCAAGTACACATCCCCACCTTCATCTGAGGTGGTTTTCGCCTCTGTAGAAGGAGCATCATCGAATCCCTTTCCTTTATCAGGAGCTTTAGATTTATAGTCCCTTTTTTAGTGCCCTTCTTTTCCACATTTCCAGCACACCACCTTTACAGGTTTTCCTGGAGATTTAGATCTCCCTCTAGATTTAGATATCCCACTCGATGACTTATTTTTGTTTCTATTCTGGGACCGTCCTCGTACAGACAAGGCATCACCATTCTAACTCTCCATATTTTTCCATCTCATCTCCTCCATCAACAAGGATGAGACTATTTCATCAAACTGCAAGGCAGCTACATTGCTATCTATTGTAGTAACCAGACTATCCCATGAATCTGGTAGAGAACACAACAAACTGATGCACTTATCTTCATCTGAAATTTTAATATCAACAGATAATAACTGACTTACCACAGTATTAAATGCGTTCAGATGCTCTATCATCGAGTCTCCATCTTTCATCCTCAGGTTATACAACTTTCTTTGCAGGAACAGTTTATTGACTAGAGACTTATATTGGTACAAAGTCCCTAACTTGTCCCACAAAGGCTTCGCCGTAGCTTCCCCTGATACATTCAGCAATACTGAACCTGAGACACACAATCATATTGTGCTCTTTGCCTTCCGATCCAACTTCTTCCATTCTTCATCAGATACTCCCATTGGTTTAGTACCTGGATCTACTGCGATCCACTGATCTTTGTCCACCAACAGATCCTCCATATTGAGTTTCCACAACTCAAAACTTTGACCATTAAATTTCTCGATCTCTATATTTCCACTGCTCGCCATCTTCTTTCACCACCAGAATCGATCCCGCAGATCTCCCACAGAATAGGGTCTACCACAGGCTCGAGTGCAACCCCTCTGCAATAAAGGCATCCCCTTGAAGCCAAAATAGCTTTGATACCAAATGTAGATTTTAACCCCGTAAAGAAATTGGTTGCATACGAATTCTAAAAACACAAAAATAAACAATGCGAGAGCATGACACATAAAACACATATACTCAAAATTTTTCCCCTAGATCCCAAAACCAGGACTACCAGCTTGATTTTTCATTATTTTCCTTTCAATGTTACAATACATATTTATACATGCCAAAGCATCCAATACCATGGACCGAAAACCATCATGTCCAAAAACATGGACCGAAAACCATCATGTCCAAAACCATTTGCAAAAATCATGCACAAAACCATAGGTAGGTTTGATGGGGGTTACTTGAACCCCTCAAACCCCTGTGACCCCCCCACTATGCAATTGGCGCAATGAAGAGGGGGCTCCGCCCCTCCTCTAACCCCCCGATTAACTACGTGGGCTAGTCGTGGAAAGAATATAACACAACCCAACATGCACGTCAACTAAGGTGAAAGTGTGGAGATATGTTGTCAGTGCAGGCTGTAGCGATTCAAAACCCTAGTATCTTCAAAACCTTAGTAGAGCTCCAACCCATTCATATTTGTTGAAATTATTGCATTACAAGGGAAACTTTCATATTCTATTTGCAAATATGAATCCATATTTCTAAGTTGAGTTGGCTTGCCTCCAACGGACCTTTTTCTAATTCCATTTCCACATGGATTAGGGCACATGTATTTTTTATTCTCAATTGGTTCAATGTTACTTATATACTTCTTCAGGCAATTTCTTATGGGTTGAAGGGTTGGATATCCTAGTAGAATAATGGAGGATGCAACAACCTTACTCAAACATGAATTGAGATTAGGAAATATTCCTTTAGATTGAATTCAAGTGAACAATGATTCAAGTACAATCCTTAGGAGGCCATAAATTATGTGCTACTTTTGAAAATAAAGTTCCAACCTTCTTTTAATTGGAATAGAAAAGAGTAGCATCCACTTCTATAGACACAGTATGTCATTTTCCCTTTGAAGAGCATATGGTAATTATTTTCTAGTGATGTTTCAATCATTTTAAGAGTGGGTCATAATCTATTAATTTATCTATCAAGGTTTTCTCCAAGAAAATGATATATTTTCATTTTGGTGTTGGCATATACATGTTGAATGTTGGTATTTGGTAAAGTTTTCTTATATGTCTTATCCCTTTTCAAAAAGTTGGCCTTACCTTTTTCATTGCCACCATTACTTGTGAGTTGAATGCTATGACATCTACACAAAAGGAAAAATATAAAAGGGAAGTCTAAGAGAGGCCTGTTGACCGAAATTCTTAATCAACACCAAAATTTCAAACTTTTGGTTTCAACCCATTTATACATATCTTTGGTCCTCAGTGCTTAGATTCTCTTGAGGAATGATCAATAGTTAGCCATTTTTTCAAAAGTTGGGATGGAAACGTCACTTATCATTTAACTTATCCATATTGATCTCGATTCTTATACTTAGCCACTTTTGGTTGTAAGAATTCTAGGATAACCAAACTCTACTTGAACCATTTTCACAAGTTCCAACTCTCAACCATCTAATTTCCAATCGTATTGATCCTTCATGGTCAACTATCCTGACACCTCAAGTCCCAACTCCTAATTATTCATTGATCTTGACTCATCATCATCTTGATTCTCCATCATCCTGACACATTGACTTCCAATAGTTTGGTTTCTGATAAAGCATAATTTCTTATGTCAATTAAATACTTACCACCACGACTTCATTTAGTTTATTTTAGTACTTAATTAGGCATGGTTCTCAATAAGTTGATCACATGGTTGTTACCTTAGGTAACTTATTGTCAATATAGAACCATTATGTAATGCTATGACTAGTAATTGATGGAGTTAGTAATGTTCATTGTAAGCTTCCTCATTAAGTAAACATAAGAGTTTATTATTTCAAATGCCTTAAGGTTAATAAAGGAAAAGATGGTGGGTAGAAGGAAAGAACCTTATTGCGGAGATATTCTTAATACATTCACAAGAGAGAGTTGTGACTATCAATGGTTTATTGCATGCCAATGGTGTTTAGAATCACTAGAATATAATCAAAGTGCAAACCAAGGTTGGGTGATTGGAATAGTGAAATTAGGCTATATGCCGAAGTTTTTGACTTCATAGATTTTGTTTCATGGTGCACAACGAAGTTTGACAAATATAAAAGGGTCATATTCCTTGAACAAGAATATAAACCCTATGTGTTTAATGTTAAGTTCAGGAAAATGAATGTTATACCCACTCCACATAAGGATTTCAAAATTGCTGAGGAAAATGAATGATTTCATGAAAGCTCAAGGAGGTTGTAGTTAAATTCTGAGAACTTTAAAAAAAAACCTTTCTCCTACCTTGATGGATAATACTCAAATATAAGTAAATACATTGATTGACCCTTATAAAAAGTTTTCATGGTTGTTAGCAATTATTTATGGCCAAGACTCTATTCAATAGGTACCTAAATATGTTTTGTATATTCTTCTCATTCAATAGATGAAGGAATTGTATTTAATTGGGCTAGTATCATTACCACTGAGATTTCATTTTAGTTAGGGAATTTTGTTAGTTATAAGAGATTCTTCACGTCTTCTTATCCAATTCATGCCTTAGTTTATGTAAATGTATTTAGATATTTGCCTAGTCCTCAAAATGTAAATATAAATGAGTAACCTGTTCAATTATGGTATCCTATGTTATCGAAGCAAAAGGATCCCTTTCATTTTATCAGGTTAAAAATTATTTCATTAGAAATTTCAAGGAAATGATATTTGGTCCTAATACAAAAAGGATTTTTTATTAGGCCCAAACTTTTCTCCCAAGAAAGGGAATTTTTGAATGCCAAGAAAAGTTTTTTTAAATCAGACTCTATGGCTTTGCAAGAAGACTTATGCTCCTTCCATATTATGCTTTTGACAAGATATTTTATTATTGAAGTATGCTGACAGTACAAACATTGGGCACACCAAAGAAGGAAAAGGAAGTTCAGCTTGACTCCTTTTAGAATTGGAGATTTCAGAGTGAAATCAATTATCCACTTGGATGAAATTGCTTCACATTTTGATAGTTTTAAAATGGAGTAACTCAACACTTGCAAAGGCTTTAAACCACATGGAATATTTTCTATGCATATGAATTCTATTGGATATGCTATAATTTTTAGTAGATAGTTGGAAGAAGGAGCCTAAGACAATCAGAATTCAAGAGAAGAAGAACATGAAGACAACCTTGTCCACGATGATACTTTAATCAATACAAATGAAAGCTAAAAGCAATTGGGACAACCTAGAGCCAATACTAACCATAATTCCTCTGCTAATTTTCATAAGAGCTCTTCAGTTTCTAGAAGTCAAGAGCAAGGAAATATATTTCAAGAAAAAAAAAGCAAAACAAAAAGTGCTAGTGGTGAAGGAGGTCAAGACCCTACGAGAAATTTGTCTAAAAAATCTTATATTGTTTTTATTGGTTTAAAAAGAAATAAGAAATAAAAGGGAAGAATTGTTAAATAAATTGGAAATTGATATTGTTGTTTAAGTCCCTACTTGGATTGAGAAACAAATGCAGGAAAACAAAATATTGGCCAAAGAACTAGCCACTTAGGACCCCACTAGTTTTGAATAAGAATCAATAACACCATGTAATGCAGAATTTGATAAGCATTCAAAAAAGCTACAAATATGAAAGGCTAGTGTAAAAAATAAGAAAATGGTGAGATAATGGAATTTTGATATTGATATTGCGAAATACAGAGCTTCATGAGTTTTGAAGTGACACCAAACTATAGGAGATGCTTCAGAATATTCAATAACTAAGAATGAAAATAATAATTACTTTGAAAAATAAAATTAAGGAGTTGGAAGCCAGTTTTTGTCCTAGACCTCTATTTGCAAAACCCTTAAGTACATTAAGACCTATTGAACAAATTTTTGAACAAAGAACAAAAATGAGAGAAGCATCAAGTCTATTTATAGAAAATAAGGAAATTTGTGGTTGAAAGCATAAAAAAAATACATGTTGTAATTCTACAGTCATGGGAGCTAAGAAAAATTTCACTTATTCTTTCTTCTAGGATTACTTCTTATAAATAAATTCTGCAAAAAAGGTTGGAGTTTGATTAATATGTTATCAAAAATGCTCCATGTGTTTTTATTTCCAGTGTCACCAACATGAATGCCATGCAAAAAAAAGAGTTTTCCCTTGTTGAAGAATCTAGGGCATGGAGTTAATGAGATTCTTCTTGACATGATAACTATATGTGAGGAATTTAACATTTAGCTTATTAAAAATTTTCTTAACATTAGTGTGACTTCTTTAGTTCATCAAATAGCTATCATAACAAAGAAACAAGGACACAAAATTTTGGATTTCTGCCAGGGCCAAAACCTCTCCCTCTTGGAGAGGAAAACCTGCACAAAATTATTCTCATAGAGATTCCAATTGACAAACACCAATACCATGACCCTTGACTGATTGAGCCACTCCAAGACCAAGGCACCAATCCTCTTCCTTGTATCGTTGAGATCATCATCATCACTACATTTTGAAGAAATTTGTTAATGTTGCAACATTATTGTGCTTCCACTGAGAGACTCGTCATAACTATGAGCATCATCGCTGCTACATCACATAGAGATCACAAAGATCCTTTTTACCATGTATATTCTGAGACAGTGAGACAGTGATCATAAAAATCGTGACTGCGCTTATGATATATGAAGGCCAAGACAAAGTTTAATAGGGATCCTTCTTGCCAAGGGTGTATACTTGTAACTGCACTTATTATGACATTGAAATTCATATGATCTCTTTTTCAAAGAGGAGTATACTACATCGGTAATGCACTAAGGCCTATAATAAGGAGGAGACTGAGACTTCTTAGCAATATTTTAGGTGAGTCTGATATGGTATCTCTATTGTGCTTATCTGAGAGAGTGCTCCTTAGAAATATGCGAAGTCCAAACCTGTACCCATCCGAGTTTCTTCAAAGAGATGTGAGATACTTCTGTGTTATTTTTCGGTGACCTTAACTGCCTATATATAAGTGTATGTCCATGCACGCAAGACAACATGAATTAATGAATTGTTGTGTCACTTCATTTGAGCCGACGTGTCTATTTTTTATGTCGATTTTGTTGGCCGACTTAACTATTATTTTCATCGTTTTGCTTGCTTGTCTTCAAGAGGATTGTGTGGGTCTTAGAGGGTTGTTCTGACTTTAGGTTGACTCATATACATTTCATAAATGCTCAAGAAGAGCTCTTTGACTCTTTGACTTTCCTAGACCTATGGAATGAGCAAGAAACCCATTCTTATAATTCTCAAAAATAAATTTTCTTTTCTTTACAAGTACAAAGATCAAAATTACATGTATAAATACCGAATCTAGTTACATTTTCTTCAACACTCCCTCTTAACTAGGGAGGTATTGATAATGGTACTTGGTTATTCTCAATCTGAAGAATTTCTCATAAGAAGAATCAGATTGGTAACCCATCTGTATAACATCATATCATCCAACATTGTCACAGTGCAAGGCCTTGACTAACAACTCCATCTCTTCACGAGACCATGAGCTACAATGCTGGCGAGATCAATGACTATAGATACCTTCATCATTGTCTCCCAAGGTACATACCCACCCATGTGTTCACTGAGTATGACCTTCTAGGAATATTATTATCTTGGGTTCCCAGCCCTCAAAGAATATTGGTCATCTTGCCTACTCTTATCTTGGATGCCCTACACATCCTCAAAGAGAATCAAATGCCAGATGAATATCCAATCCTCCATTATTTCTTCCCAGGTGAAGACAAGAATGTTTTGTCTATCATGTGTCTATATTTCCATTCATGGCCTTCACCTAGACTTACTGTTATTAGTCCCGGTCTAGTGCATGACACATGAAATAGAAAAACACAACTATCACTCCTTTGTAATCAGGGGTGATCTAACCCAAGGTACCTCTTGATCAAGGACTAGTAAGAGCTCCCTTTTAGCTAGGGACTCTTTCATACATCAACAACTTCTTCTTCGTGGGCTCTTAAGCTGCTTAATCAACTTTTCTGCTTGATTGCATGAAAGTTAGTCGAGCTTCTTCCTTGTAGGGAAACAACCATCGATTACTTTCCTCCTTATTTCATAATGTCATTCCTTTCTTCATGGAAAGTAGCATTCTTCATATCTGGAACCTTTGTTATATGACTACTTCTTTCTCATCATGCTTCTTCCATCCATAACATGAATGCTAGTTGTACTTGTATTTACAACTCTTATTCAAGTAGCCCTGCATTATCCATATATTATTTAAGAAAATCAAAACATCATATTACATCAAATCATACCTTATAGGTGGATCTTCATAATGACATATTTCTGTAGGTATTAGCATCCTACATACATGTTGACACATCTCCCAAATATATCCATTGTCAAGGGTCTTCATCTTTTCCATCAGAGTATTCATATCTTTCTGGGATATTTTCTAGTCAAGTATTCTTGATCTTTGGATGTTAATCACCTTCATCAGGGTTGTATATCCCACGATCTCTTCCTTCCTCACACATTCCATTCTTAGTGGATTTTAATTAGATTTTCTTCATTGTAGTAAACCTCCTCATACCTCAAATGAAGACATATTATGTTGAGTTCATCTAGTGTGACTTATGTCTTCCTACATCCTTTTAAAGGAGGAGATATTCTTTCTCTTAAACATGCTTCTTAAGATGGAAGCAATGATCCATGTTAACTGCAACCACATGACATGTCATTATATTATTAAAACAAGAATACATACCTTATTTTACCTTTAGGTTATCGAGGTTTCTTCCAGAGATCTTCAATCCATTGATCTACTTTATTTCATTATATCATCATCTCATGGATTCCATAAGTTGGAGTTCCCGTTGAAACACTTGCTTCCTTTCTATATTAGTGAACTCTTCGATGAGGATTCCATCAAAAAAATTTGAGGATTTTGTATATCCCCAACTGGCAGATGTTTCCTTTTTGGCTTGATGTATGATGAGCCTTGTCTCAGATGACTTCTTCCCTTCCTTCAATCTCCACTGAGGTTCCCAAGACCTATATCATACATGTTTGTCTAACATGGATTTTGTCTTTCATGATTCCCATGGTGATATTACGAGCTCTTGTTTCTAATGCTTCCATGATGCCATGATGCATCTTATTATCATTGTCATATCTTATAGCACAAGATTTAGGAGCTTATGATAGGACCCTTTTTGTGAGGGATACTATCTTACTCATAGGAGAGATTTGTTACTCCCTCTTTCCTTGGCCCTTTTCTTCAGCTTCCTCCATCTTTCAGTGATATGAGCTTCCAAAATATTTCTATAGAATTGAATCTTAGCTATTCTTATTATTTCTTTCTTTGCTTGAGGACTAATATTTTTTGTTTGTCTAAGTGATGTGACCTTATTTACTATAATTTCAAAGAATATATCTTCTAGAATTTCATATATCTCTCTTTATGTCTCCTTTTTTAGCATGTGAGGACCTTTGAGTGATTTCATATGATTCCTATGAGTATATTGATACATTCAAGCATTGTTTGACCTTCAGAGACCTTTCCATAGACATCAATGATTTCTATTTTCTATGAGGATTATGACAATCCTCCTTATTTTATGCAAGTACCTTTTCATGAGGACTATGACTATCCTTCAATATTTCTATTTCCTTGCAAAAAAAAGTTATTAAACAAAAAATGAAATATACTTACTTGGCATGTGAAGAGGATATCTTCAGCTTGATGCTTCTTTTGCTTGAGCTTCCCATCATGAACCACTAGTATCCTTTTACGAAAACTTCTTTGGAGACCTTCTGGAATCATGACTTTTTTTATCTTGTAATCACAGAAACCACTTTATGATCTTGAAATCATCTTGATTCCTAATTCATATTCTCGGTTCTTTTGAATCCTTCTATATTGAACACATTGTTGACATTCTCATGATACTGCTATCCCACAAGTGGACCTTATTATATTTCAGCATCAACAAGTTCATGCTCTGATCCGAGCATCATGCTACAAGATTTGGAATTGTGACAAGTATATCGTTGTAACACTGCACCGAGACAATGATGTCTTATGAGTGTTGTTCATTTGAATTGTGCACTGTGTTGTGAGCCCAAACTTGTCACTGAATTCATCATTGTGACTTTATTGAGATGTGTATTGGAGATCTGCCTTTTGATCTATCAAGATCATGATTGTCTCTTCATAGTTTTTACTGATATCATAACCTATGTTAGGATCATGACTGCTCTTTGACCAAGAATGTGATAGTTTTTATCATCGAGATCTTACTTGTCATGGTTGTGTGGAGAATATATATATTACTATAGTATTGCCAAGTTTCTTATTCGAAACTGTGTATGAGAATGTTCACTACTGTGGGATTACCATGATTATTTCCATCGAAACTGAGTGGTGCTATAGGATCTTTGAAACCACCATTCTTATGTCGAGAGATTACTGAGACAAAGATACCAAGACTTGTTAGTATCTTTCCATCATGAGCATGCTAATAATATATTACACAGTGACATCGTTTCATATGTTGAGGACTTCGATTATGAGGAGGTCGAGGCAGTGACAGTATTATAATTACAAGAATGTTGAGATATCATACTTCCCTGTGCTCATTGAGACTGATAGAGGAGAACTTCATCACTGAGGTCCTGTACCTGTTTGTAGCATATGAAGATTCAGAGTGATTCAACTTCTGAGTACTAGCATTGAGACTTCACTAATTTAACTGAGATTGATTTTGAATTGTCTTGTTGTTGTATACTACTTGTTGAAGACTGATATTTCAATTCCTTCAACTTGTTATGATGTCCTTCTTGAAGTTGATCCTTAAGTGTCTCTTTTATGCCCTTCCTTGGATTGCAACCATAAATCTGATACCATGTTGAAGAATCTAGGGCATGGAGTTAATGATATTCTTCTTAACATGATAACTGTTTGTGAGAAATTTAACATTTAGCTTATTAAAATTTTTCTTAACATTAGTGTGACTTATTTAGTTCATCAAATAGATATCATAACAAAGAGACAAGGACACAAAATTTTGACTTTCTGTCAGGGCCGAAATCTATCCCTCTTGGAGAGGAAAACCTTCACAAAATTCTTCTTATAGAGATTCCAATTGATGAACACCAAGACCATGACCCTTGATTGACTGAGCCACTCCAAGACCAAGGCACCAATCCTCTTCATTGTATTGCTGAGATCATCATCATCATTGAATTTTGAAGATATTCATTAATGCTGCAACATTATTGTGCTTCCACTAAGAGACTCGTCATAACTATGAGCATCATTGGTACTACATTACACATAGATCACAAAGGTCCTCTTTACCATGTATATTCTAAGACAGTGAGATGATGATCATCAAAATCGTGACTGTGCTTATGATATATGAAGGTCGAGACAGAGTTTGATAGGGATCCTTCTTGCCGAGGGTGTATACTTGTAACTGCACTTATTATGACACCGAAATTCATATCATCTCTTTTTCACTGAGGAGTATACTACATCAGTAATGCACCGAGGCCTGTAACAAGGAGGAGACTGAGACTTCTTAGCGAGATTTTAGGTGAGTCTAAGATGGTATCTCTATTGTGCTTATCCGAGAGAGTGCTACTTAGAAATATGCGAAGTCTAGACATGTATCCATCCGAGTTTATTTAGAGAGATGCGAGATAATTTTGTGTTTTTTTGCGGTGACCCCAGCTGCCTATTTATAGGTGTATGTCCATGCATGCAAGTCGACATGAATTAATGAATTGTTGTGTCACTTCATTTGAGCCGACATGTCTATTCTTTATGTCAATTTTGTTGGCCGACTTGATTGTTCTTTTCATCGTTTTTCTTTCTTGTCTTCAAGAGGATTGTGCTAGTCTTGGAGGGTTGTTCTTGACTTTAGGTTGACTCATATACATTTCATAAATGCTCAAGAATATCTCTTTGACTCTTTGACTTTCCTAGACCTATGGAATGAGCAAGAAACTCATTCTTATAATTCTCAAAAATAATATTTCTTTTCTTTACAAGTACAAAGATCAAAATTACATGTATAAATACTAATACCTAGTTACATTTTCTTCAGCATCCCTCGGAGGCATGATGCAAACACCTAAAGGATTATTGGAGTGAAATAATTAGTTCTTTAAGATAGTTTATTATTGATTGAGACATTGTTGTTGCAAAAAGGAAGGATTTTTCAAACTTGTTGATGTGGCAAAGGAGTTAAATGGTCCACACATAGTGATTGATGCTATATTAACTAAAGAAAGAATGAGAGAGAAGTTATATGAAATGCATATTTTATGGTGTTGGAAATAATACTGGGAGGGGGGGAGGGTGAATCAGTATTATCAGATCAATAAAACTTTTTCAATTTCATATTCAGAAACATATACGCTACTTCAGTTAAGTGAACCTGCGTGTACATGCTGCTGTGTCTAAAGCAACTAGCGTATATCCAGAAATCTTATGATTCAATTAGCTTATCTTTAGTAAATGCATCAGAACATTATTAACCATTTTAACAGTAAACAGGTGCAGTATAACAGAACAGATCATCACACAAAAACCACACACATGAACACCAAGATATAAGGTGGAAACCCAATGTGGGTGAAAACCACCTGCTGCAAGTCGTCTCTATCTTTCTTTAATCAGAAACTTCAGTCTACAATCTTTTGTACTGGTGCAGCCTTATATCAGTACGCAGGCTACAACCTGTAGAAGGCTACAACCTTCTCTCGTTTTCCAGACTCTCTTGGAAGGGAGCTCCAACCCCCTTTGCTCTTGTACTAGCTAAGATACTAGTACGTAGGTGCTGGCCTACAATCTTCTTTCCTTCAGGTACCACTTTTCATCAATTTTCAGACTGGATACTCCTGAAGCACAACATTACAATCTGAAGACCACGATTCATTCACAAATCAAAAAACAACCAATACTAGCATCATCAATCTTTGAATCACTGAACCACTGAAACCCTGTCAACACCCAGTCACCGGAACACAGAGCAGACTACAGAACTCTGCAATAACAGTCAGACCCAACTGCAACCCCAAAGATTAAGCTTCAAAAGATATACGCTACTTCAATGAAACAAACCCGCATATACATGCGCTTTTACCGAAGCCAACATGCGTACAGATCTAAAAGTATTTTCTTAAAACTTTGCAGCTGTACCAGACATCAGTCATACCCAGAACATAACATTGCGTCAGTATGCAGATCTAAAAATACGCATAATCAACCATATAAAGATAGTTCATTTCAAACAATTTGATCCCGATCTATCCTTAGATCTAGTCTTCCATCAATTGGTGTGATCTCTCCTTAGCTCAGATCAAGCAATGTATCATCAACCCAGAACTTGCATACTAGATCTCTTTCTTCATTAGATATTCAAGACTTTTCGATACAATTGCCTAATGATCTTCTTCTCCTTATATAGCCTTAGGCCCTTCACAATACCACGGTCCAAAACCATAGTAACACAATACCATCAACTTCAAAACTCGGGATCAACACGACTGTCGAGATACCTTGGTCCAAAAACATAGGCTCAAGTACCGAGGACTAACTACCACGGACCAAAAGAAAGCTTCTCGACATGTACGCTCTTTTCTGTTCATGAAACTGCGTGTATACGCGACTTCGTATATAGCGAGCCTGCGTATCCGCGACTTAGTATATAGCGTACCAGCGTGTATACGCAACTTGGGCTTAATGAACCTACGTATATGAAATTTCTCTTCATTCTTGTAGTCTGGACTGAGATCTGTCTTCAAAGAGAGTTGCCATCAAGGACAACACCTGTACCATAGCGCCACACCTATGCCAAAATGCCAACATATGGGCCAAATTTTTTGAAACAACCATGAAATTTTCGAAGGAATATATCCAAAAGTGGTTAGTCAACTACGCTAACAAGAATGATGAGCAAGAAAATATGACACATTAGCTGAGTGTAAAATAGATCAAATTGAAGAAGAATTATCCAATGTCAAAGTAAAGTATGAAATCACCATGGCTCCTTTACCAGACTTCATCATAAGGTGGTTAGAAAATGCTATACAAAATTTTATGGTAGGCTAATTGATTTCAATGGTTTAAATACAGTTGGAGCAATTAAGTTTTATTCAAGTAAAATCAACAATAAACAATAAATATAGACTTCATCAAGGAAACAAGGAGAGAGAGAGCGAGGGGGAGGGGGTATTTTTTCTAGCATTTGCAAGTAAAGTGTCTACTTTGGTCTTTCCTTCTTTTCATCATTTATTCTCATTTAATAATCATTCAACATTTTTGCTTTAGGGTCTTTTGAATATTAAGGTTAATTCCTAATTGTAGTTTATTTTCTCTTCCATGTCTCTTTTCTTGTTTATATGGTTTGTGGGAGTCTGTCCTTATCCTTAAATGGAAAAATAATTTTAACTTCTCAGATATTATAATCTCTTATTCAAACATGTGTATATTTTCTAAAAAAGGTTCCTCATAGAAAGCAAGAGTTCATAGCCAATATGATCCTTTAACAATGAGCTTTAAGTTGAAATTTGCAAGTGTATAAGCCCTTTCATCCCTGTGAGTTGAAATGTAATTATTTGTTAAAGTTCTCTCCAAATGTGTTCCATATTTATCTCAATTATCCAAATGTGTGATGCTTTGTTATACTGGAAAATGATATCTAATAAATACACAAATTTTATTCATGTTTATGCGAATTTTGTATTATATCATTGTTAATACTCATTTCATATAAAGCTTGGTCATTGCTCATGCACTTTTTATTTTCATTTAATTTTTATGTTCTTTATTCAAAAGAGGAGTGCCACCTCTATAAAAGTGAGGGAGAAAGTTTTTCCCTCAAATGTTATCTTTGAGAATTTTACTAGATGTCAAATGTTGGAATCTGGTTGAGTTTTCTTACAATCCTTCTCCTTGTTGAGCAAGTTGACCTCACCCTTTTCATTTCCACCATTACTAGTGAGTTGAAGGTTATCACATTGACACAAAAGAACAAATATTAAAGGGAAGCAGAGAAGAGGCCTCAAATCATACCCTTGCTTAGGATCCATGGCCAATGAACCCTAGTGAAGTTACACATGATAGAAGGAACAACAAAATTTCCACAAGGATGAGTAATTACAATTCATGTTACTATTCAATTAGGTTGATGAATTGGGTTAGTAAGAAATATTTGTGTGAACGAATCAAGTTCCCAACCTACAATTACCCATAGTTTGAATTTCTACTTCTCCTTTGGAGAAAGTAGTCATTTGGATCAAAATTTACCAAATCTATTGAAAGAGTGAATTTAACATATCCACTAAAAGGTGAATATTTCCATAGATGAGATAACTATATCATATTTCTTCCTTCCACCCAAGTCAGAAAACATGGGGATTCTTTCTAATACAAAACATTTTCTTCCCATTGATCACTTAATATTTGATTGGCCTAGGGTGGTTTTGGACAAAAAGGCGAGGCTAATGATCTTGCTTTGACTAGTCAATCTTTTTTTGTCCCACCCACTTGAGAAGAGTTGAATGTTAGCTATATTTTCCAGCTAGGATGGGTTGTAGCCAATGAGACATTGAATGTTGTTTTCTTGAGAATAAAATGACCTTATAGAGGAGTCTTCATGGCATCTATTACAAACCTTAGTTGCAGAGAAGGGAAGCAAGATTTCCCTTTGTTTCCTTTAATCTCCCCAACTTGAACTTCTATCTTACATCATATTGACCATTAAAATGGTATCAATTGATTTACTTTCTTTGTTGATGATCTCTTTTGAAAATAATAAAGAGTTGCTAATCTTATGGATGGGTACCCACTCCCACCTTCACCTTCATGAGTACACAAAATTAAAAAGATGTGTCAGTTTCATATTGATACCCAACCCCATTTTCATGAGGATGAGATGGAAAGTGAAGGTGGGCATTTGTAAAATGATGAGATTGAAAGTAAGAATGTGCATTTATAATACAGTGGTTATAGAAAATGAAAGTATGTGTTTGGTGAGGAAAGAAAATTTACATTTATAACATAATAAAACTAAAGAAAAATATGTAAATTTGTAACATATACGCCTTCACTCCCAACTCCACTATATTACAAACACATACCTCCACCTTTGTTATACTCCCATCCTTATAAAAAAATTGTAATACATACACATCTTTAATCCAACATTATTTATTAACAAATACCTAATCTCTACTCTATATACCATATTAAAATAGAATGAACATTTTTAAAATACCACAAGATAATAATACATCAAAGCTATACAATAAAGCACGCTCAAGCTAAAGCAATACTAAAGTACTTTAGTTTTAAATTTTATTGTGGCCATATTAACCAACTCCACAATATTATTAAGCTTTAGCTTTAAGATAACGTTAGAAGAAAAGTAGATTGCAAACAAAAGGTATGGGAATATTTATGATCATGGAAGATGACACCAACCAAGCACGTGCATGAAAGAGGCTTTCAATAATATGGCCAAAACTTGGCCACACTACACCGTTGGAAGTGAAAAGGGGAGTAGTCCAATTATGTGGCCAAAACATAATGTACATGGCCACATTACATCGTTGGAAGTGAAAGATGTACCACAAAAGTGGTCACACAATTCTTGTGGATTCACATTCTTTAAGTGAAATTAAAATCTCCAGAGGGCTTGGGGATGCATCCCTGTGGCCCTCCATTTTTTAAGAACTAAATCCCATTTTCTAAGTGGGTGGATTCCCGTCCTTTTTTATCACTTTATTTTGAGTGGGTTAGTTGGTGTGAGTGTGGTGGGTGTTTCATTGCACCACCGCATGGTATGTTTCCTTATTGAACCTAAGCAATATGTCATTATTTTTTAATTTATTTTTTAGGTTATTTATTTTAAATTTTAATGTATCGATTATTATGGTTGAATGTCTTCTTACATACGAATGTTGTTGTATTGGTTTCAAGTCTTGTGAGTATGGTTGGTACCAATATCTTACTGTTCAAGAGGGAGGCTAATTTCTTTCCTCAAGGAAAACAATATATATTATATTATATATATTAAATTAGTTGCTTTGCCTAATATGTGAGGGGATGACTTAATATTGGTTTTTTCTTTGATTAAAAATATAACTAGCATAGATCCATCTTAACTCCAGATCTACAAAGAGCCTAGAGGGATCAAATCTTTCAAGATGCAAACCTCTTTTTGAGTGCAAAACTTGAAGAAAAGTCTGCACCTCTAGAAATTTGATTCCTCTTTGGTAGATGTAAGCATAAAATTGATTATGTTGGCTTAGAACAATGCGCTAATAAAAATGTTTTAACTAAAACAAATTTTTAATTTTCACTTGTTTTTGTATAATATAGAGAATTATTTTGTGTTAGAAATAATTTTTAAAATGTTACATTGCTATCTCTCTAATATGATTTTTTTCAACTCAATTGGGTATTGAAATATTTGATTTATAACCCACATTAAATTTTCTTTATTATTTTTTCAAAATATTATATATGAATTACATATTAAAAATTAAATAAATTTCACATCTCCCTCACAATGGAAAGTGAAAATATAAGAATTTTTTAATTTAAATTATTATTTTTCCTTTATATAAAGTTGATATCAAATTATGTTACTTATAACTATTCGTAAAATAATTTTTATGTTATTAATATATTTTTGTTTTAAATGTTACATGTCAACCAAATATAGAATGAATTACACATCATATAGTATAAGTAATATTATTTTAAAATATTGGGGGAGGTTGGAGCGAGAGGGGCTATTTTGAGCCTCGATGGAAAAGTTTGGAAAAAGTTCACCTGGGGACTGGGAGTAACCATAAATAACTAGGCAGAAGAATATGGATTATGGCAAGAACTGAGGTTGGCAACAATCGAAGGAATAACGCAAATTACAGTCTTTGGAGATTCCCTTATTACCATACAAAAATGTATAAAATGGTCTCAAAACAAGGACCATGACCCAAATCCAACTTTGCAAAGAATATATTTATTGTTGGGCAAGTTTGAAAAAATAAAATTTTATCACATTAAAAGGGATAATAATATGATGGTGGATGAACAAGCGAATCAGACTGTCATTGTAGAGTAGGGAGGATGGGAGCGCACCATCCAAATGTTACATCCCATGAACATTTATAATCGAGAAACCTCAAAGTGCTAGAAAAATATGGAGAAGGATGATCATTCTGATAGAAGGATTAATTATTTAATTTACTCCTTAACACATCTGTTCAGTAGTCGGAGTCTTGGTGATAAGTTGGATACGTCAATCTCCAGATGGATAATTAAGAGGAATCAAGGCAGGATTAAGGACATTTGGGACGTAGGAAGTCGAGATTTAAGGCATAGATGCAACAAGGAAATAATGTTCCCTAAGCTCGAGGAGGATAACCTAAAGTCGATCATGCAGGAATTAATCTCGAACCAAGAAGAAATGGAAATTAAATTGGTTGTAGGGAGTGCACTACCGAAGAGCATTAAAAATGAAGCGTCCTCCCATGCCGTCAATCTAGAGCTAATTCTGGCTATAAGAAGATGGTTATGGAGGGCTTATGCATTGTGGATAATGCTCATCCTCACTATGCCGAAGGCATGGCTTCATCGTTTAGTAATGGTGAGACCCTTTTGAGAATTCCCTTGATACATTCAGACATGAAGTGGAGGACATGATTATGCGAATTGGGGGGAAATTATATCAGAAGCCCGATCTCACTTTACCCTCATGACGGGTCAATCGTAAGGTTTGAGGAAGGATGTGGAGACTGTGCAAGCAACAATGAAGGTCATCATGGCGAAGATAGTGAATATCAACTAAAAGGTGGAGAATTTAGAAGAGAAGGTGGAAATGGCAGTCATGTTAGTTCCGAAGGAGGTGTTTGGCATCGAGGAGGAAGGTGACAACACATCAACGCATGATGGGCAGGGTCCCCCCTCCGGCGTTCATACTACATTTGCAAATCTAGTAGGAAGCTGAGTAGAATGAAAATGAGGACACAAACCGACGGGGGGAAACAAAAATGACTGACATGGAAGAAATCGGACAACATGGGTTAGAAGAAATCGACTAGTTAGCAAGTAGAAATAGTCTTCTTCTTCTTTTCTTATGTTATGAAAATGTAAATATTAATGGGATTTTTTGGCGAAAGTATAAGAAAAACGATGTAGAAAAATTGGAGAAGAATAATCTGAAATCTCATTGTCTCTGATTAGAGCATTTTTTGAGAGATGTAGAAATATTGTTACTTCTAAATGTAATGATTCTGGCCAGGATCGAGGTTGGTTAATAGAAATATAACCATTCCTTTCTTTATATATATATATATATATATATATATAAAATTTTAACACATCATTTGTCAACTCAATATTAAGTAATGAAAATTACATATCTCCCTTGTACTAAAAAGTAAGTTAAAAATATTTTACTTTCAGTTACTTTATTTATCTACATAAAGTTTGATGTAAAACAAAAGTGAAAAGTGAAAAGTTTCTAAATGAATTAAAAACTAATTTGCTTCCTTTATCTAGTATAGACAACATAGAAGACCTCTATCATAATTTTACTACAACCCTCTCATATTCTATTAACAAGTTCTCAATTTCAAGTAATAAAGGAAATAGCAAAACCAACCCATGGTATGACAAAGATTATAAAAGTCTGAGGAAAGAAATTAAGGAAGCTGTTGATGAATCTCTTAAAATTGGCAAGATAAAAATATACAAAGCCCTAACTAAAAAGAAAAAAAAAGACAGTATATTCATAAAATACAAGAGAATCTGTTACACCTCTCTAAGGTAGCTCCTAAGAAATTCTGGAGGCAGATTCTAACTAGGAAAACTAAATATAATAGTAAAATTGCTTTACACGACTGGAATTCCTATCTTAAAAAGCTTTATGAATCTCCAAATGTCATGGATAACTTTGAAATCTTGCTCACAAGGAAAGAAGTTTTCTTATTAGAAGACATTGATTTTGGGGTTAAACGCCTCGCAAATGGGAAAGCTAAGGACATTGAAGGTTACCAGGTGAAAATCTTAAAAATTAGAGGTCCTGTCCTCATCCCCCACATCCACAAGATTTTCAGTCAAGTGGTCAAGCAAGGGTTCCCTAAACCATGGACTTAGAGCCTCATTATCCCTATTTTTAAAAGTGGGGATACAAATAACCCCTCTAATTATTGAACAATTATGATCAACCCTCTCTTAGCCAAGTTATATGGTATTATTTTGGAAAAGAAGTTGAGCATATGGCTTGAAAGTGAAGGTAAGCGGGCTAAAGGCCAAACACGTTTTAGAAGGCGACACTCAACAATGGACCACCTCGTTACGCTTAAGATCATTGTGGAGGAATGTTGCAATGATAAATCCAATCTCTTTTGTTGCTTTGTGGAATTTAGAAAGGCTTTCGATACGGTTCCTAGAATCAACCTATGGAATAGATTAGAAGAGCTAAAAGTTCCTTTCGAGTTGAGAGCTGCCGCTATAAGGTTATAAAAGAATGTAATTGCCAAGTTAAAGAGCAATGAGGGGTGGTCGAAAGATATTAAGTGTAATATCGGAGTTAAACAAGGTTACCCCCTCTCCCCTACCCTATTTGGCATTTACATCGACAAGCTAGAAGGTTGTTTAGAGGAAGCAGGTTGTGCTGGCATGGTCTTAGCTGGGATAGTCATCATCCTTCTTCTCTATGTTGATGATATTGTTCTTCTCGCAAGGTGCCCATCTGATCTTGATAAGCAACTTAGACTCCTTAAGGATTTCTGCTCTACCATGGGTATGATTGTTAACACTCACAAAATAAAAGTTATGATTATCAAATCCAAGAAGGACACTTACACTAATTTTATGTATGACAATAGTAACTTGGAGGAAGTGTCTTCTTACAAGTACCTAGGAATTGATATTCATCACAAGCTCAAATGGAACTATAACATTGAGAAAAGGATTAATGGGGGGTGGAAAGCTTATTTTGGTCTTGAAAATAATTGTAAAATGACAAACCTTGTAATGTGGGATAGAAAGAAGTTCCTCTTCGAAACTTTAGTCATTCCTGTTATCTTATATGGATGTGAGGCTTGGGGTTGCAGCATCTCTAGGGAATCCTAGAGAAATATTGAGCAAATCCAGAAGCGTTTTATAACGTATAACCTCAAAATTAAAAGCAATACACCCTATCCTATTCTCTTTACAGAAGTGGATCTTTCCCTTATTGAGAGCCTGGCTATGACTAGGCTTCTATTGTACAAGCACAAACTCAATAACATAGGAGACCATAGACTTCCTAAGCTACCTTTAAATTCCAACCAAAACCACCTAAGGCTGAAACGAGATTGGTATAAAGACACCAGGGCTTGGTTAAACCATTGGGAGATTGACGAGAATGTTGCATTGCAAAACATTAATAACATTAAAAATATTGTTACTTCTAATTTCAAAGAAAAAATGTGGTGTCAGAAAGATTTAGCAGCTAAAAGAAAATTAAGATATTATAAGGAGCTCATCAACCCCACCCTAGAAGATCAAAAGTATCTCTCTGTTTTAACTAGCTCAAAAAAGAAAATTGATAAAGCCAAGATTAGAACGAACTCTCATGAGCTCCATAGTGAAATGGGTCGTTGCACAGTTCCTGAAACACCATGGATGGAAATGATTTGCCATCTCTGTGAAAATATGAACATCGCGGATGAAAATCACTTCCTCTTAGAGTGCCCCGTGTACAACCACATTAGATCTCAGTTTCATAATCTTTGTTGCAATACTGACCTTCCTAGCCTTTTACGATGCTAAGATTATAGTAAACTCGGGAGGCTTCTCTCCAAGCTTTTTGAGCATAGGAATAAAATCTTAAATCAAACTAAATAATTCATTTCTTTAGGTCTGACAGACCAAAGTTTTGTCTCAGTGGACGTTAACCATCATCATAATTTTAACATATCATTTGTCAACTCAATATTAAGTAATGAAAAATTACATATCTCCCTCATACCAAAAGTAAGTTAAAAATATTTTACTTTCAATTACTTTATTTCTCTATATAAAGTTTGATGTAAAATAAAAGTGAAAATTGAAATATTTTATTTATGACCAACATTAATTTAATTTAATATGTTTTTTTTTTTTTTTCACAAGAACGGTTATGGATTGTATTAGTTGATTGGCCTAAATGCCAGAATTTTGATTACAATGGGAGTGGACCAGATCCAAATAGTATCGACCTCCTGATGTACTGTGGGGCTTGTATTCCGCTTCCAGCCCTTTTTGGGTTCAACAATGGAGTTGATTTCTGTGATTTGCCCAAGCTTGAATAAATAGACAAACTGATTTAGAATCAAACAATAAAACATATCAACTGAAATGATTATGGAATTGGATCCCATGTTTCATCCCCATCTCTTATCATTGCCCCGACAAAGAGAAGAACAACTTTATTAGCTTCAAGATCTGCTTCTTTGTTGTTATCTCTTAGTACATGAAAGTATTTCAGGTTTTGGAACAGCTTCCCCAAGCTTCTGATTCTATGTATCAGCCTTGCTAATCTTAAGTCTCGGGGGGTAGTATTGGTCACCATGAGTTTTATAATCACTTGGGAGTCCCAAAAAATGATTGCCTCCTTAATTTCCAGTTTCAAGAGCAACTTGAGACCTTGGTAGAGCACCAATGCTTCAGCTTGAATGCTGGAGTTGATCCCCAGACCCCATGCAAAGCTGTGGATCGGTATGCCTTCAGAGTTTTTAACAGTTCCTCCTGCCCAGCCTTGCCAGGATTTCCTTTTGCTGCCCCATCAAAGAAGAGAGAATGCACCTTATGGTTGGAGATCCAGTCTTGAAATTCTTCCTTATTTTTTCCCCTTATTTTCCATTCCTCGGAGAGAGAAAATGTTTATGTCAACTTGACGAAATTGCAGGTTTAAGGAGGTCCCAAAAATAGTATCTAGTTGATTTAGATTCGAGTCATCTTTTTGATCTTCCAGGCATTCTTTTAACTGTAACTTTATCTTAGCCGCTACCACCTTGACATCGTGCTAGATGTTTTTGAAAATTCTGCTGTTTCGCTCTAGCCAAATCTGCCAGCAACAAATTTTGAGGAGAGAAGACCAAGCCACTTTAATCACTTTGTTTTGGGGGGGGCACAAGGATATCTGTTCTGCCAGTTAGTGAAAAGATCAGTTATGGAGGCAGGAAGTTCGAAATTTGGGTTCCAATGGTCCATCAGCTCTATCCAGACCGGCACGGCGAAGTTGCATTTTAAAACGAGATGCGTGGCACATTCTGCCTTCTCTCTGCACAGGGAGCACCTAGACGGGCCATAGAATCCACGCCTCTGCAGGTTGTCGTCAGTGAGAATTTTTCTGTGGCATAGGACCCAACTGAACATGTCGATTTTGGGCAGCGAGGGGATGCCCCAAACTGCCTTCCACGGAGTCGGATCAGGAGGGACGTTTGGTATTGAGGCAAGATTCGTGTAGCCATGGGCAACAGTGAAACCCGCAATTAAAGAACCCTAGCCACGCCTGTCTTTTCTGCGGATGTGCGAGGGGGCAGCTCCATTTAGCATAGCGTGAAGGTAGATGGAGTCCTGAAGGAGATCCGAAGGTAGATCAAAGAAGCTCCAGCCAGCCAAACGCGTCCCTTCCCACGTGGAAATATCCCACAGCTTGGATTTACCTGAATCAGTTAGCCAATCTCTCAGCGCCTTCACAAAGGGGTAGTCACCAATTGGATCGCGATCCATGATGCGATCTATCCAAATATTAATTTTTTTCCCATTTCCAGGGATCCAGTAGGCCTTGGAGCGGATCAGAGGGGCAGATTTAGAGCAGAGTCTAGCAAATGTAGAGGTGCCTTGGGGGAGAGGCCCATCCAAACATCTTAAACTCTCACCTTTGAGGTAATTCTTCCAAAGCGCTAGCTGGGCCCAGCCAGGCTTGGGCGCGATGATTTTCCAGTGAAGCTTGGCTCCCATGGCAATGTTCTGCAGGGGTAGTTTCTTGAAATTTAGACCTCCCTCCATCTGAGGCTTGAGGACTGTCTCCCGATTGACAAGAGGGATTTTCCTCTCGTTTTGTTCGCCCCCCTTCCAGAAGAAATTTCGAATGTGCTAGTCCATTTTTCTGAAGAATGCCGATTGGATCTAGGAGCACTCTAAGAATGAAATACGGGGAGACTGTTGAGAACGGCTTTGATAAGAACTG